>JAZHRO010000036.1:121460000-122060000 GCA_037157565.1 Thalassia testudinum | reverse complement strand
AAATGGAGTGCAAATATGGACCTCCCCCTGACCAATGATAGGGGAATGCTGACTGTCGGCAACTAGAATGGTCTAACCTAAAGAGTCAGGCTTCAACGTAGAGAATTGGCATGCATCTCTACATATGTAACAAGATGCACCAGAGTCGACTAGCCAATCTATCTCTTCTGAAGTGGACTCATAGGCAACACAAGCCAAGGAGGTACCTCATGAGCTGACGAAGCTGTTGTGTCATTATCCCCTGAAGGTGAGCTCGAGTTTGCTTCACTGGGGGTGATAGTGATTCCATGCTGGTTGAGCCTCTATATCAGGCCATCACACTAAGTCCCCATAATGGGAGTAGTCTCAAGTATTGTGTCAGGTGCTACAACCACTTAACGTGCAATGATAGGCTTCCCATGTTTCATCCATCACGTTTCCTCAATATGGCCAGTCTTCCCACAGTAAGAGCATTGGGGTCTAGCACGTCCCTAAGCTTTGTGGCTGCATCCACGACCTCTAATAGGAGCAGAAGCTCTACCTCTTCCCTGAGAGACAGCCATAGCAGATGTGTTCAATACAAGGTGATGTTGAAAGTGAAACTATAAGTCTGCTAAGTCTATTATAAGCCTCCTCTATAGTCAGTATCTCAGGCAATATCAACATATCACATATGTGCCCTGGCTAATTCATACGTGGGATCCAATCCAACGAGGGAAGTGACCAACCATCATCTAGGCTCTGTAAGTCTTATAACTCTTACAGGAACGAACCAAGTTGAATGCATTCAGTCTCTCAAAAGCAAAGTCAAGAGGCGAATAGAATTGTGTAAGAAACTGCCATCAAATCTCATATATGCAATCTCATGATGTAGCTTAAGAATGTGTGTCACATTCTTGTCTTGAGAATAAGTCTGAAGAAGATTCTCCCACATCTTCGCCATTTTCTAGTACATGTAGTGGATAGTCGAATTCATGATCTACACCTGAACCACGGCATCATGCTTCTTCCAAGATGTGTATTTTCCAGTCTTTTGAGCTGGCTCCGTCTCAAGGAGTATGTGCTCCATGTGATGACCCTCAACCACATTGAGAATCAATTGCGACGATAATGCATAATTAGTTCGATCAAACTTCACCATCAACCCAAAGAAGGGGTTTTTGAACTCCCCTTAGGTACCATCCCCTTGTGCAGGTGAATCATCAATTTCGAAGGCTATTCTTTCCAATATGATGTAACACCACCTCTGCAATCAACAATCAACCAAAAACAAGAGGCATCAAAAGATACCACCATCCGGGAATAAAGTCCTCATCTGAATGCCATCTCAGCAAGACATCTTCATATATCGGATCTGAATTAGTCAGAAAGACACCTAAAATGGGTTCCAACCACCTTATATTGAGGCAAGAGGGTCCCGATGACCTCCAGCAATCTCCAAAGGTCACCAGCAGCCCAAATCAGTGCTCCAAATGAGGCTCTCCAGCGACGGGCAAGTTCATCGGTCACCAGCAGTAGTGCTTCGGCTTCGAGCAACCACTCCGGTGAGGTTACCAAGTGGCAGCAGTGCCTCTTGCTCCTGCGGAAGCAATAGAACCGTAGATCGATTCGTGTTCCACTGGTGCTGGGAACTCGAGAAGGCAATTACTGACAATCAGCAGTGTCGCCGAGGTTCAGCAACTATGCTCCAATGCTGCCCCAACCTGGTGGTGACATGATGGGTCGCCAGTGACCTCTCCAGTTGTATCGAGGGTCCCTTCCCTTAGGTCTTGTGCCCTAGGGCTGCAACCCTAAAGAATCGCAAAAGGAAACCTTCCTTTCCTCTCAAGAGAGTGCACAAATCCCAAGAAATCCTAGATTTTTTGTGGAGAAAGAGATAAGGGAGAGAGATCAAGAGGGTATCAAGCTCCAACCTAAGACCGCCGCCCTAATATCATGTGAAGAGAATGAAATGTTCAATTTCATAAGAAAACCCCAGACCCCATATATATTAGTGAGAGGGGCTAGGAACAATTATAAGTAAACTCAACTACGAAAAGTAAATAACAGCAAAAGAGATAAAAAGGCAGAAGAATGCATATCTCTCTACATAAACCGTGAATCACATTATGTATATGGATAATTTGCTCTATGTCTTAATATGTGTGCCTACCGTAGTCTCAGCACCGTATTTAAGTCACTGCATGATGCATGTTTCTGCATTTTCTTCCCAACTGCCTAACTGTAGTCAAAATTATAAATGTTTTTTTGTGGTCAAGTCAGTAGTTGATCTTTGATTTAGGACAGTAATGTTTATGTTCAGTATGCAGTGTCCATGCTAAGAATAGACAATCTTTTCTCATTCATTTCACAACATATTTATTTACTATTTCAGCATTAACCATGGGGGCTTACATGCATGGATTAGCCCAAATAGGAAACACTTTTCCTTGTACAAGTTTACCTATCAGAAAATAAATGTGGAGTAAATGCTTACTTGTCAAGTGCATTATAGTATCTATCAAGATCCTTATTTGCCATCTCAGTTGTCTGCAAGCAAGTAGATAATAGACATGACATTGCAATCCTAGATTGAGAAATTTTATAAATTCCTGTATCACTATCTAGGAACCTTGAGGTGGATTAGTTGATTGAAGTATCGCTTGTCAATATCCACATATTGGGCCAGCTTCAGCTCAGATTTATTTTTTGACAAGTTACTTTCGTAGACGGATATCGTGCCATGACATCTGTTCAGCTGCAAGGTGAAGATAGACATAGCTTGAAGTAATGAGATCAACAATCTGATGCCATCAATACAATACAATAGGAAATAAATATGGCATAAGTATAAGATTACTAAAAAAAAATTGAATAAAGATTCTACAAAATTTAGCAACATGAGGTGACACAAGTGAGAGGCATCAAAACTGCCAGGGGCTCCTAACAACCAAAGACCAAGAAAAGTGAGGTGCTGATGCACACAGCCACATGGGTGTGGGAGTATGTGCATATGGATGGATGAGGATAGTCTATGTGAATGTACGTTGTTGCCATGCTCAAGCTTGTCAAAAATAGAGTATGTACACGTCGAGGAGAATTTTCCAATGAGCTTGAGGCCTAAATTGCTTATTTGAGCCAAAATAATTTTCGCAAATTCATCTTTGAATTTTACAAAGCTTGTCAAGTAGTTTACGACATACTTAATGAAAATTACCAATTATTTACAAATTTGTTATTAAATTTCTACACATTTAATGCATTTACAAATAACTTACAAAAGTCTTTCGAAATTTTACAAAGTAACATCATGATATTTTATCATTGAGATGAGTATTGATAGGTCCACTTTAGTAGACTTCAATTATGCCTTAAGAACATTTAATTTGTAGATGGAGGAAGATTTTAAGCAAGCATTAGCAGAGAAATTAGTTAAGCTCGTGTTTGGGCATTCCTACATTTTTGTTTACCTGATGTACACCACATGCATACATTTTGGTAATTAATATATGATCGTTTATTGACATTATGTACGTATATATGTTTTCAGGGTCATATTGAGGAAATATATTTTTGATGCTACATCAATATTTTGAGAATCTTTTTCAACAAGGATTACTCCTTAATTGGAATGCTATCAGCACATTTTGATTAGGAAAGAAGTAACCTATTTGATTATGGAAAGCTAGCATTAGTTATTTGAGGGCTTGACATTTTTAGAAAGACATCTCATCAATTTCCCTTCTCCCATTTGCTGAAACCACGAGACCGCCAACACCCTTTAATTTCTCTGCCTCAATACCTTTCCCTTGCGGGCGTTCTATTTTTGGGATGGCCATCATTGGAAACCATTCCCTATTATTTATATCTCCACCATTCTCAGCACTTAAGAGGGCTCCCTCGGTCCCTCCCTGTAGGGCACCACTCCATGCACGCACACCCCCCAGCCACCACTCCCTCTCTCCATCAACACAGCACCGCGCTACCCTCCTCATTTGTCTCCATCGGCTTCCCTCACATGGAGACCCCACAAGCCAGCCACCTTCGTTCATCTCTCCCTCTCACAATTTCACCCCCTTTGGTTAGAACAGAGGGAACACCACCCTTACTCGCTCAACCCACCATCCTCTTAGGCACCTCTGCTCTCAGCAACAACAGCTGGCTCCCTCCCTCGACCGCACCAACATGGAACACCTACTCTTACGAGCCCCCGACTATGACCACCACCGTGCCCGCCCTCTTCTTCCTTGTGAGTGGCCTCAGCATCGCTCTCTGTTGCGACCAACCACGACCATAAATGCCCCGACCTCCATTCTCGCCACCGACAACAGCCTCGATAGGACCACGTCCACAACCCTCTCACGCCCAAGACAGCAAACAAAGAGAGACCGCCCACGCTAGCCATCTCTCTTCACTCTCGATCGCGACAACCATGACGCCCACCTCTTGACAGCGAGCAACTACTCTCCATCGCATGCTCCGCCTTCATCTTCGACAATGACCATGTATCCTCCTCGGTAGCATCCACTACCGCGAACTCCTCACCACGCCACCTTGACCACGAATGCTTGTACTATGCAATCGTGTCTTTCCGTGGGGAAGTGTGGTGACAGCATGCTCCACCCACTCCACCGCGATGACCACAACCGTGACTCTTCGATGTTCCCGTCACCGCACCGCGTCCACGACCGCGTATTCTTACCACGATCCTACATCCACTCCAATCTACTAAGTTTGTTTTACCACTCGAGTTCATATATTTTTGTTGAAAACACAAGTCTAATTGATATTTTTTACGAACCAATATGCATACTTGCCTTCCTGTGGAGACGACATTTTACCTTGATATTTAGCGATGCATGTGATGATTAGATTGACTTATTTAGTGCATTATTGATTTCGTTGATCCAAGATTTATCACATGCATTAGATCTTATGTGTGGTTTATTTAATATGAGATACATTTGAGTTGATTGCATCTTTCATCCGAGCATCTCTGATTCTTTGATATGGGAGTTTTCCACCACACCTAATACTACAATGCATTATTATTATTATTATTATTATTATTATTATTATTATTGTTGTAATTATTATTATTATTATTACCAGCAAAGGCAAAAAATTCCCTTATCAAGTGTCAAAAGTTTTTCTGTTCTCAGTTAAATTTCATGTACATCAAGATGAGTTTTCCCATATAAGGTTGAAAATTGATCAAATATATGTTGGCTGATTTTGTTTATGAACCAACATGATATCTGATGAATTTTGAACCTTATACCTATCCATATGAATAGAAAGTTTACCGCTTAAACTTGCAATAAATAAAACTTCATCATGAAAAACAAAACTATTGACCTTCATTTTAAAGGGAAAAATATCAACTTACTTTGTAAAAAGTTAAAACACATTTATAATTGATTTCTAAATGCCTTTAGTTTGTGAAAATTTATGACTTCCTAAAACAATTTGATAACTTTTGCAAAGTACTTACCTATGTATAAATATGCATACGTATGTATGTAGGTATATTCTAATGAGCCTAAGGCTCAAATTGCTTATTTAAACCAAAGCATTCTCTGCAAATGCGATTTCAAATTTTACAAAGTGCAATAGTTATTTAACAAAGTATTTTACAAAAATGATCAAATGTTATACAAGTTTATCTTAAATTTGTTACAAACTTAGTACATCTATGAAATATCATGACATTTTTTCTTTCTCAACGGGTATAAGTTTTCCTTTTTTTGTTATTGATGAGATTTTCAGAAATAATATTTCATCTATGGTACATGTGCTCTATTGCGCTCAATGTTCGACGGTGATGTTTGGTGCTCTGTAGGTGCTTTTATGCTTGTCGTGGGTTTCCATCCTCAATGCTCAGTGAGTGCTTACAAGTCCTCTCGTCACTCAGCTCTCAGCATGTGATAGTTCTTCGTAATCTATGTGCATTGCTCAAGGTTTGTGCTCATCGTGCGGGTCTTAGGAGGGAATTGCCCGCCAATTATTTTGGTCATAGATTCTACGTTGCTTCTGTCGTCTACGAAAATTTTGGTGTTGCATTTGCTATTGTTCTAGTCTTTATTTTGTGTTGTTATGTTTGCTCCTGTTGGTTTGTGTTGTGGTCCTCTATTGTGCTCTTGGTGGGAGACACGCATGTAATGGGGCTTTCAGATGTTTCTATGCCCTTCCTTAACTCAAGGTCTCCGAGTAGGATTTCACCTTCCATCTGGTGGCTCCTTTTGAAAGATCCCCCACAACTTAATACTTTTGGGCACAACCTCGATTGGGGACTCTCAAGTAATTGCAACTCCTTGTATGGGCTTCATTTCTAAAATGTGTATTTTGTGTTGTTTTCTTTAGTGTTGCAACTCCTCCACTAGGATTAAGGCTTGTAATCGTTTGTCCTTCTCAACCAATCATATTTCAGCTTTCAAAAAAAATCCAATATTTATCAATTGAAAACTATAAAGATTGGAATTCTCAAACCCTACAATTTCTAGAAAAAAAAGGATTGCTTGGTTTTGGAGAAAACAGAAGTTCCAATATTATGAGAGGACAAGTGAGGGAGAAAGAGGACAACTAGGTGAGTCATTCGAGGAGCGAGAGCAAAGAAGACCAAGCAGGTTGTCAAAGAAAGGAGAAACACATGAGAGGGGGAGGGAGAGGAGATATTCAGACGACTAGCAAAATGAAGTGCGAGGTTGCAGGACATCAAAATGCTTCTGGTGACAACATAGTGTCTCACCATGCCAAAGATGGCTGGCAGGTGGTGACACATTGGCAGAGGCGTGGAGTGAGGAGTCGTCCCACTAAGCCTCGATGCTTTCGCTGCTTGAAGGAGGGGCATGTCATGTGATCTTGTAGAAAGGTTTTGCAGTGTCGCAGATGTTCATCTTCGGGACACATGACAGTTGACTATCCCATGCAAGGGACCGACAACGCGAAAGCCTTACCCGTAAAGTCTTCTCTAATGCTAAGAATGCTCTACGAGGTTCTTTGATTGGATAAGAGGCCACTTTCATTAGGACAATGCAATTCTTGTAAACCTTCACAAAAGGGAGTCGATTCCGCACATCCACGATAAGACTACATCCTTCTTGTGCTGGAAAACATTGATGCATTCACACCTTTGATCGGAACGATCTCTCAATTTCGAGGTTCAGTATCTTGGATAAAAGAACCCCTCCTATCCATCACCATCGAGCAAACACAACCATCCTCCCCCACCTCAATCGACGCAATGGCAATCCTAATTGCACAGATGGAGCCTAAGCGATGACGAAGCAAGGGCAGTACAAGGATTTTGCATGCCATTCAAATTTGGAAGGTAAGTGGTCCTAAAATCTTCAAGAAGTTGATCAAGCATAAGATTCCCAGGAGGGATTGTTTGCGAAGGCTCAAAGGAAAGGGGCTCTCCCTACGCTGAAATCAAGCAGGGGCTTCGTTGCGGGGACTATCTTTTATGAGACCCGCATTGCCTCCCCTATTGTTTCGAGTAGGAATGACCCAACCCCAATCAACTCAAGCCTCTCAAACCCAGTGGTCGAGAAAGGATCCGATTATGGATCAAATCGTGGTTCAGTCCTGGGGTTATTTGCTTCTAATCCTTAGGTCGAACTCCTACTGATAGGTCGCTGCAATGGTCCAATAACGGTGATGGCAACATCGACGACCATATTAGAGATCCCAAACACCTTGAATGCACCAACTTCTGGCCACCACCCCGAACTCTCGGTGTTTTGCAGGCTTGGAGGAGGTTCCAACAGCCCTGCTTAACCCCTCTCCCAGTTCGTCCGTAAGAGGCGATCAGTGGAAGGGGACTTCCGCCATGGCTACGACTCCCACAACAACGACCCTAATGGCAACCCCGATGGCATCGATCCCCAAGGCTATCTCTCCCATTAGCACGGCTCCTACGACTACGAGTCCCATGGTTGCGATTCCTATGACTATCAAGCCACATTCTTTGGCAGCAAGCATGGATGCGTCTCCCACGACTATGGCTCTGTTGGTTACGACTCCTTCGGCTGCTACACCACCTTCTTTGGCGACTGATATTACTACGACAACCCCCTCTCCGATCTGTACAGGGTCATTGAGTCTTGAGAATGACCCATATGTGGGTCAAGCCCCCCCTAAGCAACATTCTACTCCACATTTCTCTATGGAGCAGGAGTTTGTCTACAGTCGAAGACCAATTCCTTCCTCTTCCTTAGCGAATGGTGGTTTGGGTATCGGTTGTCAAGCACTTAGTGCCTCGGTTGCTCCGCCCACTACTTGTCTTCATAAGAGCATGCGGCCATAGCAAGTGCACTTGAGGGGGTTACTTAGTGCAATCGACTACATTTAAGAAAATAAAAAAGCATAAAGAAAATCACACCACAAATAAGTCACAATTTTTAGGTGGAAAATCCCTAAGGGTAAAAAATCATCACCCAAGTCTCCTCGACTTAGGACTTCCTAAACAATTGAACTAATCGAAAATCCACTAACCACACCACTTTAAATTGAGGGTAGTATACCTCAAGTACAAACCCCTCTCCGATCCCAACCAAAGAGTTTTTCTTCTCCGTGCAGGAAGAGACAAAGATCCAATAGGCCAGATACATGTTTACAACAAAGGAGAAAAAACAAAAAAACAAAAAATCCTATAAAGTCACAAGTAATATTAATAAAAAGTTAGTTTCTATGAGTGTAGGAAACTTCCCTTTAGATGGTCTACGAGGATCTTGAGTAGGAAAGGTGAGTGCTCTAGTGTTATGCCGATGATAGCAAGGTTGGAGCACTTGAGTATGTAACAAATCACTTAAGAAGCCTTCCAATTAGATCTTAAATTCAAATAGAAAGAGTAGGAAGTATTGTACCAAGTGTTGTGTAAATAAGAGAAACCTACTAGGATATTTATAGGCTTCATATGAAGTGTCGAAAAGGGTTTAGGAAGGTCTTATGATTGTTGGAAGTCATTAGAATAAGTATATCTCGAGTTTAGAATTAATTGCAAAAAGATTTGTAACATTCAAGACATTATCAGACATCTAAGGAGGTTGTCACATCTAAAGAGGATTGTGTCATCTAATTTGAGCCAAGAATAAAATAACAAAAAGGATGGAATGTCAATCAACTGGGATGTCTAACTCTCGAGGTGTAGGGTCCTAGATAACAATGATTAGGCTATAGGACGTCGGATGTGTGTTTTGGACATTTGATATGTCTAGACATCTAATAGAGTAAACATTGACTGCCAATGTTCAGTTCAAAGGACATCTGATCAATTGGTTAGACATCTTATTTTGCATTTTAGGTCAACAAATAAATGTGTTAAATGTCTAATCCATGAAGTATTGAACCTTTGAGAAGTCTGATTAGTAAACGATATTTCTGTTTAGGTTGTAGATTTAAGTCTAAGATTTCCTTAACTGTCCAAAGGCTATAGAAGTGTTATTTAGGGCTTGATTAATTCTCTTTGGCACTTTTACATCAAATCGAACACAAGAAAATAAACATACAACATTTTGAGAAATAAGTACAAAACATTTGGTTCTTTTAAGCATCTTCTCTTTCATGCTTTGGTCTTCAACTCATGTCTCTTTGAGATTTAGTCTTCCATCGTGCTTGATCCTTCCGCTTTTAATAAGCCATCTTAGATTCTCTTCTTTCACCTGAAATGTTACTTCTCTAAGAACATTATATATATATATATATATATATATATATTGTTGCTTTACGTTATATTGCGAGGAGCGATATGTCCTTTTATTATTTTATTGGACTTATGTAATAATTTTTTCCTCACCTTTCTCTATATAAATAGGTGTAAGGACGACTTAGTAATTACGAAATTTCATTTTCTTCAACCTAATATCAGGGCCAAGTTGGGCACTCCACCAAGAAAACCCTAACCCTACCACGAAGCCTCACCATTGCCGTCGCCACCAGCAATAGCGTCGACCCACAGTAGTGCCATCAGCAGCATTGCCACCGGCAACACCACCGCACAAGCAGCACCGCCGCCGCACAGGCAACACCGTCGCCGCTAGTCACTGCAGCATCAGGAGGAGCAGTAGGAGGGTCATTTTAACCCCCTCTTCTTCTCCAACGCCTTCTCCTTGCCGCCAAGTCTCCTCCGACGATAAGGAGAGAGCAGTAGGCCCTGTTTTCCCTTGCAACAAGGTCTAGGAAGGTCCTTGGCACGTTGGTGATGGAGTTCTAAGGTAAGGACCTTTCGGAAGGTGTTTGGAAATTCATCTTTGATGGTATGATCAAATCAATATTTTGATTACTGTTTTGGGGTGTGTATTCCCCTGTTGATGCATGTTTTAGGGTGTGTATTCTCCTTTGATTGTTGACCATGTGTGAGTGGAGTTTTGGGGTGTATATTCCCTAAGTGATGTATTTTTTGGGGTGTATTCCCCATTTCTGTTAGAATTCATATCTGTGTTTAAAGGTATTTATGGTATGTTGTACCTATGGCCTCAGGTCGTCAGAGTCCGAAGTGACGTCAAAATAGACTAGAGAAAGTGTAGTCTACAAGGATCCATTTTTTGCTCCTACTGTGAAGCTCAATAAGATCAATTACCCGCGTTTGTCTCAGACATTTCTTGTGACTGTGGAATGACATGAAAAGTAACATGTCCTCATAGAAGCACCACCAAAGTAGAAGATAGAATAATATGCAACCTGAAACAGAAATGATGCCATGGTAAGGATCTGAATACTAAACAATGTGATACCCTATATTGGAGATAAAGTCATGTACTACAAAACTGCCAAACAGATGTGGAATGGTCTGAAGGATGCATATTCTCATAAACTTAACTCCACCCAGGTCTTTCAGATTCATTATGACCTCTCACTTGAAGCAAGAATCTGAGTCTCTCGCAATACTATTCCCTCATGAAGGGATAATGCATGCAGGCTCATGTGTACCTCACCCATGTGTAGGGATCAGTTCTCCGCACATATGTTTTTGGCAGGGCCTAATGATAGTTATTCTGTTGCACGCTCACAAATTTTAACGTTGTCTGATCTTCCTCCTATTAAGGAGATGTACAGGAGACTAAGTAGGTTGCAGGTTCAATCTACGCTAGAGATTACTAGTCATACCTCCTCTGCTCATGCAGCAGTGAATACTCGTGGACGGACAAGAGCCTTCAGAGGCAGAGGCAAGGGGTGTGCTGATGGTGGTCGTGGCAAGCCAACCTGCTCCTATTGTGGGAAAATTGACCACATTGAGGCCAAGTACTGAAACAAACTTGAATGGCCTACAGTTTCCAACTAAGTTTCTGTGACTACACCTCCATTTGTGTCTACTGAGGCAGTGACCCTTGCAGAGGCGAACTATGATGCAGTTGTACAGCGTCTAGCTCAGTTGACCCATGAGCAACCTTAGTCCTCAAACACTGCTGCGTATACCTTCGCATCAGGTATGAATAGTTCATAATTGATTGATTCAGATGCCTCAGATCATTTGGCAAAGAATTTCCAGTGTTTAGGGAATATGCAGAAGGTATCATAGGATTGCTCAATACAGCTTACAGATGATAGGCATGCCCCCATCTGTAGTAAGGGAAGGGTGTCAATTACTCCCTCCATGCACCTCTTTGATGTTTATTATGTGCCAAATGCTCCTTCACCTAAGAAATACCAGCTGCACCATCACTTGTGAGGATAAAGTCATTCACACACACAAGTAGAGCCACTGTACCACCACCGGTCTTCCTCACAAATAGTGAATGATCAGACAAGAACCTCTACATCCTCATAACAGATAACACCTCAGACAGCCACTGAAATCAGCCTCAGAGGCTCTGTTTAAGACCATAAATGGCCTTACGAAGCTTGCATATACACTCCCCCTAAACCTCAAATCCAAATGGCTGCTGCATATATATCTCCTCCTGCAAATCTGCAAATCTCCATAAAGGAATGCATTTTTGACATCCAACTAATGTAAGTGCCATCCATAATGAGCTGCAACAGGAATCAGTATATGAATTGTGGAGAGTCGATCAACTAAAGAGAATGTGTCAAAGAAATCCACCCAATAAGTTTGTCATGAAAGACCTTGGAAAGCTGAGATATTTTTTTAGCATTGAGATTGCCGCAAGTAAGGGATAATTATGTCGCAAGGAAAGTATGCTCTTGACATTCTTCAGGAGACTGGCATGCTAGGATCCAAGGATGCCAATATTCTTATGGATCCTAAAGTTCACCTCTTTGATGATATTGTGAAGCTGAAGGACAAGAAGGCATATTGATAGCTGGTGGGGAAACTCTTACATCCGACCATTACCAAGCCAGATATTAGCCTTGTAGTGGATAAGCTAAGTCAGTTCCTAGACAAACTTACTGATGATCATTGGCAGGCCGTGATGCAGGTATTGAGGTACATCAAGAGATGCCCAGGTAGAGGCATTCTATTTCAGAAGAAGGCCCATATGTCTATTATTACCTACTCAAACGTAGATTATGCAGGAGATGTTGGAGACGGGTGATCTACCACTGGATTCTGCACTTTTGTAGTCAAAAATTTGGTAACCTAGAGGAGCAAGAAACAAAGTGTAGTTTCACGCTCTAGTGCTAAATCTGAATATCGCGCCATGGCACATACTGTAGCTGAAATGATATCGATAAGATCTTTGTTACAAGATCTTCATGTTACTATTCAGGAGCCAATGGAAATGCATTGTGACAACCGAGCTGCAACATACATTGCCATCAGTCCCATGTTCCACAACAGAACCAAACATGTGGAAGTGGATTGTCATTACACCAGGAGTTTAATTCAGCAGGATCTACTTCGTACTACTTGTCTTGCCTCTTCAAACCAGGCTACCGACATGTTTAATAAGCCATTGTCTCACCCTCAGTTTGAGAAGTGTGGAAACAAGCTGAGCATGGTGGATATATATGCTCCAGCTTGAGGAGTGTTACGTTGCGTTATATTGTAGGGGGTGTTATGTCCTTTTATTATTTTTTTGGACTTATGTTATAATTTTTCCCTCACTTCTCTAAATAAAGAGGTGTAGGGGCAACTTAGTAATTACGAAATTTCATTTTCTTCCACTTTTATACACACATTTTGTTATCATCAAAATCAAGAGCATTATTGCTTTGGCACTAACAATAGCAAGGATTGCTGCAGTCATAGTCTTTACCCTATTGCTCATTATATTGCCTAAGATTGGCCACACAAGGCAAATGTCAATGAGAGGGTTGCCTATCTATTCAAATGAAAATACTTTCATGGAACATGCATAGTGTCGAGGACCCGGATAGAAGGGGATCCATGGATGAAATATTATGAAGTGGAGGGCAAACATTGCACTTCTCCAGGAGACTAAGTTGAAGCAATGTGATTCCCTTATCTGGTCTAAGAGCGAGGGAGACAAACATGATGATTTCACTACACTTGACACCAATGGTAGGTCCAGGGGGCTACTGATTAGTTCGAGCAGAGATGCTTTCACTCTTTTGGAAGTCACAAGATGGTCTTTCTCCATAGTGGTTGATTTACAGAGGAGTGACGAGTTCTCCTACAAGATCATAAGCATATACGGCCCCTTTTACTATCTCTTGATTTTGAGGATACTAGCAACAGTCTTGAGGAGGATTGGCATGAGATGTAGCAAATTCATGTGGTCATCCTCTTTCGGCAACAAATATATCCTCCTCATGGCTTGGAAGAACATCTGGACACCCAAACAAATAGGCAGCCTAGGGGTCTTAAATCTAAGATTGATGAATGACGCTCTGCTAGTAAAGTGGATTCTTCATTTTATGGAGCCTCATCAACCATTCTGGAATTTTCATAGGGTGACAGTATGGATATAAACCAACAGGCTGGTGCTAATGTCAGTGGTATTTCGGCCTTTTGGCACTCTACTCGCCCACTTCTGAATGAATTTTCAGATCACTTCTCTCCCTCTTTGGGTGATGGGTCTTTTTTCAAATTTTGGCTTAGATGATTGGTCGGATGATGGCAAATTTTCAGATCGGCTTCAGAGACTTTTTCAGCAGATTGTAAATAAAGACGCTTTGGTGAAGGATTTATGGGATAAGGAGCTCACAATCTGGGACATCAGACTAACCCAAGGTCTGTTGATCCCACCTGTGCTGAATTTCAGCAGCTTCTTCAGTCCGTGGGGGATCTTTCTCCAACTGAAGCAGAGCGTGATTGCTTTCTTTGGAAACATGGCAAGTTCACGATCAATAATGCTTATAAATTACTTATACCTAATGGTGATAATCGTATTGATGGTGATTCCAGACTTCTTTGGATGTGTAACGCTCCTCTCAAAATCAGATTATTCTTATGGTTCTTTAGAAGGAAATGGCTAGTCACCAAAATCTACAGAACTAAATGGTGCACAGATGGAGTTATTCCCTGCCCCTATGTAAGCATTCTAATGAATATATCCAGCACCTTTTCTTCGACTATGGCTTCTCTAGAGATGTTTGGGCACATTTCAACCTCCCAACAGTTGACACTACAAGCTTAGAAAGTTTTTGGACGAGTTTCAGAGAATATATTGATCTTGATATGGCAAGCTTGTCCCAAGCTATTGCTATTGTTTGGTGTATCTGGTTGTACAGGAACAGTAAGGTTTTCAAGAATGAGCGTTGTTGGGTGGAGAATGTTGTGAGAGAGGCAAAGTGTATTTCTGATTTTTTGCTCCAAAACTTGTAAATCTGATCCTTTTTTCTTTTAATACAATTTTAGATGATTACCACTCTCTCAGGTAATCATCCTCTTTCTCTCAAAAAAAAACAACCATTCTAGAAGCAGATCCTATCTAAGTCATATGGCGGCACCTTCGACTAGGACGAAAGAAGCTCCAACAGAGGAGTTTCCTTTTTCTAGCAAGGCCTACAGAAGACACCTAGGAGGGCTTAACCTTCTTGTAGGGTGGTCCTTGGTGATGTCTCTTGCTTCAAATTTTGGCATCATGGCTGATCTCCTGCAAGGATCCTTTCAAACATTTATCCCAAACTTGCAACGCTCTCTACACCCCCCCTAGCCTCAGTGGTAGACTATTTCTCACACAATCCCTAGTCATCCCCCATTACCGAACTGACTCTCGGAGGCATGCCTTAAGAAGCTCACCACTCCACTCTAGACACTTCATGGCTTATGTCCAGGCCTAGGACATGATGGCTGGCTATGGAAGTATGGTTCTTTCTTAGTAAGGAAGGCACACTTACACTTCTTGAAGGACTCCCCAAGTCATGATGAGGATCTTGCTTCTAACTCCAAGCAAATCTGGATAATGCACCTACCTTTGAAGGTGAAAATCTTCGTGTGGCTTCTGAGGAGGAGACGCCTAGTTACTCAATCCTATAGGCACCATTGGACGCCAGACTCTAATGGCTCATGTATCTTCTGTTGTAAAGGACCGGATGATACAAAGCACCTTTTCTTTACTTACTCCTTTGTGAAGGAGTGTTGGTTCGCCTCAGGCCTTGCACCCATCTGACATGTCTCAAAGCACTCCTCCTAACAAAACCTACATTCCCCCCTTGATGACGTGGGGTTTATTGGAAGGGCTTTTACACTCATTTGGTGCATTTGGATGGAACGAATGGCGTTGTTTTTAGAGGGCAGCATTTTCTTAGCCATTTATATTATTATTATTGTAACACTTGCAATTTCTAGAAAATCAATAGTTTTAATTTAGTTGTTGCAATACCTGGCAGAAGAACTAGAGTTTACTTTTCCATGAAACATCAAAATAACTAATTTAATACAAGTTTGGTTTTGCATGGTTTTAAGTTGTTTGTCAACAAAAACTAGACAAGTGCCAAGAAGTGTGATCTGATGGCTAGCCCACGCAATTCCTCATCTTTTTGGTACAACTTATTTTAGAAAAAGCAGACAGAAAAGCTATTGGATTTAACTGCTACTTAACCCAATGATTATGTTCATCACTAGCAAGGAATGTGAGTCCAAGTGTGTTCCCTTAAGAAGATATATATGGTAGGGTAGGCTTATTGGCATGGTGGCAATAAAAAAAGCCTCTTATGGAAATTCCAAAATTGATTGGTCAAGGACTAGAGACATGAAGTAAGGTGGAGAGATTGGTATCACCTATTGAACATTTATTAGCAAGACATTGCCGCCGGTTATCATGCAGCTCAATAATCAATTACAAAAAAGTTCATCATAGCCCCAAATATGGAAGGAGAACGTTAACTTCAGTTTCTTCTAGTATACTCCACCCACCAACCCAAACCCCCTAAAAAAAATCTCAAAAACAATATACCTGGCTCCGCACAACTAGGAAGATAATCATCCAGGTAGATGTGTACAATAAATGTAATGGAAAAAGGAAGATGAAAAAGTTTTAATACCTCTGACAGAAGCCTCTCTTTACCGTGCGCTTGTCTTTCAAGTTCAGTTTCAAAAGCACGCACTCCACCAATTTTTAGTACCTTATCTTCCAAGGCTTCGATGATATGAGTTAGCTCTTCAACTTCAGATTTTGTTTTCCTATAGTTTAAATTGTCAACAATGTTTCTTTTTAACTGATCTTGATTCCCAAGTAATTCCTTGCTCTTGTTCAGATCAGTCAAAATTTCCAACTTTTCGCTCTCACATTTCTGCAACTGAGATTTCCACAAGGAATACTTCTCCTGCAATTCTTTGAGCTTCTCTTCCTTTCTTGAATCTACATAACTACAAAAAAGAGATAATAATATGAGAATTGATTGATAAAAACAGGCCAAATCATATAGATTCATCACTCTGCCAAGATCAATACTCTTTAATACGAGATAAAAGTTCTGAAAGACGTTCAACTTCCTGCTGGTAATTTGATTTTGATTCAGCCTGAGCATCATATTCTGCCTCAAATTTTGAAGTCAAATTATCGTAATCTCTCAGCAGCCTTTCCTTTTCCTTCACCAAGGGAATAAGGGCTTCTGCTAGATGCTGAAAACATTAACATAGGTCAAGATTAGGAACATTTTCCAACACAAATAACAAAAAAAGAAACTCAATCCTTCTAGAAGGAATAGAACAACTAGATCAAAGACAAACTTGCACCAGGAACATGACCTTATACAAAATAATGAAATCACCTTTTCATCAAAGTCAGCTTGAGCACTTTCCTCCCGTAAGCGAGCCAAGTCATCTTCAGCTTTTTTGACTTTATGAAGGATGTTTGATGCTTTTAGCTTCTCCTCCCTGGCAGCGTGCCAGCGCATCTGTATGTTTGCCAAATCATTTTTCATATATCCTTGTTCTTCTCGCAGGTTCTCAACTTCATTATTTAGGTTTTCCCTAATCAAACAAGCATAGTAGATAGTGTTAAAGCAGATTAACAAAAAAGTGGCAGCAAACAAATAACAAAAAAAAAAATGTAAACTCAAGGATAAAATCTGCCTAACATGCAGAAACTTTGCCAAATCACCAGATTCTAAATAAGCATTTCGCTTCCCTTCCATATGCATGGCACCAGAACCAAAATTGTCTGTGGTTATAAGCTTTTCATCAATAGCAATATGTTGCTCATATGCATCTGGTTACCCCTTCAATAAGACAAGTAACAGCACATCAACTTAACAGAGACAAGATGGGAAAATATTTTGCTACCAGAACTTAGTTTCATTGTGTATCGACCCTTTTAATCTGTGATCAGAAAACATGAAAGTACACTCTATCAGATTATTTGAGTTACTACCATGTGCCCAAGCCTGATGAAAGGAAGGTGGTGTTCATGGTCTAAAGCACATGCTAACTCATGATGACAACCAATAGGATCACACCATTTATGTTTAGCCTAAGACACAGGGTCAAAAAATAATTTTCTAATGGAAAATTAATTCTAAAGAAAAGCAAGATGAAGTTCAAAATCTTGATATGCCCCAATCAAATTAAGATTCCAATCTAAACATATCATCTCTGAACCTTGAATGAACTCTTTGTAGTTAGTGTAAACATCCGCCAGCATTTAACAAAGAGGGGGATGAAACTAGCAGGAACCATTGGATCCAAACGACAAATTTCTCATTTATCACAATCATTTTAGAGAAAACAAATGAACGGATAGAGTCTGTTAGCTTTGGGATGTATTTCAAGTTATTTGCCAGTTGCCACATTGGACATAGCTACCAAATGCAAAGCTAATTCCATGTCTTCAATTCAGGGATGGAGGCAATTTAAATGGGACTTGCTGCAAAAGGAAGGTAAAGTGTATTATACCTTCTGTTCTTTAAAGCAGTTAACTGAGACTTTATCTCATCTACAGTTCTGACACCAGGCCCTCGGGTATCAAGCTTGTACTCAAGACTCTCCACTTGTCCTTGCAAAATCTGCATGTCATGGAAAAGCTTGTCTATAGTTTCAACTGGTTGCTTCAATACCTCCATAGCATCCTTCTCAGCCTTAACCTGAGCAAGAACACCAACAAGCTGCAAAAGTGGAAAGAAAAAATCATAGCATTTTCCTTTTTGAAAATTTCTTTAGAAAGATTACAAGTAGCTGTTATATTAAATATAAAAACGAGTGGCCACTAATTTTAAGCCACTCCATCATGAATTAAATGATGCTGATAGTCTTTAGACAACAACTTCTCAAGGAAAGACTCCATATTTCATTCTTATAAATCATTCCCTCCATACAATGTGAAAGGCTGTCCAACTAAAATCTACTACAAGAAAAAGGTTAGAACCCTACCAAAAAAATTGCAAAATCATCCCTTTTCTCACATGATTTTGTATTATTTTAGCCAATTTGAGTGAATATCTTGTTAGCTAAACTTGCACCACCAATTTCAACACATTTCAGTACTTTTCCATTGCCATAAAATGCTATGCCTTGGCACAAGCTATGAAAGTTGCCGCCATGAGAAAGGTTATGGTTCCAAGTCATCGGGATAGCCACATATGCAAATCAAGGCTGAAAGTGGTCCTACCATTTCCTAGGCCCCACATTAACTCTACTGTGCATAAAGGAATAAAAAAAGAAAATCTGGAAGACCAAAAAAAAAGTCCAAATAATATAACCAATTTACAAAGTAAGATAGGAGTTTAAGTACTATCATAATGATAGGAGTAGAAAAGCTGTAGAACTCCCCCCGTCAAGCATAATCTTCGGGCAGGAGCAGGCAGGTAGATGTACAATTAGACAAGCACGTAGGCAGAAAGATAGGCATGCAGGAAGACAGTTAGACATACAAGTAGCCATCTCTTATCAGTGGAAACCTAACTCACTTGGAGTCAAAAGAAAAAAAAAGAAAAACCTGATGTAGAGACCTTCAGGTAGAAGTAGTGGTCAGGCAAGAAATGATCCTAAGCGAGCAGTAGAGTAGGGGAGACAATCCCAAGCAGTAGTAGTCGCCCTACACCAGCTAAAAACCCTTCTTACAAGGAGAGGCGAAATTGGAATAAGGCATTTAGGGATAGGGCTGAGTGCGTGGCTCAGTTCCCCCACTAGTCATTGGCGTCCTCGACGTCAATCAAGATTTGGCTCGATGCATCAATAAAGTCTTTTGTGGCAGTCGTAGGTAGGCTGGGCTGAGAGTCCTGTTGTGACATCGTTAGCAGTCGCAACTACAACAATCGTAGCAGACAAGTCTTCACCCTTCAAAAGGTTCCAAAGGCAATCCATCTAAGCAGTTGCGAAGGGATGAGCAGTAAATAACTCGGGCATCGACTTGTTGGCCCAAACAGGTCTCCAAAATTTCTCCCAGTAACTATCAATCGTGTGATTCATCCGCTTGCAATGGATACAAGGAGTAAAAAATTGGTCGCATCCACGTCCACGTCGACGTCCACATCCAGCAAAGAAAGTTGAATTATCTCCTCTTCCTCCAAAGGCTGCCAACACAGAAGAATCTAGAGACATAGTTGATACAAGAGAGGGAGGCACTTCAATCTCAATCTTCTAAAGACGACTATAGACCATCTCCAAATCCAATACCACATCAAAGGAGATAACCTAATCGCATGTCGAGTGGTATTGGGCACTAAGTCCCTCCAAAAATTTATATGTCTGCCATTGAGAATGTTCGATGACCTGCTTGTCACAACAAGCAGCTTGGTAGACAGGTAACTCTTCAAATAGTCCTTCAAGGGTCGTGAAATACCTAACCAAGGTCATGTCGCCCCGATTGATATTCCAAATCCTCTAATATATGTCAGCCAAGCATGAACTACTGATTTTCAGCGAATACCCCTTTTCGACGGTATCCCAAATCTCCTTTGTCAATTCCTTATAGAGCATGTTGGCAATGATTGATTAGTCGATGTTCATCAGGCAATTCATGATGAGGAAGTTATCTTTCTCCCACTTCTTATAATTGGATCCATCTTAAGAGTCAAGTACTTTCTCTATCAGGTATGCAATTTGTCCTGCCCTCCCACGAAGATGCAGAAGGCACAGAACCACAGTATGTAGTTCGAGGAACCTAATAATTTAATCGTGGTTCCTTGAACAAGTACAAAGGCTGAGATTTTAGCCTCTAAAGTCACTGTCGATGTCTCTTTGTCAACTATCACAACAACCGGGATCTCACCAACCAAGGAGGCAAAAAATTGAATGAGGCACCTAGCCAAACCACTGAACCAGACCAAAACCAATTCATAAGTTCATTCAATCCTCTTGTGTGGCGTCACCCAACCACGCAACGACCCTTGCCGCATGATGAGGCTCCACCGATCGACATTGGGACCAAATTCAATCCTATTGATAGGTGCAGCGATGGAGAGAAGCCAAGCGTAAATGGTGGTGGCACTTGGCGATGCTTCGTTGGATGAGAAGAGCAATGCTGAGATGAGAAAAAGGACCAAGATGATGATCTCAATGATAAGACACCACTTGATGTTGCAAGTAGAGCCCAAAAGGGTGGTGCATGCACGCTAAGGCAGTAGAAAGGGGTCGACAACTCCTTTAGGAAGAGGGAGACCTTCTAGTCCTAGGATTGAATCGCTCTAATACCATGTTCAAGTTTTCATAATTGGCATTTATTGAATACATCTCCAAGAAAGAGTACTTCATCCCTCTTTAAATAGAGAGAGGGATTACAATAATAGAGTCCTAATCCCAATCCTAAACAAGGAAACAAATCAAATATCTAACAAATCAAAACATACCTTCTAGATATAGAAAGAAATAACATATAGAAAAAGATAAAATCCTAATCTTTTATTTTCTAAATCCTATTTTTGGAATCTTCTCTAACAGTCAAGATTCAAGCAGTTTGATTCTGAGAGCAGTTTCTTTCTTTCTGGAGATACATGCCTCAGATTTCTTTCAATTTCTCGTCAGTGCAAGAAAAATGAGCTGTGGATAAGGTAGGGAATCTTCTTAAGTTCAGAATTGGATCAGGTGTTGTCATGTTGAACTCAAAGAGCAAATCCAGCCATGAAGCTTCTCCCCCCATATGGCAATGGAATCTCTCTCCTTCTATGGTTGAAACAGACTATCACCAATACCATAATTGAAGTCCTGTCTCTTAATTGCTGTGAGCAGTGAGAGGAACCAATATAAATTTTTTTTGAAAAGGAACCAGCATAAATGCATAGTAAATGTGGAATTGCAGGAGAAATGAGGAAAAGTGAGTGCACTAATCTTGCCTTTTCAATTGCAAGAGACCAGTATATGTCTATCCTGTTCAAAGGCCAACTCACATCTATATATTGATATAAATGCGAGAGACAATCTCCCATACCAACTCAAGGCTAGACTAACAAAGGAGGCCAAGAATTACTAGAGTCGAACGAGGTAGTTCCTGAGCCCCAACAGCTTGTCTCTGAAAGAGCTATGCTCTTTATTTCATCAGAAGATTCAAGGTCTCACCGCATAAACCATATTTCCCCATTCAGCTTCTATCTGTTACAAAATCACTAAGGCCCCATTTGGATGCAAGATAGCCTCTCAGGTAATCCCCATTGGAAATGGTTAGTAATGGGTTGCATAGTGGGGTAGAGTTGCATTCGTGACTCCTAATGGAATATCCTCTGCTACAAATTTTTCAAC
The DNA here is from genome assembly GCA_037157565.1 of Thalassia testudinum. Classification (NCBI taxonomy): domain Eukaryota; kingdom Viridiplantae; phylum Streptophyta; class Magnoliopsida; order Alismatales; family Hydrocharitaceae; genus Thalassia; species Thalassia testudinum. The sequence goes on along the minus strand of JAZHRO010000036.1, from coordinate 122,038,060 downwards.
TTACAATATAAATTACAATTCTTCCACTGTAGATACAATGACTTTCACATCTAACGCACCACTTATCCCACCATATAACCAAATACCTTAACCTCGCCTAGCCCACTCACCAACTAATCCTGTAACAACTTATCCCAATGCAAAATGCAGCCTAACATCATGTAACATCTATAACTATACACTAAAGCCAAGCCCTTCCTCCAGATGTCATATATGTTGATATGAGTCTCCTAGGTATGCCGACATGCAGTTGAAAAAAATGAGGCATCTATGCTGACATGCAGTTGATAGGAGTCTAATCCTTCCCCCGATCCTCATTGCATAGAGGATCTAGGGAAACTACATACGAACCCTCAAACAAAACATAAATAGAAAAAATAAAATAAAATAAAAATAACATATACTCCTCGTATTGGAGCATAAATATCAATCACTTGCCTAATCTTCAGAAGAAATATCAGTAGTGCAAATACAGCCCCTAGATACCACAGCTTGCTCCTTAATTCCCCACGACACTTAATTCCCAACTATATAAGTACAAAAACTTGTCATTGATTGCCTATCCATAAAGCAACCTATATAATCTACATCAGTGCAGGGTGTTTGTCATGTTTAACACTGTTGGAGAGAATGGTGAGAGAGAGTAGTAGGCAGTTGGCAGTTCACTGGAGAAAGAGCAAGAGGGAAGCAGGGGATATTGTGCTTCAGATGTAGGTTGCAGGGTCGAGGTGATCGATTGCCGTGACCCGATGGTATGCATGGTTTGCAAGGTAGTCGGCCATCGAAGGGGGAGCTATCCAAGGAGGACAAGTGTTCCCCAACCACCATGAATCTCTCATGCCATGGAAGTGGAGACAAATTGCTCTCCTGTGGTGAGTGGTCTTGATGAGGTGCTGCGATTCTCGCTTGTTGATCCACTTCATGGCGAGTTCATGTCAGAAGGTGTGCGAAAGAGTCTTATGGAGTTGAAGCTCACTTCCAATGTATGGAAGGTGGCTTCTTCCTCTCCCAAAAGGCCCCTAGTGTTTAGTCTGAAGGAGATGGATTTGGAGAGGTTCATCTTCATAGAGATGGACGGGGGGTGGGTGGTTCGTTGGAGTTATCCTCCCCCCTATGATGAAGCACTGGAAGAGAAGCCTCCTGAGCGACTGATTTGTATGTTCAAGGTGAGTGGAATTCTATTGCGTCTTCGCAACATAGAAGTCACTAAGGGGAACTATGGCCCTTGCACAAGGTTAAGGAGTAGTTCACAGGTGGGTTTGGTGGAAGACAAGATACCATAGATGATTGTTGAAGGGGTGCTTCATGTGGGTAGTGAATTGCCTTCGAAGATGATCTTGAGGCTTGGAGAGTTCTCATGGGTGATCTCTTTCGAGTTCATCGATGAGAAGATCGTGCCAAGTCACTCCAGAGACACATTGTAGCTCTACCAACGCAGTGGAATAAGAAATCTCATCTAATACGGAAGCCAAAGAGCATTTTAGTTTCAAATTTTGAATCGAAATGACCAACGGTAATTTCCTTTCCCAGCACCACTATCTTTCGAAAGAATGCGTCATTACGCCAACCATTATGATCGGAATCATTAGTGTCAGCTCATGGGTGACATCAACCTGGATCGTTAAGAGTAGAATCTTCGACATGTCCAATCAAGGGTGACACGAAGAAGATTGTGGCACAAATTCCACATGCGATTGGCATCGAGAAGTCTCTAGACTGCCAACCTAGACTGTTGTGACCAGAATCGTCAGGGTGCAAGAACATCTGAACAAGGGCAATGTGCTGTTGATCACAGCGCAATTTCCAAACACACTTGGCAACAAGTCTCCAAACTCATGTTTCGGCCTATTACAATGGGTCTCCGGATCTACAAAAGGATCCGAAGTTGGTGAGTACCCATCCAACCATTTTTTGATTTACGCCCGTTGTGGATCCAATAACTCCATTCCACATATTTTTCCTTCCACTATTAATCCAATTTCCTCTTTTGCTTGCAATCACGATCCTCACACGATCACCTTTGGGTTTGTCTTCTGCAAGACCGTTATTTTCAATGAAGACCACTAGCGAATCTCCCTCTCCTGGGCTGAGCTCGGGGGTGTTGGTCTTGGTGATGGCGATGGTAGTAGCAATGTGGTCCAACAATGGGAATGACGATATGCTACAGACTAGGTGGCTTGTGTAGTGACACTGTAACTAATATGGGCAATGGGGAGTAGCTTAGGGATCTGCGAAAGGGCAGAGTAATAAGGTAAAGATGGTACAGCACGTGTTGTCTAGGGATTCGTCTTTTTCCATTAGGGTTCGAACCATTCCAGACTTGTTTGTGATCAGCATGGGCTACTATATAGGTATTGCTACAAGAAGTCTTTCAAAAGGAAGGTTGTGGTTTGTCTTAAAGAACCTAGTGATTGCATTAGCGCATTAAAAGTGGATGAGAGGGTGCCATATGCTTTGAAGGTGAAGAATGTGACTTGCCAGAGAGGCTCGGGAGCTTCCATTCAATATAATGGTTAGAGTCCTTACTTGGAATGTTAGAGGCCTGAAAGATCTAGCTACGAAGATATCTAGGGGAGTAGAGGTTCGATGTAGCAGTGTTACAGGAGTTGCACTTGGAGGGTCTGGATCAATTTTTAAAGAAGAGCCTAGTTGGTGATCTTTATTCAAAGGTGTTGGCAATGAATTCACAAGGGAGATCAAGTGGACAGCTTATTATGTAGAATAGGGACAAATTTAGGCTAAAATCATCCTTGGTTTCCTCCATTCTCTCTCGATTACCTAATGGCACTATCTGGGCGGTTTCCAATGTCTATGGCTCATATCTTGGTGCTTTCAAGTAGACCATGTGGGAGGAATTGAAGGAGGCTACGGAGTTCGTGGATGGGAGGTCGTGGTCGATCGAGGATGACTTCAATGTCACATTGTCTACAGAGGATAGACCCAATGGTACATTAGATAGCACCTCAGATGATTTTGGGCAGGTTGTGGATGAACTTGAATTGCTGGATTTCCCTATTTCTGGTGTGATGTACACGTAGAGGAATGGTTCCAGCTCTACTTCAATAATAGATTGTTTTTTCTGTAATGTGGCCATGGCTAAGGCTTACCAGTGGGCAATGGCTACTGCCACGATGAGACCTTTCACAGACCATACACCGTTGCTTTGGGACAGCTCTGAGGGGAAATCCTTTTCTTCTTACTTCAAATTTCAAAAATCGTGGCTCTCTGAGCCAGATTTCAGGGCCTTTATGCACGATAAGTGGACTTAGGTGCCATATTCCACTTTGGCAACACACACTGTGGTGGAGAAGATTTAAGGCAATGAGGGTGGCGTTGATGGGGTACAAAAGGAGGAGCATGAGAAGAGGAATCATGTCAAATAGTCCACATTGGAATCCATAGCTGAGATTGATAGGAAGGAGGGGATTAGGTAGTTGGATTAGAATGAGCTTCATGAGAGATTCAGATTGCAAGCAAAGGTTAACGAGGACTTAAGAAGGGAGGTGGACTACAGGGAAAAGGAAGGATAGCTATGTCTTAAGGAAAGAGATGGTAATATCATATTCTTCCATCTATCAACAAGTGACAAGAGAAGATCAAATATCATTTCTTCAATAAAAGTTGGGGACATGGTTCTTGATTGGAGGCAGCAGATCCGCGATGCTATTACATCTTACTTTCAAGATTGCACCAGCAAGGGGTCGTTGGGTGGTTGGAGGTTGGATCCTTCAAACATGATAGTTTAAGATGATCTGACAAAGGAAGATTTAGAGAAGGATCTCTAAGAGGAGGAGGTTCCAACCGCGATATGGGGCCTCAAGGCAGAAGGCTCTCCAAATCTATAAAGAGTTATGAGACATTGTTGGGCGGGATGAGATGACAATGATCAGGGAGGTGTTTATCGCAAACCAGGGTTTTGAGAGGTTTAATAGGTTCTATTTCTTTTTGCTGCCAGAGAAGATGGGTGTGGAAACTATTGAAGACTATAGGCCTATTGCTCTATCGATTGCAGTCTACTTGATTCTAGCAAAGGTGGTGGCAAATAGGCTCCACTTGGTCCTACCTAGGCCGATCTCCCCCATTCAACCGGCTTTTCTTTCAAGAAGATCACTTTTTGATTCCTACGTCTTGCCAGAAGAGATGGTGGCAACATGGAAGAGGCCTAGAGTCCCATATTTCTTGTGGAAGGTTGATTTCTCCGAGGCACATGACTCAGTGGAATGGAAATATTTGCGGGAGATTTTGAGAAGAGGTTTCTCGAAAAATTGGGTCCTTCTGAAGCAATGCATTACGATGACATGCTTCTTTGTTTTGGTCAATGGGAAACCATGCCAGTCCTAGACTCAACCCTAGTGAGGAGTTAGGCAAGGATGCCCTCTTGCACCTCTATTATTTAATATTACAATTGACACATTGGCACGCTTGGCATTTAAGGCCTGCAGAGGTAGTCTTTCCTCCAGGTTCACCTTGTAGGTAGATGGTTTGTTGCTCACCCTAGTCTTGCAAGATGCAGATGACACGGTATTCTTCATTCAAGGGATGTTACAGAGGCTGACAATGTGGCATAGTTAGTTAGAATTTTTGGAGACATTTCTGATTTGCGCAACAATGGGAGAAAGTCTACCCTGGTTCCTTTTCACATGGGGAGGGATGTGTAGGAGGCTATCTCGCTCTCCCTCGACACACCAGTGGTTTGGTTGTCAATTTTTTACTTGGGCCTACCTTTGGAAGGGAAATGGCTGGTGGCATCAGACTGGATCCCTATAGTGGAGAGGGTAAACAAGAGGTTGAGCGGATGGAGTGGTGGGCTATTATCCAAGGGAGGAAGGTTGGTCCTGATGAAAGTGGTTCTTTCGGTTGTTCCAATCTTCTACTTGTCCATGTTTAAACCTCTGAGAAAAGTCCTATCGAAGTTGGATGTTACACGAAAAAAGTTTCTCTAGAAAGGCTGTAACAAAGAAGGCAGATCTTCGCAGTTGGTATACTGGAAAGAGGTTTGCGAGCCTAAGAAAAAAGGTGGGTTGGGAGTTCATTCCTTGGATGAGATGAATATGGCTTTGCTTTTGAAGTGGGTGATAACAGTTCTTGGCGGTGGAAATGGTCTACTGGAGAGGACCCTTCGAGATTCTGATGGAGAAACTGTTGATGTAGCTTTCAAGTAGAGGACCCTTCGAGATACTAATGGAGAAACTATTGATGTGGCTTTCAAGCATATTGGCTAGCGAGGCTCGACAACTTTCTGGAATTCGATTATGTTAATCATTCAGCGGACCCTTACTTCATCTCGTATCCGTCCTGAGTTAGGAGATGGTAGGTCTTTTAAGTTTTGGAGGGATAATTGGACGAGGAAGGGAGATCTTGTAGAAATGTGCCCTCATTTATTTGGCATAACTGATGCTAAGGATGCCTGGGTCCCTGAAATTTGGGATAACAGATCATGGTCACCTGTTTTGCAACTCGACTTGTTAGAGGCCTTGATTGAGGAGCACTAGCGTTTACTGGGGATTTTGGAGGAGTTCCAGCCGATTACTGAGCTACATGACAAGTTTTTATGAAAGAGGGGAGATTTATTGTGAGTAGGGCTTATAAGCGACTACAGGCTTTAGACAAGAGGCCATAATATGTTATGTTCAATCATTTGGTTTATTCCGATGCTTATCGAGATTTTTGCATAGCTTCTAAGAAGGGAGAAGTTGGACACAAAAGTTTTCAAAGCAAGATGTATGTAGGATGACGACAAGCGTTATATTTTTTACAAGAAGGCAGATGAGGACGTTGCCCATTTATTTTTTGCTTATCCATTTTCACAAGAGGTGTGAAGGCAGGTACAAGTACATGGTGCAAATACAACTACGTTTGATGGTTTCTGGAGCCCTTTCCGCAAGATGGCTCATGTCATAATAGTGGTTAGGTCAAGAATCTTGCCACAATGTGATCAATATGGTTGCAGCGAAATGTGATATTACTTAGAAGAGATCTGCGTGAGTTCATAATGTAGTGAGGGAGGTTTCTTATCTCTCTTATTTTTCGCTACACAATCTGTACGTTTGTTCCTTTTATTTAATAAATTTTTTGTACGACGTAATCTTCCTTCTAAAAAATTAATAATAATAATAATATACATCAGTGTATGTACCAATATCAAAAGCAAGACATGTATTGGGTAGTGTCCATGATTTTGAATTTTCGTTATAAAGACATACCAAGGTCCATGGGTATATGCATAGGCTTAACTCCCAGCATACCTACCTCCTAGAGCAGAACAGCACCATACCACATCTAGGATAAAACAACTCCTTCCTTGCGCCGGGCCACGTCTATCCTAACAAAATAGTGAAGAGAATCTAGGTAGTTGACAACAAAATTCTCCCCCAAATGATTCTTCCAACACGCATATACCCTACGCTACACATCATCTCTTGTAAGTATGATGTCATCCACATAGAGCAGCATCACAACTAGACTCTTTGCCATCCCATCCACAAATAAGCAATGATATGAAAATGATATGCGAAAATCCAGTGTCTCAACTACCTACGATAACTTCTAAAACTATGCCATAGGATTTTACATTAGGCCATAAATGTCCTTGCCGATATGACTCACCTTGTAACACTCCTAAGACTCAAAGATGGTAGTTGTTGCACACACACACTACCTCCTGTAAGTCATCATATAAAAAGGTGTTCTTCCCATCTAACAACTGAAAGGGCCAATCACGTTGAACAACTAAAGTTAGTATTCTGAGAAAGGTGTCCTAAAACTCCACTCCATATGTCAGGAAAACCCTTAGCTACTAACCTAACCATGTACCTAGCAACTATACCATCTGAATTATGTAAACATCCACATTGATCCATCCACTATGGTATCAGATAGTGGATCAATGAGCTCCTATGCTCCACAGGAGATGAGGGCAGACATTTCCTCCTAGCCTATTGTCATTTTGGATTAAGTAAAGCCTAATGAAATGTCATGGGAACATGTATGGTAGACAGGGCACTATGGAAGCCTAAATGAGGTTCCAATGCATGCCATAGAGATATGTTTGGAAATAAAGTACATGGTATAATTGCAAGGTGCCTTCCTAGAGCCAATAAGTAAGTCTTAAGCAATCATTTAGACATGTTGATTATTATTACGTAGCTTCTTTATTGATGGGAATCTACATCATTACTAGCCACCACAACATTGATAGGAGAAAAATCTATGCTCACCTACCTAGGGTGACAATGTTTGTGTAGGCTTAAAGAGAGGCAAGGGTGCAAAAATAAGTCAATGAATTCATTGACTAAGGATTATATGATATGTGGGTGATTAATCGAGGATAAACCAATTAAGTATTTTTTATATTTAAAAATCTAAATATAAGTGAGTTGAAGTAAAGAAGAAATCTTATTTTACCAAACCGTCCATATGTCTCCTTATATAGAGAGAGACAAGGGGAAAATAGCATAATAAGTCTAACACAAAAAACAAGATAACAAATACCCCATCATAATAAGCATAACTCAACACTCCCCCTCAAGCTGGAGCATATACATCCACCATGCTCAGCTTACTTCTACACTTCTCAAACTGGGGGCGAGGCAGTGGCTTAGTAAATACATCAGCAGTCTGGTCAGTGGAGGAAAGACACATAGTACGAAGTAGACCCTACTCAATCAGGCTCCTGGTATAATGACAGTCTACTTCCACATGTTTCGTCCTCTCATGAAACATGAGGTTATTAGCAATATATGTTGCAGCCCGATTATCACAATGCATCTCCATAGGCTCTTGAATTTCAACATAAAGATCCCGTAGCAAAGATTTGATCCATATCATCTCAGCTGTAGTATGGACCATCGCTATGTACTCGGACTCAGCACTAGAGCATGAAATAATGCTTTGTTTCTTGCTCCTCCAGGTCACAAAATTTCCAGCCACAAATGTGCAAAACCCAGTAGTAAACCGTCTGTCTCCCACATCTCCTGCACAATCTGCATTAAAGTAAACCACTACAAACATAGGGTCCTTCTTCTGGAATAGAATGCTTCTTCTTGGACATTCCTTAATGTACCTCAACACTTCCATAACCGCTTGCCAACGGACATCAGTGGGTTTGTCTAAGAACCGACTTAGCTTACTCACTACAAGGCTGATGTCGGGCTTGAAGATAATTAGATACAATAACGTCCCAACTAACTGCCGATAGACTTTTTTGTCCTTTACCTTCACTGTATCATCAAATAGATGAACTTTATGATCCATAAGAATGTTGGCTTCCTTGGATCATAGCATGCCTGTCTCCTGAAGAACATCAACTGCATACTTTCTCTGAGACATCACTATGCCCTGCTTGCTCGTGGCAATCTCAATATCCAGAAAATATCTCAAATTGCTAAGATCTTTTGTAACAAACTGGCGAGCCAAATACTCCTTCACCTGAGTAATACTCTCTGCATCATCACCTGTAAGGATAAGGTCATCAACATATACCAATAAAGTCATGGTACCAGTACTGGTCTCCCTCACAAACAAGGAATGATCAGAAGATCTCTGCATCCCAAACATAGAAAGTGCCTCAAACAAACGCTGAAACCAAGCTCGAGGACTCTGCTTAAGGCCATAAATAGCCTTACGAAGTTTGCATACACACTCCTGCTGAACTCAAAGCCAGGTGACTGCTGCATATATATCACCTCTTCCAAATCTCCATATAAAAAGGTATTTTTAACATCCAACTGGTGAAGATACAAACCATAATGAGCCACAACAAAGATAAGAATACGGACCGCGGAGAGTCGTGCCACAAGAGAAAAAGAGTCAAAGAAATCTACCCCATAAGTCTAGGTGAACCCTTTGGCTACATAACGAGCCTTATACCGAGAAATAGACCCATTAGGGTTGTATTTCAGGGTAAAGACCCATCTGACCCCAACTAAGTGCGCACCAGAAGGTAGAGTAGACAACTCCCAAGTGCCTCTATCAGTAAGCGTAGACATCTCTTCCATGGTCGCCTTCCAATGTGGATGTAGGAAAGCCTGCTAGTAGGAAGTAGGTATCTCCATACTAGAGATTGCAACTATAAAAGCATGAAATTCGATCCCACGAGAGCCTGCAGAGACAACACTGCCAGCAACATGATATTGTGCATAGGATCTCAGAGCCTTCCTGATAGCGATGGGAATACCATCATCTCTGGACAGAGAGAGACCCTGAAAACACATGAGCAGAAGAATCATCAGTATCTCCAATACATACCTGAGTAGAGGACGATGATGGCTCAGTAGGAACTGAAGAAGAGAGGGGGTGTGTCTTCGCTCTGTAAGTAACTGACAACTGATATGTAACACCCCTAAATGTCTTCTCATCAGGTGGTACAGGTCTACAAGTGTCCACAGTATGTTCTGTAGTAGATACATCATTACCATGAGAGAAGTCCTCCAAGGCTATTATAGGAGGTACTGGCATAGGAGCAACCACCTTTATCTCTCTCAAATGATGACCTGAGGCAGAAAAATAAGGGATAGACTCATGAAAAGTCACATCCACACTCAAATAGTGTTTCTGGTGTATGGGATCCACAAACACCTGTATCCCTTCTGCATGCGTGAGTATCTAGGAATACACACTTAACCACCCTTGGGGCTAATTTGTCAAGACCAAGCCCAAGGAGGCGTACAAATGCCACACACCCAAAGGTCATTGGTGGCACAAGAAATAAGTCTGCATCAGGATATAAGATACTCCATGGAATCTGCTCATGTAACACAAAAGGGAGCCTATTAATGAGATAACAGCCAGTAAGAACCGCATCGCCCCAGTATCTGTGGAACACTATTCTGGATAAGTAAAGCTCTACCTGTAATCAGAATGTGACGGTGCTTCCTTTCAGCTATCCCATTCTGCTGTGACGTATGAGGACATGATGTCTGATATACAATACCCAATAATCCATACAAATCAGTCAGTTTCTTTGTGCAGAATTCTAATGCATTATCAGTTCTAATTTTCTTAATACATACACCGAATTGATTTTTCACAAATATCACAAATTGCTGAACCAACGAGCCAACTTTTGATTTATTCCTCATCAAAAAGGTCAATGATAAGCGTGAAAAATCATCCACAAATAAAAAATAATATCTATAATTCTGACGGTCTGCCACACGGCTAAGACCCTAAACATCACAATGCAGCAAATCAAAACAAGCAAAACTGGTAGACTGGATAGATGCTAGAAAACTGGCACGGTAATGCTTTCTCAGCTAACACGCATCACACTGAATCTTCATGGCAGGAGACAGGTGAGGGATGACACGGCATAGCTAGTGAAGGATGACCTAGTCTTCTGTGCCATTGCAAAGCACTCCCTACAATAGTCATCTAACAAGCTACAGCAATTAGACTCTAATGTAGCCGATACACACCCCCTCCTCATGGCCACCACCAATCGTCCTCCCCATCATGCGATCCTGAAAAGTGCATCGAACAACGTCAAAAATAACACGACAATTCAATTACTTAATAATAGAACAGATAGCAGTTGCATTGCCATGCCCAGCACATAATATACATTAGCAAGATGCATGGAGGGTGTAACAAATGCCCCTCCCTTACCACAAATGGGGGCATATCTACCGTCTGCAAGCTGTACTGAATGTTTCTGTGGTGTCTTCTGTAATTCCCTAAAGCACTGGGAATTTCATGTCAAATGATCAGATGCACCTGAATCAACCAACCATGACCCTTTCGTACCTGATGCAGATGCATAGGCTGCAGTGCTCGAGGATTGAGGCTACTCGTGGGTCAACTGTGCTAACCGCTGCACAACTGCATCATAGTCTGCCTCTACAAGAGATACTACCTCAGTGCTCACACCTAGAGATGCTGTAACAGAAGCCTGGTTGGCAACAGTAGGACGACCAAGTTTATTTCAACACTTAGCCTCAACATGGCCAAGCCTGCCACAGTAAGAACATATAGGCTTGCCCCGACCACCATCAGTCTGGCCCCTGCCTTTGCCACGAAAGCCTCCACGACCACCACGAGTGTTAACAGCCGCATGAGCCGAAGACGTATTGGTAACAACATCACGAGTAGGTTGAATTTGCATCTTACTCAGCCTCCTGTACATTTCCTCAATATGAGGAAGCTCAAAAAGAGTCAGAATCTGTGAACGAGCCGCGGAATAGTGATCACTCAATTCTGCAAGGAACATGTGGGCTGCAAACTCCTTCCTGTGATCCCTGCATGTAGAAGTACACATCGGTCTACATGCATTATATTTCTCTAATAACCCCTTCATAGTAGAGTAATACTGAGACAGACCCATCTCCTCCCTCTTGAGATGGCATAAATTATAGTGGATCTAAAATACTTCAGTTGAATTCAACTCCTGTGAATAACCATCTTCAAGCCATCCCACATCTCTTTGGCAGAACTGTAGTACATCACTTCATCGTGAATCTTTGAAATGGCGCTATTCAAAATACAGGCTCTCACCATAGCATCATCCCGATTCCAAGTTGTGTATTTTCCTGTTTTCTACTCTGATGGTGCTTCCATAAGCACATGCTTCTTCTCATGGCCTTCCATAGTGACAAGGAAGGTTTGAGACCGAGGGTAATTGATCTCATCCAATTTTGTAATTGGAGCAAAGAAGGGGCTTTTGTACACCTTGCTTTCTGTACTCTGTCCTGAAGACACCTCAGAAACATCTGATGCAAACATGATAACTTTAAACACATAAGAATAAACCCAAACAGCAGATCTGAAATGCTAAATTAAACCCCAACAAACTTAGGGAATATGCACCTCACAATCCACAGACCAAAGCAACACTTCACAGGGGAATACACACCCCATGAATCAAGCAATCAGGGGAATACACACCCCAAATCAAATCAAAAAATCAAGAAAGTCATACCACCTGTAGGAAGATTTTTTTGGTTCAAATCATCATCCCTCAATATCCCTCAATATATACCATAACTCAACAAGCAGTATATATTTATTTATATGTATAAATTTAAATTATGAAATAATGTACATAAGTAGTTGAAGAAAATGACCCGATTACCTTTTTCTAAGTAAGATGAAATGAAAGGTCTTATTTATTATGAAAGCGCTACCTCTCTTTATATAAAAAGAGGAAAAGAGAAAATTTCAGAGATACCCCAAGACACACACCCTTACAAATAAATGTAAAAACATGTAATAGAATAATACTCAAGTCTGCACTCCCCCTCAAGCTTGAGCATAAATATCCATCAAGCTCAGCTTGGAATAATAGAACTCAAAAGTAGATTTAGGACAACATTGTCACACCTAATTTCCATTGGGCCAGTAGTCTGAATGCACAAATCTTTTAGTAGGGATTTCACCCACAAGAGTTCTGCAGCTGTATGAGCCATAGCTCTATATTCTAATTCTGTACTCAATCTGGAAATTGCAACTTGTTTCCTACTTTCCAAAGTCACTAAATTTCCAGCCACATAAGTGCAAAAATCAATAGTGGATTTCCTATCTATCAAACATCCAGCATAGTCTACATCCGAGTATGCCACCACAATCATGGAAGTGCCTCGAGTGAATAGAAGGCCCAGTCCCGATGCCTTCTTAATATCACAGCAGCATCCCAATGATATTTTGTAGGCTTGGCCACAAACTGACTAAGGCTTCCTACAGCAAATGCAACGCCTGGTCTGGTAATAGTCAGGTAGAGTAGCTTTCCCACAAGCTGCTTATATTGTCTGCTATCGACTGAAGGTGCCGCTGCATCACAAAGTGTCGAGTTACGTTGTAGTATTGTGAGGGGCTAGTTGTCACCTTTTTTCTTATTTGACTCATAATGTTATTTCTCCATTGTCTCTCTCTATATAAAGAGACATGGGGATTGCCTAATTATTACAAGACTTTTTTTTCTCTTCAACTTAGTATCAGAGCACCAAGTTGGGGATACCACCAAATAAACCCACACCCTACCTCAAGTCACACCTCCATCGAATGCCACCGCCATCACCGGCGGCAACGCTGGTGCCCCACTGCCATCGCAGCAGCAACAACCTCGTCCATCGCCACCTTCTGTTGCAGCCCATTGCCGCGACGTTCTCCTGCACTATTGTCTGTTGCTATCGATGCGCTGCAGCAGCACCGCCTCACCACCTTCAAGCCCTAGGCGCCGCCTCGACTCCAGCAGCGCCGCCTCGCCGCCTTCAAGCCCTAGGCGTCACCGCGCCACCTAGTGCAGTTGTGACTGTCACCTGAGCTCCGCCTAGCGTGGCTGAGACCGCCTTCAGTTGTTGTAGGGAGGTTCTTGAGTGTTGTGGAGATGGAGATGTGAAGCAAGAACCTCCCTACGGTTGGTATGACCTCCTTGATCTCTTGATTTGATTTGGGCTGTGTATTCCCCATTGTGAATATTTATTTTGGGGTGTATATTCCCCATTGAAGTGTTGGAGTTTTGTCTATGGATTGTGTGGTGTGCATTCCCCAAGTTGTCAGTGTTTTATTCAGAATTTCAGATCTGCTGGTTAGGCTTATTTATGTGTGTTTGAAGCTACCATGTTGGCATCAGATGATTCTGAGGTGTCTTCGGAACAGAATACAAAGAGCGGGGTGTATAAGAGCCCCCTTCTTTGCTCCTATTACAAAATTGGATGAGACCAACTACCCCCGTTGGTTTCAAACCTTCCTTGTCACTGTGGAAGGCCATGATAAGAAGCATGTGCTTCTGAAAGCACCATCGGAGCAGAAAATAGGAAAATATGCAACCTAGAATCGGGATAATGCTATGGTAAGAGCCTGAATCCTGAATAGAGTTATTCCAAGGAATGGTGATGAAGTGATGTACTACAATTCTGCCAAAGAGATGTGGGACGGCTTGAAGTCGGCGTATTCACATGAGTTGAATTCAACTCAAGTATTTCAGATTCACTATGATTTGTGCCATCTCAAGTAGGAGATGAGTTTGTCTCAGTATTACTCCACTATGAAAGGATTATTAGAGAAATATAATGTATGCAAACCAATGTGTATTTCGCCTACGTGCAGAGATCATAGGAAGGAGTTTGCAGCCCACATGTTCCTTGCAGGGCTAAGTGATCACTATTCAGCAGCCCGTTCATAGATTCTGACTCTCTCTGAGCTCCCGCCTATTGAGGAAATTTACAAGAGGTTAAGTAGGATGCAAATTCAACCTACTCATGATGCAATTGTTACCTCTACATCTTCGGCCCATGCTGCTATCAGCAGTCGTGCAGGTTGTGGAAGCTTCTTTCGTGGCAGAGAGAGAAGCCGAACTGATAGTGGTCACGGCAAACCTACAAGTTCTTATTATAGCAGGCTTGGCCATGTCAAGGCTAAATGTTGGAATAAGCTGGGTCGTCCTACTATGGCCAACCAGGCTTCTGTTACAACTTCTCCAGGTGTGAACACTGAGGCAGTATCTCTTGTAGAAGCAAACAATGATGCCGTTGTGCAGCGGTTAGCACAGTTGACCCATGAGCAGCCTCAATCCGCCAGCATTGCAGCCTATGCATCTGCATCAAGTACAAAAGGATCACGGTTGATTGATTCAGGTGCATCTAATTATTTGAAAGGAAATTTCCAATGCTTTAGGGAATTACAGAAGACATCCCAAGAACATTCTATCCAGCTGGCAGACGGTAGACATGCTCCCATTCGTGGTAAAAGAGGGGTATCTGTTACACCCTCCATGCATCTTGATGATGTATATTATGTGCCGGACATGACAATGCAACTGTTATATGTTAGTTCTATTACTAAGAAGTTGAATTATCATGCTATTTTTGATGCTGTCGACTATACCTTTCAGGATCGCATGACGGGGAGAATGATTGGTGGTGGCCATGAGGAGGGAGTGTATATCGACTAGTTCAGAGTCTAGTTGCTGCAGCCTGTCAGACAAGTACTGCAGGGAGTGTCTTGCAGTGGCACAGAAGACTAGGTCATCCTTCCCTAAACAAGTTACGCCATGTCATACCTCACTCGTCCCTTGCCATGAAGATTCAGTGTAATGCATGATAATAGGGGAAGCATCATCGTGCCAGCTTTCCAGCATCTATCCAATCTACCACTTCTGCTTGTTTTCATTTTTTGCATTGTAATATCTGGGGTCCTAGCCGTGTAGCAAATCGCCAGAATTTTAGATATTATCCGTTATTTGTGGATAATTTTTCACGCTTATCTTAGGTCTTTTTTTATGAATAAATCAGAAGTTGGCTCGTTGGTTCAGCAATTTGTGATGTTTGAGAAAAATCAATTTGGTGTATGCATAAGAAAATTAGAACAGATAATGCATTAGAATTTTGCACAAAGAAACTGACTGATTTGTATGGATCACTGGTATTGTACAAAAGACATCATGTCCTCATACGTCATAGTAGAATGGGATAGTTGAAAGGAAACACCATTACATTCTGGATACAGCTAGAGCTTTACTTATCCAGAATAGTGTTCCACATAGATACTACAGCGATGCGGCTCTTACTGTCTGTTACCTCATTAATAGGCTCCCTTCTTTTGTGTTACATGAACAGATTCCATGGAGTATCTTATATCCTGATGCTGACTTATTTCTTATGCCACCAAAGACCTTTGGGTGTGTGGCATTTGTACATCTCCTTGGAGCTGACAAATTGGTGCCAAGGGTGGTTGAGTGTGTACTTTTGGGATACTCATGCATGCAGAAGGGATACAAGTATTTCGATCTCATACACCAGAAACATTATCTGAGTGCAAATGTAACTTTTCATGAGTCTATCTCTTATTTCTCTATCTCTGGTCATCAATTGAGAGAGATAGAGGTGGCTGCTCCTATGCATGTACCTCCTATAACCTTAGAGGATTTTTCTCAAAGCAGTGGTATATCTATTACCAATCACAGTATGGGCACTTTCAGACCTGTATCATCTTATGAAAAAACAATTAAGGGTGCTACATATCAGTTGCCAGTCACTTACAGAGACATAACACACCCCCTCCTCTTCAGTTCCTACTGAGCCACCATCGTCCTCCTCTATTCAGGAATGTATTGGGAATACTGATGGTTCTACTCATGTGTCTTCAGGGTCCCCTTCTCTGCCCACAAATGAGGATATTCCCATTGCTATCAGGAATGCTCCGAGATCCTGTGCACAGTATCGTGTTGCTGGCAGTGTGGTTTCTGTAGGTTCTCTTGGGTCAGAGTTTTATGCTTTTACAACTGCAGTCTCTAGTACGGAGATACCTACTTCCTACCAGCAGGCACTTCTACATCCACATTAGAAGGCAGCTATGGAAGAGGAGATGTTGGCACTTACTAATAGAGGTACATGAGAGTTGTCTACCTTGCCTTCAAGTGCGCACTTGATTGAAGCCAGATGGGTATTTGCCCTGAAATACAACCCTAATAGGTCTATTTCTCGGTATAAGACTCGTCTTGTAGCCAAAGGATTCACCCAAACCTACGAGGTGAATTTCTTTGACACTTTTTCTCTTGTGGCACAACTCTCCACGGTCTATATTCTTATCTCAGTTGTAACCTATTATGGATGGCATCTTCACCAGCTCGATATCAAAAATGCCTTTCTATATGGAGATTTGGAGGAGAAGATATACATGCAGCAGCCACCTGATTTTGAGGTTCAAAGGGAGTGTATGCAAACTTCGTAAGACTATTTATGGCCTTAAGGAAAGCCCTCGAACCTAGTTTCAACGTTTGTCTGAGGCACTCTCTATGATTGGGATGCAGAGATCTTCCTCTGATCATTCTTTGTTTGTTAGGAAGGCCAGTACTGGTACAATGACTTTGTTAGTATATGTTGATGACCTTATTCTTTCAGGCGATGATGCAAATGGTATTACTCAGGTGAAGGAGTATCTGGCTCATCAGGTTGTCATGAAAGATCTTGGGAAGCTGAGATATTTTCTGGACATTGAAATCGCCACGAGCAACCAAGGTATAGTGATGTCTCAAAAGAAGTATGCACTTGATATTCTTTAGGAAACAGGCATACTGGGATCCAAGGAAACCAACATACCTATGGATCCTAAAAGCTCATTTATTTGAGGATACAATGAAGCTAAAGGCAATAAGGTCTATCGGCAGCTTATTGGAAAGTTATTGTATCTAACCATCACCATGCTAGACATTAGTCTTGCAATGGGTAAGCTAAGTCAATTCTTAGACAAGCCCACCGATGTTCACTGGCATGCGATTACGCAAGTGTTGAAGTACATTAAGGGATGTCCAAGTAGAGGCATTTTCTTCCAGAAGAAGATGGGTCCTATGTCTATGGTGGCTTATTTTGATGCAGATTATGCAGGAGACGTGGCTGACAGGAGGTCTACAACTAGTTTTTGCATATTTGTAGCTAGAAATTTGGTGACCTGGAAAAGCAAAAAACATAGTGCTGTCACAATCTAGTGCTGAGTCTGAATACAGAACTATGGCTCATACTGTAGTTGAAATGATATGGATCAGATCTCTACTAAGAGATCTTCATGTTGAAATCTAGGAGCCTATGGAGATGCACTGTGATAACCGGGTTGCGACATATATTGCTAATAATCCCATGTTTCATGTGAGGACGAAACATGTGAAAGTTGACTGTCATTATACCAGGAGCCTAATTCAACAGGGTTTACTTCGTACTACGTGTCTTGCTTCTACTGACCAGACTACTGACGTTTTTACTAAGCTGCTACCTCACCCCCAATTTAAGAAGTGTAGAAATAAGCTGAGCATGGTGGATATATATGCTCCAGCTTGAGGGGGAGTATTGAGTTATGTTGTAGTATTGTGAGGGGCTAGTTGTCACCTTTTTTTCTAGTTGGACTCATGATGTTATTTCTCCCTTGTCTCTCTCTATATAAAGAGACATAAGGACTGCCTAATTATTATAAGACTTCTTTTTCTCTTCATGGGAAGTGCCTCGAGTGAATAGAAGGCCAAGTCCCGATGCCTTCTTAATATACCTCGAAACCATCATGGCAGCATCCCAGTGCTACTTTGTAGGCTTGGCCACAAACTAACTAAGCCTTCCTATAGCAAATGCAACGTCTAGTCTGGGGATAGCCAGGTAAAGCAGCTTTCCCACAAGCTGTCTATATTGTCTGCTATCTACTGAAGGTGCCTCTGTATCATAAAGATGTCCCTTTGGATCCATGGGTATGTTTGCTGGTTTTGCACCAAGCATACCAGCCTCCTGTAAAACATCTAATGTGTACTTCCTCTGAGATATAACCATCCCATGCTTGCCATGAGCAACTTCTATCCCCAGAAAATACCGTAGCTAACTCAAGTCCATCACAAACTAACTAGCCAATCTCTCTTTAATCTACATTATGCACTCTGCATTTAAATCATCTGCATAAACCAAGAGGGCAACCACACCTTTTCCTAT
This sequence comes from Thalassia testudinum, assembly GCA_037157565.1. Taxonomy (NCBI): domain Eukaryota; kingdom Viridiplantae; phylum Streptophyta; class Magnoliopsida; order Alismatales; family Hydrocharitaceae; genus Thalassia; species Thalassia testudinum. The sequence continues at coordinate 122,019,665 of JAZHRO010000036.1, read as the reverse complement.
TTTTCTGGCAAACAAGAAATAATATGCCAATGACCTCTGAAAACCATCAACTTCCACAACTTGTGACAACTTCTGGAACCACGCATGTAGACTTTGTTTAAGCCCATAGGTAGCCTTCCTTAGTTTGCACACATACACCCCCCATGTCTCATACCCCGATGGTTGCTGCATATACACTTCCTCCTACAAGTCACCGTATAGGAATGCATTCACATCGAGTTGATACAACTGCTAATCATAATATACTGCCACTGAGAGGAGGATTCGCACTATCGACAATCTGGCAACTGGAGAAAAGGTGTCTAAGAAGTCCACCCCATAGGTTTGGGTGAACCCCTTTGTTACAAGCCGGGCCTTGTGTCTAGCAATGCTGCCTTCAGGATTGAATTTGAGTGCAAAGTCCCATCTGCACCCAACCACGCTAGCTCCAGGTGGAACTGAGGCAAGCTCCCATGTGCCTCTACTTTGAAGGGCACCCATCTCCTCCTCCATGGCCTAACACCACTGTGGATGAAGCATGGATTCCTAATAGAAAGCATGGACTGTAGTGGAGACCCAGGCTCTAGTAAACCCCAAAAACGCTGTGCTAAGATCAGTTGTGTGTAGGTATCCTGCCACACGGTATCTAACACAAGACCTCTGAGCCTTCCTAACAGCAATAGGAAGGTCACTATCCACATGGACACCACCACCTGTAAAATCTTCATCTATCCCTGCATCATCACCATGCACCAAAGTGTCAATGTCTAAAGACCCTAAACTCACCTGAGCTGGGGAGGCTGAAGGCGAAGGAGGAGGGGGCATCTTGAAGGTAGCATGTGGTCTCTGATAGGTAACAATAGGATCATGGAACCTCTCTTTCTCAGGAGTAGTAGTAGTAGTCAAATGTTCCTCCACAGGGATAAACCCAAAAGGAATAGGTAGAATAGGCATAGGCGCACCTTCATTCACAGGAAGTAACTCACTACTAGCGGTAGAAATATATGGTATAGCTTTATACCCTTTTTGAGTTCTAGAGTAATCCAAGAAAACATACTTAGTAGCCCGTGGCGTCAACTGTCCCATCCAAGACATAAATCATGAATAAATGCAACACACCCAAAAATAAGAGGGATAATCGGAAACAAGGGTCAACTAGGATACAGAACCTACCACGGAATTTACTCACGAATAGCAAAGGTCGATGACCTGTTCATAAGAAAACATGCTGTAAGCACAGTATCCCCCCAATACAATGCAGGCACAGTGTGATAAATAAGTAGGGTGTGTGCAACATCAAGGTGTCTATGTTTCCTCTCAACAACACCATTCTACTGAGAGGTGTAAGCACAAGTGATTTGATACACAATACCATTGATACAGAAAAACCACATCAAACAAAAATTCTAAAACTCCAAAGCATTATCAGACCGAAACATTTTTTAGGTCTCTATTTCCATAACAAAATTTTCAATAATAGTTCCATCATCAGATTTATTCTTTAATAAGAACAAGTAGCACAGGAAAAATCATCAACAAGGACAAGAAAGTACCGATGTCCAATTCGATCAAGAATCTGACTTGGACACCAAATATCTACATGGACTAAATCAAATAAAACAGACGACCCAACATGCGAAGAAACGGGAAAGTTGGCACGGTGGTGCTTGCCAAGTTGGCAGGCGTTACAAGTGATGGTGGTGCTGGCGGGAATGTAAGGTAGAATACGCTTAGGTCTCTCCACAGGAAGGTCGCCAAGGCGAAGATGCCACTGGGTTGGTGACCCAGTGGCCAAGGCAGTCTCCCCCTAACACACAGAAGCAGTACTAGCAAAAGGAGAGCTACTCAGGCGGTACACCCCTCTCTCCTCACGTCCTCCACCAATCGTCCTCCCCGTGAGTCGATCCTGCAAGACACAAGATCATGCATCAAAAATGGCTCTGCAATTAAGCTCCATGGTAATTTGATTAACAGGCAAGAGACAGTGGAAAGTGTGGCACATAAAGAACATTTGGTAGCTGCAAAGAGGAAAGAGGCACCCCCCCCTTTTCCAGCCACCTGAGATAGTCTTCCATCAGCCACCTGTACTGTTCTACCTAGAGGGACAGGTGTCAAGTCTGAGAAGGCTCCAGAAGTACCACAGATGTTGGGAGGCCCCCTAAATCCACCAACCAGCCTCATGTACGAAGTGTTGATAGAGTATTTATCTATTATACCTGAGGAGGCAACAGCAACAATCGCTGGAACAAGATGAGACATGTTACTAAACTTCTACAAAAATTCCTCAAACTCTGCTCTAGTCACAGTATCAGCCAAAGTCATGACAACCTCTGTCGCCTGGTGCACAGTAACAGGCTTCCCGTACTTCTACTAGCATGGAGCCTCACTAGGACCCAATTTGCTACAATAGGTGCATGAAGGCTTTGGACCACAACCTCCAGCACCTCATCCACAACCACGACCATGGGTAGAAGTCCCTCTCCAAGTACCATGGGAAGCAGCCAATGCAGTAGTCTGACCCGTAGTCTCAGGAGTAGCAACCTTAACAGCAATCCTACTAAGTCGACTATAGTATCCTCAAGTGTTCGCAAATCAGTCAAGGTCAATATCTGATCCCGTGCAGCAGCATATTCTGGTCACAAACCAGAGAGAAATAAAGACATAGCAAGTTCTCTCTTGTAAGCACGTTAGGAGGAACATGCACAGCCAGGTCTATAGGAGTTATGACGCTCTAATAACCCCTTGACCTAAGAATAATACTGAGCCAGAGTCTTACCATCCTGACGAAACTGAAAAAGGTCATGATATATCTGGAAAACCCAACCAATGTTCTTATCGTGGGAATATATCTCACTAAGAGAGTCCCACATCCTCTTGGCAATAGGATAGTACATTATCTCATCGCCAATCTTGGGTATCACTGCGTTCATCATCCAAGCGCAAACCATGGCATTATCACAATCCAATGTGGCATTGACTCCTGTCTTTCTTTGTGGGTTCAAGCTAACTCAAGATACGTTCTTTCGCCATGACCCTTAACGATCATCAAGAACATCTGGGACCATCGTGGATAGTTAGTCTCGTCTAACTTGATCATGGGGCCGAAGAACGGATTTTTGTATCCCCTAATGTCCATAAAGGTGTCCGATGTGACTCCAGACGAATTAGAATCACCTGTAGAACTAAAGGATGCCATCTTACTATCCTCTACTACCCACTGAATGGATCAGGTACCACCTAATGCAACAAACAGATCTGAAAATCACCAAACCATGATCTGAAACACAATTTTCAGATCATATATTTGAATTTGAACGGTGTAACACCCCTTCTCAAAGCACAATCTCGTGAGAAAAGGTCACCTCTCCCTGTAGAGATCTCCCAAGGAGATCAAATGAAGGGAGGAGGATGCTCAGAAGCACCTGTACCGGTCAACCAAGGGAGAACCAACCACAGTGCAGAGGTGGTGCGTAGCCCAAGGCTACTACAGCCCTGGTGGCGATGGTGATCAGACCGGGTGACAATCTGGATAAGGTCGAGCAGAGCAAGCGACGGTGATCAAGCCCAGGTGGGGATCTAGGTCAGATCGGGTGGAGGTGGTGGTGCTTTCATCCAATCTGGGTCACACCAGGCAAAGGAGGTCGAGGCGACGTCAATTTGGGGCGACGTCAGATTTGGAGCGGCGGTGGTGCTTCGATCTACAACAACGGTGTCGCCGCCTCCTCTGCTCTCCACCAAGCAACTACGGTGGTGCTAGGATAGCTAATGACGGCGATGGCTCCTCTGGTAGGCGCCTCTAGGGCTACGGTTAGGGTTAGGGTAAAGGTGTCGGAGGAATATTTAGGTGGGGTATCTAGGGCACCGGTCTAGGACCGCTGCTCTGATACCAAGTAAGATGAAATGAAAGGCCTTATTATGAGGGCCCTACCCCTCTTTATCTAAAGAGAGGAAAAAGGCAAATTACAAAGATACCCCAAGACAGACACAGGGTGACACACACCCTTACAAATAAATGTAAAAACATATAATAGAAAAATACTCAAGTTTACATTCTATAACTCTACCTCTCAATATATAAGTGGTGGATAAAATTCAGCACTACCCTACAAAGAAATAAGAAAATGCCAAAATAATATAAAGACAATAATAGAAAGATAAAGACCGAAGGGGCTCAACACTCCCCCTCAAGCTAAAGCACAGATGTCAATCATGCCCAGCTTGGAACACCAAATATTAAAGGATGATCTTAGCAATGGCTTGGTGAAGATATCTATTGTCTGGTCATCTAAGGAGACTGGAGTAGTGTAGATGAGGCCTTACTGGATCAAGTCACGTATGTAATTGCAGTTAACCTCCATGTGCTTGGTCCTCTCGTGGAACATGGGTTGTTGGCTATGTATGTGGCCACCCTGTTATCACACCTCATCTCCATAAGTGTGCAAACTGATATATGCAAGTCTGTAAAGTGATCTCATCCACATCATTTCTGAAGCTGTATGTGCCATGACTCTATATTCTGACTCAGCACTGGATCTAAAGGCAACCACCTGCTTCTTAGTCTTCCAAGTCACAATGTTCCCTACCACATAGATACAAAACCCCGTCGTTGACTTCCTTTCAACCAAGCACCCTACATAGTCCACATCTAAGTATGCTACCACACTCATGGAGGTCCCTTTGTTAAGCAGAACCCCTCAACCAAGTGCTTTCTTCATTTACCTTAGTGCCATCATCGCAACTTTCCAATGCTGCCTCACCGACCTATCCATGAACTGACTTAGTTCCCCAACTGTCAAGAAAATGTTAGGTCTAGTAATAATCAGGTACAAGAGCTTGCCCACCAGTCCTCTGCACTATCTGCTGTCCACTGCCTCTACCTTCTCATCATAGAGATGAGAACCTTGAGATCCATGGAAATATTGGCTAATTTAGCTCCCAACATGCTAGCCTCCTACAGAACATCAAGACCATACTTCCTCTAAAATAGCACTATGCCCTTCCCACTACGTGCCACCTTAATCCCAAGGAAGTATCTCAGTGACCCAAGATCCTTCAAGACAAACTTACCTAAAAGACACTTCTTAACCTCAGCTATGTCTATCCCATCATCTCCTATGTTGATCAAATTATTAGCATAAACAAGAAGCACAACTATCCCCTTCCCTGACTTCCTGACAAATAGGAAATGGTCGAATGAGGATATCTGAAAACCAATGGCCTTAACAACCCCAAATAGCTTCTAGAACCAAGCTCTGCTGCTTAGCTTCAAGACATATATAGCATGGACAGATATCAGGATGCGCACAGTGGGAAACATATCACAGGAGAAAGCGTTTCAAAGAAGTCCACACCATATGTCTGCGTAAACCCCCTTGCTACTAGCCGAGCCTTGTGTCTAGCAATTGACCCGTCAAGGTTGTATTTGATGGCGAACACCCATCTACACCCCACAATGGATGCTCCATCTGGTTGCTCGACAAGTTCACATGTATAACATGACCAAAGCGCAGCCATCTCATCCCCCATGGCCTGTCGTCACTTTGGATCAAGCATGGCATGCTAGCAGGTTGAAGGAATTTGTGTAGTAGACAAAGCATGGCAAAACTTGCCATATGCATTCCCCAAAAACTATAGAGATGGCTCCAAAAATAGGATATCTAGCACAGCTACGTGACACCTTCCAAATGGTAATCGAAAAATCAATAACATCAAGCATTGTATCCGTAGTTTGTGGATCATCTGAATTCCCTAAGGTACTTGAAGATGCATCATGCTCATCCTGAGTTGACCCTGTATCAACATCACTAGCTAAGACATCATCAATCTATAAAGTCTCTGTGCTCACCTAAACTAGGGAACGAGTCAATGCACAAGAGTAAGGGAGCTATCTGCAAGTAACTGGGAGACTATATGTGAAAGGAGGGTCACGAAACCTCTCAGGCACACTAGAAAGGCACAGACTCCATGATTAGAATAACTTCCAAGGGAGTAGGGGGTATAGGCATGGGCACCTCAGTAGCCTCAAGAGAAAGACTCCGCCTAACCATAGAGAAGTACGAGACAGACTCTTAAAAGATGACATCGACACTTATATAGTATCTACTAGTGATAAGATCATAACACCGACACCCCTTCTAGGTACAAGAATAGCCCAAGAAAACAGACTTCACCGCCCTTGGAAAAAGCTTATCCTAACTAGGATAAGTAAGGTGAACAGAAGCAACGCACCCAAACACATGTGATGGGGCATGGAAGAGATCACTAGCTAGATGTAGTATCTGCCAAGGGATCTATTCACATATGACAGATATTGACACTCTATTGATCAGATAGCAAGCAGTAAGAACAGCGCCTCCTTAATATAGAGAGGGAACACTATGGTGCTATGGTGTATCAAGAGGGCACGTGCCACATCAAGTATGTCTATGTTTCCTCTCAGCTACCCTATTCTATTGTGAAGTATTAGAACAAGTAGTCTAACGAATAATACCTTGAGTAGTAATGATGACCCAACCTATCAGGAATACAGCAAAGGCCCCACACATCAACATGCATCAACTCAAACGGCTCTGTAGACCCAAGAGTGCAGCTAACAGGGTAGGAACTACGATGATTGTTGCCCAATTGAAAAGCATCGCAAGTAATCACAGCAAAAGGAGAAATATGGAGAATGACACGTTGGAACCTATCCAGTGAAAGGTAGCCAAGACGGAGGTGCCACTGAAAAAGAGTCCCAGTAACGAAAGCAACACCCTTGTGGCACGCAGTAGAGAAAGGAGATTGGACCAGGCGATGGACACCCCCTCTTTACGACCCCCACCAACCATCCTCCCCGTCAAGATGTCCTAAAAAGAAGTATGAGCATCAAATATGGCACGGCAATTTAGCTCCTTAGTAATTCTACTAACAAAGAATGAACTAATAGGAAAATCTAACACAAACAAAACATCTGGCAACTTCAATGTGGGAATAAGAGAAACCTCCCTCAGTCCTGCTATCTAAGAATGTCTCCCATCTGCTATCTATAGTATCTTTCCTAAGGGGACATGCTTGAGGAAGCGAAAGCATCTCTAGTCTCTACTGAAATGGCGTGAGGCCCGGAGTCTACAAGCTATTATGCACAGCACCGATCATCTACCTATGATGTAAGAGTAAGCATTATACCTAAAGAATAAGCAAAGGCAGCTGTCTCAGAGGTAGCAAAAGTCTCCTAGGTCAACTGAGTAAGGTGCTGGAGTAACTCATCATAATATGCCCTAGCTACTAAAATTGTGTCACCTGAAGCTTCAGAGATAACAACAGCCTGATTGGTTGCGGAAGGTCGACCATGTTTGGTCCATACATAGCCCCTACATGTCCAGGCCTCTCGCTGTAGGTGGTCATCCTCTCCTAGCAAGTGCATGTCCACAACCCATGTCACGTGTTGCAGGAGCCCCTTTACCACACCCTAAAGAAGCAACTAGGGAAGAAATCTGTCCAATAGACTTGCCAAACGTCAAAGTAATTGTAATCCTAATCAATCTACCATAGGCCTCCTTAAGAGAGGGAAGCTCTAAGAAAGTAAGAGGCTAGGAGTATGCAGCAGTATATTTTGGCCCAAGGCCAAAAAGAAAATGGAGAACAACAGCCTCCTTACAATACTCATGCTGAGAAGCACGTATGCATTTTGGCATGCACGCATTATACTTCTCACGGAGACCCTTCAAAATAGAATAATACCATGACAGCGAGCGGCCCTCCTGACAAAGTTGTGTGAGCTCGGTGTAAATCTGGAAGACCCTACTAGAGTTCTCATGGGAATATCTATCATGTAAACTATCCCACATCCCCTTCGTTGTTTTCTAGTACATAATCTCATCTCTAATTTGTAGGATGACACAGTTCACAACACAATCCATGCCGACACCATGGTGTTGTCCTTCCAAGCTGCATTCCTTCTTGTCTTCACTGCGGACTCTGGTTGAAGGAAAATATGTTCCTTATTATGACCTTCTATAGTCATTAGAAATGTTTATGACCATCGAGCATAATTGGCCTCATCTAACTTTACCATGAGACCAAAGAACGGCCTCTTATATGTCCCATTCTCAGAAATATGCTCTGATGTCACTTCAGATGAACTAGAGGATGCAATCCCATCCCCCAACCATAGTACGACCAAGAGTCAACGTGCAATCAAAGTGAAATCAAACCATCAAGGGAGAAAAAGGACCCAAAATCAAAACCTGAGAAGCTCAGGCGATGTTAGTGACAACATGGCCGATCGCAATGGAGCTCCAGCAAGGGTTCCAACCATCAACCTCTAGGGACTGGTGCTCCTCGTCCTAAGGAAGATGTTGGGCAAGGTGCCTTGCTTGAACAATGACCGATCAGGGTCTAAACCCTAATCCAATTAAGGGGGTAATTGAGCGGCACTATCGTTGTTTAGCTAGTCGCAACGAAGCTCCAGTGAGGGTTCCGGCTGTCAACCTCTAGGGACTGGTGCTCCTCGTCATGAGGAAGATGTTGAGAAAGGTGCCTTACCAAAATGATGACTGAATCAAGGTCTAAACCCTAATCCAATCAAGGGGGTCACTAAGTAGTGCTACCACCATTGGGGCTCACCAGTGGCGTACGGCCGATCGTGCTACCACCGAAGGGGGTGCAGTTGACCGACTAAGGTCTAGCGACCCCCGACGATGACGATTGGTCAGACGAAAACCTCTGCCGGCATTAATGTAGCAACTCGAACTTGCTATTGTAGCACATGTGTGAGATCTCCTTAGTGTAGATCGATTGCAGTGGAGAGGAAAAGAGAAATGGGAATCAAGGAGGGTATCAGCGTCGACCTAGGACTGCCGCTCTGATATCAAGTAGAAGAAAATGGCTCGGTTACCTTTTTCTATAACCATATAAGAGGTGGGAAAAGCACAGGACTACCCCATTACGAAAATGCAAGAATAATATATACACAATAATAGAAAGATAAAAATCGAAAGGGCTCAACATATGTATTAGCATTATTTTTTTTACATGTACCTTCTCTCAATATGCAATTAGGATCTAGCTTATGACAAATGGCTATCATATCACGTAAAACATGGCAAATCATAAACTTAATGAAGACAAGTTTTCGTATCCAAATGCCACAAAGCATTATTCAACCTCGAGTAAGGTCAGGTTCAGGAAATCGGCTAAGTAAGCAGCATCCTCGATCGCATATGCATGCAAAAGCACCACACTAAACCGAATAATGTTGGGCAACTTCGTAAGTGATTTTAATTTTGACCTACATATGTAGTCCGAATATTTGGATACTCAACCGAGTAGTTGACCATTTTTGGGATAGAAATCGAGGAGGGTGATTTTGATTTTTGATATGATTGAATATCATATTTATGGTGTAATTTTATGTTTTTATTTTAGGTTTCATTTTATATTATCGATGATATGCTTTGATTTAGGTCTAATTTTAGGTTTTTGATTTAGATTTTGTTTTAGATTCTTGATAATATGTTTCGATTTAGGTTTGATTCTAAACTTTTATATTCTAAGCTTTATAGTAATTAAAGAGGAGTATTAACTTTTTTTCATTATACTACTTGAGGCAATTGTATAGTTATAACATTGCATATAACATAAATTTTAGTAACTTGACTAATTAGTTTATATTTTTTTAAATAAAAAATGCAAAACTGCATACTTGTCTGCATACTCATCCGAATACAGCACACTCTCAATGCGGTGACCCAACTGACCAAATACCACATACCGACTTCCTGAATAGCCTAGTAATCACATAATCGCTTGTTTAATTGGCCTTCATGATTATACACCCGCATATGGTATTCAATGCAATCGCTAATTTCATATGATTAATCGGCCACATTGACTAATTTTTGCAACCTTGGAGGAGTATGCCATTGACAAGTAAGCAAATCCCAATAGTTGGAAAGGTCATAGGAAATTGGAATAGGAATATCCTCCAAGGCAATAGGAGAAATCAGCATGGGTGCAAAATTAAAAGCCACACTCCCTCGTTAACCAGAAATAAACAAATATCAAATCAATTCAAAAAAGGTTACATCGGTACACACTTAGTAACATCGACAAAGAGGATCATAGCATATATACACCTCCTAATTACTCAAATATCCCAAGAAAACACACTTCATTACCTTAAGAGCTAACTTATCCCAATCGATACTTAAAAGATGGATAGACACCACACACCTAGATACTCGAGGATGGATGGTAAACAAATTCCCATCAAGATACAAAAGTTGTGAAGGATAGAAAATGCCACGGTTAATAAGGTAAAAAACTATCAAAACTGCATCATCCCAATATATGGAAGACATTTACGCTCTGCAATGCCAATCTGCTACGAGATATAAGGACATGTAATTTGATGTATCATCTGATGTCATTTATAGAATCAGACAAATAGAGTATAAAACTACAAGCCACCATCAAAACAAACAATTTCGATGCTCGCATTAAACTAGCTCCTTGCTTCCAACATAATATTTTTAGTGGCATGTCCAACATCGAACTTCTGCTTCAAATGAAATAATCAGAGCAACCAGAAAAAATCATCAATTAAACATGATAATATCAATGCCCATCCAATCAAGAGTGCAACTGGGACCCAAACATCCGTGTGAACAAACTCAACAAAGGACTATAACCCATGACTCTGGTTGAGGAGGATATGAACTTCAAAGCCGCTTCCCCATCTAACATGCATCAGAGTCAATATTTGCAGCAGGAGGAAGCTGAGAAATGACCCAACGAATTTTTGCAAGAAAAAGATGTCCCAGACACAAGCACCACTGAAGTGTAGACATAGTAGTAGAAACAACCACACTTGTAGCAGCACAAGGAGACCGAAGAACACAGTACACTTTTCCCTCTTCATTACCTCCACCAATCGTGTTCCCCATCAAGATATCATAAAATACACAAGACAGGAGATCAAAGCTGGCCCAACAATAGCAAGGCTTTAAAAAAAGTAAGGTGAAAAGAGGTATTTTCGGTAATTGACGCGAGGCGTAAGCCTTAGCTTTCGGAGGAAAGATGAAAATTAAGCACATATATATGCCTCAAATGTATTAATAATTTCAAAGCAATTGGGAAAGCATTTTTCCATGACCACTCATTCCATTAAATTAGACAATATCAATAAATTTTACCTTTAAGCTGGACTATTTCTTTTCTATCAGAAATTAAAAAATTATTAGGATTTTAAAGTAAAAAGTTCAATATTAAGAAATAGAAGGAAAAGATGAAGATAATACTAGAGCATGAAAGTTTTATTTGCGTGAAGTAGTACAAACTATCAAGCTTCAATATGATAATGATCAAAAAAATTTTGGTGCAAGATGACTTCAGAATTGCAATTTTATGTATGAACAAATAGAGGTACTCATTTCAATAGCATGGATGAGATTAAGAGATCCATACTTTGATGCATCAACTCCTACTCGATTACTCTGGTTGACTTGGTAGAATGCAAATTGTGTAGTGATTATAACATAGGCTAGTTATTTTTTCTGAATGTTTTAACTTCTCGGTAATTATTAGTTGGATTGCTAGTTAGTTTTCTTGGGAGTTCAGATTGTAAATAGCTCAATATGCTACATTTATAGTGTAAATTTATAATTATATTGTCTCCCTAATGGTTGTAAGAAAAAATGATACAAATGTTTTTATTCATCTCCTAAAAATAAGCTATTTGATATTATTTGGTTTGTTATGAATAACCTAAGAAAATGGGGTATGATGGCTAGTGGCCTTTGGGTGGAGGTGAGAGAGGGTAAGGGCGATTCTCGTGGACCTTCTACCGCAAAAAAAGTTCACCGGGAGATTGTCTACTACAGATATTGGATGTGCAGCCATGTTTCATCCGCCTGTAGAGATCCAATGGTGTGTTTGACTTGTAGAAGGGTAAGCCATAAACGTGACTCATGTAGGAAGTGGTTTCATGCGTAAGGAAGATGGTTGGGGTCTCCTCAATCCCGCCACCACTATCTCATCCTTCTTTAGAGATTGAGGCACCATGGTCCCCTTTGGTGAGTTCTATTGACTCTGCATTATCTTACTCGCTGGTAGGGGACGTTTTGCGAGGCTATTTCTCCCTTGATGGGGGTGAAAAGTGCTCTATCTGGTAGTGGTCTTCTGTCTAAAGGCTAGAAGCTCACTTCCTTGGCAAAGAATTCGATTCTACTTTTTAGGCTTAGTAAGGAGGATCTCGCGAGGTTGAAGGGCAAAGAGTTTGTGGTGGGTAATGCTACTCTCCTTTGGAGATCCCCCTTAGCTCATGAAGGAGCTTTAGACATTAAGCCCCCTATGAGTTTGGATCTAAAGGCTCGGATACAGGGCATCCTTTTGATGTTATGCATCATGGAGGTTGTACGTAATATGTGTATCAATTTCACGAGGATTAATAGGTGTGTTGGAATTGGTCTGGAAGAGGATGATTTATCATGTGTTGAGATGATCGGTGAGTGTCTTGGTGGCCAAGAAAAATCGCAAGAGACGATTCTAAGGCTTGGAGGTTCCTCTTTGTTATTAAGTTCGAGTATGTTGATGATAATGGGGTTCGTTTGAAGAGTAGATCTTTTGCAAAAGTGGTAAGTGGTGACAGCCTGACAAGGCCACTGGATAAGAAGCTTGTGCGGCAGGAATGGAGGCTGATCACCAAGACCTAATTCCCACTTTTTTCAAATTTCAAAAATGGTAAACGAAATCAGCGATTATCTCCTGATTTGTGGGATTTTGCAGGCCTTCAAATTTCGAATTTGAAGGTGCACCAATTGGGGATGGTTGCTGTCGGCATGATTTCCATTTTTTGGTGCAAAAAATCAGCCGGTTAATGACAGCTACAAGCATTCAAATGTTGAATTTGAAGGTGCACCGATTGAGGATGGTGGCTGCCTGCATGGTTTCCAGTTTTTGGTGCAAAAAATTAGGCAGTAAATCAGGAACCGGTTAATGAAAGCTGTGGTGATGGGTTTCGGGTGGATTTTTCCAATAGCAATGGCTTATTTGGAAAGGATATTAATGGTGAAAAGGGTCCCCAACCAGATGCTGTTGGGACCATGGATCAAGGAGTTTTTTTGGATTGCTCAAACGATGAGGTTGACAAACATCAATTACATGTCAGCAATGCCGTAGGCAGTGTTGGAGATGTGCCCTTGGATTTTGATCCCCTTTTCTTTGTGAGCTCAGATAATGGGGTGGTTTGTGATCAAGATCCGTCATTTCTCTTCCCTGCGGTGGTGCCAGAGCCATCCGTCTTGAAAGATTTTGAAAGCAATCGTGACTCAATTTCAACAAAAGATAGGGTTCTTGATGTTGATTTAGATCCAACCGTGGGCACATCAACATCTACATCTGTTCAACAAAAGAAGGCTCAAAAGCGCTTCAGTTTCCCTCCCATGTTAGAGGAAGATAAGGGTCCTACGAATGTTCTCTCAATTGCATCTTTGGTGGTGGAGGTTGAGGCCGGTAGTGGTTCAGCTTTAGACACAAATGTGCCAGAAGAGGTGGGTGATGGAGACACTTGCGATTGTGCATCTGTAACGAGTCAACAATCTCCATGTAGTTTTCATTTGCGGAAGCCGATTTTTCAAATACAGAGATTGGTATATCACACTAAAAAACAACTGCAGGCATAGGAGAGGTAGAGTGAGGATGCTTCTGGCAAATGATCATATTTTCTATTTTGTTGGGTATTTTTTCATGGGTGTCGTGTTTGGTTTTTGATTTGACAAGTCTTATTGGGATTTCTTTTGAAAGTGACATCCGAATGGGCGCTTGCTTTGTACTGTGTCCTATCTTGGATGATGTTTTATGATATGGAAGTGGGTGAGTCATGTTATTTGGGTGAGTCATCTAATGATGGGCCTTGTGGTTTGTGCTTTTATTATGGATTCTTATTGTAATTACCTATAAATTAATTTTAAATGATTCCGGATGGATGGCTATTGAATCATAGTCAACACTACGATCGTATCTCCGGAGGGGTGTCCATACTTTGGCAAGTATTTTTGTATGGCACAACCTCACGCAGTAGGTAAAGGGAGGGCTTCCTTTACCCTGAGAGCCATGGCCCCTCCCGTATTCACATGTAGAGAGAACACCACATCTATGCCTCCTCAAGAGTGAGAAGTTTGTGATAGTGAAACAAGTGACAAAGTATTCAGGCCCTAAGCCTGTAAGAAACTATAAAACAATAGCCTCCTACCAATATGCCCTTTTAACTTGCGTAGGTACAAATGGACAACATGCATTGTACTTCTTAAACAAGGTATCAAGGGTCAAGTAATATTGACAATGATCTACCCTCCTAGCAAAGATGGTCATCTCAATGCAAATTTAAAATACTCTGTCAAAGTTCTTTCCATAAGTATAGGTCTCTTGAACTATCCCACATCTCATTGGCAAGCTTGTAATACATGATTTCATCCCCGATCCTAAGGATAACTAAGTTCATGATCCATGAATGGATCATGGCATTTTCTTTCCTCTATATGGCATTCTTGCCACTTATTTTTGCAGGCTCTAACTGGTGAACTACCGATGTCATCAAGAAGGTCTATAACCACCGCACACAGCTAGTTGTCCAACTTTACTATAGGACCAAAGAATTGGCTCTTGCATACCCTCATCTCCGTTACTTTCCTAATGCTACCTCCGATAACAATTCTAAAACCTTCTTCTCCCTAACCATTGCCTGAACTAATCAGAAACAATTAATACAAGCGTGACGGGACTTGGAACTAACGCTAGATGATAGCCCAAGGTCCTGGCAGCAACCCAAGCTCCTAGCAACAACCCAAGCAATCATTTCAGATAGCCCAAAGCTAGGGGACTGCAAAGGACATGGGTTCACAGGGACCACACATGGCCTATAAGCTTAGCAACTCAATTGTGTGGGTATGCAATGCCAAACCAAGCCCAAAGGGCAGTGGATGGATCAACATCCAACTAATAATCCTATTCGTCATTAACTAAACTGAATACCTATTATGCAGGTATATATTCAGTGAAATAAGGGGAAGAGGTGGTGTTGTTGCCAATTCAACAGAGAAGGAGAAGAAGAATAATGGAGATGGGAGGATTGGAGGATGAAACAAATGAGTTCTCCCATGCCCAACACGGCTTTATCTATTAGCTGGAAAAATGGGAACCAAGAACTCCCACCCAAAGCCATCATTTAGGAGATTTGATTAAATTTATTTCTTATTTTGAGATTAGAATTTGCTCTCTATATATAGAGAGAAACTATGTAAGTTTCTTTTAAGTTGAATGCACTATCTTCTCTACAAATAAAACAACTCCCTCTCTCTCCACTCTTCGCCACCACCGGCTGCACTCTCTCTTGTCTCTCTGTTCAGCATACACCAACATCAACTGCAACAGCCTGTTGCTGCATTTTCTCTCCACATGGAAGAGCTTCCAAGTTCCCGTAGCACCCAGATCTTCACAAGTATTAATCCAGGTTCTTGCATTGTTAATTAAGGGCATCCCATTGCCAAGTTTACTTAGCTTCATTACAAGTTAATCACACTTCTTTGGCCAATTAGCTGAAAATTGCTAATTCAAATTGGGCCCGGAAATCTTGTACACAGCAAGATTGACTGTATATGTATATGATGTTCCTCTTGGTGCCCAGTTTACTTGGAGTTATTCCATGTGATGGTGAATGGGTTCTGTTGAGTTTTTATTCTATGCTTTGTTGTGCTTTTTAGAGTGAGAGCATACTTGTACTTTTACCCCTTTGTATCTCTCGATATAAAGACACCTAGGGTCTCTAATAAACGATAACTGGCATTTCAACTTAACATGGTATCAGAGCAGCGATGCTAGACCAGGACTCTAGTATCCCACCAAAAATTAGCCTCCTCTCCCCTCCACCTAAACCCTCAGGAGCCACCGACCCCTCCTTGCCACCGTCAACCCCCTTCCTGCCACCGCCAGCCCCTCTAACCGACAGCAAGACCTAGCGCCGCCAGTGAGGAGGGTCACCGACTATAGCCGAACGCTGCACTGACCTCCTTAGCCACGCCGCCACCCCTTTTGGTGGCGATCTGACCACCTGAGGGTATTGCGCCCCCCTTTCTCTGTGGTCGCTTGAGAGGAGCAGTGCCGCCCCCTCTTGCCTGCTACCGACCGGAGCAATGCCTTCACCGCCTCCTCATCTGTTGTTGTCTGCCTCATGACTCTCGTGAGGAGCAATCGCTAGGAGGCACTTTCTCTTCTCTCTTCTCCAACCGAGCAAAGGTCCTTTGGGGTTTTATCTAGCCCCAAAGGTAGTTGTTATAGTCTAAATATGACTCCATTCTCAAATCTTTGTCGATTTCAGACCGACATATGGTCGAATTTTCTGCTACAATATCTCCTCTTTGGTGCTTCCCACATTTTGGGTGATATGGAAGACAAGAAGAGTTCCCCGAGTGACTCAGGTGGGAAGATATCTACCCTGAGCGCATCTTCTTTCATGCAGGGAACCTTTATCAAGTTAAATGGAACCAACTTTCTCCTCTGGTCTACCCCATTTCCCAATTTGTGGGTTCACATCGGAAGAAATATATTCTAACGCAAAATGAATCAGTTGTCAAGTCTGTTGACTGGGAAGCAGACAATGATTGGGTGGTGACTTGCATGTTGAACAGTATGAAAGAACCTATCACCAAGCAAGTTATGTCATATGCGTCTACGAAGAAGATGTGGGAGGTTCTTTATGAGATACACTCTCATAAGAGCAACACCAGCTGCCTCTACAGGGTGTTTGAGGAGTTGCATTCTCTTCGGAAGGGAACTATGTCCCTTGTCGAATATTAGGACTCAATAAAGAACCTCTAGGATGAACAGGATACTTATCAGCTGATCTCCACAGATGTCACTGTTATTGCAAAGCAAAGCTATCGAGGCATCAGGCAATTGCAAGGCAACAAGCTCCTTAATCGCCGAGGCGAAAGGCGACAAAAAAGCAATTGGCTAATTACATTGAAGTAACAAATCTTTTTATTTCTTAAAATATTGAACACGCATAACAAACTCATATAAGAACATCGACTTTCATAAGAAAACATATGATAATACTATTTAAGTGAATGAAAAGATAATGATCATATCATATTTAAGTAACAATAACATATATGTTTATATTATCATACAATGTGTAAACATATATATTACATTTATAATTATATGCCAAAACAAATAACCAAAATATATATCATACATATCTACCAAGACAAGATAGTGACATTTTCTTTTAAGAAAAGAAAGGTTAACAATGGATGTTAACCTTCTACTGCATTAATAAAAGAAGCTAAGTACACCAAGAATTCAAAAAGTATTATAATGATAAAACACTCCTATTGAGACTCCCTATGGAAAATCACTCCACTATGTTCGACCCAAATGCACCACAATAAAGTGAAGGCCTTCCTCAAGGTAAAGGCATCCACCAACAACCCTAAATGCTAGCCCAAAAGGTTGTCTCCAAGTCGTACTCAAAACAATAACATGTATTATAATACTCTATATTTATAATACAATACAAACTCAATACCATAACTTATACATGTATTGTTATATATCAATAGAGTTGTAGACAATAACAAATATATACATACACACATCCTTAAACTACAATATATCATAATTATAACATTACATACATACAATACGTATATGCATAACTTATACATATATGTCTTAGACAAATAATAATCTAAGTTAAGAAGAGAAGGTAAAATTAAGCATATAAAAGCTGTCAGTAACATATATGTATTTATGTATTATATATATACAGCAACATATAACACAAACATATCTATAATATATATATATCTTAAGACTAAATAAGAGTCTTAAGGTCTTACCTAAAGTTAATTAAGAGTAAGGCGATGAGGTGTAAGGCAACCCAAGCGACAAAGAAGGCGACTAGGCGATAGCCCAGATGAAGTCCCTAGCCTGGAATAGCTCCAAGGCGACCTTTGGCTTTCTCGCCTAGCCTAATAGCCCAATAGCCTAAAGCAATAGCCTTGACAACATTGTTACAAAGCAACGCGAGGCCTTTCATTTTGTTCAATTGCTTGCAAATCATGGTCCTGAGTTCAAGCCTGTTAAGGATCAACTTATGACTCTTGAGGAGAGCCCCACACCTGCACAGACCTATGCTTGCCTGTCCAGACTTGAGATATCTGACCCGGTCCTAGTCTCTGATTCCTCTGCCATGAAAGCAACTTGCCATGGTAAAGGAATCTCAGGAGGCAGAGGAAGAGGACGTGGAGCGAGAGCAGGAGGCCATGGCAAAGGACGTGGTTTGTTCTATGACCATTATCACAAGAGAAATCACATAATTGACAGGTGTTGGATAAAACACAGGTTTCCTCAGAGCTATCAGGCCAATCAGGTTACTTATGGTGGCGATGAGAGTCAGCACTATCAGAAGGAAGAGCAAGTCAATCCTCAGATCACTATTTCCGAGGAAGAATGATAGGCTTGTGTCTATCCAGACTACCTCCACTATGGGTGCTCTTGTGACTCAGAAGACAAGTACTACAACTAGCGCCAAAAGTGTTTGTAAGCCAACTTGGATTGCAGACTCAGGTGCATCCTCCCACATCACAGGAGATGTTACCCTTTTTTCATCTCTTAGACCTTTGACTACTCCAATACGTGTCAGAGTAGCTGATGGTGCCTTGTCCCCTGTGACAAGCTTGGGTGACATTTCTCTGTCCACTACTTTACCTCTTTCAGATGTCATGCATGTGCCCAAATTTGCTTTATTAAATTGTTAAGCAATGTTCCATGACCATATTTTCTTCTTGCAAGACCACCTAACCATGAAGCAAATTAATGGAGAACTTTAGCAGGATGGCCTCTACTATCTTGATCTCCCACCAGAGAATCATTCCATAGCTACTACTTCAACCACTTCTGCTTTACAGTGGTATTTGATATTAGGACATCCCAGTGTTTCTGTTATTCGTCGTCAATTTCCTGATATGCAGTTTCCAGATTCCTTTATTTGCAATGCTTGTCAATTTGACAAGCATCATAAAGTTTCCTTACCTAGTAGTAATAAAAGATCAGAGTATTCTCTCTTATTCATGTTGATTTATGGGACCCATGTTTGGTCAAGAGTCTCAGGGATTTTCGTTATTTTCTTGTTCTTGAGAATGATTATACCTATATCTGTTGGGTTTTTATGATGAAAGGAAAATTCAAAACTCTGTACTGATTAAAAATTGTGAATGAAATAAAGAATCAGTTTTCTACTACTATTCACATATTTCGGATAGACAATAGGGTTGAGTTTGTGAATTCTACCCTCACTCGATTTCTTCAGTCTCTTGGTATTATACATCAGACATCTCATGTTCATACATCCCAAAAGAATGGGGTCACTGAACGCAAGCTGAGACACCTACTTGATGTTGCCCACATAATTATGTTTTAGATGCATATTCCTGCCACTTTGTGGACAGATGATATTCTTACTGCTACCTTTTTTATCAATCAGGTATCATCTTCTGTTCATGATGGGAATGTCCCTTATTCTATGTTGTTTACTGATCAGGAACTTTTTTCTCTTCCTCCGAAAGTGTTTGGATGTATTTGCTTTGTTCATTTATTTAAAGTGAACAAGCTTGCTCCTAGATCGGTTAAATGCATTTTTTAGGTTATTCTAGAACCCAGATGTGGTATAGATATTTCGATCCTCTGTCACATCAATTTTATATTAGTAAGGATATGACTTTCTTTGAGGACATGCTTTATTATTCTGCTACAGTAAAGTCTCCCAATGTCTCGCAGGATGTTCCATTGCCTACTCCCACTAATGCACCTCCAGGTCCTTCTGAGCCACCTCCACCCCACGATGTGCATCAAATTGCCTATCCTAGACATCTTGAGGTGCCCACTACAAATACCTTCTCCAAGCACTTTCAACGCAGACCTCCTTCTACCACTCTACAGGCAAAGGAACCACTTTCTCCTATTCCTACTCAGTCCTTTGGTGATACTACTGATTCAGAGGGAGGTCCAAACCCTATGCCAACTAAGCTATCTAATGTGAATCTTCCTATTGCTCAAAGGAAGCTACAACAATCTTGTATTAAATATTCTATTTCCAATTATATAACACTTGATCATCTACCTGCAGCAGGGAGGCTTTTATCTCTTGCAGTTGACAGTAGAAATATTCCTAGGTATCATGTTGAAGCTTCTCAAGACCCTTCCTAGACCTTGACCATGGAGGAAGAGATGGTTGCTCTTCAGTCTAGGGGTACCTGGAAACTTGTTGACCTACCCTCTGGTGCTACTATTGTGGGATGTAGGTGGGTGTTCACCCTGAAATGCTGCCCAGATTGTATAGTGGAAAGATACAAAGCACATCTAGTCACCAAAGGTTACACACAAACCTTTGGAGTAAACTATTGTAAGACATTTTCTCCAATAGCTAGAGTCAACTCAATGAGGATACTTCTACTGTGGCAGTCAACAGCGAATGGTCAGTTTCACAGCTTGATATTAAAAATGCTTTCCTCTATGATGATTTAGAGGAAGAGGTCTACATGCAACAATCCCTTGGTTGCGTGATTGAGGAGTGTCAAAAAGTCTACAGATTGAAGAAAGCAATTTATTGCCTTAAGTAGAGCCCCAAAGCTTGGTTTGAGAGATTTAGTAAAGCGATGCACAAATTTGGCTTACTAAATCCACTGCAGATCATTTTGTTTTTACTAAACATAGAGTTGCTGGATCTGTTATTATTATTATGTATGTAGACGATATACTATTTACCGAGAATGATGAAACAGGAATAGAGGCTACCAAAAGGTTCTTGCATTCTCAGTTTGTTACTAAAGATCTGAGAATGATAAATTATTTTTTGAGCATCGAGGTACAGCATGTTAATGGAGGTCTACTTTTGTCACAAGGAAATATGTTCTTGACATGCTAAAAGAGACAGGGATGTTGGATTGTAAGCCTACCAGCATTCCTATGGACCCTTCTTTGCCACTTGCAGATTATGAGAGTTCACTACTTGAAGATGTCACCAGATATCGTGCTATGTTGGGAAAACTATTATATCTGTCACAAGACCTAGCATTTATTTTGTTGTTGGGAGACTAAGCCAATTTATGTAGTCTCCTAGAGAAGTACACCGGGATGGTGTGTGTCAAGTACTGAGATACCTCAAGCAAACTCTTGGGAAGGGGCTATCATTTCTGAAACATGGTCATCTGGATGTTTGGGGGTATTCAGTTGCAGATTATGAAGGGGCACATGAGGATAAAAGATCTACAACTGACTACCATACCTATGTGGGTGACAACTTAGTCACCTGGAGAAGTAAGAAGCAAAATATCATCTCAAGATCTCGTGCAGAATCAGAGTACAAGGCTATGGTCTATACTCCTTTTGAGTTCCTATAAGTGAGATCTATTTGATGTGATTTGAGAGTCTCTATTTCTGGTACTACTCCCATATACTGTGATAACAAGGCAACTACATTTATTGTCAATAACCCTACCTTTCACGAGAGAACAAAGCATATAAAGGTTGATTGCCACTTTATGAAAGATGCCATTACTTCTAGCAAGATCACAACACCTTATATTTCCACTGAAGGTCAAATTGCAGATGCCTTCACCAAAGCACTCTCCAAGAAGCGTTTAGAGTTGTTATGTACTAAGCTGAGCATACTTGACGTTTATGCTCCAGCTAAGGGTAAATGTTGAGTTATTTATTCTCTATTTTGTTATATTTTTTAGAGTGAGGCCATACATGTACTTTTACCCCTTTGTGTCTCTCTATATAAAGGCACCTAGGGTCTCTAATGAACGATAACTAGCATTTCAACCTAACAGGTTCTATTGTTTGAGGAGGAAGAAAGAATAAGAGAAGAAAAGGATAGAGAGAGAGAGAGAGAGTAGATGGAGAAAAGGTGGGGCACGTGGGCTATAGAGAGATCAATTGGTACTTGAGGGCAACCTTGCTATTTTATTGCTATCCAATGAGTTTTATATGAGGGTGGCATACCCCCTATACAAAGGTGGGGTGGCTTTACAAAAACAATAGTATTCCAAATTGGAAAAGGAAAAATCAACTAATCCCAAAGCCAATTACAAAAAGGAAATGAAAATTTTGCACAAGAGCCCTCCAAATTAGAAAAAAAAAAATAAAACTTAACAAAAACTTTCAAACTACAGAAAAACTAAAATGCCGCATCAAGATATAGGGCTATTCTCCTAGAATGCCACTTTATATGTAGCCATCTCTTAGTCCCACACAAGACAAATAAGGAAACACCATGGAGGTTAAAACTAAGACATTGTGCCATTGATGCCATAGCTTTAAAACAAATTGGCTTAAATAAGAAGGCCCAACCATTAATATCAACCATTTATAGATTATCCTACCTTAAGATGTAGTATTATTCTTTGACCTTGCTCCAAATGCATAACAATCATAGTTTTCAGGAATTCAAACTCAAGAAAAAGTTTTTATATTTCAAAGTTCTCTTTTTACTTTTATTGAGTCTAAAAATATGTAAGAAATCTCAATTATATCAAGCAATCCGTCTTAAACTTCGACAAACCACAAACTTAGGTTAAACTCTAGTTTTCAATATTGTTGATCAACCAACCTTCTTATATTGCTCAACCAAACCAAATTGATCAACCAGACCTATGAATTTAATCAATCAAAAACTCCTCTCAGTCATATTCTAAAAGTCGATCAAATTCCTAGTTAATCGATCAACCTAGAATCGATCAAAATATTATTTTAATCAACCAAAGTTCATTTTGGTCGACCAAAGTTTATTTTGATCAACCAATACTTAATTTTGATCGACCAATGTTGCATTTATAAACTTTCTAAATCGAGCCTGAAAACACCTATAAATATGATCCCTCAACCCCCATCTTAGAACACACCTCCAAGAGCTTCAAAAAGGAAAAACACTCTCTCTCTAATACTTTCGCGCCTCTTCACCTGTGTTCAACAATTTCTAAAGCACGCTCATCCGCGACCTCGAAAATACTCGATTTACAGATTTAATTGAGGTTCCATAAAAATTATTGTTATTTCATATTCCTGTTATTTTTATTTGGAACCTAAATTGTTCTCTTGTTCGAGTGTAAAACAGAAGGTTTTATAAAGAAGATGTACCACTCTCGTTGAAGTAGTGCGTTAGAGGATTTAACTAGTGCCGACTAGTCGTAAAGTCCTAAGTTGGAAGGCTTAGTTAGTAGTTTTTACCTCGAAGGGTTTCCTTATGCTCTTTCTAGTTTGTTGTGATTAATTTATACTTTTGGTTTGTGGTGAATTTAAATTTTACATAGTACACTATTCACCCCTCCTCTAGTGTAAACCTTAGATCCTACAGGTTCCATGTGCACTCACAAAATGCGCCTACATAGGCATCAATAGGCCCCTCCCCAACCAACATGAGGCAGCCATGTGATCAAGATGGATCGACTAGTCAAGTCGCATACCTACATGCTCAAGTGCATAGTCGCCCATTTTTCAAATAGAGGGTCACATTACCTCCCGATGCCACTAATCCCTTGAATCAAAACCAAACCCACAACCCATGAATAAAAACCAAGCCCAGGAATGGTCACAATGCATCTGATTCGAAATGACACTTTGAGGCTTTTAATTACGTGCTTGTTTGGATGAAAATTTTGAGAGTCTAGTCTTTTATCTTAGCTAGTTTTTGCGTGTTGGCTACTGAAATGTCGGCAACTGACAAAATGCACTAAGCATGTTGACTTGTTGCAACTTCCCACTCTTAATTCTCCCATTTTTCTCTACTACTACTCCTGTTGCACGCAATACTACTGTGACTCTGTTCTTATTCGAGTCAAATCTCTATTGTTGTTGCTCCCTCTCATCTCGTTGCACCTTTCCTCTAACTCTCTTGAAGTTCGATTCCACACCTATCTATAATTATAAAGTAGACCTACATACCAAACTCTAGATCTACTGTTATTGTGACCATATAGGTCTAATCACAATTTAGAATGGAGGAAATATTTTTTTAATTCCTAAAAATAAAATCCTAAGTTTGGATTAGCATTAAAGAATAAAGAACTTACATCCATCCATAAGAGAACAAAATATGAAAATTGCAAACACTAGGGCCTTGTTTACTTCATGAATTAATCATCATTTATTTCAAGAATAACATCCAACCTTGAAACCCATGATCCCATATTTGGAGATGACAACTTATATTTTTCATGCATAAATATGATACAACTAGATCTAAGCATGACTAATAAAGAGATGCACAAATAAAAATGACCAATACAATACACAAAGTTATATTAATCTAGATCTATACAAATTGGTTAATCAGCATAGTTAAAGACCTCAAACTAATTATAAGATAAATTAATTTAAGATCAATTTGTTAGATATTTAAATTTCAATTTTTAAATTTTTACTTTAGTTGCAAACTGTATATTTGAATCTTTTATATTTGCATGACTTAATTGAATTCACATAGTAATTATCCGATATTTGATTCTTGAACTTGAACATGGTATAGTAGCCTATATGTTGCATATAAATATTAGAATATAACATTATTATTTTTACATAATCATATTTAAGCTTGTGATTTTCTTAAAATTCTAATCATTTTGACTATTACCATTTTTGTCAACATAAGTTGCCATGCCCTCGATATGCTTCCAAAATTGATTATTTTCGGGGCATTGAAATCCTCGAAATCTGACGTCGAAATACGAGCATTTCCAAGACGTGCCCTAGAAATGTAGACTTAGAAATTTATCAAAATAACATCAAAATCGGCTTTTAAAACTTGTATACAATTATCAAGAATGGTCATGAAGTTTTTGGTGAGGCAATTGGGTTGAAAATGAATATGCAGAAATCTGGATTTATGGCCTTTGGCATGTTTGATGATAAAGTTGCTCGATGTAGTCAAATCTTGGGCATCTAGCCATTGTCTACTCCATTCAAGTATTTAGGCTTCCCTCTCTCAACAGGGTGCCTCAACTCCAGAGATTAGGTGACTGTTATTGAGAGGTTGGAGAAGAGAATGCAAGGGTGGGCCCCTAGATTGTTGGCTAAGGATGGAAAGTTGGTTCTACCTTTTCCTGTGTGGTCAGCTATCCCGTTTTACTCCCTCTCCACAATAAGGATCCCAGCTAAGGTTTTAAAGAGAATTGATGCTCTCAGGTAGGGATTTCTATAGTCATCTAGTATAGGTAATGGCTTCCTACTACTAGTTGCTTGGAAGGAGGCCTAAACACCGAAGGAGCATGGTGGTTTAGGCATACTGAACCTGCATACAGTGAATGATGCCCTATTATGCAAATGGATCCTCAAACTCATGGGCCTGGAGGAACCTTTTTTGAAAAAAGTCCTCTACAATTCTTATGGCTCCACAATTAACTGGGAAGAGAGGAGAGCTCCATTTTGTGGCTCGTTGCATTTTTTGCGGCACTTCAAAAGCTCCTACGAAAGTTTAGACTGCACTGCAGAGCACAGTTAAGGGATGTATCCGCTTTCAGTTTTGGTTGCATAATTAGTCCCCTAGTAGCATATTATCTGAGGCATATACTAGATTGTCAGCTTTAGCTCCTAATCATAGGGTCTCTATGGTCGATTGCGTTCCAAATGCTGGGCACCACTGTTGCCGTTAGTCACTTTCAAACGCCAGGGTAGAGGATTTGCTCCTACTTCAGACCATCAGGGGGATTACACCCATACCAAGCACAGATGGATGAATTTGGCACCACAGAATTTTCTCTGCCAAGAGAGCTTATATGTTTTTCTTTGGGGATACACACAATATGCAATTTGATCTTGCAATTATAGAAAGATTTGGAGAGCTAAGATCCCCTTGAAGATCAAATTCTTTTTGTGGTTATTCCGAAGAAGAATGATTACTCGAGATTACAAAAAATGTTTGGCAATTCTCTATGTAGATGGGGTGGAAGATATGAAACACCTCCTCTTCACTTGCTCCTTTGCCCAAGCTTGTTCGGAGCCACCATGGATTGGCCTCTACACTATGACTCCGAAGTGGGCTTTTGGACCAGCATACATGGGACCCTCATCAATATACATGGGACACTCAGCAGGTTGATCTTTCATAAAGAGAGATTTTCTTTTGAGGGAATACTTCACCACTTTAATTTTCTTTGAACATGCTAGTGTAATTAGCCCTTTCGTTAATGAAAGTAAGGGTTAACAAGGAATGTTAACCCTTTTTTTTTCCTTTTCAAAAAAAAACATGCAGATTATGGAGCGAATGACTACTCAAGTCGCCATCCTTTTTCTTGTACGAACTGGAAGTTTTGCACAACTGAAAGAAACAAGGCTCCTTTAATGACGACAGCATAAGTTAGAAAACGATAGCATGCAATCTCAATGTTGAGATAATGTACCAAAAACTAATACTTAAATGCAGCAAAGAAAATTTTACATCATCAAATGTCTGAGACTTCTGATTTAGATCTTCTTTTAGACTTTCCAGCCGTTTCTCTTCTAATGGAATTGTTTCCTTTCCAAGTTTGACATATTCCTCATGAACGGTCCTTAGCCTGTCCAATTTCTGAAACTGTGTTTCAGCATTTGAAGATTCCAGTGCTAGCAATTTCATGTGTTCAGCCGATTTTGCACTCTTCACTCTTTGCTGAAATAGAAACAAGGAACAAATCATCAGTCCAAAGCTTTTATGCTAGCACCATCCTGAGGACTGAATAAATCACCCTATGAGAAAAAGAAATGACTAGCCTTTTTGACGAATTCATCCTCCTCTTCATTAGAGAAAGCACGCTCACAGCAAGGACACATATGATGTGCTCGAGCAACTCTTTCAAAGGGGTCAAACATTTGGCGCATTCCATCCGCAATGTTGTATTTACTGTATTTCAGCGAAAAATGGCAATTACAAAGAAGGAAAATGTCTATAGTGCCTTACCAATTCAATCAAAGTTTCAGCCAAATATGTCATCTGAAACGTAGAGAAAGATATTGGAATATTAACCAAAAAAATCACACCTTTTTTGGACATCTCTCTCTTCCATTGCTTCTTGCAAAATTGTAGGGTAAGAGTCAATATTTAAAGACTGAAGTTTGGACTCAATAAATCTCCTTTTCGCTGCATTGAACACATACTCCATGAGAAAAACTGGACAAGATATACAATACACTGTTTATATTTTTTATAAAACCCAAATTTTCACAAAGAATTAGTGTCTCTTCCAGCTACTAACTGAGAGGATCAAATGAATAACATAGAGCCAACAAATACTGCAAGGCAGTATCGTCACTCACTAATTAAATTACTAAGACTTAAAAAATATGATGCAAAAGTAAGCAATATGACATTCAAAAAGAAAAATTATCCTTAAATGCAAACTGTAGCAAGGATGTCCAATTAGACATATAGGATATGCTTTTATTGGTTTCTACTTGATGTCTTTATTTTCTCTCTTATGTAGCTTTCCCTTATTTCATTTCTTAAGGATATACTTGTAATTTCCCACTGCCTTGGCTTGGGCCTCAACTCAGTCATTTCTCTCTACATGATACTAATGCAGCAATCCTAGACTGAAGATCTATACCCTCTTCATCACCTCCTTTATTTATTTACCAAAACTTGTGTTTGTATCACATGAATCAGGGAATGCTATGCGTCTTGCAAAGAACAACCAACTGCAGCTTCGATACTGACCTCCAGCACTTGCAACAGATTTGAAGGACTAGCACTTCGCAGCATATCTTGCCACATCAATACCCAACACTGTAACACGTAAGGCATAGCCAAAGCATAGCTCAGCAGATTGAAGCTCCACAACCATGGCCTCTTTTGAACGGCGATGCTAGACTAAATTTCTGTGAAGCTTCCTAGGTGATAATGCTAGCAACATGTGGCTCCAATAACACTCCTGCAGCATCACTAGAAACACTCAGCAGCAACACATGGAGATAGCCCATATTCTAAGGAAGTACGAGGAGGTGTCACATGTAGCTCTCGAGTGGTGGTTAATGCAGCACACAAGGTAGCAATTGCATCTTAGTCTATGCCCCTGTTATTGACGCAGGAAAAAAGAGCTCTTTTTCAAGAACACAAACCTTATACAGCAAAAAAAGAAAAGCATGTGTAAGTTCTTGACCAAGGGCTCATGTGGGATTGTGTGACTCATGTCCCTTGTTGCGGATTGATGCACCAAGCATCACTTTTTGGGTTCATTTCTTCTTATAGGCCTCTAATTGAATTCAGGATATGCCATCTTCTAATCCCTCTAATGTAATCAGGTCATTGCATTGGTTAGACAGAAGCACATTCTCATCAAGTCATAGCCCATAGATTCTGGGGGTGCACACAGATCATATTGGATTTCAGATGAAATCCAATCTGCTCTTCTTGGAATGAGATTTTTGCACTCCAATACAATCCATTCCAAGGTCTAATCCAATCCAAACCAAAAGAGTAAAATTTCGGATTGATTCAGATTGGAATGGATTTTTTTATTTTTTAAGGTATTTTTACATATATGCTCCTGGAAACATTGGAAACGATGTATATAGCCCTATATATTTTATATTTGCACATATGCACCTATACAATAGGTCTGTCATGATTGTACAAGCCTGGTCCATTAAACTTAATGGAGAACATTTAAAAAATTAAAAAAATTATATTTCACCCGCTAAAATTTTTTTAAGATCTTATGGTTTAAGTCCACTTTGACCAAGACAACTCCACCTCCACCACCCCCTCACCCTCAACAGCAACCTCCTCATTACTCTTACCTCCACCCTCCTCTCCGACAACCACTAGATCCCCGTCGCTCACTTTGACTTCCACGTTGGCCTCACCCTTTGCTTCCTCCAGGACCACTCCATCATCCACAACCTCCGTCTGGGCTCACCCCTACTCTCCCTCATCAAGATCACCTGGGAAGACCTTAAGGTCAACTTCCTCTACACAATGGTCCCCCAGATCCCCCTCTTTATCCTTAACTTTGTGATCATCATCTGCAAGCTCCCCTCGGACCTCTTCCCGAGTTGGCAAGACATCGTGTTTGTAAATGTGAGGATGACGAACCCGGTGGGGTGCTGGTTCAGGGCCCTGCCAATGTACGACAGTGTCAAGGGACTCATAGGGCAATACAAGTTCAGGGGACAAAGATGGAAGGGCACATTGATCACGGAGTTGAGGATGGAGACAAGGATTTTGGGGCCACCATCCAAAGGAAGTCAACCCTAAGGTCGTCCCAAGTGATCTTAATCAAGGAGAACCCCAAGCAGAGGTTGCAAATGGAGGGGTCCTGGAGGAAGCAAAGGTCAAGGACGATGAGGAAGTTGAGGAGAGCAACAGGGATCCGATAGCTTTCAAAGAGGACGACGAAGCTGAGGGCAACAAGGAGGTTGCCGTTGTGGGCAAGGAAAGGGAAGGGGTAGGTAGAGGTGGAGATGTCTTAGTCGAAGCAAACTTAAACCATAACATCTTGAAAAAATGTTAGGGGTGAAATATAAATTTTCTATTTTTTTAAATATTCTCTATTAAGTTTAACAGATCAAGGGTACACAATCATGAAAGAGCATTTTTATGAGAGTATATATCAAAATATGAAGTATACAGGGCATATATGTCTTTTACAATGTTTCCAAAGACATATATGTAAAAACCCATTTTTTTAATTGTACATAATCATGTAGTTTGTACATGACTTCCTATCAGCTAATGCAAAGTTTCAAAAAGAAATTCCAAATATGAAATTTAAAGATTATTTTTATGATGGAGAGAAGAGGTGTGAAATTTGAAGTTGGGGTTTTATGATGAAGATTAGAACTTGAGAGGGGAGGGATCATAGGTATCGTCAAAAAATTGGGAGAGAGAAAAAAGGACAGTGGGGGTTTTATTTGGACAGTAGGGAACTAGGAGTAAAGGAAATATTTTGGAACTTTCGTATTACATGTCCTTAAGTATTAAGATTTATATCTTCTTATTGTATGCAATACATGTACACACACATATACAAACATCATCCTTTTACAGATTACAGCTTGGATTACATATATTATAAATTTTTCAAATTCTGATTGGATCAAATTGCTTAAGGTCTTAACCCAAATCTAATCAAATTAAAATGGATTGAAATTGTTCTAATCGAATCCAATCCATCACCATGAAAACCCAATCCGATCCAATCCAATTGGATTTGAACAAAGCGGATCGTAGATTAATCCAATTTTTGTGCATCCTTAATAGCTAGGATGCAAGTATGTCACATGAAGGAAGGACAACTCTATGGAGTACAACAAAAACATGTACTACAATATGGCAAATAAAAGGACAGTCTTGATGATATCTATTATCATGACTAGAATCTCATCCACATATTGCAAATTCACCATGAGATTGCACATTCGAGGTAGATGGAATGACCTTTTCTCCATATTTTTCAACCAACCAATCTGTCTTTAAGAGGTCGAATCCTATATGTTGGTTTGTCTCATATTATACCCGCACCTTTCAAGCAATCAGGAAATAAAGTGTTGATATTCAAGATAATTACATTGATAAAATGTCTTATTAATTCATCAAATTTCATGAAATGAGAGATATGATATGATTTCAAAGGATGAAAAATTATAGTCCCCAGCAAGTGGTTCAACTGGTAAAGTCCTTATACTACTATTGGGAGAACGGGGTCACCGGTTTGAGTCTTACCAATGTTGAATTTACCCGGAGGCCGTTGAGTTGGGCCGCTTGCGATCTCCCGAAGACTACCTCGCAAGAGAACCTCGTCATCAAAAAAAAAAAATTAGAGTTCCTTAGATTACGTTATTTAATTAAAATCCATTTTGGGGTTACTTCCTTGCAAACCTAGCTTTAGCATAAGATTGTGCCAAATTGCATATGATTACCTTACCAAGTACTTAATGTTGGTGCAAAGGCACCACGATCGTTTATTTTGATGATAACAAAACACTTAGTATTTTACATTTGCTTTTGAGTCGTAAATTTCAAGTAGATTGCAAATGTTACAAGTGTAAAGACGGAGATCAGGCTCGCATCCATGACGGATTGGAGGAGCTTAACGAAGGAGCATTGCGACGAGCGAAAGCTTAAAGATAGAAGAATATGATAGATGTTCTTTTGTCTTGTACTATGTAATTGTCGTTTTTATTCTTTGCTCTTTCATTTTCTTAGATCCATGTCAAATAGCCTCAAAGTATCAATACTGTAGTCCTAAGAACACTTGCACAACATTAGGATACTTAGGTTTTCCATAGAGAACTTAGAAAACCTAAATAGATTCAGATAGCCTTATCAGACGTTTAATCTGATAATCAGACGTCTGATAGTGAACTTTAAGACGTCTGAATGTTAAATCAGACGTCCAAACTTTTATGGCTGGTCTTAAAGCCTTCTGTCTAGTGATTTCAGACGACCGACCCTTAGTCCAGACGTTTGATAACTTGGCCAAACGTCCAATTAGTGAAACGTTAGCTAAGAATATAATCGTTGAGGTTTAACCTTTGAGTTTCTATCAGACGTCCTTAGAGGACCTCAGACGTCTGATAAAGTGATCGTTAGCCTCGATTAAGCTAAAATCACTTCTCCTAAGTAATATAACCGTTATGTGCCTCGGGAAATCCATTCCCGCAGTAATCTAGGTTTCCAGACGTCCACACATAGTGTCAGACCTCCAACCTATCGTCTAACCTACTTTCACAAGAACCATGTTTAGGTCTGACCCAAGTTAGGAAAGAAACCCATCTAGAATTAGACGTCTGATCTAGTTTCCAAACATATTATGAGTGTCTTCCAGACATCTGATCTTTTTTCCAGACGTTTAATGACCATGTCAGAATCATTAATGATTCTAATTGCGGTTTGATTTGCCTTGGGATGATCCCCAATAACTACCTAAGGCTTCCAAAGCCTTCCTAAGCCATCTATAAATAGGAGAGGCCCCTTTCTTTGTAAAGACACACCAAGACACAACTTGAAAATCCATTTCCATATCTTTTGTATCCAAGAAAATCAAGGAATCACCTAAAAGTGTTGTTGCACTCCAAACTCTTATTTACACTCTTGAGAGCATCTTCGCTACACACCCACTCTCCCATCGTCGATTACGAGAGCGCCATTGTGTCGTTGCGTGGATCACACACCCGTGTCACTTACTGACGCACTTCCACTAAAAAGATCATTTACCTATGGTAACTAGATTCAATTGTTTACTTTGTGACTCTATAGGGTTATTGTAGTTTATAATCTTTGGTTGGATATTCGCTTTACGAATTCCCGTCTCCCTCGAGAGACTAAATACTCCTCGTGAAGAGGAGGGGTTTGAGGCACACTACCTTCGTATAAAATAGTGTTGTTGTATTGACGTTGAGTCACCCTCATTTTAAGTAACTCAAGTAGTGGATTTTGATCGACTTGGTCGATCGGAAAATCTTAACTCAAAATGGTTAGGTGGTGGTTTTCACCTGTTAAGACCCGAGGCATCAAAACACTTTAAGACGCCTGGGAGTTGGTCCAGACGTCTGGTCAAACGTCTAGAAATAAATTTTTGCATGCGTAACGATCGCGAGTTTGCGCACGTGGCGCATGTATACTGAAACCCGCCGCCCTCTTCTTTTTCTCTCCCCTCGCCGACCTGCAGATGCCTTCCCCCACACCTACAAATACTCCTCTCCCCTCTACCTCGTTCACCACATCCACCCATCTCCTCCCTCCAGTGCGAGCGCAAGAGCGAGAGTGAGAGCGAGCCACCGCTGCTGCCGGGTGCGGTGGCGAAGAGGAGAGGTGCAGCGAGAAGAAAAAGGAGAGAGCACGCGTGCCGTGAGGGAGAGAGCTCGCCGAAGCAGCTCGAGGCCAACCGGCGGGCGCGCGGAGGAGCGTTGTGCTGGGGAGGTTCCCTCGGTGCTACTACAGCTCAGGCAACAAGCGGACGAGTGCGGCGCAGCCGCGCGCAGCGGGAAGAAGACGAAGGAGGTTCTGATTCTGGAAATTTTTTCCAGAATCAGATGTCTGGACCTACATCCAGACGACGTAGGCGACGTCTGGAGGGAGCTCCAGACGATTGAGAGGTACGTATTTCCTCCTGCACCTCCTTTTGCGGAGACGGCCATGCAGGCCATTCCGCCGAGGTTCTGAGACGTGTCGTCTTGAGGAAGTTTTCGTCGCGCGTGCAAGATTCGTTTCGGGAAGGCGTGGGGACACGCCCTCCCACGCAGTTCAGACGTCTGGGCCAGGCACCAGACGGCGGAGAGCGTCTCCAGACGTCCAGAGAGGTGGTTAGACGTCTGGAACTGGCTCCAGACGGTTCAGCAGGATCCCTGGATGTCTGAGGAGCAGCACAGAGTTAGGTATGACCTGGACCACTTTTTAAGACGTCTGGAAGGTATTCTAAACGTCTGATTTGAGTCAGAGTTGTCATTTTTGACGCGTTTAGGATCCGTTCGAGGTCCGATTTTCGCGTTTAAGATTTCGTTCTCAGAATTAGTTCCTCTACTTGTTTGAAATACTTTTATCCTGTTCTGAGTGGTTCCTTGTGATTGATCCTTGTGTTAGGACCTCGTTCTGTTGCGGCTTTGAGGGTTGCGGAGGTACGTGGACCTGCCGATCACGCCCCCATTACTCCCGATTTTGCGGGTAGAGTGGCTTTCCTTAATTAATTATAACATTAATGCATATCTAAAATAAATGATAGATCCTAGGGTATGGCACGAATCCTAGGATCAGAAAAACTAGATTGAATGATAGATCATAGGGTATGACATGAATCCTATGACCTGAAAACTAGATTGAATGACAGATCCTAAGGTGTGGCATGAATCCTAAGAACAGAAACACTAAAATGAATATTCTGAATGCCAGAATTGCAATCTTGGATAAGTAGATAGAATAATGATAATTGCCTGTAATTAGATAACAGCTACCTGTGAAATGTAAAGTACTGTTGCTAGTAACTACTACATGTAATTCCTGTTGTTTGGAAACTAAATTCGAGCTGCTTGTATAGAAATTTGAAAAGAAAGATTAAATGTTGAAAACACGTGCTATATGCGAATAAAACTGAAATGATGAAACCTAGTATGGCTTGGCCTGAGAAATATGAGCACAAACCCTACGGGAAATTAGGAGTAGAGCTCCTGGAAAATAAATAGAATGGAACTGGGAAAGTGAATATGGAAGTGAGCTGGCCCTTGAGTACAGTACCAAGGAGAGCGGCTGTCCCCCTGTTTAGTGCAGAGCAGAGCTAGCCGCCCTAGGATTGGGACCCGAGGTTAGGACTGGCCACTTTGTACCGACTCTGTGGCCCTCGTGTACACAGTACCGAGGAGAGCTACTAGTGTAGGGAGAGAGCTAGCCACCCCACGGGGCCCGGGGTTCAGCTAGCCGTCCTATACCGACTTGTTAGGCCCACTGGGCAAACCAGGGTAGTCAGGCGAGGGTGCGCGAACTGCGGAGGGGCAAGACCCCTATTTGATTACTGTGGAGGGGCTGGACCCCTGTTACTGAGAGGGCTTTGCCCTATACTAGTTCTGTGCTGTGCTTTGGGCACACCCGTTAACAGAAACGACTGACCGCGTGCCAGTGCGAGGTAGCTACCCGTGCGTTTATCGCGCATGCCGTAGTCACCGTTACGTCTGTCAGCGACCTTGGGGTGGTTGACTGAGGGTAGGACCACTACGGGGGACTCTCCCGACCAGGAGAGTACCACGTGCGACTTCTACTTTTCGGAAAAGACCGCAATCAAGATCATTCCGACGAGAAACATTCGAGATCAAGAGGAAAACCTGAGAAATAAACCAAGAAAGAGTAAAATAAAGAAGGAAATTAAAATAACAGCTACTTGTTTACTTTTACTGTTTGCTTAGCTAGCCGGTTGCAACTCTACTCAATGTTTCACTGACGTGTCATACTTATCACCTTTTTCAGGACCAGGTGTTGAGCAACCAGAGCCTACGGCTGCGGAGGGTGCTGGGCCTAGTAGAGCCCAGTAGTTGTACTTTTGTTGTACCAGTTTTTCTGTGGTAGTGAGTATTCTGTTACACCTTTGTACTCTTTTATTGTAAACTTCATATTTCTGTACCTGTTTTTAATTCTCTACTGTTGCGGTGGTGTGTACTGTAGTAGTTCTTTTCTTTACTGCTGTACTTTTGTTACTGTTAATTACTTGCATGGTGAATGTAGTTTATTTTACTGCTTTTTTTGTTACTTTCTCGTTGGACGACTGGATCTTGGGATCAGTCGAGTCGGTCCGATTCTCGTGTCCTATAGGGATTCGAGAACCGAGTCGTAACATCACCCGATTTAGGTTTCCACTTAAAAATCTTTTATGCAATTGTGTGACTGTATCTTTTGTGAGATTGTTTGTTTGCTTCCCATTTTATTCCACAAGTCTCACCCCCTCCCGTAGAAATCAACACTTAATAGGAAGCATTCAACTGGATAAGCAAATTGGTTGGTACACCTCTCCTTTGAGCAAATCTCAACCATGGTGGCTTCTCATGGGAAAGGCTATAGTTCTATCCTTGGACTTGAACATGGACGCAGCAATCAATGCCGCAATTGCCCCAAATAAACCTCACATGTGAAGCATCATCATGTGGAGGCCACTTATTGAACCAAACATGGAAAACCTACAAAATAAGATGATGGTCACCCTAACATTACTGTTAATGCAAGCACCATGCCAAGTGTGAAGTACAATGAGGTTGTTTACTAGCCCCATCCACATTACATTTTGTTTGCCACTCCTTTAACTACTAAAAGATGGTATGCTGCCGATTTAGACATTGCTACCTATGGGCCTCTTCTCCCTAGCATTGAGAAGTAAACCCCAAGGCGCAAACATAGGGCAACTCCCTACCATCTCGAACCGCATTACCAGATGCAAGTGTTTCTTGCAATGTGTGTTCGCTTCTTTTCACGATCATGTCCACATACAACGTCAATGGCAAGCTGAGAGTCTTTAACAGTCATTAAGCAAAAGGGTGAGAAGTTCATTACAACTAGCAAGCTAGTTTCATGGATAAGGGCTCGTCACACTCAACAATTGTGGAAGGATCCATTCACCGATACTAAAAGGATCAAAGGCACATCAAATGCGAAAATCTGATTTAGTATCATCAAAGCCCATTCACCAAAGGCAATGCCATAGAAACTCCTGATTCACATAGACCTCAACCTTTGCCTCGTTTCTCATACCCCCTTTTACACCCCTCCTAATGAACTCATGGGTCAACAATGAGAAATCAGTATCAGTACACTTCAGAAAGTTGGTTTAAAGTGACAAGACCACCTTTGACAATCTTCAATCCAATTTACGAAATAACAAGTCACCTTTTGCACATGCCAAGATGGCCAAGTGAGTTTAAATGTCCATCAAAGCAAGTGCAAGATAACAAACAAGTGAGAGAGAAAGCGCAATGCTTATGTGAAGTTCTTTGAGTTTGTGCCTTTCTTTACAGTCTAATCAGGAGTTTCCATGACACAACCCCACTGTTGAGGTATCTACACCAATTCACGTTGTCTTGCATGGCTCAAATAGTGCTATCCATAGGCTTCAAGATCCATCACCAATTTACACTATCATCCATCACCAAAAGATGCCCCTTCCCCTCATACCCTCCACGCCACCTGAACCCACACTATGCATCTCCCCACTGTCCCGTTTAGCTGTTGATAGTTGTGATAGTATTATAATTCTAGGTACTAGTACTTTTCAAAAATAATTCTAGGTATTATGAGGGTAGACAGCTCCATAAAAATTCCACAAAGGCCTAAGGACACCCGAGAAAACTCAAGATAATGGTAGTGGTGATGACAGTAATTACCTCTAACACTAACCTTGACATGCATGTTGCTCTACCAAATAGTTGATGAACATGTACCACGTATCTTGTTTCCTGCCACGTGACCATGGTAAGCAAGACACCTGTGTTTAGCAAGTTCCCCAAAGCCCCATTCATGTCACATCAATAAACCCTTCTTGGCCCAAAATGTCCCAACATGGAAGATGAGATGCCTTCTCACAAACTACATGACACAAAAAAAATTGATCAAATCAACTTTTATGTAACTATTATTGAATGCAAATGGGTTTCACTGTCAAGCACAACTCTGGTGACATTATGCAATGTTATGAGGCCCATATATTGCTAAGGTACATACCAGATGTATAGTGTTCATCTCTGATGTAAACACGTTTGCATCACAGAAACTGTCTATTTATGTTTGTTTTTAGGCATAGAATTTCATCTCATACTATAAATATTGCATAAAATGCATCATCTTGCATTTAGGTTAGTCTGTACAAAATGTATGTTAATTGTCTCATTTTATGACTAGGGACAGGGCAACTTGTTAATCGGGGTCTCAGATTGAAGATCCAACCATACGGATCTGATCAGGGCAATAATTGGAATTCAACGACTCCAAGATCGCCCTGAACGAACATCCATAACATCAGATAGAGATCGAGGAACCTTAAAGATCAAGGGCCAATATGGTGCTAATTCATACCTCAGACGACAAATCCAACCGCACGGATGGGTTCAGATCGCCGATCGTAGCTTTACGGAGCGAAAATCGGTCCAATCCGACACCCGTGGCACCATCTACAACATTCAAAAGATGGATAGCTAAGATGGCGCCACGTGGCGCCATCCCAGCCACCCAACCGACCCCAAGGACCTGCCTCCACATCTCTTCTTCACACACTCGACGAATCCCCACCGTCGGATGCTCAACCAACGGCCAGCCGCACGCACCCACAATCCTCCGCGCGACACAAGCCCACGCTCAACGTAGCTGTCGAGCGTGCTACGCAAGCACACGACACACGTTCGAGCCTGCATCCGCAGCACATGGGTGCGCCATCGCAGCCATGCGATTCGCATCGAGCGGCACAGATCAACCGATAGCACCCACGAGCAATCAGAGGTGCAGCACTAACGCTCGATCGCACGAGGGCGCACGGCGCTGGCGAGGAGCGGTTTAAGCCGTCCAATCTCTTTATCGGATGGCTAAGCGCACACGAACATGCGCAAGCGTTGAAGAGAGCTAAAGGTGAGCAGGCACGCGCGACGCGCGCACGTCGACCACATTCAGGCCTTTAATGACGGATTTATCTGTCACTAAAGGTCCCGAATTAATATTTTTAATGATGTAATGTCCAAAATGCCCCCACTCCTTGCAACTATAAAAGGAGACTTCTACCATATAAATTTCTCACCCCTTCTCTTCTCTCTCCTTCCAAAGCTCTAAGTGCTTGTCCCAAACCCAGGATGCTCCTCTAGACTAGAAATCATAATTTTTCCACCTTCCACCTCCTTCGTGGATCATCCCGCGGTTGTCCTCTCTATGCATTCGAAAACCGGATCCCGCGACGACGACGTGCTGCTTCGTCCCCGTTCTTCCCACTTCGTCCTCCTTCCCGCTCCATTCCCTGTCTTCCAGGCGTCGTCCCGTCTGGCTTGCCTCCAAGCGATCGTCGAGGAGGATACTTCTCTCTCCATTCTTTTTACTGCTTTCTAGTATAATCATTTCCCGCTTTCTAGTCGTAATGAATAGTGTAATAAACAATTTCTGATAATAAAATATATGTTTATTCTACATCCCTTTTACTTTTATTTGTAATATTCTCTCTATCTCCTATTTATTATTTATTAAATAGATAGCCAGTTTTCGACCAGCTATTATGTTTCGTGACAAACAAAACAAACGCATATTTTTAATCAAACATCCGCCTCCTTGTGTTCAACTCGGAACTTCTTTACGGATTTTTCGATATAAATTTTATCTATTGAACGGATCTCTTCACGACTCGAACTACAACGACGGGCTTTTTAAATCCAACTCCGATAGCGTAGTTATCCGCTTTCAACATTTTCGCGCCGTTACCAGAGAGGCGACGCTCTTTGATTCTTCGTGTTTTCCGACTTACGAATCATTTACCTCACTTTTCTCCTTATTGTGATTGCAGGTACACTTTTGAGACGAGTAAAAGCAGTAGATTGAAGCAAAGTGCTGTTGAAGGTTCTGTAAGTTTACCCCTACTTCCCACCAATTAGTTTTCATTCCACCACGTAATAACACAAACATAAATCAACATAGGTGTTCTTATAAACTCTAAAGTCAGTTTTGTTTGTTTGTTTAACACCTACACCCGCCTCAACCTCCACATTTAAAAAGAAAATTTTAAAAAAATCTCACAAAGGTATACAACCTCATCTGATTTTTAAACTCAATCGGTAAATTGAACTTTGGAACTGATACATATACCCACACATATAATCGAGTAGAAATCAGATTAGGTAATCACTTATGTGCCTAATTAAGTGGTGCAACAGGCCGATCGTTTGAGTTGATTGTGCCGCACCACTTCAACTAAAATTAACTCACTAAGTAGCTGCCACATAGATTCAACTCTTAGGGATTTACCAGACACTCCACATTCTTTTAAACTTCAAAGGAAAACATCTTCATTTGTACTTTCAAAACCTGGTGTGCCAACAAAACTTATTTAAAAATACTTAAAGTTGAATCCTAAAAGCTACTAAGCAAGATTTGAACCTTAAAATTCACCGCATCAAAAAATAATCTTGCTTGAAAATCACTGGTTGTACACGCACATACACATCAATCAATCATTAAGGGCACAACCCAGATAAAGGACCCATCACATTCCAAAGCACATTCAAACATAAGCCTAAATAAATCAAAGTAGACGTTGGACTTAAGGATTGTACTCGCTCTTCGGAGCCCAAAATGAGATTATTTTCGATTAGTCTGTTTCTACTATTCAATCTGATGTCTAGCTAGGAGAGCAGAATCAAACGATCGCGGCTGGTGGATACACTAGGAACCAGAGGCGCAAGCCGAAGGAAGAACCTTCTCCCTAGTCCCTCCCTCTAACTGGTTGGATTGAACGGACAGAAATAGATCAAATCGTTTCTTTATCTCAAGACGGGTTTTGGGAGTCTGTAGGTCTTTAGGCTAGCCCACTTAAGGACAGGTTTGATTGTTTTCAATTGCAGGGCACCTTTCTTCATCCCGTCTATCATGAATCCTTCCACATTTTATACGCATTCCCACTCATTCCCTCTAGTTATGACTTATCCTCAACATTACGATTATCCCGACTCGTACTGTAATCAACCATCAGTTAGTTGGGATAACTCGGATTGGGGATACAGACCTCCGTGTTCGGGATCAAATCCTGAACACCAAAATTGTGATTTCTATCCTTCTCAGAGCCACATCGATTATAGATCGCCACCCTTTCATGAACAACCTAATATTATGTACAATCAAGAATGATACACTGGCCCATACCCATCCTCTGAATACACTGCCTCTAGGTCATCACTACCTTTTTAACAATCCGAAATGACCTATTATCATGAAGGATATCACGAATCTCAATTCGTTAACTCCTCTGCTTAATCCCAAACCCGCCCAACCCTGAACCAAGTCATTTGGTTCAGGTTAACCAGATTCAAGATAAGGTTTTGGCTAACTTGAGGAATACTATACAAACTTTAGAAGTTCAGCCAATACCTTACACTGAAGAATTGGAGCCCCCGATTGAAATGATTGATGATCTAAACAAGTATTTGTTGGATTGGCTCCAGAATGTTAAGGATAAGAACCCAGGTGAATTTTTACTCGGAAAGTTATCAAAATTGAGAATGAGATTTGCGGTTGCTTTAGTTCAATCTTGGGATGATTCCCAGGATGAATCCCCTTCAGGAGAGCCAATGCGAGAACCCGCTCAGGCACCTGTTTGGTGGGACACATGTTACGAGGTTGACCAGATTGATCTAAAGCAACCAATTAAGGATGATCTGATTTCTTCACCAGAGATCCCTGAGCCGGTGTACGGGGAAATATGTCATGGATCAGAAAGTAATTGATGATTTTGGGAGTACATTAATATGGATTTAGATTTCTTTGATTCTGAAGGTGAAGAATCAATTTGCGAAGTCTCACGCAGGTTTACCGAACAAGATTTCTGTGAGAACTGGGCCTGAAAAATTCAATAGATTATATGATGGCCTAATAACTGAGGGAATTAATGGCTCACATGACGAATTCATAATCGCATTTTCTGAAGGATTCAATCCAATGCCCCGATTGTCCGTTACACCCCATTGAGCTTACTAACGATTCTATTTTTGAGATAATTAGACCCAAGTTAATTCTGATTCAGCCACATCTTTTAGACTTGAAAATTTCAGACGGGGTGATTAATATACAAGAGGGCTTGGAATTTGACATTCCGAATGAGGAGGATAGGAGCTGG
Organism: Thalassia testudinum; assembly: GCA_037157565.1. Taxonomy (NCBI): domain Eukaryota; kingdom Viridiplantae; phylum Streptophyta; class Magnoliopsida; order Alismatales; family Hydrocharitaceae; genus Thalassia; species Thalassia testudinum. The sequence continues at coordinate 121,978,347 of JAZHRO010000036.1, read as the reverse complement.
GAAATTTTGATTTGGGAGGCAAAATCTGGAGGAAGTAGGAGACCGAATCTCAGGGTTCCAATTAATCTGAAACCATCAAACCAGGACCCTTACGACATTTGTTCTGAAAATGACCAACCCAAGCACACATTCATTGATTATCCTTTTTAGCTTGAATTCTCTGTAACCCAACTTTTTGGCCTTAGGTTGCATCCTCATAAATCGTAGACCCGACCCCGCTTGCATACTGATTTCAGGTTCTGGGTAATTTTTATCCATAACCTTAAATATACTTGACCATAGGATATATAATCTGGTCCACATCTGTTGACATCTACTGGTAGGTCCTAAAGTGAATCTTTTTATTCTAATTCTGACTTGCACCTGTGAATTCGTTATCTCTTTCTTGTATAGTGTGCCTAGCTGAAGGCACTAAATGCAGCACATATAAAGTTTCTGTTTATCTCGGAGCGGACCCGTCATTCACGCAATTCAGGTGCTTTCTACCCTACTCCACTCTATTTTGTCTTTCTAATACAATGAAGACATTGCATTAGATAAGCATGGGGGGTGGATATTCATCTCTGAATTATTTCGTCAGCTTCGTAGATTCGTTTTGTTTTTCTTTTATTTATATATAAAAAAAATTGGAATTAGGAAATAGAACCTGGCCTTTAGAAAATTTTCAATCTTAAGAAATAAAACTGTATGATTTGAACACGAAGACCCTTCAGGTCTTCGGACTTAATCAGCCGAGTATCCACTAAAATGTGGATTTGTTTCTCGAATCTTCGCTATCCTAAATTCTATTTCTAATTTGATTAAATAAGTTTGAGTGATAAATACACGACTTATCAACCCACCCACTGATTTGAGGGAACTTTAAGTAAGCATCTACACACTATTCATCACTGACTCATTTTTTGGCGGTCTTAATGGAAATTGGGTAGCTAATGAACCTTCTAGGGTGATATGGCTGGCAATTTATCGTGGGTAACAGCCTATAAGTAGGTTATCCAGAACCCAGTCACTGGACCACTCTCTTCTTGCTACCTTTAGGTAAATCTTAGATGAGGGAAGCCACCTACTTAAAAAGAAAAACAACATTCAAAAAGAAAGAAGAAAAAGAAAACGAAAATGAGAAAAGAAAGAAAAAGAAACAAAAAGAAATAAGCCACTTAACCTCATGAGTATGGCTGGAAATTTTCGGTAGTAACAGCTCATCGACCAGTTGTCTAGAAACCAGCTCAAGAAATGCACATAAAAATTTCAAAACACTTAGGAAGAAGCGAAGTAGAATAAGCCGAGAAGATATACACTGGATTCATCCTTGTGTTGACCCTATAAAAAATAAAAGTAGAGAGAAAGCTACCAGTCGTATAGATACACCTTTAGGCAGATTTCTTTTTAAGGTCACCAAGGGACGTAGAAATCCAAAATCCGTTCTGATTACAAATCAACGAGTCTATCACTTTTACAAAAAGATGCTTAGAACTTAGGGTTCTTATCGAGTCTTAGGTGGATTGAGTGGCCGTAGAAAGCCGCTCTGTAACCCTAAACTCAAAAATCCAAAAAAATTAGAAAAGAAGAAAAAGAGAAAAAGAGATCCCTCTTTGAATAAGGCGAGAACTTGAGATGATCTACATTTTGGCAGATGCCCGGACACTATTGTGCCTCTGTAGTTCAAGTCCTAGTTAAAATCCGTAAGTGTTGAAACTTAATTCTCTTATATATAGCATATAGTTTTGTTAGGGACTAGCAAAAGATAGGCATGAGGGTGTAATGTAAATACATTTGTATCACATAAACTATCTATTTATGTTTGCTCCTAGGCATAGAATTGAATCTCATACTATAAATATTGCATAATATACATCATCTTGCATTTAGGTTAGTCTGTACAAAATGCATGTTAATTGTCTCCTTTTATGGCTAGGGATAGGGCAACTTGTTAATCGGGGCCTCGGATCGAAGATCCAACTGTACGGATCTGATCAGGGCAACAATTGGAGTTCAACGACTCCAAGATCACCCTGATCGGACATCTGTAGCATCAGATAGAGACCGAGAAATCCTAGAGATCAAGGGCCAAGATGGTGTCAATACGCACCTCAGATGACAAATCCGACCGCACGGATGGGTTCGAATCGTAGATTGCAGCCTAACGGCGCGAAAATTGGTCCAATCCAACACCCGTTGCACCATCTACAACATTCAAAAGATAAACGGCCAAGATGGCGCCATCCCAGCAACCCAACCAGCCCCATTGCACGCGGGCGCGCGGCGCTAGTGAGGAGCGGTTTAAGCAGTCTGATCTCTCGATCGGATGGCTGAGCGCGCACGAACGTGCGCGGGAGTTGAAGAGCGCTGAAGGTGAGCTGGTGCGTGCGGCGGCCACACGTAAGCCACGTTCAGGCCTTTAGTGACGGATTTATCCGTCACTAAAGGTCCTAAATTAATGTTTTTAATGATGTAATGTCCAAAATACCCCCACTCCTTGCAACTATAAAAGGAGACCCCTACCATACGAATTTCTCATCCATTCTCTTCTCTCACCCCTTCCAAAGCTCTAAGAGCTTGTCCCAAACCCGGGATACTCCTCTAGAGTAGAAATCATAATTTTTCCACCTTCATCCCCCTTTGTGCAGCATCCCGCGGTTGTCCTCCCTCTGCATTCGAGAAGCGGATCCCGCGACCACGACGACATGCTGCTTCATTCCCGTTCTTCCCGCTTCGTCCTTCTTCCCACTCTGTTCCCCATCTTCCAGGCGACGTCCCGTCCGGCTCGTCCTCCAAGCGATCGTCGAGGAGGATACTTCTCTCTCCATTCTTTTTACTGCTTTCTAGTATAATCATTTCCCGCTTTCTAGTCGTAATGAGTAGTGTGATGAATAATTTCTTATAATGAAATATATGTTTATTCTACATCCATTTTGCTTTTATTTGCAATATTCTCTCTCTTCCATTTATTATTTGTTAAATAGATAGCTAGTTTTCGACTAGCTATTATATTTCGTGACAAACAAAACGCGTATTTTTAATCAAACGTCCGCCTTCCTGTATTCGACCCGAAACTTCTTTACAGATTTTGTGGTATAAATTTTATCTGTTGAACGGATCTCTTCGCGACTCGAACTACAACGATGGATTTTTCAAATCCAACTCTGATAGCGTACTTATCCACTTTCAACAATCTCCTAAATAGCCTCTTTCCTGACTCTTTATATCCGTATCTCAATAGTAGTGCATTGTCATTGGCCTCTCGATCAACCTAATGTCGAGAACACCTACCTCTTTGGTGATTCGCATAAGTGTTCATGCAGTAGCATATTGATTTCAAGTCTCACTTAAGGTGTTCAAAGGGCCACAGACTAAAGAAGGTGACCCATGAACTTAAATGAGGCCCTACAAAATGGTTCAGCAAGTGGCTTCTTGCAGGCTTCTCATTGTTTCTGCATAAGATAACTAACAGAAGAATTGCGATGCTAATATCTGTAGATGATGTTACCTTAAATGCTAAGAATGCATATGGCTTTAGTAACATGAAGCTCCCTGTAAAGCAATTTGTCCCTGAAGATGGGATCTCTCAAGTAATTCCCTAGGATTGAGATGGCTTGTAACATACAAGCCGAGGATTGAAGCAAAGCCCCTATGCATTGTTTAAGAAATTCCAACAAGCTATCCAGTAGTTTGGCTTCACTCGTTCTTTAATTTAACCACTCGTAATTCACTCCATTTCGTCCTACAAGTTCAGTGATCCTTATTTTGTACGTTCACGACATTTTGCTTATAGTCAACAATCAACATGATATTTTGGACAAGTCTCAATAATACGAATAAGCAAAATTAAAATAACAAGATATCATAGACACCATATAAAAAATATTGGATTTACGTGAAAACCTCACTCACAAGAAACGAAGAAAAATCAGAGAAGGTTCCAATAAGGCTAATTTTCTATATTGATCTTCTCAAAGAAACAAGTAGGGGTATACATGCTTATTTATAGGCCACAACACAACACTGCACATTACACGATGTGGGACTAAATGACCACTACACATAATTATCTCAACACTCCCTCTCAAGCTAGAGCATGGAATGCTCATCTTGTAATGCAAACAAACCCTTCTACACAGCAGAACAAATAAAACTCTCAATTGGTACAATTACCTCTCCTCTACGTACAATAATTGCACTCTTGTTCATGCATGTAGGAAGGTATGCTAATGACAACACATCAACGAGACTGGAGCTATTGGACGAATTGTTGTAGCTGGCTCTGACAAGGGCCTCGTCTCTAGAGACCTCAACTACTGTTGGTGGCTTCCCATTCAATATCCCTGAAATAGGACTTCCTCTGAAGACCTCAAAACTAGATCAACGTTATAAATGTCGATCTCGACATCGTTTCAATAAATTTCTAGGTGCACATTTCGAAGGCATGTCAAGGACATGTCATGGAAACATCCATATTTCGACGACAGATTTTGACGATTTCGATGCCCCAAAAATAGTCCATTTTGAAGGCATACCGACACATGCCGACAAAAAAGACACCTCTTTATCTTTTTCCCTCTCCTCTCCTCACCTCATCTCCTTCCCTATTGTAACCCACCCCCTTACTCCACCACCTACAGACTCTCCATCTTGAACCTTCTTCCTTCTCTATGTGACCCAACAAAGACCCATCACATCTCCATCTTTCATACGAGGAGCAAATCAGAGTGCCATTACCAACAAAGTAACTCAACCCACCACTCCAGCCACTGCAACAGCAGGAAACAACTACACATACACGCAAGAGCAGAGCAACCAGCAAGTAGTAGCATGTCCTGAAACGGTCGTGCCAACCGACATATCATCGAAATAGTCAACATAATCGAAATTGTCAACATACCACTAACACCCTCGCATTTCATTACCCCTTCCATGTCAATATGGTCCACCAAAAATCCCCCATTTCGCTGGCATGCTGACACATGTTGATCTTTGCTATTAGAATGATTACTATTGTATTGAATTCATATGATCGTGTTAAAAAAATTGATAAAACACTTAAACATTAATCCTATCAAAAAAATATTTAAATACTAAATCATATGATCTAACAATCTAACCCTATAAAATACGTAGATCAATAATCATAGAACTAGTTAATCTAATATAAACTCATAGATCTAGAAATGTAATCATTAAAAGCCACATGAGGATCTAAATCTAATGATTGTAACTTAAATCTAACTTAGAGGATAAGAAACAAATATTATTTAACTTTGGATAAGCTAAATTACCTTAAAAATCTAACAAATAGACAAAACACTTGCATGAGTTCTTATCACTTTAACAAGCATGCGACAATAGTAACGGGTAGAAATGGGTTACTGAGTTACCTATGTCAACCTTAAAATATGATAATAACCTAATAATTGTATTTACTGCCGTCCATTTCGCCGACAATATCAACATATTATTTTGATATTTAACAAAATATTGATAATACTCTTACATTTCAGCATTACATATATGTCGATATGACCTCACATCAACAAAAGGTCATTTCGCCAACATGTCGTGAGCATGTCGTGGCCATTCAGAACACTGACTGGATCTCCCCTCTAAAGTCCACGAAACTGAATCTCCCCTTTAAAGTCCACGAAACTGGATCTCCCACATAGTAGCCTAACATAGGCCATTCCTCTCAGGACCTCGAAACTGGATCTCTCTCCTATAGAGATCTCGAAACTCTAGACCTCCTAGAGTTGTGACTTCTCATGTGATGATCTTGAATAAAAGGACTCCCAAATGGGGGAAGACCATAATAGGATCCACACTCCTTTCTCCCATACTCAATGGGAGAAGACAAAAACATAGAGAAGATAAGAAAAAAAAAAACAAGAGTTCTCCCCTTCTCTTAAAATTCATCATTTCATTGTTTTCTTTTTTTTAGCTTTTTCTTCTTCTTTTCTTTTATCTCTCTCCCTTTTTTATATTTTCCTCCTCTTTTTTTCTCTCTTTTTTTTTTTACTTTTCTTCTCCCCCCCCCCCCCCCCCCCCCCCCCCCCCCCCCCCCCCCCCCCACACCAGTTCACCTTATTTTCTTTTTTTCCTTCTTTCTCTTTCCCTTTTTTTTCTACCTCCTTTCTAATAAAAAGGATATAAAAAAGATGAGGGGAGGCAAATAACACACCTAAAATAACTTACACTTTCAAATATCCTCCTCAACGCCACAATCCTCGCCTAAATCATTGATGATTCCTACTTCAACTAATATCTCTTCTCCAATCTCGCGATCGCACGCGACGCCAGAGATCTCTCGCCGAGATCTAGATCGGGTTGTTGCATGATCTCTTCCCGCGACGCAAAGGGCTTCGATCCGATCGAGATCGAGCTAATGCAACCCTCAAGCGACTCCTTAAGCGCCGCAACCGCTCCCTTGGGGCCCCGAAGACCTCGCCTCAGCTCCACATGCGACTGCTCCATCCATCGCTCCACCTCTACCCACATCGGCATCAACAACGAGCGTGCCTCCTTGCACGTTGCTACATGCCTTCATGCACACTGCCTGCTTAGATTTCTCCTCTGCGAATGCCATCTCCTTCTCATTGCGATTCTTGACACTAACCCCAAGATCAACTTACTCTGATAAGAAGTTAATAATATGAATAAGCGAAAGCAAAATAACAAGATATCAAAAGCACCACATAAAGAACACGTGGGTTTACGTGTAAACCCCACTCATGAGGAGTGAGAAGAAAACCATGAGAGAAAACCCCGATACGGCTGATTTTCTATATTAATCTTCTCAAAGAAACATGTAGGGGATACATGCCTATTTATAGGCCACCACATACAACACTTCACATTACACGATGTGGGACTAAATGACCACTACACACAATTCTCTCGGTTGAAGAAAATAACAAGTCTTATTCAACTCCAAAACCCTACATCTCATTATATAGAAAGATGTGAAAGGTAAATTGCAACATAAGTCCAAGCAGAAAATCAAATAAGAGAACGGTACAATAGGAGTGCATAAATCTAGAAACTACTAATGCTACCACTCCCCCTCAAGCTAGAGCATAGATATTTATTATGCTCAGCTTGAAACAGCATGCATCAAATGCAAAGCAAGGAAGAGGCTTCGTGAATATGTTCGTTATCCGATCTTCAGAGGCCACTGAGGTAGTATAAATGATCCAACACTGCATCAAGTCTCTGGTGTAATGGCAATCAACCTCAACATGTTTTGTGCGTTCATAAAACATTGGGATGTTTGCTATATAGGTAGTAGCGTGATTGTCACACCTCATCTCCATTGGCCCCTCAACCTAGCAAGTAAATCCTACAGTACTAATCTAACCCAGACCATTTCTACAGTTGTTTGTGTCATGGCACGTTATTCTGACTCGACACTCAACCTAGAGACAACTTGTTTCTTACTCCAAGTCACCAAGTTCCCAGCCACACAAGTACAAAAATCAGTCGTTGACTTCCTATCAAACAAGCACCTTGCATAATCAACATCAGACTAGCCAATAATATTCATTAATTCACCCTTCCTAAATAAAATGCCTTTGTCTAGTGCTCCCTTCAAGTACCTGAGCACCTTCATGGTAACATCCCAATGTTGCATGGTTGGTTTGTCCATGAACTGACGAAGTTGCCCCACTACAAGAGAAAGGCCAGGATGATTAATAGTCAGATGTAGTAATTTATCAACCGTCTATAAGACATACTGTCAATAGCCTAAGACTCAATATCATAGAGATGTCCTTTGGGATCCATCGACATATTTGCAGGCTTAGATCCCAACATCCTTGTCTCCTATAATATTTCCAAGGCATATTTACGTTGGCTGAGAACTATACCATCTTTACTCTGTACCACCTCAATACCCAGAAAGTATCTAAACTCACCCAAGTCCATAACAAAAAAATCAACTAACATCTTCTTGACCTTTGCTATCTCAATCATGTCATCTCCAATAAGAATAAGATCATCAACATAAACCAGGAGTGCCACAACTCCTCCTTTGCTCTTCCTGACAAAGAGCGAGTGATTTGCAGGGAGCCTCAGGAGCCCCACAATTTGTACCTCCTCTGACGACCTCTGGAACCAGGCACGTGGGCTTCGCTTTAGATCATAAATGGCTTTGTTCAACCTACACACACTCCCCCTAAGTCTCAAAGCCCGAAGGTTGTTGCATGTAACTTCCTTCTAAAGATCATCATATAGGAAGGCATTCTTCACATCAAGCTGATGTAGTGGCCAGTCATAATGTGCAGCAACTAAGAAGAATACGAACTGTAGAAAGTCATGCCACCGATGAAAAAGTATCAAAGAAATCCACCTCAAAGGTCTAGATGACAAGATATAGAGTCGTTTGGGTTATACTTGAGTGCAAAGACCCAACGGCAGCCAACATCCTTTGCATGTTTGGGTAGATCTGTAAGCTCCCATAGTCCCATGTCCCTCGAGAGCGCAAGGCAACCATCGCTTCCTCCATGGCCACTACTAGACAGAAAGAATCAAAAAAGTCCACTCCATAGGTCTGAGTGAACCCTTTTGCCACCAAGCGAACCTTATACCAAGAAATAGACCCATCAGGGTTCTATTTCAAGGCAAAGACCCATCAACAGGCAACCACCTTAGCTCCTGTTGGTCTCGGTGTAAGCTCCGATATGCCACAAGAGCGAAGAGTCGCCATCTCCTCGTTCATAGCCTAATGCCACTTAAGATAGAGCACGGCCTCCTGGTAAGTAGTAGGTATGGTGGACGACGCCATGAGAGCGGCAGTGAAAGCAGCAAAAGTGGCACTAAGCCCATCACTATGCTCAACTACAAGGTGCCTTCCAAATAGCTATCGAAAGATCAATATCATCCTCTTCAATAACTGTGACATCTTTCGCAAGGACAGTATCTGAACCTATAGAGACATCATGAGGCACAGAAACATCAGTATCGTCAACACATACCTATGTAGGGGAGGATGATGGCACTATGATGGGAGAGGGAGGTAGTAATGTGTGGCCTATATGACATTGGAATCTGATATACCACCGGTGGATCTCTGAACTTACTATCACCTAGATCTGCTGACAACTGAGCAAGTAACTGAGTAGGTGAAAAGTCACCGAACCATATGGGTGAAACAGGCATAGGAGTCCAATATGTCCTGAGGTAAAAAAGATAACTGCCTTGCTGCAATAGAGAAATATAGCACAACCTCATGAAACGTAACATTTACACTGACATAATGTTTTCTGGTAAGGGGATCATAACACTAGTATCCTTTCTAGGTATGAGTATATCTCAGAAAAACACACTTAGTAGCTCTTAATGCCAACTTATCTCTACCAGGCCCAGTAATATGTACGAAAGCAACACAACAAAATGTGCGAGGTGGCACTAAAAAGAAATCATGGTCAAGATGTAAGATCTACCAAGGAATCTATTCTGATAACACAGAACTAGGCATCATGTTGATAAGGTAGCATATTGTGAGCACTGCACCACCCCAATCCACCTGAGGTACATTGCGATATATGAGAAGAGTTCTTGCCACATCCAGAACATGTCTATGTTCCCTCTCAACTATCACATTCTGTTGGGATGTATGCTGACATGTGTATTCTGATGCACAATGCCATGTGACCGGTAGAAAACACACAATCTAGATGTACAAAATTCCAATGCATTATTTGAGCGCATACATTTGACAATAGTAGAAAATTAAGTTTTTATTTCAATAATAAAATCTTCTATAATTGCACCCACATCAAACTTATTCTTTAGAAAAAACAACCATGACATACAAGAATAATCATCCACAATAACTAGATAATACCAATGTCCCAATCTATCGGTACTCTACTGGGACCCCAGACATGCAGATGAACCAAATCAAAAACAAACTCAAACAACGAAGAACTAGCTAAAAAAGTAGCTCGGCGATGTTTCCCAATCTAACATGCATCGCATCTAATCTCAATAGCAGGTGACAGATGAGTGATGATACGTTGTTGGCTGTCCAGAGGAATGTGTCCAAGACGATGATGCCACTGAAGTGCAGTCCCAACAGCAAAACCATACTCGCCATGACATAAAACAGCTATATTTATCTAAAGTAGGCGATATACCCCCTATCTTCATGTCCGCCACCAATCATCCTCCCTATGAGCTTATCCTGTAACACACAACCCACATCATCAAATATAACACGACAATTGACATCTTTTGTTACTCTGCTAACTAATAACAAGCTAAAAGGAAACTCTGGTACAAATAAAACATGAGGTAGTTGTAAACTAGAAGAGAAACCTCCCCCTATCCATCAACCCTGGAGTGCCAACCATCAGCAACTTGTACTGTACGTCCTGAAGTAACGGAGTGAAGCTACCGAAAGCAAGACTGATCACCACTCAAATGTCGTGAAACTCCAGAGTCTATAAGCCATGTAGATCTACTACAATGTGGAAGTACCAAAAAACTAGAATCACTCTCGATACCTAAGGATAAAGTGGATGAAGACTCCTATGTCACCTGAGCAAGTCTCTAGGCAAGAGCATCAAACTCTGCTCTGAGAACCATATCTATCACTGTCTCAGTAGTAGTCACAACCTGATTGGCAACAGGTGATTTACCACGCTTAGTCCAACATGTGGTTCGACATGTCCAATGCATCCACAAAAAGAATAAGTTGGTCGTGGTTTGTTGGGTTGCCCCCAACCCCGACCACATCCACAAATAACAGAACCACCACGTCCTCCATGACCACCCACAGCTGCAAAGACAGAAGTCTGACCTGTAGTCTTTGAAGCAGTAGTACAGATAGAAAGTCTACTAACTCGACCGTATGCCTCCTCTAGAGTAGGAAGCCCTATCAGTGTAAGCATCTAGGATCGTGCTGACTCAATACTCTAGGCCTAGTCCAGAAAGAAACTTAAGTACCGCAAACACCTTGCGATACTCTCTCTGTGTGGCACAAGTGCAAACAAATCTACAAGCATTATAATTCTCAAATGACCCTTTCAACTTGCCATAATTCTGAGGCAAAGAGATATCTTGTCTGAGAGAAAATGTATCATGAGTGATCTGAAATACATTCTTTTCATGAGAATACGTGTCATGAAGAGAATCTCACATCTCTTTGGCGGTCTTGTAATACATGATTCCATCACCAATATGAGATGCCACAACATTAATGATCCAGGCTCTTACCATGGTGTTGTCCCTCTTCCACATGGTGTACTTCCCAATTTTGTGAGCAGGCTCTCTCCAGAAGGATATGTTCCTTATCGTGTCATTCAACTGTTATAAGAAAGATCTGCGACCAACATGCATAGTTGGTCTCATCCAACTTCGTAATAGGAACAAAGAACGGATTTTTGATGTTCCCGGTATCTGAGGTGGCATCCAGCATGACTTCAAATGACTAGGGAGTAGCCATCATGCCAAATGGAGAAGGAAAGACCACCAAAGACAAATCTGAAATCTCATTTTCAGATCATGCAGGCCATCAAATTAGAGGAGAAAAGATCTTAACACAAGATCTGGAAAACCAGAGTTCCAAAAATCATGTTAGGGACAAGAACCAACCCTACTAGGATCAAACAAGGGTGCATGTAAGAGATAGACTGACCCATCACCGTCATCCCGCAAGGACTGAGCTCCTCACCATCGCCACTCCTGGTGGTGGTAGCCACCGGTCACACCCCTACCGGCAGGGGCTGCCGCTACTCGTGTGGAGGCCGCACGCGAGAGAGAAGGGAGAAAGGGTCGTGAGGTGCCTCTCTTAGCGGCTGATCACGGCAATGCGACTACGGAGGAGAAGAGGGATTTCGGTGGAAGGGATTGGGGGCTAAGTATTTGGTGGGATGCCAAAGCACCAATCCAAGATTGCTACTCTAATATCACGTCGGAGGAAATGTTCAATCTACTATTCCTTGGAAATCCTATATCTCTTTAAATAGAGAGAGATGTGGGTAAATTTCATAAGAGGATCAAAAGAATAAAGAAAACATAAAGAGCTATAATAAAGCAATAAATAACTAAAAAGGAGATAGTGTAACAATTCATGCTACCTGTAAGTAATTGGAAATCTGTAGACCTGAGTAGGCTCTGGCCTCTGTATGGTACTATCCTCTGTAGTAGTAGTGCTATCTTGACTATGAGTAACAAGAATATGTTCCAAAGGAACTGGTGGCACTGGCATAGGGGTAGGTCGCCCCTTAAGAGACAACCGATGACTGGCAATGAAGAAGAATGGAAATGGCTCAAGAAAAGTAACATCAACACTAACATAATGCTTCTTGCCCCGTGCAACATAACACATGTATCCTTTCTGAGTACTACTATATCCTAGAAAGACACTTCATCGCTCTTGGGGCAAGTTTATCCCCGCCAGGTCCCAAAACATGAATAAACGCCACACAACCAAATATCCTGGGTGGTACATAAAACATGTCCTTGTCTAAATGGAGCACCTGCCATGGAACTTGCTCCTGTATTGCCGAGTTAGGCAACCTATTTATCAAATAATATGCAGTAAGCATTGCATCTCCCCAGCACATTGTGATGAATAAGAAGTGTCCTGACCACATACAATACATGTCTGTGTTTCCTTTCAACTACCTCATTCTACTATGACATGTGGGGGCAGGATGTCCGATGGATAATTCCAAGGGACCTGTAGAAAGTGGCTAACTTTGCAGTACAGAACTCTAATGCATTATCAGAACAAACAATCTTGACAGTTACATAAAACTGAGTCTTTATTTACATAACAAAATTTCAATGACTAATCCAACACCAGACTTATTCTTTAACAAAAATAGCCAAGACACTCTAGAATAGTCATCCACAATAAGCACATAAAAATGGTGACCCAATCCGTGACACTCTACTTGGATTCCAGACATCCATATGCAATAAATCAAAATAGGAATTCGAGCTCTGAGAAGAACTGGTAGGGAAACTGGCTCCATGATGCTTCCCTAGTTGGCAAGCAACGTAGTAAATCTCAGCAGTAGGTGAAATGTGAGGGATGACACGTCCTAGCCTGTCCAATGAAGGATGTCCAAGTCGACAATACAACTAAAGAGTTGTACCAACAACAAAGGCAACCTCTCCTTGGCATGTGGCAACAAATGGCGTCTGAATCATGCAATATACACCCCCCTCCTCATGTCTGCCACCAATCTCCTCCCTGTGAGCTTATCCTGAAAGGTGTAACCCAACTCATCAAAAATAGTACGGCAATGTAAGTCTTTTGTAATTCTGCTAACAAACAAAAGACTAATAGGAAAGTCAAGAACAAAAAGAACATCCGGCAATTTCAGTGATGAAGTCACTGCCACATCTCCTCTACCATCAACTCTAGAATGTCTGTCATCTGCCACCTGAACCATTCTACCAGGAGGAATAGTCTGAAGTTGCCTAAAGCAACCCTAATCTCCACTCAAATGACGGGATGCCCTTAAATCTACTAACCATATAGTGTCAACAAAAACACCACTACCAAAGAGCGAGGTGGAAGCTATACCTGAGGAAGCTAAAAAAGCAGTATTTGTGTTAGCAGTAAGCTTCTGGGTAAGCTGAGCAAGGCACTGCACAACTATGTCATAATCAGCATGAGACATTGTGTCACTCACCTCCTCTGAAGAGATGGCTTGGTGAGTCACCATGCTTAGACTAATAAGTAGCCTCCAAATAACCATCCTTGCCACAGTGAGAGCATATGGTTCGAGGCTTGCCAGTGGAGCCCCGACCACATCCTCTCCCCTTAGTAGATGGACCACCACATCCTCCACGTCCTCCAATAGCCAACAAGACAAAAATCTATCCAACATCTAGGGTAAATGACTTCCCAACAACTCTACTCATCCTACCATATGCTTCTTCAAGAGATGGAAGCTCTGCTAGAGTCAAGATTTGAGACCTGACAACCTCATACCTAGGTCCAAGACCATCAAGGAATTGAAGCAGAGCATACTCTTTCATGTAAGTCCTCTACGTGGCACAAGTGCAGCATTGTATTTCTCCAAGAGCCCCTTCAAGGTAGCATAGTGATGGGACAATGACAGGCCTTCCTACTTCAGACTCCCAATCTCATGGTGAATCTCAAAAATCTTGCTGGAACTCTTCTCATACGAATAGGTGTCATGCAAAGGATCCTACATCTCCTCCGTAGTCCTGTAGTACATAATACCATCACCAATCTAAAGCTCCACTAAATTCATGACCCATACATGAACCATACCATTGTCCTTCCACATGGCACATTTCCCTGTCTTATTCTGTGGCTCAATCTCCATCAGAATATGTTCATTATCATATCCCTCAACCGTCAAGAGGAATGTCTAAAATCATCTGGCATAGTTAGTCTCATTCAACTTGACAATAGGAACGAAGAACGAGCTCTTGTAACTCGCAACATTTGTAGCAGTATCCAATGTCACCTCGAAACTGCTGGAAGATGCCATCATGCCTTAGGAAAGAAACACGCCACCAATGAAAATCTGAAAAGTGATTTCAGATCTAAACAAACTACAAATCAGAAAGATTGGGATCTCTTGATCATGAAAACTAAGATCTAGATACCTTAGAGATCATCCTAAGAGACACAGCAACCCCTTGGAATCAAACAAGATGCATGTTAAGGCACGGGGAAACACCTGACAACGTCTCCAAGGGAAGCTTCTCCCCCTTGCCAGCAAGGGGGATCCCCCACCTACCACCACCACCCACAAGCAGCAGTACTGGTAGTCTAACAGACCACCAACAGCTGTAGGTGGCAGCAAGAAGGCCCCCTGCAGGCGGCAGCTGCCTCCAATAGGAGTGGCGGCCTGCAGTGGGGGCAACAGCGACGGTAGGATGTTGTTGCTGCCGGTTGGAGACCACTACTGGTCTCTAGTAGCTGCAGCAAGCAAGGCCGACGAGAGAGAGAGAGAGAGAGAGAGGAGGGTTAAGGTGGAAGGTTTTTGGAGGCTTATGCGGGTGGGATACCGAAATGCCGATCTAGGATTGTCGTTCTAATACCAAGTCGGAGAAAATAACAAGTCTTATTCAACTCCAAAATCCTACACCTCTTTATATAGAGAGATGTGAAAGGGTAAATTGCAACATAAGTTTGAGCAGAAAAACAAATAAGAGAATGAGTGCATACATATAGAAACTACTAATGCTAACACTCTAAAAAGAATTTTTAAAAAACAGCAATTTATCACTAAGAATCTTAGCACTTCTCATTGAAGAAGAAGAAAAGGATGATCAGATGAGATTAGGGATCATCCATAGATCATAGCCTTGTTATTAGCCTTATTAGTTACTTCCTAGATATTGAGGTGAATCACATAGATAGAGGTCTTTCATGAAGGAAGTACGTACTTGATCTTCTTAGTAAGACATGGTTTGCAGAAAGCCTATAGCAATTTCTCTCAACTCGCAACTTTCACTTGGTAACACCTACAATCTAGAGCTTCAAGATGTGACATGATATCGAGTTATTGTCAATAACTGTCACATGATTAGACATCTCTTTTGCAATTAAACAATTGATTGAGTTCATGCAACAATTTTTTTTCAAAAAGAAACGGATCATCCAAAGATTTGTATTAAATAAAAGAAACAAACTTACATATTTTGTAGCCAAAAATTAGACAATAGCCTCCCTTATAACATTTGTAGCCCATGCCCATTCCCCTTTAAAGACAATACCATTTCGTTGCAACCAAATGCATCATAGAGCCAAAGAAGTCTTCACCCATCCCAACGTATCAACATGAACCATTCCTCTAAAGGAGCACCAAAAGTTGTCCATCAATGACGAATCCACTCCCTACAACTAAAATGCCCTCCAATCATCCATGGTAAATGCACAAGAACGGAAGATATGTGAGATGCCCTCATGATCGTGGCAAAAGGGGCACACCACATTGGGGTCATCACTCCACAACTTCCTAGGAGTCTTTGTTACCAACTTACACAACAACCACACGAAAATTTTAATTTTCAACGGCATAGGCAACATTAGATCTTAGCACAATCCTTCATAATATCATTTGCCATAGATACGTTACCAATTAATAACTTATAGGCCTTTGCAGTGAGTATTTGTCATCCATCCAAATCAGCTTATCAAGTTCATTAAGATCAAGCCGCAACTCATTGATCAACACCTTCAGATTCTGGAATTCCAAACTTCTAGTCTCCGAGAAACCTGATTGCAACACCAACCCGCAAGAATTAGGCACGCCATCCCACTCATCGACAACGAGTTCATCTTTGTTTACCGCAAATGGAAATAAGCAGGGAAAAAGGTTGGGCAACACACCATTTCCTGACCAATCACCCTTACAAAATCAAAAGAGATCATCAATGCCCAAGGTAGGGAAAGAAAAGTTGCACCTCTCTAAAAGACCAAAACCAAAGATCCCCAAAAAGCTGAGTCAACATGATGGCTAACCACCCTTTCCACCATGCTCATAGCCGAGCCATACAACTCTCGTAGCAATCTACTACCCTATTCAAAGGCAGCACACCATTGAAGTCCTTGAGAGGCTGAATCCCTGGCCCCCTTATTATTAGGATGACACATTTCCTACCACCAACTGTAGAAAGTGTCCCTCATGATCGTGGCCCTTCCAAAAGAATCCCTTTTGTATAACCTCCAGCTTGGTCAAAATCTTCCTTGGCGATCTACAAACTAACAAGTGAAAAATAGGTATGGGAGACAAAACAACTACAAAAGTAAAAGCCGACCTCCCCTTGAAAACAGCTTTCCACTCCAACAATTCAACCTCTTAATAACTCTTTCCACTAAGCAATTCCAATCTTCAGCAACCAAATGTTTGCCCCTTAATGGGACGTGGCCATCAACTCTTGCCCTTCCAGATTGAATGGGACAAAGGTAGGCTTTCTACAATTTATTCTCAAACCCAAGATCTCTCCGAAAATCCAAACCAAAGAGGCCAGGTTCTCCGCCTTAGCTGCGCCACCCACAATGAAAAAAGTTGTCATCGACATATTACAAGATTGGTGTATGTAGAGAGCCATTGTCCTGCAATCTAAATCCGGAGATAAGTCCACCCCCACATGCCTTAAAAGCCAATGCCGCCAAAGTATCCACTGCAATGTTGAACAAGAAAGGCACCAACGGGCACCCCTGTCTGATGCCTCGTTGTGGCTATGCCGAAGACCCACATGACCTTCCAATAAGCAAGACAAAGAAAGAAGACATGGTGACACACCTTTCCATCAGTTGGACCCAAAGCTCTAGGAGACCTCTCCTTCTCAAGATCTCCCACAAGTAAGACCAAGCTACAAAATCATACATTTTCGTGAAGTCGACCTTCCATATAAAGGAAGGTACCCCAACTCTCCTCCATGACGCAATCATCTCCTCTGCCATAACAAAAACCTACTGAAGCGACCTACCAATCACGAAAGTAGATTGAATCAGTCTAATCAACCTTGGCAGAACCAAGCGCAATCTGTTAGCCAATAACTTCACCAAAATAAGGTAAACTGTGTTGGACAAAGCAATTGATCAATACTCATCAATAAACTTGACCTTGGGTTTCTTCAGAAGAAGGAAAACAAAACCTCTACAGCCTCTCAAATCCACAATTCCTAGCAAGAAATTCATGCAACATGACCATCAAATTTACCCCACAATCTCCCAAAGCTCCTTGTACAACAACACCTACAAACCATCCAACCCAAAAGCTCCCTCCACCTTCAAACCATGCAATGCCACCAAGACCACCTCCTCAAACACATCTCTAAGCAAATCATTCCCCAGATGTTCATTCAAAACAGGTATATTAAACACAACCAATCTTCATCCCCCCATCAGCTGCCACCTAGTAAACTCATGAAAATGGCTCCCCATGGCTTCACAAATTAGAGATCTTTAGTCCAAAACAGAATCCCCATCTCACAAAGAGCCAATGAGATTCATCCTTCTTGCACTCGCCAACATGTGAAAGAACTTGGTATTGGAATCCCCCTCTTTAAGCCACAACTACTTGGACCTTTGCCTCCAATCCATTTCACGCTTCAAATCCTCTTCATAAATGACAGTTTATAACCTATGCCTCTCCTGCCACTCCACACTCAAGGGACCATCATCCTCCTTTCTGTCCAAACCAAAGATGGCATCTAAGGCCTCCCTCCTTAAGCATTCTCTCTATGCCGCCTTGTCCCGCTCGTACCCAATCAAAGTCGATCTAATAGACTGTATTTTGCTTGCAAGAGTACGCGTGGCTAAGGTCACAATGAGTACCTCATTCCACCTCTCTCGCACAAACCCGTGGAAGCCAGGTTCCACCAACCACGATTTCTGGAATTTGAAGTACATGGAGTGCAACATCCCTTCATTGCTATCCCAAGTCAGAGAAGTGTAATCCGAGAAAGCTCTTTGTTTAGCTATAACATCTCTACCCTTTAGTAACTATCAACTAGCGCCACATTGCATGGAAACCTATCAATCCTAGATGCCAATCCGAATCCATTTCTCCAAGCATAAATCGTACCTAAAATTGGAAGGTCAAAAGGCTCTAAACCGTATACCACACTCCCAAAACGCATACTTCATCCATCAACCCTACCATCCAGTCTATCTTCGAACGACAATGTGACATTAAGGTCCCTACCTACCAACCACGACCTACCATACGTGAACTCCGATGCTTGTTCCATCTCTTCCCACAGCACAGATCTCGCAAAATCATAACAAGGTTGATACACATAAGAGATCGCCCATGCTAAGCCATCTGAACATCTACTAAAAGAGTAGGTAATCATGTGTGTGGAAAACAAATAGGTCACTTGGAACATATCGTTGTTCCACATAAACAGCAAGCCCTTATACCTTCCAATGGATTGGACATCCAATACATCTGTAAAACGATCCCCACATGTGCTCCTCTTCGTAGGCAAGTCCATAACTTCAAGATGTGTCTCCTGCAATAGAACAAGGTTCACCCTCCACTTCAACAAGTACCTTCTCAAAACAGACCTACGCACCCCATCACAAAAGCCTCTTACATTACATAAAATAACTCTAACAATTGGAAATGATGCAAGTCCCTGAACCTCAACACGATTAACCTTCTTGACATTCAGGACCTTAACCACCTGAATTTTGACCACATCAGAAACTTTGCCTCCGCTACTCTCTACTGGGGCCACAATCATCTTTTTCCTGAATATCTTCCTCTTGTAACATGAATTGAAGAGCAACCTCTACCTTGGTCGAACTAACCTCATAGGTTTAGACCACCTGCTAAAAGACGATGCATGTTTGAAAATACACTGACCGTCGCCCCCAACGTACTGCACCACCTCGTTATACGTATGCCACGTCACCACCTAAACCTCATTGGAGTCAAAGGTAGACGAAGCAGCATCACCCAAGACCTCAGCATAGGCTACAGCCATGTCGAGCTCCAACTATCGATCAACAGAAGGGTCATCACCCCCCATCTCCAAAACTCCAGGGAGCATGCAAGAGTCTAAGACCTGAAAGCAACTTCCCGAGCTGCATAAAATGGACCCAAAAGCTATGGGCCTCGAGGATGTAACCTGAAATCAACGCAAAAAGGAAAACAAGCTCAACTACAGATAAAAGGTACACCCATAGTATAAAGTTGAACAAAAATGAACTGGTTTAAAATTGGACTCACCAACTCCAGATCTGATATCAGATCTAAAAGCCTCTAGTGCTACACATTTGAATTCTCCCGATCTTCCCATATCTGCACCCACCATTTCAACCACATCAACTAAAGCCAAATCAAGAAATGTGACCGACATTGCAGATTGTGACAAAATAGGAAAGTAAATCAGCATTAAAAATTGTGCCAAATCAAGAATCGGAACTGACGTCAAAGATTGTGCCTTTTCAAAATTCCCCAATTTTGCAACGCCATCAATGGGCTTCCATATCAGGCACCACTCCTTCCTCGTCGATAGAGTAACCAGAGAATCGCCTCCGATGACCACCACACCAAAAGAATGACCATGATGACCATTAACAAGGGTTCCCTCAAACGGTAGCACGCACGAGAAGCCACCATGCCTCAAGATCGCCTTCTCAAGCACCTCCCGACCCACAAGCAGCTTGTTAATCACCACAGTGGAAAGATTACCCTCGACAAAGCCCAACCATCGCAACTCCTGATCCTCACAAAAGCACACACAACTCCGATCACCTGCACCATGTGCAACCACAAAGGGATTCCTATAACCTATATCTTGAACATGGAAATAGATATCTCAATATGCCAGCGATATATCCATATCCCCAACACGACTCATATCAATATCACAGGAATATTTTTTTTGTATGATATCGGCAATATATCACCCATATCAATGAAAGAGATGTCGCAACATATTGGCGACATGTCACTGATATGTCGATATCACCAAAAATACCCATGTCAACATTACCAGAATACCTTTTTTTCCAAGATGTCAGGCAAAATATTGCCCATATCGATGTGTGTCGACGAAATATCATCAAAATTTAAGCACATGCGTGCAATTTTTCCAAAATATCGCCGATATCTACCGACATCGAGCAATACCTCTGCAATTGCTCTCCAATCTCCTCTTTCTTTGATTTCTTCCTCTTCTCTCCTCTTCTCCGTTCTTTGTTGCTACCTGCTACAAGCATTCACTGATCCGTTCGCCTCAATTAGTATGTGATTTAAAGTCCTTGTTCATCTCTCAATAAGATAATCACCTTAATCTTACCATTTTTTGCATCATTAGGCCTAAATCACCTCGATTTAACCTCGGTTATTGTTCATATCAAGGTTAAATCCTGTTCTACACTAAATTATTATACAAATTAATGTGGTCTACACATTGTTTAGGCAAGATCTCCGATTAATCCCCAAATTGGTGGTGATTTGTAACCTAAAACACTATGATTTAATCTCAGTTACAGTTCATAATGAGGTTAAATCTATGCTATAGCTTTTCAAAAAAAAAACTTATGCTACACTCAATTATTGCACAATCTGATGTGGTCTACACATTACCTAAGAAAGATCTCTACTTAATCCCTAATTTGGTGATGATTTGTGGCTTAAATCATCACGATTTAACATCGAGATGAGTCTAGTCAGGGTCGATCTGGAAGGAGAAACTCCTCCAACAGTCACAATCAATATCCATGTCTTGGAATAGTTACGCATTACAATGATGAAGACTACCAATGATACATCAATGAATACAATACTCAATACAACTTAATGGCATAGGAGTCCTACTGTTAGTATGTTAGACTATTACAAATAAAGGAAAGAAATCAGGGGAGAGGCATCGAACAAAGTCGAAGCTCAACATGGTATTAATTTGGTGGCATTGGTTGGTACTTGGTGTAGTTCACTGGTACTACTTATATTTCATTTCTTTTGGTGAGTATCACTGTGAAAATCTTTAGTTATTATCATGTTATGTGCATTTTCTTTTCAATGCTATGATATAACTTTATCGATACGCTAGTAGCATGTTTCTATTATGTTTTCAATTAAAATTTATGATTTTAGTCTTCTAAGCATTTCTCTGTGCATGTAGTAGTTATTAAACTATTAATTTTCGTCAAATTTGTGATATTTTAGGCCATTTCAAGCATTTTTTAGCAATTTCCTCAAAATTCACCGATATCAGCAATATATTCCCAACATATCTCCTTTTTGACTTGTTGATACAACATCAATATCGGTATTTAAAACATTGATCTTGAACTCAAGCCACGTCAAGGGTCTTTCACTCAATGCCCCATCATGAATGTTAGAACCCTCCATCTAATAGCAAACTTCGCGACTTTCATCTCCCCAAATCATAGCTTATCTAAATTTACTCTGAACAAGCCCAAAAACCAACACCCATGCGAATGACAAAGAGGAAAGCTTCCACCCATGCAACTCAAGTTTCCTCGTTAGAAGCTCCACCCTAACCTCCAAGAGCGAGGCCTCTTCCTAAAGAAACTCCCCCACCAAAGAAAATCATAGTAGGGTCAATAGATTCCATGATAGGCAACCACAGAGCCTCCAACTTCATCAAAGGAGGGCTCGATGGGGAAGGAGGCAAAGACCATGTCAAAGCAAGCCTTCTCAAGCACATTTTCTTGGCACATGTCAAGTACTCAGCTATTTGAAATTATCACTAAGAAAAGGGCTATACTTCAAGAATCATGGGCACTTCAATGTAGGGGGCTACTCTAATGCAAACAATGCGAGAGGTTATGAGGATAGGAGATCTACTACAAGATTCTATACAAATGTAAGTGGTATGGCATACCAAGAAGCAAATATAATTTCATATTCTAGTGCTAAGTTAGAATACAAAGACATGGTACATACTACTTTGGAGAAGCACCAAGCGAGCAAAAAGTTGAGGCTTTTCCTTGCAAAAAACCCAAAGACGGGACACAAAAACAAAAAACCTATGAACTATTTCGGATGGTATCTATTCTTCAAGATTTAGGTATCTGTCTTACTGCATGTTCTCATGTATTACAACAACAAGGCAACAACCTTCACCATAAATAATCCTACTCATGAGCACACAAAGCATAATGAGGTGGACTATAATTTTATTAGAAATGTCATCATCTCTAAGGAAATGCCTACACCTTACATTTCTATAGAGGAGTGGTTGACAGACATCTTTTCCAAAGCTCTTTCGTATCAACGATTGGAGTTTATTCAATCCAAGCTAAGCATGAAAGGCATCTATGTTCCAACTTGAGAGCGAGTGTAAAAGTTAAAAAAATAAATGAATAAAGTGGTTTTGTGTTGTTTCTATTTATGGTCTCCTCAATAATTTCCCCATGCCTCTCTACATAAAGATACATAGGGTTTACTATATTTCTATCTCTTTCAACATATAACATACACCAATGCATACTATGCAGAACATTTTAACAGTAGGGATCCCACAAGTAGGTTTGCGTCACTAGGCATCTTGTCACTCGACGGTTAAGGGTCAGATACTTGTCTCTAAATCAAGTACAAAGTATGAATATCATATCATAGCTTTGTTTACAAAAGAATGGGTGTAATCTATTTTGAGTCATCTTCACTTATCCATGCAATCCACCCAGAGATCAAATGTGCTGGTTGAAGTATCTTGTTTGTTGCCAAAAATGAAAGTATAAAGCACGTGGAAGTTTATTATCATGACACTTAGGACATGATACAAAAGGACTTTATTTGCACTTCACAAGTGGCAACTAACGATCAAGGAGCTAGTATGTTCAACAAAGCTCTTCCTTATACTTCATTTGACCAACTATTCTAAGTTAAGCAGGTTGACATCTATCCTCTAGCTTGAGAGGAAGTGTCAAGATTATTTTCTCTATTCTATATGCTATATAGCTTCTCTTCATTTCTTCTTTCCTTGAGGGCATACTTTTGGATGAAGTTCCTCATCCATTACAAAGAGTGAACGATCTTAATTTCTAGCAAGTCAGGCCACAACTAGAGAGCAGTGCTATGTAGGCTGCCTTATGTCAAATGCCAATTGTGTCCACAAGAAGAACCAAGGAACATATTGATCCACATTGTTCTAAATGCCTACAGCGTGCCCATGAAATAGCCTTTTTCTAACGTGGAGTAGTATCGGCACAAATGTAAGGTCGAAATGCAAGAATGACAACAATATCTTACCAAATATAAATAGTATGTCAATAAGTTCGGAGAAATAGTGGCATTAGATACAATTCTTAAATCGTTACCATATTTTAATGTCAACATGGGTGTCTCAATAACCAATTTCTACCCACTCCTTTTTTGTAAGTGATTTAACTTAACTACATGTTGTCGGCATGTTTTCGAAATGGCTATTTTTTGGATTATGCCATATCGACATAAATATAATGTCGAAACACAGGGACTTTGACGAAATGTCATCGAAACTTCGTTGAAATGTCTACAAGTGACGAAATGCACTTGGCATTTCAACTAGCTACTACTATTTCTCACTCCCAGTTCTCCCATTCTTTACTACTGCTACTGTTGTTCACGTTGCTGCTACTCATCTATTCTTATCCAAATTGAATCTTTGTTGTTGATGCTTCCTCTCATCTTGTTACTCCTTTCTTCCAACTCTTTTAATGTTTGATTTTATACATATCCATAGTTATAGAATAGATTTACATACTATACTCTACATCTACTATTATTACGAACGTATAGGCCTAATTACAATTTAGAATTAAGGAAACATTTGTTTCATTCAGAAAAATAAAATCTTAAGTTTAGGTTAACTTTGGGGAACAAAAAACTTCCATCCATACATAAGAGGAAAAAAATTGAAAATTGTAAACACTAAAGGCATGTTTACTTCATAAATTAATCATCATTTACTTCAAAGATAACATCCAACCTTAAAATCAATGGTCTCATGTATGAAGCTGACAACCTATATTTCACATGCATAAATATGATACAACTAAATCTAAATGTGACCCATAAGGGGTGGTATAAATAAAAATAACCAATACAACACACATAACTATGTTAATTTAGATCTATTCAAATTAGTTAATCTGTCTGCATAGTGAAAGACCTCAAATTACGTAATAAATTAATTTATGATCAATTGATTAGATATTTAAATTTTAGCTTTTACATTTTTACTTTAATTTTCAGTAAACTATATATTTGAATGTTTTAACTTTGCATGACTTAATTTAATTCACACATTAATTATGTGATATTTTATTCTTGAACTTGAATATAGTATATTAAACTATATGTTGCATAGGAATAATTGGATATAACGTTATTATTCTTATATAAATATGTTTAAGCTTATAATTTCCTTGAAATTCTAATTATTTTGACTACTTCTATCATTTTTGTCGGTATACATCGACATGCCTCCAACATGCCTTCGGTATGCCTCCAAAATGAACTATTTTCAAGGTATCAAAATCTAACGTCGAAATACAAGTATTTCCACGACATACCCTCAACGTGCCTCTGAAATGTACACTTAAAAATTAATCAAAACGACATCGAAATTGACATTTCAAACCTTTCCACACTATTAAAAAAGTCAACTTGAATATTCCACCACTACATTAGACATGTAAAGGCTTAAGTTATTTCTATTAGCAAAGAAATACCGGCATACCAAATTTAACAAGAAATGGAGCACTGTCTGAACATACCATCCATATCTTTTAGATGTTTCGATAAATTATCACTTGCATCCCTCAATTTTGTTTGTGCCACCTTCATCTCTTTTTCGGCCTCAATAGTTTTGCAGTTTAAGTCATCATGCTCTTTCTTAAGGGAACTGCACAATCCACAATATCCTCAGTGAAGTGCATAAGCATGAAGGGCTCCATAATTTAAGAGAGCAAAGAAAGAAAATTGAAAGATAGCATTGTATGTAGAAAACAAAAAATGCATGAAATGCAGAAAAAGATGGTCCCTTTTCTTGTCCTCAAGGAAAACTAGGTCATTTACAACAAAGATAGCTACCCTGTCATCGCACATCAAGATCACGAGTCAACTGTGAAACATGTAACTCACCAAGAATTCGTCTAACCTACATCATCTTTGTTAAAATCTGAGGATTGGTTAGGTAATCCAACATAGCACTAGATGTGACTTCTACTATCTCTACTTCACAATGAAACAAGATTGCCACCATCAAATGTGTAGAACCATGGGTGGCCTTCCAATCCACTGAAGATCTAACATAACTGGCATTTGAGAATCCAACGACACTCAAGGAAAAGCCTTTTTGAATCATAATCTCATTTCTGAGGGCCCCTTTACATATATAGCAACCATCAAGGCAGCATCCAATGAACTTTATAGACTGGTATATAAACTGATAAATTTTCCCAACAATATGACAAATATCAAATCACATAATTGTGAAATGTAGAAACTTCCAAGGAAGACAGCGAAAGGTTCTTGCACCAACCCTCACTTGTCATCATACCATGGCATTCAGGGTCCAAGGGAATAGCACCAGGCTTATAACTCAACATTCATGTCTCTAGCAACAAATTGGTAACATATTTCCCAAGTGCAAAACCATCCTTGCTACTAGCACTCCATGCAGGGAAAAAAAACCCTCAATGAGCCAAGATTCTTTGTCTTAAAGCATTTTCGCAGATAAGTCTTACGTATCAGTGATTTATGACACCACTCATTGGTTTACATCATCATCAAAAATCACCTTCAAAACAATTTATGCAGAACCTTCTTCAAAGAAAATGATCTGAAGATGATCTCAAACTAAAAACGCTCCAAAATTTTTTGGAACCAAGCACACAAACTCTCCTTTAGGCAATAAATAGGTTCCTCAATTTCTACGCTTTCACGCACACCCCCAACCTCAGGTTACTCCATATAAACTTCTTCAATAAGGTCATCATACATGAAAGTATTCTTGACATCTAATTAATGTAAACACCAACCATAAAGCACATCCATGGAAAGAATGATCCATGTAATGGTAAATTCTAGTAAATTCTAGCTACTAGTAGGAAGCCTTGAAAAATGAAGTCAATACCTGCGTAATTTCTTCATGCAAAAGTGGTTTTTACTGGTTGCTGCTCTGCATATGGATTTGAAAGAGATTCTCACTGCTAGAGGTTGCCTTGCTAATATTTGGGATCTCGCTAAGGTGATGGTTGTCTACAATATAAGGAATCCATGTATCTTCCATTGAAGGTGCAATTTGCAGTTCAGAGTGAGGCCCTATTCTCCGATGTAATCCTGGTACTCAATTCTTTTTTTTCTTAAAGGTAAAAGGTAAGGTTACGTGGGGCAGTAGATTTCCAGTTATATTATACTAAACAACACAAGATGTCTAGCAAGATAAAAAATACTCCTACATAAACTCTCGTGTCCTCAAAAGCAACCCTGATTTTTCAAATCAAATGGCCCAAATGACTACCAGCTGGCACATCCTCTCCTCCTTTGATTTGTACTAATCCCACAACTGGTGTAGAGCTTCTCCACCTAAAAAACTTCAAAAGTCCGCAAAGGAGGAGCGCTTTAGTTTAGCCAAGAGAAGCTTATCTATGCCCAAACACTTCTTGCAAAGGTACAAGAGAAAAAAAGAAGGTCAAAAGCATCCATCTCAAGGTTGCACATGGAGCAACTTGTGCCTGCCTCTTCTAGACTTGGTAACAAATCCTCTTTCACCATATCTCCTAAGCAAAAAAAATACATCTTTTGAGGTCCCGTTGCTTTCCACAGCAACTTGCAATTAGAAAGGAAATCTTCATTACACTGTCTAACGAGGGCTAGCATAACTTCATAGCCTTCTTCACATAAAAATTACCATCTCGCTGATCCCATCCATCTTCAACACTCTCCCACAGTGCAAGATATCCAACATGCTCGTAAAGCTGCACGAAATCTACAATCCAGGCATCAAAAAGAGGTGGAACGAAGGTCAATGTCCAGCTTCTGACACCTCCCTCCGAAGGGCTACTCCAACAAGCCCCTTAAACGAATATCTAGATCTTCTGTCAAACAAAAAAAGCCTAGAGAAAATGTCCACCATGTTAACTCCAAGGGTTGTGCCAAAATCTGAAACCTGATCCAGATCCAATCCTGCGAATAAAACAATCCTCCACTTTGGTTTGAGTGGACCTCTCCGAAAAAGGTGATACCCTGCCCCTTCCAATCAGCAGGCACCAATCCTCCCAAATTCAAAACTATGCCATAAATGTCCATAAGTATCTATGCAAAATATCCAATGTTACCGACCATCATCCAAGCAGACCACTTAGACCTCCATCCTTCACGCCACACATCCTTCCAAGCCACCAGGTATCTAGCATGCCCCTATGTGACGCCCCAAGGCCCCACCTCGAGCATGCCACTTGAGTACTATGCAGTTAACAATGTTGAACCACAAGCCTCAATAGACTTACCACCAACTGGCTCAAAATGCTTAAGCCTATGTTAGCTAGTAGCATGCCTCAACCATTATATGCCACTTGAAACTCTTGAATTTTTCATGTGACACTATCTTTTGGAAGACATTGAGGTGCTTAGACATTAAGGTGTTTACATTCTCCCTGCTTTAGGATTGCAATGACTTTGTTGCCGCTTAAACCCAAGCTTTCTCTCCGAATAGTAATAGTGATGACTCCACCTTAAAAATAGCCCTTTCCTACTAGCCATCCTTACTAGTGATGGCTTCACCGCCTGGGTAGCCTTTTCCTCCTACTGAGGGAGAGTTCTAGTCCAATACAATTCTATGACGCCCTGAGACCCCATCCCTAGCACGACACCTAGCTCCTACCTGGTTAACATCATTGAGCGACAAACCTCAATAGACCTACCACCAACCGACTCAAAATGCTTAAGCCCATGTTAGCTAATAGCATCCCTCCACCCTTACATACCACTTGAAAGACTCTTGAGTTTTCCATGTGATACCATCTTTTGGGGGAGATTGAGACACTTAAATATTAAGGTACTTACACCCAATCCATCAGGCTTCTTCCAAAGGAGATTCCTATGGATAGCCTCAACCCTAGAGATAAAGCCCTACTACAACTATTGCAGGTATGACAATGAGAGATCATATTCAATCTACATCAGAATCTGAATTCACATTCAATTTTAAGAAAGCAAACACGGATATAAAAATGAAGGTCCAGAAAGATGATATTCAATATTGAATCAGATAGGTTACCGCATTGTAAGTATTTAGCATGCAGGTGAATATACATTTTGTATTTCTGAATAATTAAAAATACAAAATAAATAACTTATTAATCAAACCAAAGCACGAGTACTAAAGTAAAAATATGACATTTAACAGAAAAACAACCTCATTTTAGAAGAAATAAGTAGCACAACCAGAATATAGGGCCTTAAAAGAAGGCATAAGTAGAATTTTCCAACTTAATAACATATTTTCCTAAAGCATAACTTGTCAAATGTTTAGATATTACATAAGGTGTCTGACATGCAAAGTATGTTGGGCATATCATGCTTTTAACTATCACATTAGATTCAATAAAGATCCAAATTCACTCTATTCCAAAATCATACAACTACTCAAAAGATTATGCAAACCATGAGTACACAGGCGAATATACAATCTACTCAAGTGATTTTCTAAACATTGATCGAAGTACCTATATCAGAACTGTATCCAACATGATTTCATCACTATCGTTAATGTCAACGTCATGCCAGAGGCATGCCTCTATCATATGTCCAGTACTAGCGATTTTGACCAAGTCACATATCGGTAGCTAGAGGCTATTGCCAAAATTATTTTTTTAAAAGGCAATCATTTCCAAAATTATACGAAACCAACCGGCAAAAAGTCACTGATGTGGACCCATATGTTGACATGTGCTGATTTCTTTTTAAAGGAAAAAAGGTTTAACACTTGTAAGTTCATTAATAAGAGAGATAGTTCCACCAAAAATTACAAAGGAAGTTAAAAGGGTAAAGAGCCCCATCTACAGAGGCTCTCTTCCCTCTAAAGACCATGCCATTGCACTCAAACATATGTTAATATTGTGTTGTCATTGTGAATATTTTTGTAACCTATCCCTATTTTTTGGCCTATAAAAGAGATTGAGGCCCTCTTCAAAAAAAAAAAAAAAAGGTTGGAGGCACCTCACCCCCATCACACAACAACAAAGCACAGGAGAGCTTGGAAAAGGTTAGAAGGTTTTATTTAACTATAATTAGGGATGTAAACGGGTCAAGTTTGGGTCAAGTTTGACTATACCCATACCCATTTATAAATCCTCTACATATATCCTATACATTTACCCATCAGATACGTAAATCCAAACACATACCCATACCCACTTATCCATCAGGTATCCATTCATCCGTCGGATACCTATTTACCCATTTGTCCAAATACCAGTCCATTCCCCTTGTAGGCAGAAGTCTTTTAAAGGCTGATTTAATCGAAAAGCTACCATCTTCCCACATTCAAGCATCAACAATATCAGATCTAGGTGCTTTCACGGTAAGAATTTCTTGAAGCTGAAAATATTTATTTAAGTCTCTGATCAGAAAGGACCGCCCTGAAAGGAATCAACCAAGATTAACCATCCCAGCACTCAGGTACTGACGACGTAGGAGAAGAGGTTAAAGCATAAAGGTACAGCAAAGCAAACGCCAAAGGCCCATGAAAGGTTCAATTATCCAACCAAAAAGAGAAGTCCTACCATCCCCGAGGTCAGCCACAAAGAAAGGAATTACTGACGGCATCTGATGTATAAAGAGGTTGATCTGATTTTCTCTCCGGATCAAGATCAACTGGCTCCAAATCCAATGATTTTTCAATAGGTTGATCCACATTTTTCACGGGTTAGGATCAAAATGATCCAAATCCAATGGTGTAGTCGGAGAAAACAAATAACCTTATTTCTCAAAGGGAACCTTATACCTTTATATATAGAGAGAAGTGTTGGATAATTTGCAACATAAGTCCAAGAGGAAAAAATTAAATAATAAAACAATCCAAAAATATAAAGAAAGAAATAACTAGAGTACTACAACACTCCCACTCAAACTGGAGCACATATATCAATAATGATCAGCTTAGAACAACATATGTCAAATGCAAATCTAAGAAGAGGCTTCGTAAATATATCCACAATCTGATTATCAAAAGCAACTAAAGTAGTGTAGATAATCCCACGTTACATCAGGTCTCTAGTGTAATGGCAATCAACCTCAATGTGCTTTGTGCATTCATGAAATATTGGGTTGTTTGCAATGTAACTAATAGCGCAATAATCACACCTTATCTCCACTGATCCCTCCACCTGGACATGTAGATCCTACAACACTGACTTGACCCAAACCATCTCTGTAGCTATCAATGATATAGCACGGTACTCTGATTCTGCACTTGACTTGGATACCAACTGCTACTTCTTGCTCTTCCAGGTCACAAGATTGCCTGCCCCATAAGTACAAAAACCAGTTGTCGGCTTTGTCTGCCATGCAACCTATATAGTCGGCATCAGAATAGCCAACAATACTCATAAATGTACCCTTCTGAAACAAAATACTTCTGCCAGGTGCTTTCTTCACGTATCTAAGCACTTGCATAGCAACATCCCAATGCTACTTGGTTGGTTTGTCCATGAACTGACAGTTTTCTCACTGCAAGGGAAAGATCAGGACATATAAAAGTAAGATATAATAACTTACCACTAATTGCCTATAAGACCTGTTGTCTATAGGCGGAGAGTGCATGTCATAGAAATGTCCTTGGGAGCCATTGGTATATTAGCAGGCTTAGACCCCAACATCCCCGTCTCCTGCAACACATCAAGAGCATACCGACACTAACTCAAGACAATACATTTTTTGCTGTGTACCACCTCAACTCCTAGGAAATATCTGAGTTCACATAGATCCTTCATCACAAAGACTTCAGCCAACTTCTTCACCTCAGCCATCCCAACAGCGTCATCCCCAAAAAGAATAAGATTATCAACATAGACAAGCAGTGCCACAACTCCCCCTAAGCTCTTCCTGACAAAGAGCAAATGATCAACAGAGGACCTTACAAGCCCCATGATTTGTACCTCCTCTGACAGTCTCTATAACCAAGCCCTCGAGCCCTGCTTCAGGTCATAGATAGCCTTCTTCAGTCTACATACACACCTCCTGAGTCTCAAACCCTGGAGGCTATTGCATATAGACCTCCCCCTAAAGATCTTCATATAGAAATGCATTCTTCACATCTAGCTGATGAAGAAATCAATCATAGTAAGCAACAATTGACAGCATAATGTAAACACTAGGAAATCGTGCCACAGGAGAGAAGGTATCAAAAAAATCTACCCTATATGTTTGGCTAAATTCCTTAGCTACCAATCTCGCCTTGTAGTGAGTTATAGCGCCATCTGGGTTGTACCTGAAAGAAAAGACCAAACGACATCCCAATGTCTTGGCGTCGATGAGTAGAGTAGTCAATTCCCATGTCCCTCTAGAGTGCAAAGCAGCCACCTCATCCTCCATGACCTAACGTCACTTTGGATCTGGCATGACTTGTTGATAAGAAGTAAGAATCTATGTTACAGAGTGCAACAGTGAACATAGCAAAAGATCTCCTAAGATTAGCAATAAACACTGCTCCAACAGTACGGCAATGGGCACAACTACGAAGGGCCTTCCGAACAGCAATCGAAAGGTCAAGATCCTCCTCTACAAACTCAATAGCAATAGGAGGTGTAGCCTGCTGCCCAGCGGAAGGAGTACAATCATCAGATGTACCTGCACAATCACCACTAAGACAACTCACGTCAATATCAACACATACCTGACCAGAAGAGAAAACAGGTGGCTGAGGTAGTATGGGGGTGTTTTTGTCGCCATGTATAGTCTGTAACAAGTAACCTGTATGCATGAGTAGTCTCTACCTCCTTCCTCGTAGTGGTATCCTCACTGTGAATAATAGGAATATACTCCAAAGGAACTGATGGTACAGGCATAGGTACTAAGTCTCCCTCAAACAACAACTGATGACCATCTACAGAGAAGTATGGAATAGGCTCATGGAAAGTGACATCTACAGTCACATAATACTTCTTGCCTCGTGGGTCATAACATATGTATCCTTTCTAGGTGTTATTGTATCCTAGAAAGACACACTTCACTGCAATCGAAGTAAGCTTATCTATGCCAGGTCCTAAAACATAAATAAAGGCTACACAGCAAAAACCACGAGGTGGTACAATAAACAATTCCTTCTCTATGTGAAGGACCTGCCACGGAACATGTTCCTAAATAGCTAAATTGGGCAATGTATTAATCAAATAACATGCAGTTAACACATCTCCCCAATAGACCCGTGGCACATTATACTATATAAGTAATGTTCTAGTCACATCTAACACATAATGGTGTTTCCTCTCAACTACCCCATTATGCTACGAAGTATGGGGGCATGAAATCTAGTGAATAATCCCTAGAGATCTATAAAAAGATTGTAACTTGATTGTACAAAACTCTAAGGCAATCTCAAAACGTACCATCTTCACAATAGTAAAGAACTGAGTCTTTATTTGCAAAATAAATATCTCTATCACAGACCTAACATCTGATTTATTCTTTAGTAAAAATAACCATGATATCCTGGAAAAATCATCCACAATAAGCAAATAGAACCGATGACCCAGCCTATCTAGCACTCTACTAGGACCCCATACATCCATATGCAATAAATCAAAAACAGCAGCAGAACTCTTAATAAGAACTAGACGAAAAATTGGCTCTGTGATGCTACCCCAGTTGACATGCATCACATAAGCACTCAATAGTAGACGAAATATGAGGGATAACACGTCGTAGATTGTCCAGTGAAGGGTAGCCAAGACGACGATGCCACTGAAGAGCTGTACCAGCATTAAAAGTGACCTCGTACTGACACAGCAACAAAAGGAGTCTGGATCAAGTGATACCCTCTCCTCATGGTCATCACCAATTGTCCTCCATATGAGTTTGTCCTCAAAGATATAGCCCAATTAATCAAAATTGGCACAACAATGTAAATCTTTTGTGATTCTACTATCTGACAAAAAAACTAATCAGAAAATTAGGAACATAAAGAACATTAGACAATGTCAGTGAATGAGTCACTATCACATCTCCTCTACCATCCACTTTGCAATGTTTGCCATCTTCCACCTGAATACACCTACCAAAAGGAACAGTCTAAACCTGTCTAAAGCATGTCTGATCACCACTGAGATGCCGGGAGGCTCCTGAGTCTACTGACAATAAAGTGTCGTCAGAAATACCACTACCAGAGGTAGAAATAGAAGCTATACCTGAGGAGGCCAATGCATCAGTCTCAGTAGTACCCGTAGTCTCCAGGGTCAACTAAGCGAGGCATTGGACAACAACATCATAGGCAGCACATGACACCGTGTCACCTCCTCATAAGCAACAGCTTGGTTGGCCATAGGAGGTTTACCATGCTTTCACCAGCAGGTAGCCTCTAAATGCCCAACCTTGCCACAATGTGAGCATATGATGTAGGGTCTGCCAATCATGTCCCTACCACCATGTCCTCTCGCCCTGGTAGAGATGGAGAGCCACGTTCACCACATCCTTCAGTGACCACTAAAGCAAAAGTCTATCCTACATCTGCCAGGGACGATTTAACAACCACCCTACTCATCCGACTATATGCTTCCTCAAGAGATGGAAGCTCAGCAAGAGTTAAGATCTAAGACCTAGCAACCTCATAATATGGTCCATAACCATCCAGGAACTGAAAGACTACATACTCCTTATGCGCCTTCTAAGTGGCACAGGTGCAGACAAGATGACAAGCATTATACTTCTCTAGGAGCCCTTTCAAAGTAGCATAGTACTGAGACAGTGACTAGCCTTCCTGCTTCAGACCACCAATTGCACAATGGATTTCAAATACTTTGCTCGAATTCTTCTCATGAGAATACGTGTCACGCGGAGAATCCCACCTCTCCTTGGTTGTCCTGTAGTACATAATCCCATCTCCAATCTGAAGCTTCATAGAGTTCATGATCCAAGCACAAACCATGGCATTGTCATTCTTCCACGTGGCATTTTTCCATTTCTTTTCTTGTGACTCCAACTCCATCAGAATGTGCTCCTTACGATGTCCCTATATAGTCATGAGGAACATCTGAGACCATCTGGCATAGTTAGTCTATTCAAATTGGCAATAGGAACAAAGAAGGGAATTTTGTAACTCCCAATGTCCGTAGCTATTACCGATGACACCTCCGAAGAGCTTGAAGAGGCCATCGTGCCTTAGGACTACCATAAGATGCCACGAACATGATCTGAAACCAATATTCAGATCTGAAAAATTCTGAAATCAAATAGAAAGTAATCTCTTGATTATGAAATCTAAAATTGTGAGATCTTAGATATCATCCCAAGAGTCACAAGCACCCCTTAGATCAAGACTTAGCGCATGTTAGGGTACGGGGAAAGCCTTAACAGTGCTCCTAAGAGGTGCTATTCCCCTTTGCTAACGAGAACTACCAGCCAACAGCCACCCCACCCACAGCAAAAGCAGATGGCAGTAACAGCAACCCCTGTTGTAGCAGCATTGCCAGAGACCGACAGCGGGTAGGGTTAGGGGACGCCCTACTGGGGTGCCGACGGCCAGCTAGGTTGGACGATGCCCTGCTAGGGGCGACACCACCTTGCTAATGGTCAGTTGCTGCCTTGCTACAGGGCTACGGCCCTCCAAGATAGGCGACGGAAGCTTGGGGAGGGGTCGACTGAGAGAGTTAGGATTAGGGTTAGGGTGCAAGGGTTTCAGAGGCTATTGCATGTGGGATACTGAAGCACCAATCTAGCATCACCGCTCTAATACCAAGTCCAAGAAAACAAATAATCTTATTTCTCAAAGGAAACCCTACGCCTCTTTATATGGAGAGAGGTGTTGGGTAATTTGCAACATAAGTCCAAGAGGGAAAAACTAATAATAAAATAGTCCAAAATATAAAGGAAA
This sequence comes from Thalassia testudinum, assembly GCA_037157565.1. NCBI lineage: Eukaryota > Viridiplantae > Streptophyta > Magnoliopsida > Alismatales > Hydrocharitaceae > Thalassia > Thalassia testudinum. Next base: position 121,942,851 of record JAZHRO010000036.1, on the reverse strand, counting down.
AGATAACTAGAGTGCTATACCAACCGATTTTTCAATAGGTCAATCCGCTTAGTTCTCTAGATCAAGATCAAAAGGATCCCAATGCGATGGTTTTTCAATAGGTTGATCCACTTTTTTCTCTAGATCAACATCAAAGGATCCAAATCTGATGGTTTTGCTATAGGCCGATCTACTGTTTTCCCTTGATCAAGATCAGAAGTATCCAAATTTGATTGTTTTTCAAGAGGTTGATCCACTTTTTCAAGCCTTAGGAGCATTCTCTCTAGCCAATTGACTTATCTCCCATAACTGGAAAAAATCACCAATGAAAGGTCCATCTCGAGCACCTTATAAATAGTTATGATTCTGGGGAGGAGTGCTATGGTGAGGAGAGTCAAGAGGCAATTAGCAGGGAGGAGGCTCAATCGATGTCGAGTAGTGGTGTACTACAAGTGTCGTGAGCATGGACATGCTGCAGAGTGTCGAGATCTTGTTGTTTGCACCATCTACAGTGGTGTTGGTCACCAGAGGTGGGAATGTTCGAAGATGAGGGTTCCTTCTCCTTGCTCTTCTTCCCACCCTCTCCCTGTGCCCCCCCTACTTTGGACGTGGAGATAGATCATGTTGGTAATCGAGATCATTTGGAGGAGATTCTGCAAGGGTCTTTGGTAGATGTCTTGGTGTGTGGGAGTGCTTCTCTAATGGAAGATAGGAAGCATCTTCAAAGCCTTCACCTGGGCTTTCTTGCTTGGAGGCTTTCTTTCCTCTCTTCAAGTCATTTTCTCCTCTTCAATTTGTAGGAGGTGGATGTCTAGCAGTTACGATTTATGGAGATGGAGATTGGGGTGGGTGTAATTCATTGGAGACCCCCATAATTGTATGACGGAGCCATTGAGGAGCATCCCTCGATGAGGCCACCTATCAAGTTTTCTATTAGGTGGTGAAGCAAATTTATGCAGGTTTCATAAAGTTGAAGTCATGCATGGGGATTGGGATATTTGAATGTGATTTATCTTGCGTTTACATTCAAGGCGAGCTCCTTGAGGGGTGAGAGCTACTGCAGGAAGCAATAGTTTAGGTCGATGCTTGATTGTGGTTTGTTCGATTTGAGAAGATCTCCTTGTCGCACTAATGGTCTCATGATGAGGTGCTTCTTGCTGGTCCACAGAAGAGAGGCTGGTGTCGATGCTCTGGCAAGAAGGGTGCAACAAGTTTGGAAACTTAAGGGTCAACGTCGAATTTCGAATTCAGACTTTACAAATTTGACCCTAAGATTGTGAAGAACTGCAACCGTTGCCAACTTGGTGCTATGCAAAATGTTGCACTAGATTTAGGAGAGGAGCCCCACGAATTTCTGCACGCCAGATTTGCTAATGTAGGACGCATGAATGTGATGGGCCCGATGGACAACTTTTTTGGCACTAAACAGGGTGCCTCCAAATCCAAAACTCAAATCCAAAGTTGGTGAGTATCCGCTAAGCCCTATTTCAAACCAGGTTTTGTTTGGTCCCAATAATCCAAGTCTTTTTTCTTCTCCTACCCCTGCGAGTCCTCTTACCTATTCATTTGCTTATAGGGCTGTTGAAACGAGTTCGCAGCGCCAGCTTGCAACGAGTGGTGGTGACGTTGTTTCATTAGCTGGAAGTGTGGCAAGGGATAATGTTGCGGTGTGCCCTACAAGCAATGAAGCTGCTATTGTGTTGCAACTTGGGGTAACAACAAGTGGTGCCTCCAGCAGTGACGCTTTTGCTAACGACAACTTCATAGCTACTAACGAGGTTGTTGCCCATGTTTCTGACGATGGGGCTGCTGTGAGGAAGGACAAGGTCCCTTTGGTTGTTCATATGTCTTTGAGAAGTGGCAGACTTGCTTCTTCCTGCTCTACGAGCTCTGATGCTCATAGATCTTTGTGCATAATGAGTGGCCTCATGTATCAATCTTTTTGCAAGAGAAAGTTTGTTAAAAGCAAGCAAGTTGAAGGGGCTCAGCACGAGAGGACGTGGAGCTCAGGTTGGCTAAGATTTTGAATCTTAAGAAGGCTCTGCATGTTCATAAGAATGGGGATGCGGTTGTATCTCATGGTTAAGGTAATCATGCAGAGCATCAAGGGTCTCCGAAATCCAATGCAAAGGTTGCTATTAAGATAATACCTATCTGAGTGGAAGATAGATGTAGCCCTATTGTAGGAGACTCACTTAGAAGGGTTGGATTGATTGGTTAGGGAAGGTATTAGGGGTGATTTACTGTCTGGCTACTTGGCAATTGATGTTGTTGATAGATCTGGGGTCAGCTACTTATCTAGAATGACAAAATGTTCAGGTTGGAAGATTCCTTGTTGCCTTCTCGTTTGATTACAGGAATTTTTTTGTGCTTCTGATGGTGCCACCTTTGTGGTCTCTAGTGTTTATAGCAACGTAATGCATCTTTGAGGGGGGTTTTTGGGAGGAGTTGAGGCAAGCATTGTCCAGGATTAATGGCAGTTCTTAGCTAATTGGGGGAGATTTCATCGTTGCCTTCTCTACAAATGATAGACCTAACGGTAGATTGAACTCTTCTTCTATACAAGCAGTTGACGAGTTGGAATTGTTGGATCTTCCTACTTCAGGGGTGCACTTTATGTGGATGAATGGCTCAAGTCAAGTGTCGTGTATTGATCGCTTCTTTTGCAATGTCTCTATAGCGGAATCCTTCCACAAAGCATTTGTTTCTGCTTTGACGAAGCCAATCTCAAACCATACATTGTTGTGGGATAATGGTGGGGAGGCACCTTACACCACCTATTTCAAGTTCCATAAGTTATGGCTCCTAGAGTCTAGGTTTCAGGAGCTAGTAAGAGAAAAGTGGTAGGGGGTTCCAACCTCGAGCTCCATGGTGCGCACTTTGGCTAAATGCATAAGGTTGTTAGATCAACTATGATTGACTTCAAGAAGGAGGTGGGAAGGAGGTGTGACAACGTAAGGAAGGAGGCTTTGGAGACTCTGGCAATGCTTGACGAGGAGGATCAGGGGTAGCTTGGCCTTAAGGAGTAGCAAGAGAAGGTTGCTATGCAAAACAGGATCAGGAAAGAGGACCATAAGAAAGAGATGAATTGGAAATAGAAGTCTAGATAGCTGTGGTTGAAGGAGGGTGACTCCAACATGAAGTTTTTCCATTTGGCTGTCAGTGCTAGGAGGAGATCAAACTTGATCGCATCCCTTCATGTTGGGGATAAGACTTTTTCTCAGAGGCAGCAAATTGGCAAGGCTTTTGAGGGCCACTTCCAATCTTTCACCAAAAGGCAACCATCAGGGAGGTGGAAGCTAGACTCTTTTCATTTGGGTAGGCTGGATGACCGTGCAAGGGTGAAGTTGCCTAGACCTATTTCAGATGAGGAGGTCTTGATGGCGATTCATGGTTTGAAGCAAGAAGGATCTCTGAAGTCAAATGGTCTGACAATTTTATTCTTTAGTGAGTTCTGGGATGTCGTTGCGGTCGATGTTTTGGTGATGGTTCAAGAGAATCGTGGTTTTGAATGCCTTAATAGGTTCTACTTCTTTTTGCTTCCCAAGAGGCCAGGTGCGGATACGATTGATGATTACAGGCTAATAGCATTGTCGAATGTTGTCTATTTGATTGTGGCCAAGACCCTAGCGAATCGACTATGTTTGGTGTTGCCACATTTGATATCCCCCAGTCACTATGCCTTATTGTTGGCAAGTCACTGAGTGACTCCTTTGTTTTGGCAAAGAAGATGGCAGTAGCTTGGAATAGGTCTGATCTGTACTTTTTTGTGGAAGGTTGACTTCCCCAAGGAATATGACTCAGTGTCTTGGGCCTATCTGTGGGAGATTTTAAGGAGGAGAGGATTCCTAAAGGAGTAGTTTAGACTCATGAGGAGGTGCATCACGACTTCTTTTTCTGTACTTGTTAATGGTCAGTCGTGGCAGGCTTGTGCGCAACCACAAAGGGGAGTTAAACAGGGGTGTCCGATTGCAATCTTGTTATTCAATGTGGTCATCAACACATTGGCTTACTTGGCTTTCAAGGCTTATAGAGGGGGATGTTTTTTGATTTTACTCTGAGGGGTGAGGGACCCTTGCTCACTCCTCTTTTGCAGTATGTGGATGATATGATGTTTTTTATTTGGGAGGCATCCACCAAGTAGAGCAGTGATTTAAATGCCGACAGCATGCCATCAGCAAGGGGGTTTCGGAGCAAGGCCATGCCGACACAAAGATGGTGTCAATTTACAGGTAAACCGTCGGCATGCCGAGGATTTCGCCGGCATGCCGACAATTGCCAACGAAACCGCCGACATGCCGACCGTCTGCTAGGTGGGAAAACATGCGCTGGGAATTGGAGCGGCGGGAGGGTGAACATAAAATTTTCTGAAAATCTATAAGGCGGAGGGTGAATTGGAGCATCGAGCGGCAGGAGGGTGAAAATCAAATTTTTTTGAAAAATCCAAATCCACACACGCACGCACACATGTTGATTTTTTGTCATATAGGCTTAAATAACGATTGTTTTTTGTTATATACAACTATAAATATATTTCTAACATCTTAATTTAACTGTCTTTCAAATTTTAATCATTTCTGTCATTTTTGTCGACATGCATCGACATGCCCTCGACGTGCCTCGAAATGTCATTTTTTCGGGCTGTCGAAATCATCGAAATCTGCCATCGAAAAACGGGCATTTCCACGGCATGCCTTCGGCATACCCACAAAATGCATACCTACAATTTCATCAGCACAGCGTCGAAATCTGCACTTCAAACCTTGAAGCAAAGCATGTTGCATAGCTAGCCAGAAGGTTTGGGGATATAACAGGGCTTCTCATAAATGGGAGGAAGGCAGCTTTTATTCATTTTCATCAAGATAGGAGTGTGGAGGAGAGCATCTCTAGGATCCTTGGCATGCTGATTGCATGCCTGCTAGTTGTTTATTTAGGTTTGCCTCTAATAGGGAAGTACTTGGTGTCTACAAATTGGAGACCGATCGAGGATAGGTTAACTAGGAGGTTGCTGGTTGGAGTAGGAAGCTTCTTTCTAGAGGATGTAGGCTTGTCTTGGTGAAGGCAATTCTTTCAACAGTTCCCGTTTTCTACCTTTCTATGTTCAAACCCCCAAAGAAGTTCCCATCGAAGATGGAAATGGTCCGCAAAAGAATTTTTTATAAGGGACCAAATCGTCAAGGTCGGTTTCTGCAATTGGTTCCTTGGAAAGAGGTGTGTCGAGTGAAGAGGGGTGGTTTGAGGATTAGGCTACTTGATGACTTCAATGCCTTGTTGCTTAGGAAGTGGGTGATGAGATTCATGGCTAGCAGAGGACCTATGGATAGTCTACAAAGGGCCTCTTATAGATATTCAGTTGATGTTGTGCACAAGCGTTCCCACGCTGTAAGACCCTCATCCTTCCAGTGCTCCCAACCTTTTGTTTCTCGGAGTGTTTCTTCTGGCTTCTTTAGGCCAAGGCTTGGCAGAGGGTGTTCTTTCCATTTCTGGAACAATGACTAGACGGGGAGAGGAGCTTTGAAGTTTGTTTCCATGCCTTTTTAGTTTGGCCCACGATAACGATGCACTCGTTTTTGACATTTGCGACGATACATCCCACTCTTGGTCTCCTATGTTGCAACCAGGATTGTTTGATGCATCTTTGGAGGAGTTGCAGGGGTTTTTGGGGTTACTTCATGGAATATCTATTGGAGAGGACCCGGTGTATGGGTTTCGGTGCAAGGATGGGACGTTCTCTATTTCCTGAGCTTTGGTTCGGGATGATTGCTCCCTAATCTGGAAGATGCCTATCCCTTTGAAGGTTAAAATCTTCTTGTGCCTTTTCAGAAGGGAAAAGATAGTGGCAAAAGAGTTCTATTCTAGGTGGGCAAATGATCATGATGTGGATTGCATTTTTTTGTGGGGTTGCAAGGGAGAATCTGGATCACCTTGTCTTCGAGTGTCAACTATCTTCAAAGGTTTGGAAAAGTTGTCACATTTGATGTGCGGATGTCTTCCTCTACTACAAGGTAGGGTTCCTTCCATTCGTTAGTTCAAGTGGATACTGCAAGCTGGATAAGAGTTGTAGCAGTTTTGTAGTCCATATGGCTTCCGCGAAATGCTTCTATTTTCAGGAGAGTTTCTTTTTTATGATTGAATGAAAATCTGGATGCTTACCGAATGCCAATAATCTTATTTTTTCCTCTCAAAAAAAAAAAAAAAAAAGTAGGTCCATCTACCTCCCCATAACTTTAACTATCCACCTGGTGCGCAAAGATTGGTCCATGACAGACAGGCCAAGAATTCCTAAGCCCCCTTCAAAAATGGGCCTGTAGATCTCATCCCATGCCACCAAAGCCACACCGCTGCTACTCTCATACGTACCCTTTTAGAAAAAACCCTCTCAAAGCATCAATCTTTCTGAGAACCTTTGTTGAGGGCAAAGAAAGAAGGAAGATGGGAAGGGCTGATAACACAGACTTCAACAGCAGAAATCAACCACCTCTAGAAAGAGTCTTCAATTTCCATGCTGCCACCTCTTTTCAATCTTTAAAAGAAGAAAATTTCCAGTCCTCTAATTTCAGTGGCCTATCAGACAAAGGAACCCAGAAGTACTTAATTGGTAGCGATGTTGTAGGAGTTCTCCAAACAGAGTTGCAGGCCTGTGACTCCTCTTTGTGCATCCCAAAAGGAATGAAAGATGATTTTTCCCTATTAGCCGACAGACCGGGAAGAGTAGAGACAATTTTAGCCTCCTCTATAGAGCATTTGACAAAAAATACCATATCATCAGCAACAAGGGAACCACGTTTGAATTATTTCAAAGGATGAAACCATGTAGGAGACCCTCATTACAAACAGAGAAAGTGCACACAGTAAGAGTCTACAGCCAATACAAGGTAGGTTATAGGATGGATGGTTGAGAACAAGAAAGAGTAAGGAGAATTTATAGGGGTGTCCAACCCTCACGATTCCATAATCTTTTGGTACTAAACATTGAAATCCCAATCATCACAGTGTTCCAATCACATAATGCCAACCATGCAACTCCAATGACATGGCATTCACTTCAGTTGTTATGTCAACTCAAAACAGCAAGCACCCATGGCTTGTGGTCATGTCAAAGCTTGCCCACAACCCGTTGTTTCACTAATCATACTTAATTATCGCTATTAGCACTAATCTTGATTAATTATTCCTAATCGCAATTAAAATTTGTTAATCGCAATTAGACTCTACTCATCATGATTGGGTGCCCAAAACACATGCTTGCTCATGCCTTGAGACATCCTATGGATACTGTAGATGTAGGTGGGCCGTTGTCCAAAGAGATTATTAGGAATCCATAATCATCATTAGCCTTCCTTAATTGCAATTAAGTAAACTTAATTGCGATTGTTGAGGCTTAATCATCCATCTCCTAATGGCGTTCCTTTAGTTTTCTACTTATGTATTGGTTCTTGGGTACTAAAAAGTAATAAAACCATCTGCAATTTAGTCCCTCAAAAGTTTCAAAGATATCCCTATACTTTCACCCGATTTCACTTTATTCAACCAATCATACAGAAGAAACAAGAGAATATTAAGGTATATTTTTATGTTCACTTGATTTCTTTGATAGCTCTTCCAATGCGAGTTGCAAAAGAACCAACTGGGAAATTCAAATCATGTTCTTGAACAATTGCTAGCTGATTTTGATGAGCCCCATTACCGGAGCACCACTGCACATCACAACAATCACCTGGCCCCCCAGTGTAGCAGCATGTGACCTCAGGATAGACACCAAAAGCACCTTAAACCCATCATGAACTGCCATCAGAATCTTTGTTAAGGGCCTCCAACAAGACCAACAATGGTACATTTCTCCATATAATAACCTATGCCATGTGCATTCTATCACACCACTGCACACTTCCAACGGGTTCAATAATTGCATTCACCATATTGAATCGTAAACGGAAACTGATCGAGCACAAGGAAAAAAGATAAGGCATGCTTAAGTTGCAATAGTGCTATCTAAGACCAAGAACCTTGTGGAGAATCAAAAGAATGACTTACTACAGTAGTAGAGTAGAAAATATTATTAATGTCTCGAAGAAAAATACAAGGAAAGTCTCTCTTTATATAGAGAGAACATATCTCATCATTTGGAAACAAGAGATCTTATCGCTTAAGGAAAGGTCGTTATCACTAAATAAATTCCAAACATTGTGTCCTAAAACTTAATTAATAAAAATAGAAAACTTAACAATTAAGCAAATGACTCAACTTAAATGTTTGGACCACAATACCGTCAGCCCTAAGGGCCCTCTACTGTCTGCCACGTGGCTTGGATGGCTACCACTAGGCACTTGCCAACTCAACAGTCCCCCTCAAGTTGAGGCGTATATGTCAATGAGATCCAACTTGTCGCTCAGAAAATCATGGCGTTTCCTCTTGAGAAGCTTGGTGAAAATATCAGCAACCTACAGCTCAGAAGATTTATAAAGGATAATTATCTTGTCCTCCAGGACCGCATCCCGTATAAAATGACAATCAACCTCAATATGTTTCGTCCTTTCGTGAAAGACAGGATAAAAAGTAATGTATGTCGCTGACTTATTATCATAGTAAAGTGGAACCGGGGTATCAACGAGCAGCCCTAGATCTCGCAGAAAACCAACCATCCACATAATCTCACACGTAGCCTGTGTCATGGACCTATACTCTGCCTCTGCACTAGAGTGAGCAACAACACTTTGTTTCTTACTCCTCCAAGAAACCAAATTTCCTCCCAAATAGATAGCAAAGGCTGACGTAGATCGCCCGTGTTTTACTGATCCTGCATAGTCTGCATTAGAGTAAGCCACAAGATCAAGAGTGCCACTTGCACTACAGTACAGACCTCACCTTGCGGTGCCCTTCAAATATCTCAAGATGAGACACATATCATGCTAATGGCTATACCTGGACTCTACATAGACTGACTAGCACGACTAACTGGAAAGCTAATATCTAGTCGAGTAATGGTCATGCATAACAACCGACCAACAGTACTGCAATACCTGATAATATCCTCAAACAAGGGATCTAACTCATCAAAGGTATGGCTAGCTAGTGTCTCAACCAATATCCCGAATGGCTTGGACCCAAGTAGTCCAACCTCCTCAAGAATGTACAAGGTATACTGCCTTTGTGATAAGAATAAGCCATCCTCTTGACGAGCAGCCTCTATCTCCAAGAAGTAGCGAAGATCACCCAAGTCCTTGGTTACAAAAGTAGAGTGGAGAAAGGCTTTCGTCTCTGCTATCGCATCAATATCATCCCCTTTCAAAATCATATCATCAACATGGACCGCTAAGATAACAACTCTCTATACTCTACCATGCTCAATCCTCCTAATAAATATGGAATGGTCAGTAGTAGATCTTTGAAACATTGATCTCTAGGTTGAGCATCTAAAACCAACCTCGTGGACTCTGCTTTAGGCCATAAATAACCTTCCGTAAGCAACAAACAAACTCCCCCTGACTATCATAACCAAGTGGTTGTCTCATGTATACTTCCTTAACTAGATCACCACACAGAAAGGCATTCTTTATATCCAACTGATGTAGGAGCCACTCTCAAGCCACAGCAACGGACAAGATGATCCTGATGTAGGTGATACAACCAACAGGCAAAAAGGTCTTAAGGTATTCCACCCCATATGTCTGAGTGAATCCCTTGGCAACAAGTCTTGCATTATATCACTTAACTGTCCCATCTGATCTATATTTGATGGTGTACACCCATCTGCAACCAACAACTGTAACACCCTCAAGACATGGAATAAGATCCCATGTCTTCCTGATCTAAAATGCATACATCTCCTCATTCATAGCGGCTTTCCATCTTGATAATAGAGAACCCGAACAAAATCTCTAGGAACTATTGTGGTAATGGCAATTGCAAACTGCCAGTCCTCCTACTGGAGATGACATACAGTAATATAACGAGAAATAAGATGACGCGTGGTGTCAAGTCTCCTCTGCACAATCTCCTCTCCATCTGACTCACCCCTATCTAGTGGGGTAACAAGCTGAGCTAGTTCCTCATCTGTAATTAAAATTGCACTAGAGGGGGGTGAATAGTGAAATTATAGAATATTGTAATACAAAAAAATTCAATCACACAATGTACTCAATTATTTTTAGGTGGAAACCCAAGATGAGTGAAAACCACCACCTAAACCAATCTCTTGACTTAGGATTTTCGATCACAAGGTAATCAATCCACTAACCACACTACTTAAACGAGGGTAGTGTACCTCAATTACAAATCCTACCTCCGATCCCTAAACGGAGGTTTCTCCCTTCAAAATGAAGAGACGGGGACCCGACAGGTCGGATACCCAAAGTACAGAAATTAAAAAGTAAAATGACACCTATAGAGCACCTCAATAATTTAGTTGCTTTCTTATCTACCAAGCATGAAAAGAACTCCCTGATGATTTGCAGAACGGAGTGAGCCGGGAGTATAGATTTGCCCTTTAATCAGAGTATTAGCACAGCACAAAGGCAAGATGGAGCTTAGAGTAGTGAGCAAGAGATTTTTCTAATGAAATTATATCTCAAGAGGTGTGTCTTGCCTAAGAGAAGTTGTAGTCTATTTATAGGAAAGTTTGGAACCTTCAAGAACACTTGGGAGAGCTCTTCTAGCCATTGGAGACAAATCCCAAGAGTTTAGGACGAAATCCACACAAAATCAGGGTAATGATGAGTCTGACAGCAATATCAGACGTCTAATTATATGATCAGGCGTCTTATAAGATGTCTGATTATTCTTCTAGTCGTCTAATACTGTAGGCCATCCAAGACAGACTCCATTGGATCAAAAGAACGACGTCTGATATTTTCACATAAGACGTCTGATTATTTTATTGGACGTCTAATGAAGGGTGGATTCGTTCCTGTATCTTTAGATCAAAACAGGGTTCTAGGTTTAGAGGATCAGACGTCGTTATGGACGTCTGGGGACATCACCATACGTCTGAAAACCTAAATACTCTTCCCTACTTCTTCTGCCAAAAGATTATGTGGCCGTAAACAGATACGCACAGAAAATCATAGCCAACGGTTCAGAGGCAGACGTCTGGAAGTCAGTCAAGACGTTTGGAAATTGTTTTTGCCTAAGCCAAGTCTAACGGTTAGTATGAGGATGTCTGGGTAAATAATCAGACGTCTGGGTAAATAATCAGACGTCTGTGTAAGGTTATCGACGTCTGAAAGTGAAGTCCTTCGACTGATGTTTATGAGGAGACAAACAAAGGCAGAACTCTTTGAAATTAGACGTCTGAGACACTTGTCAGACGTCTTATAGTGGAAAATCAGACGTCTGACCATTGTCCTGGACGTCTGATAAAAGTATAAGTGTTGGGTTTTTGTTTCTAATTTATCCTAAGTGTAGAGAGCCTAAGTTAGCTATTTATAGGTTTTGTTTGGGGGCTCTTTACAATATTTCTAGACTCAAATAAAATGAAAATTACAACCTTTGAAAGTTTACATGAAAAAGCCTAAGACCTAATGCTTATGCTACTCGTCTTCACGCTTTTAATCTCCCGTCTTGGAAAGCTTTTTGAAATCCTGCAAATATGTTATTACAGAGAGAAAACAATATGCTACGCTTTATTTTTTATTTCATTTTCTTCATTTTGTAAAATCATCAAAATATTATATACGAGTGGTTGAACTAACAGTAATGTCATCTAGCTGTGATCTCCTTTGATATACCTATGTGTTCTGTATAGCTACCTCTATGTATGAACCTTCCTCTGAGAAGTAGGGAACCTTCTCAAAGAATGTCACATCAACAGTAACAATATATCGCCTACGAACTAGGTCATAGCACCTGTAGCCCTTCTGGGTCCTAAAATACCCAAGAAAGACACTTCGTGGCACGAGGACCAAATTTATCATGTATATCATAATTCTGAACAAAGTCGACACACCCAAAAACTCGAAGAGGCAATGGAAAAATCCTATCGCCCTCAGGATGTATAACCTGATAGGGCATCTAACCATGAAGTACTGAAGATGGTAATCTGTTGATCAGATAGGCTACAAATAATATAACATTTCTACAAAACTGCTTAGAAACCTTCATATGAGACATCAAGGTCCTAGCAATATCAAGAAAGTGGCGCAACTTACGCTCTGCAACTCCATTCTGCTGGGAAGTGTGTGCATAAGATGTCTGATGAATGATTCTCTTAGAACGAAACTCTTCCTGCAAATCACTGCGCATAAATTCTAATGCATTATCACTGCAGAAGACAAAAATAGTAGTACCATACTGTGTCTATATCTCAAACAGAAACTGCTGAATAATGGTAGGAATCTCACTTCTAGCCTTCATCAAGAAAACCCAGGTCAACCTGTTGCTGTCATCAATCATAACAGCAAAGTATCGGTGTCCACCAGTAGTGGCAACTATAGAGGGTACCAAAACATCACAATGCACTAAAGAAAATGGCATAACACTAACGCCAACATCTCTCCCTGGATAGCTGCCCCTGTGGTGCTTCCCCAGCTGACAATCTTCATACTCTAAGACTAAGGAATCAAGTAGCTATAGGTACATCTGACGCATCTTCTTCATAGAAGGATGCCCAAGTCTGTTGTGCCAAAGTAAGGGATCATAAGAAATAAACACTACCCAACAAATAATATAGTCCACCACTTTCTATTCCACCACCAATAATATCACTTGTGATTGAATCTTGGAAATAACAATGCCTTTCATCAAAAACAACACGACATCCAAGATCTATGCAAATTTTACTAACAGAAGATTCATGGGAAACTCAGGAACATAATATACATGTTCTATCTTCATCTTGGATGTAACATCTACACATCCAATAGCAATCACAAGGGAAGTTACTCCATTGGCTACCCGTACATCATGAATTCCATGTGAAGGCACCAGATTCTTCAGGCAATCTCTATCTCCAATAAGATAAACAGAGGCACCAAAATCAATCACCCATGCACTTCTGGTCCTCTGTTTCCTCACGCCAATTTCGTGGGTTGTAAATGTTAGCCCAATTGAATCTGAACTTGATCTACTCATATCAACTCTCCTCAATATCGGCGAGAGAAGACTCATCGCCATCGATAGGAGGCGTGAGAGAAGGCTCATCACGCACTCAAAGCCACGAACAAGCCAATCACTGGTAGCAGTAGCATTTGCTGCCGGCAACCGCAAAAGCCAACTGACACCACCGAATTGGTGGCCACTGTCGCCAGTGGCTACAGACTGCCACGCTGCACCACACTGCGCCGCCACTTTCGCTGCACCACGCTACGCCGCTGCTGCACACTGCACCACCTATCCACGCACCACCCATGGCGATGGTGCCACCGTAGACAGCGTCCTCCATCAAATCACCCTAAGTTGGTGATCAGAACATGTTGTGGTGGATTTTTGGTGGGATATCAGGCCACAGCCCAGGACCGTTGCTCCAATACCATGTAGAGAATCAAAAGAATGTCTTACTATAGTAGTAGAATAGAAAATATTGTTAATGACTCAAATGAAAATATAAGGGAAGACTCTTTATATAGAGAAAACATACCCCATCATTTGGAAACAAAAGATCTTATCACTTAATGAAAGATATTATCACTAAATAAATTTCAAACATTGTTTCCTAAAATCCAATTACTAAAAATAGAAAACTTAGCAATTAAAAAATGACTCAACTTGGTCCTTTGGACCACAATACCACTGACCCTAAGGGCCCTCTACTGCCTACTACGTGGCTTGGATTGCTGCAAAGTGGCACTTGCCAACTCAACAAACCTCATCAAGCATTTGCATTGCCAAAATCAAAGATTTAAACTATGATGCCTCTGATGAACAAGTATTACCAGCGGCAAGCAAGAATTTCCCTGTGGAAATAGGAATAACCAAGAAATCTTAGTGCAACCACTAATTTGCTTTGAAAGCTGTCAAATTCCATAGTGATGTTGAAGGTGGAAACATCAACAATCAGACAACCATCCAACTACAGAAGAAAGTGACACAGAATGCATGTGACCAAAGAGCAATAACCTAAGGCCTAGTTTACAGTGCAAGTTAGCTAACCTATGTTAGCAACTTAGCAACAAAAGTTAACCCATGTTTGTGTTTACTTAGAAAGGGTGGTTAACCCTTATATGTGTTTAGTGAATGGGTATTAGGAATAGAGGTTATCCTATAATGGGATAAGGGGTGTTTACTTGGATGTAAGGGTTAGAAGAGAGGATAACTTGGCAAAAGGCTTTATTCTTAGTATGATAGGTAAATAATTAGTTGGTGTTGTAGTTTATATTAAATAACTATAATGTGACAAATTGCATTATCATTTAAATTAGTTTCATTAATTATATTATAATTAGGTGTAATCATATGTAAGGTTGCATAATGAAATTTCATATTAATCATTTAACAATTATTATATTAGAAAATAATTATGTTTTGTGAATGGTAGTAATATTTATGTAAAATTTATACACTAATTATGAATTAAGAATAGTGATATTTAATGGGAATAGTAATTTCTCCTAACTTATGAGCAATTTCATTTCCTAGTGGTCGTGCGATAATGGGCCCTTATAGCTTTATTTTTAGAGTTGCAAAAAGGGTACCTTTTCTTTTTAGAAGAGAGAAGGTGATTATCCGATTGATAACCACCCAGAAAATTCATTAATCAAAAGGCATGAGGCCAAAGTACAAAGCTCAACCCCATTAGGTCATAAAAAAAAGTACACTCCACAAAATTCTCTACATACAGACATTGCCCCCTAAATACCGCCACATTTCTCCCAAGCCAAATAGCCCAAAGGATCACCAACGGTCGCACCCTCTCCTTTGTAGACCGGAAGGAGTTATGCCCATACTTCTAGTGCCCCTACTGAAAGATCTCCAAAACTCTAGAAAGGACACATGTGACCACCAGCCAACCCCAAAGCGACTCCAAATCAGCTTCACCATGGGGTACGTGAAGAACAGGTGCTCCACATCCTCAAGTCCACCCTGGCAAAGCGAGCAAGCGATATCCACCTCAAGTGCCCACCTCGAACACCAAATCTTCTTCATAATCCGTCCCCTCCTAAGCAACCAAACAAATATCATTACCTTCAACGGGCATGCGGCCTCCCAAAGCATTCTACGATCCCTGACGAGATCAAGGTCCATCTGATCAGAAGGATCCCCCAGCTTCCTATACGCATCACGAACAGAGAAATCGCCTTCCTCCCATCCAAAGAAATCCACCCCCCTCCTCAAGCTCCCAGCCCTCCAGACTTCACAGCAACTCCTGCAAATCCTCAATCCTCTGGTCGGACAAATTCCCTGAGAAAGTGGGGCACCAACAGCCATCCCAGGCATCCACAACCGTCAAGCCTCTACCTACCGCCAACGCCGCCAATCTGGGGAACCAGTCGCATAGCCACCCATTGCTCGTCCAATCATCTATCCATAATTTAAACTCCCTTCCTGCTCCAAGAACCGATGTGAAGAAACTCTAGATCCGTGGTGCCACCTTAGAGAGATCCCTAAGAACGTGAGAGCTCCCCTCGAAAGGGACATCAACAAATCCCAAGGCACAGGTGACTCATAGGAAGCCCTCATAATCCTTCCAACCAGACAATCCTCCCTCCTAAACAACCCCACAAGCCACCTGCTCAAGAGGCTATCATTCATCCTTCCTAGCTTCCTCACTCCCAATCCTCCCTCTTCAAGCGGCTTACATATCTCCTCCTAAACCACTAATTTCACCCCCCTCCGTTCACCCCAAAGTTTATCCGAAAGAAATTCCTCATAAGAGTGAGAATCTTCTCGACCTGCCTAGGCATCATCAACACTGCAGTAAAATAAGAAGGCATCACTGCAAGCACCGCCTACCCCCCTAAACAAAAGTTTTGAAGCCCACCCCGCCAATCCCCCCTCCATCCCCTCCACCAAGGAGAGCCAATCTTGCACCAACACCCTCCTATCCGTCAAAAGGCAGACCTAGGTATGAGATAGGCAAGACTCCCTCCTCAGCGCTTAACACCTCACTACAAGCCCTAACCTCCTCCGTCAAGCTAACCGAGATGAATGTGGACTTCCCATAGTTAATTCGCAGGCCAGACACCTCCCCAAATAGCTCCAACAGCACTCAAATCTTTCTCACCTCTATCACAATCCCCTCCACAAAGAAAAGGGTGTCATCTGCATACTAGAGAACGGGAATCATAGCATCTTGGTCCATGGTGAACACGCTGGGCAATCCTCTATCACAGGCTCTAACAGAAGACTGCACCAGCACATCAACCGCCAAAACAAAAAGCATAGGTGCCAGCAGACACCCCTGCCTGACTCCTCTCCTTGGTTGTATCCATCCCCCTACCGGGTTCTCGTTGATGAGAACCGAGAAGGAAGCTGTCGTGACGCACTGCTTCATCCATTGTATCCAGACCGGCAGGAATCCCCTCTATCATGGAGGCCCACAGAAATGACCAAGGAACCGAGTTGTATGCCTTCCTGAAGTCCACCTTCCAAAGGAACACCTTCTTTCCCTCCCTTCTCCACAAGAACAGGATCTCTGTGGCAGCCACGTACTCATTCAAAATATTCCTTCCAGGTACAAAGGCCGTCTGCACCTCAGCAATCACCCCTGTAATCACCTCCTTCAGCCTATTCGCCAAGACCTTAGCCACCAATAGGTACACCACATTGGACAAGGCAATGGGCCTGAAGTCGCCAATAGCCTTCACTCCCTCCTTCGACAGGAGAAACAGAAAGAATTTATTGAGCCTATTGAAACCACGATTTCCTTCCTTGAATCCCTCTACCACCTCCATGACATCATCCTTGAGTATGGTCCAGAACTCCTTATAAAAATGAATCGAGAAACCATCTAGACCAGGGCACCCATCAGCATTCATGCCCAAACCGCCCTTCATACCTCCTCAATGAAAGGTGCCACCAGATCCTCGGATTGGTCAGACCGAATGGAGGGGATATCCAATCCACGCCACCTCTAGTGCCCCAGATTCCTCCCCGTGAAGTCCTTAAAGAAATCTGTAGCTGCTCTGCCCACCGCCTCTCTGCCAACAAACTCTGTGCCCCCAACAGATAGCTTATCAATCCAATTTCTCCGCCATCCCCTAGAGGCCACCATGTGGAAGTACCTAGTGTTGGAGTCCCCTTCCTTGATCCACTTCTGTCTAGATCTCGTCTTCCATTCCACCTCGGCCTTAAAATCTGCCACCGGAATGGTCTTCAAATGCTCCACCCTAGTCGCTCTCTCATCAGTCGTTAGCAGACCAAGGTCCTCAACTCTATCTAGCATGTCCACCTCCCTCAGGGCCTCCTCCTTCCCCCTGGTCCTCTCCTCTTTCATCTGCTTCCTTACCTCCTTCAGGTAGCTCCTAAGTTCCTTCAGCTTCGCTTCAAGCCTTAACATTGTAGATCCTTCTGACTGTAGGGATCTCCACTTGTCTTTGACCTTCGCTCTGAAGCCATCTTCCAATAACCAAGCCCAATCAAACTTGAAGTACGTACCAAACCTAGTTGCCACATTAAAACTCCAAAGCAAGGTTATGTGGTCCGAAAATGACCTCTCCGAGGATCGAGCCCCTGCCAATGGGAAGACCTCTGCCAGCTCTAAAGAGGAAAAGAACATGTCCAGCTTGGACATAAGCCCCCCCAAGCTCCTTCATGTGTAGGCACAGGAGGCAGCAGGCAAATCAACCAGACCATGTGCTGCCACAAACTCTGCAAACTCTTCAAACCCCCGATCCCGTCCACCTCTTCCCCCTTGCTTGTCATCAGCCGCAAGAGTAACGTTGAAGTCTCCTATCAGCCACCGCTAGCCGTGGAATTTCACTGCCGCCTGACTCAAATCTTCCCACATGACCTGTCTACTAGAGTCTTTAGTAAGCCCATAGACCGCAGAAATAGCCAGACCCAAACCATCGTTGCGCCTCCTAAGCTGTACAGAAACCACACTTCCACCCACCACCGAGCCTTCCATGGAGAACGCATCCCCCTTCCAAGAAACAATTATGCCCCCCAAGCAACCTATAGAGTCCAGAGCCACAAACTCCTTGTACGTGCTCCCACCGACGTCCTTCCACAGAATGGGATCGTATCATTCTAGCTTCAACTCTTGCAGCAGCACGACATCAAGACCCCACCTTTGCAAATAAAATCTCAAAGCCACCATTCTGGAGGGATCGTTGAGACCCCTTACGTTCCACGTAAAGGCTTTCACCATTGGTCAAGCATATGGATCTCCCCTCCAGCCCTACCATAGCCGGATGCCTCCACTAACAGGAGTCTATGAACTATAGCGCGCACCATTAACAGGAAGGAAATTAAACCACTAACATCTCTGTTATTATTTAAATAAAAGATACAAGGGAAGAAGCTAATATGTAACCCGAGCAGCAACATGCTTCTTATCATGGAGTATTATTTATGTCATAGGTAGGTCTTCTATGAGCTAATTTAAGTAGATCTTAGCAAGTTCTTCATTTGATGCAACCACAACAATGACAGGATGTTGTTTTGTAAGTATGAACCCAAGAACTGATCATTCACATTTGCAACTGTTGCTACAGAAATTAATCTACACAATAGATAACAAACTCAACTAAGGCACATCCTAAGCAAGAGGCAGCAGTTCTAGCCATTACCCCCATTTTCTTTTCATAGTTTTAAGTTGCCAAAATCATCATGACTTGAAATATCTTCAGAACAAAAGCAATGCCACATGCCTCATGCAGTCGAGATAAATGCGAAGAAAGTGGAGATCGAGGAGAGTGTCGAAGGACAAGGGCATAGTTTGGAGAATGGCAGCGTTGGGTGGGAGCAGCATTCGTGACAGAACACGGGTTACAACAGGGGTTGAGCCAACCCGCATGCCATCCCGGGTAGCATTAACCCCTGTTTGCAAGATCAAAAGGGGTTGGGTTATCCCCCAACGTAAGCAGGGGATAACCCTCCAAAATGGGGGTTAGCCCTTCCCGTAAACTAGGCCCAAGGCACATGCTACCCTCCACAATTGTCTCCAAATCCAACTTCTAACGCATGCACCACCTTCATAATGAACAAATATGTAGACAGGTTATGACACAAATTGCCAAGACCTAGAAAACCATGTCACATTATGAAACTTCATCAATTGGTTACAACTTGCAACAGAAACAAAAACACTACAACCTTCAAGATAACTTCCAAAGCTGTGACTTGCCACTATGATAGGAGTTTGAACCTCCCCAGATATTTGCCTTCTCTGGACGACTAACAACTGCCCATCCATTGACCTTTCTACTAAGTCCAGCAACCAAAAACAAGACCCAATAAAAAAACAATTCACTAAATGGCATGATAACCCAGAGTCATCCAATCAGAATAATTCAAATTCACTATTTAACTTTTTTAAACTTTGTCATTTGATTGCAATTTGATTTCCAATTTAACCTTCAAAAATATTGGGCCACACAAGTGACTTGTTGCAGATTCAGCCCTCGACTACAGATAAACTGAAATATTTTGGCATTTTTTTGAATTCACCAATATGAAACATACTTCTTAATTACATAATTTCCTAAAGGATTCTTGTAGAAGTTAGCCCCAGACTAAACATGGGCTGGCCACGTCCAAATTTCAATATTTACTGCAGGAAACAAGCTTCAGGGCCAATGGCTACTCGTCTGTGAGGCCAAAGCACACTCAACCTTGTGCACACAACATTCCAGCTCAAAACCCATTATTTTCTGGACATCAAATGTCCACTTCATAACCCATGTTCAGTCAAAATACAGAAAAGGTATAACCTTAAAGCAGTATGGATCTCCCTTTTCACATCTTTCTCAGAAGGAAGACGACCCCTCAATGCACTTCTAATCCTGTCCTTGAATTCATCCATTCTGTACAGATGTACAAACAGTCAGTATAGGAGCCAAAATATTTCAGGTGATGGAAACAAAGCAGAAGCTAAGGCCTACATTTTTCTGCATTTATTTTTGCAACTCTCCAGCTCTTCTTTCTTGATGTCCAATTTGACTCTCTCCTCAGAATTACTGACCATTTCATCCTTTTCACGCTCAAGAGCTTTGATCTTTTGATCCAGACCAAAAATCTCAGTCCGCCTTTCATATATGTTAGATTCAAAATCCCTTTCTTCAAGCTGAGCATTCCTCCTTTCCAGCTCAATTTGCTACAAATGATAACCCCTACATCAATATACATATTAACAATGAAAAAGGAATAGAACAAGCATAGCATGCAAACCAGGTTTTTTTCTCTCTCATCAATATGCGACAAATTAAGATTGGACAAGTCCCTTTCAGCCATATCACGATCACTTTCTTGCAGCATTATGGATTTTAAAATGCTTGCCTATATTGTCAAAATAAATGTGATCATTTTAAGTACTTAAGGGTGAAAACTATAGGAAGCCATGCCATGTAATCTTCAACTCCAAACCTTTATTGCAAATTTGGCCTGCTTCTGACTTTCCATCTCACTACAGCGAGCATCAGCTTCTTTATACTGTTCCCACAAGGACTTGAGCTCCATCTGGTTATATTGCTGAAGTAATACTTATGTTAAGTATGCCTGTTTGAATCAATATTCAGACAGGAAAATAATGAACAAGGAAAACACCAAAAAGAAGCATGATAAAGAATAAGAGTTGTGCTTAATAGAATGAGTAAAAAAGATAATTTGTACAAAGTGAAATTGGAGGAGAGATTTCGTATTAAAAAATAAGATAAATATCTACCAGGCATAACACAACCATTCTTATATAAACTATAATTGTGAAGATCAGATAACAATAACACTAATCAACAAAAAAAGAAATGAGGAGAAAGCTGGAGCTAAGTTAAACAAACATTTCTGAAATACTTTGAGACCTATATTGAAACTCATACCAGTCGTGCTAGGACTTCTGTGCTAAGCTTTAGCACAATGACCACCACCACCTCAGAGATTTCCAATCATAGGTGCTACATCACATGATGCATATTGCAAGATTCCATAAACTCCAACTTCGTTATACAATTTCTTTTTTTTGAAAAAAGTTCCTCTTAACATATTCAGATCTCGGTATGTTTGAAATGAAATGTGAATAGCATTCACTTATTTGATACACTCTCAACTGTCACGCCCACATGGCTGCTGCCTAAGCACCACCGTGGAGGCTGAGCTTTCATCAGATTGCTTAGGAAAAAGAAGAGCAACAGGTGCATTGACCAACAGATGTGCGTAGCAAAGTAGTCACAAAAGGCATGCATTGGAGGCAAGGGTGGGGTATTTATTGCCTATTTGTCCCATATGCATGATGTTTCCTTCTGTCGTTTGTCCTTTTTTGGTGCACATATGTCTATATTAAGGAGTATGCAATGAGAAATCATCAATCAACACAGCCTCCTTTATTCAGTATAACTTGTTCTTCTTTCCCCTGTAGTGGCTGAACAGGCCTCCAATGATAGGTCACCACAGAAAAGATCTCGACCTCTGGCACCAGACAGACACTCCCTACAGTTGCAAGGCTGTGAAGAGGGCACCAAAGTGGTATCAGAGCAAGAAGAATCAGAGGGACAACTATCATCACTGCTGAGGGAAGATGAGCAACTCAGCCACCTCATCCACATGCAATAGAACCATGCTATCCTCCGGCAGATATGCAGGATGATGGCAGACTTGATGGAGCCACTACACAACATCAAGACAGAAAGGAAGGAGGAGCCCCCACAGGAACCACTTTCATGACAGACAATCAGTGTAGTCCACGGCCTCGACACTTGCACCAACCACCAGCACTCGTTTCGTGTCTATGACAGGACCAAGGAGCCAACATGTTTGCTCTACCAGGCTGAACTCTATTTCAACTTCCACAAAACATGGAGGGTGAAGCCACGCAATGACTCCACTATGGGTAGCAAAGCGGATGCATTACCAACTAACGGGGAATAGTTTCTGCAGGAGCTATTCGCTTATTTTGGACAGTAGGAGTTGGCCCAGCACTATGCCTTCAACAAACCATGAGTTTAAAGGAATTAATATCCATGTTTCAAAGCCTTGCAAACCAATTGCTTTGCATGGAGTCGAACTTTGCAGAGATCTTCATCTCTTAACTCAAGGGCGGGATACGAGCAAAGGTACTCACACTTTAGACTAAAACCATGGCCAAAGCCACGCTACAAGCTCAAACCATCGCATACTGCTATATGCCAAGTGGATGGGGAGTGCTCAAGACTGGAGGCGTGGCCAAACCTAGCACTCGGTTCGTCAGAACCAAGTTGGGACTATGGTAGGAGCGAAGGAGAAGGTGCCCCCAACAGGGCCAGTGAAGTGCCACACAAGACAATGATGGAGCACCATAGCAAACCTCCGTTATAACTAATGCAAAAAGTTCATCCCCAAACACAAGCGCGAAATAAGGATCCCCTACTTCCTCGCCAAAGGAGGAAGACAACAAAGCTCATGAGTCAAAGGCGAAGAATGATGCAATGGAAACCTAGAAGCACATTTCTCTACATGCAACCACTGGGCCCTCAATAAGGGATGCCTTCGACTACAAGTTCAAATGGCAATGGGCATTGGCTAGCCTTGGACAAGGTGTGCACATGGATTGGATAAAGTCGTAATCTGATCCGTTCCAATCTTATTAGACTAGATTAGATTGGAAATTTTTAATCCGTTAAAAATTGGATTAAATCAGTTAAGGCCTTGATCTAATCTGATCCAATCTATAATCCATAGATAAAATCTTGTGTATGCATATACCTATACGGGATATATTTTTATAATAGAAATAGATATTAATATTTATAGGATATGTAATCTCCAAAATAAACTCTCCTGCAAATCAAAATTTTTCCCTCCTTTACTATTCCCCTACCATGACCCAGAGACCCTCATGAACCCTATCCTACTTCACTGCTGAACAGTCCCATTTCCCACTTCCCCTAACTTTGGAGTCAGTTCCTTTATTTTGTTATAAGTTCCATGAAGTCGATGATTTTGTATATCTGTAGCATAAATTTTTCAGTTTCTTGAGAAATGTCATTATGCTAGTATGCAAAACTCAACTTAGAATCTTACTCTCTGAAACTTTGTATTAGTAAATAGAAAAACATGTATGCAATCATGTAGTATTTTAAAACAATAAGAAAATCCGATCAAATTTGAAAATTTGTGGGTTGGATTGGATTGGACTAGACCTTGAACTGGATTGGACTAGATTGGAAAAAAATATAAATCCAATAAGGGTGGATGGCATTATGGATTTAGCAAAATCTGTTCCATCCCAATTCATGTGCACCCCTACATAATGGATATCGCGAGTCCGAGCAACTTCGTTTCACCAACCTTGGTGGCTATCCATTGCCATACATGGGAGCTGAAACGGATCACCAATGTCTCTGTCACCAGTGGGAGACTCCCATGGCCACACACAAAGTGGAGAACCTTCCTATCTTCATTCAAGACCAGGAGTACTGTTTCCACAGCCACATGTTGGCACTAGCCACGTTCAACATTCCTCTGGGCACCATGGATTCTCTGCCTAAAGGAGTCCATCTACAACCTCGAGCAGCCGTCCATCTCAAAATACACTGATGAGGGCATGGTTACACTGCTTGGGCTCTTGCAAAACCCATGGGTGTTGATTGGGAATGAGCTCCTACTAGAGCTACATAATCACGATGCGACTTATTTACATCAAAAGTGGGGAAGGGGATGTACAACCACAAGAAAATGCTTCTAAAATACAACTTCTGGAGGATATCAAGGAGTCTCCAAAGAGGTAGTGGGGTTGCCACCTGAAAAGGTCTAGTGGCCATGCCATTCCACTGAAAGATGGACAGCCAATAACAAGCCCCCCCCCCCCCCCCCCCCCCCCCCTCTTATCCTTATGAGCAAAAGTATGAAATTGAATAGCAAGTGGAGCTCGCCTTATAGACGTGCAAGGCTGAACACCAACCCTTTTGCTTCATCGATTGCTCATGTGTAACAAGGATGGGTCATGCAGGTTTTGTGTGGATGCATTCTCGATGAGAGCAAATTGGAGATTTATATCCTATTCTCTTGGTGGACGAATTCGTAGACAAGTTTCATGGTGCAAAGTTTTTCACCAACCTGAGGCTCCACTCTAAGTTGGAGTTTATGCCTTTGGCAAGTCATCCAGATATGTAATGAGTTCCATCAGATTTGATTATATCATCTGATGCATAAATAGGTCCCTTAGTCTTTTCAACTGAAAATAAATAAATAGGTCCCTTAATATGTATAAGGTAAGGTACTTGGCTAAATTGGATAGTACCTGAGATATGTTGAAATTGGGATTCTAAAGGGTTAGAGTATCCAATAACACATCAAGAAATATCATAATATCCGATCATGTGTTTGCAATATGAGGGGAGATGGCAACATTCTCAAGAGATCATCGCATGGCTAGTGTTCTCAAATTGGGATTAGAAACTACCATATGGTCTAAGGAGTTTTCTTTTCGAAAGAAGAAAGGAAGATTATCAATAACCATCCTAAGAAATTGAATTAAAAAAGGAACAAACTTACAAATCATAAAGCCCTAAATTCGAAAGGACAATACTCTCCCTAGCAATGTTCTCAACCCAAGCCTGCTCCCCTTTGGAAACCACAGCATTTTGTTGTAGCTAGATGCACCAAAAAGTTGAGAAAATTCTAATCCAACCACTGATATTAGCATGCACCAATCGTCTAAAGGAGTCCCAACATGCATCAAAAGTGGAAAAATCCGCTCCAGACATCTGCATCTCCCTCCAAAACCCTATCGACATGGGACAAGAAGAGAAAAGGTGGCGAAGATCCTCATTCACATCTCTACAAAAACAGTAGCTCTTGTCTTGGTCTTCCACCCATCTCGATCTAACATCTTTAGTGACCAACTTCTCTCTTCTCAATAACCAAACAAAAATTTTTATTTTCAACGATACAAGCATCTTCCAAAACAAAGCGAAATCAGACCAAACATCTTGTTGTGGCTCATCTTCCAAAACAAGAAATTTCCGGTATACCTTCCCAACCAAGAAGGCACCATCCTTCCAAATAAACCTTTCTTGCACCCCAGAAACCAATGCAAAAGCATCCACCAAACCCATCATGCACTGAAACTCGCCCATCGTAGCCTCCATCAACCCCTGCTGCAAGACTCGACTACATGAATTAGTGTTGTCCCAAATTTCCAAAATCAAGACATCCTCATCAATCACTAGGCCAACCAAACAAGGGAAAACCTCAAAGAAAACACACACCCCCATCTAATCATCTTTCCAAAAATGAAAAGATCCATCACCAAACTCCATCCGAACTAACAAAATGCCAAAGCAAATGGTCTTCTACTCACCAATCGCCTAAAAGCTACATCCACCATCGAACTGTATGAATCGCATAGCACCTTCTCCGTGAGGCCATTCCCACTAGCGAGGAATCTCACCACCCATTTCAAAAGCAATGCAACGTTTGCCTCATCCAAAGATCTAACCCCCAAACCACCTTTTCTTTGGCCTACACACCTCCCTCCAAGGCACCAATTGTAAGAAACAACCTTCATTGTTTGGACCCTTCCAAAAGAATCTTTTCCGAGCCACCTCCAACTTTGTCAAAATCATCTTTGGTGATCTAAACATGGAAAAAAAGAAAATCAGATGGCCAAAATAACCACCTTAACCAAAACAAGCCCTCCTATGGACAACAGCCTACCACTTCAACCATTCAACATCCTAATCACCCTTTCTAAAACTGGAGCCCAATCAGGCGCTAACAAGCTCCCTCCCTTTAAAAGGAGCCATGTGGTCCAAGGAGTTAACTTGATGATATAGGAAATAAGTGAAATCCATCTCCAATACTATCATAGAGGTGTGTCTTTTGACCTAAGCCAAATATGTCTCTCTCTATTATTAAATACGCAAATTTAGCAAACCAAAAGTCAAAGCCTAAAC
The DNA here is from genome assembly GCA_037157565.1 of Thalassia testudinum. Taxonomy (NCBI): domain Eukaryota; kingdom Viridiplantae; phylum Streptophyta; class Magnoliopsida; order Alismatales; family Hydrocharitaceae; genus Thalassia; species Thalassia testudinum. The sequence goes on along the minus strand of JAZHRO010000036.1, from coordinate 121,916,911 downwards.
GTTAATACTGGAAAACTGGTGTGTATACGAGTAGATAAGAAGCACATGACCTCTAAAAGAAATCACACAGATCTACCATGTAAGTTTGTATAGTGGATTAAAGGAATGAGCTCACTCTAATTATATTGGTAATGATAAACTCCATGTTTGGTTATAGACTCATACTTTAATTATATTGGTAGATGATTCATTTAGGAAAAAATTTGGCCTTTGTTCATGTCCTAATGATTCTAAGAAAACATGAATTAATATGATCCCTAGTAGGGATCGCAACAAGCTAATGGGATTAGACCTCTCGGCCATGTTATCCTCTACCATGAATGATCCATGGATATTTAGAATACCTAAATGAAGCATAGTTGCATAAATCCTTATCTTTAAATGTGTCACTATTGATTGATGAAACCAATATTGCTTTCAATGGAGTTCCACGTCACATAGAATTAAATGTTATTTAAGGAGTTAAATAAAATTTGATTTAAGCATCTAATTGTGCTAAAGAATTTTTCCTTAATTCATGGCAATTAAATGCAAATTTGGTCTTAAAACTAAATTGGCTCATTAATTAAAAGGGCTTATGTGATATTTGATAAGGGAACTCATTCCAAGCCATTAGATGCACTCCAACAATTTCCATTATATTAACTTATTAAGGTTAGAAAAGTTCTATATACATATTTACCCAAAGACTCATCAAAAACCCTAATCAAGCATTTTTTAGCACCTATCTCCAAACAAGAGAGTGAGAGATCAAGGAGGCTGTTTACTTAACCTGGGCACCAACTCCTACTCATGGTAGTTGAATAGCGAGGCAACCACTTGGCATACATGATTTCATGCTCGAGGTCTTACGAAGGTTGCAATGATTGTTGCATGGACAACATGGAGTCTGTAGATTACCCATACATCGGGTGTTCAAGATGCAAAGGGTTTCATCCACCTACCTCTAAGAAAGGGGTTTCTCTATGTTGAGACTTATAATAAGAGACACAACATACGGAGTGTTATACTGTACCCACAATGGTAAATTCATCTACTCTTGTGGTGATCGGAATGGGGAGAAAATAATTCTTCACATGTGATTCCAATTAGGATCATATTATTACTACACATCCAAGTTTAAACTGCAACCCAACCAAACCCCAACCCATTAGGTCAAGTTAAGTGTTTCGATGGATTGCATTAAGTTGTACTTAGGCCAATCCGTAAAAATACAGGTAAGGTTGTGTGAAAGGGAAAAAGATATTCTATTCTCATAGAAAACCCTAACCCCTCTTATACAAGAGGACTTGGGAAAGTTGCATACTAGTCTAGACAGAAAATATAAACAACACTTAGGTACATAAAACATAAAGCTTCCACACACACCCTCAAGTTGGAGGGTAGATATCTTCTAGCCCCAACTTATCACATAAGAAGAGTCACTTCTTGGTAAGAGGCTTGGTAAGAATGTCAGCAAACTGCATCTCGGAGGTGACATAAGGAGTACTAATCTTTCCTTCCATGACTGCATTACGCAAAAAATGACAGTCAACTTCAATATACTCGATCCTCTCCTAAAACACAAGATTGAAAGCAATGTAAATGGCAGACTTGTTGCAGTGCAAAGGATCATGTGTCAGCGTGGATATCCTAAGATTCTTTAGGAAACCAACTACACACAATTTTACAAGCATTTTACTCTGCCCCGACGCTAGATGTAGCAACTATAATTTGTTTCTTGCTCCTCCATGACACTAGATTTCCCCTAAGGAACACTGCATAACCTAAAGTTGATCCTCCGTCATCAATGGCCCCAACATAATCTACATCTAAATAAGGAACTACATCAAGAAACTCGTAATCTTTGTAACATAGGCCTCTCCCCAGACTACCTTTAAGATATCTCAAGATAAGGCACACATCTCGCTAGTTGTTGTAGGTTGACTTTTCCATGTACTAACTAACCTGTCTAATTGCAAAAGTAATATCCAGGCAAGTTACGGTCAGATAGAGTAGTTTACTAACAGTCCTTCTATACCACGTGACACCCTCAAATCATGAACCCTCAAGTAGCATAGCCTTCTCATGAAGCTCAACAGGTACACCAGATAGCTTAGTCCTTAAGAGCCCTACCTCCTCCAATATTTGTAGAGTATATTTGCTTTGGGACAATGACAACCCAGATGTCTGCCTCACCGCCTTTATCCCAAGAAGATATCTCAACTCTCCAAGATCCTTGGTCACAAATGTCATACGTAGAAATTCCTTCGTCTGTCGTATACCATTTTCATCATTACCTGTCAATATCATATCATCCACATAAACTGCCAAGATGGTCACCTCCTACGCACGCCTTTTGATGAAGATAGAGTGGTCAGAAAAAGATTGGCTAAATCCAATCTTATACACCTTTGTACTTAGCCTCGCAAACAATGCCCTCAAGCTCTGTTTAAGGTCATAAATGACGTTCAATTTGTACACATACCCCCCCCCCAAACTTCATAACCTAGTGGTTGTCGCATATAAACCTCCTAAGTGAGATGACCGTACAGGAATGCATTTTTTGTATCAAGCTGATAAAGGGGCCACTTCCTGTTTACTGCAACAAACAGTAGTATACGTATGGAGGAAACCCGCACCACTGGTGAGGTCTCAAGTTAGTCTACTCCATATGTCTGAGCAAAGCCTCTAGCCACCAATGGCACCTTGAATCGATCTACAGTGTCTTCTACTAAGTACTTGATGGTAGAGACCTATTTGCAGTCAACTAGGGTCGCAACTGGAGACAAAGAACCATATGCCATGTGCCACACACGATCAAAGCATTCATCTCCTCATCCATGGCCACTTTCCACTAAGGATCTTGTAAGGCTTTAACATAGTCTCTAGCTAATATGATACTTGTAATTGCATCGGCAAAGTGAGGCACATCACTCTGCAAATGAACAATGCTCATGTAGTTTGAGAAGGGATGCAATGTACATGATCTGCTAGACTTCCAAAGGGCAATAGGTCAGTCAACCACATCTTCCTGACTGATGTGTGTGATATTCTAGCACAGTGGATAACGAAGTATTTCTCCGATGATACACTTGAGTCTCCCGAGGGGCAAGATCTCTGTTGACGCCTTCTTCATAGAAGAAGGGTACCTTCTCGAAGAAGGTTGCATCTGCGGTCACTATATATCATCGATGCACTGGATCATAGCACCTATATCCCTTGTAGGTATGAGAATATCCCAGAAACATGCAATTCATAGCTCAAAGGGAGAACTTATCATGCGCCCCAAGGACCTAGACGAAACAAGTGCAGCCAAATATGCATAGTGGCAGAGCAAAAGGATGGTCAAACTCTTGGATGAAGTAGCTGGTAAGAAATCCTGCCATTGAGTATCGAGGATGGTACTCGATTGATCAGATATATTGCAGTCAGAACAGCATCACCCACACATTGTTTAGGGATGTTCATGTGCACAAGAAGAGTCCATGCAATATCTAGTATATGACGAAGCTTGAGCTCTATGACCCCATTCTGCAGAGACATGTGCAGATGCCGTTTGATTGAGAGTCCCCTTGCTCACAAAGAAGGCCCAAAGGTCTACCTACATAAACTCCAGTGCATTGTCACTCTGAAACACCTATATAGATGCAAAATGTCTAATCTAAACCTCTGCAAAGAATCTTTGCACAATCTAAAGTATCTCTAAGCAATTCTTCATTAAGAAGACCCAGGTAGATCTATTGTAGTCATCTACAAACACCACAAAGTACCTGTAGCTACCAACACTGGCGAGTTGTGTAGACCCCCAAACATTACAATGCACTAGTCGAAAGGGAGAGGTGTTAATCCCTTCAATACGTCAAGAGAATGTATTCTGATGATGCTTCCATAACTGGCAAGCCTTACAATCAAAGGCAATACTAGATGCTAGTTTGGGAAACATCTGACACACCTGCCCTACAAATGGATGACCAAGTTGTTGATCCCACAACAGAGGGTCTGTTGAGATAGATATTGCACCTGCAAACTGTGACAGGGCATCGAGAAAATACAATCCATCCTTCTCGATCCTACCACCAATGATCTCATTCATCTGCTTATCTTGGAAGTAGCAATGCTTATCATCGAATATAACACGACATCGAAGATCCTTGCAAATGCTACTCACCGATAATAAGTTCACAAGAAGCTTTGGTACGCAATGTACATCTAGCAACTGCAATCTAAATGATACTTGTATGTCACATATAGCGATGATAGGAGAAAGGGATCGATTCACCACCTTTACGAACTTCACACATCTAATCTTCATAAGAGTCTTCAATACTGTAGAGCCTTCTATAAGATGAATCGATGCAGGTCACTGCTACGGCTAAATGTGACATCGATTTCTTTTGTAGCCACGAACATATAACCCATGTTTCTACTGATAGTACCATAATCAAATGGAATATGGGTAGATACCGGGAAATGATCCCAAGCACAATAGGATGTGATTCCAACCCATCACAATCACCTCCAACCTTCACAGAGGAAAGCCCCATGAGACCGGAGACTACCATAACAAGCACCACTGAAATCATCACAAACCACAATCTCTTAATCAACCCCCTATGCAACTCTAACGCTAATAGCATCACCGGTCTTCCACGAGCATCCACACGCCGCCCACCAGACCATCCATGCACTCATCAGTGCTACCACGCCATCCACGTGTCACCGATCTTGATCCTCATCGTTGTTGTAACATAATTGGACGAAGCACCCCACAATCCTCTTCACAATAGGGAGAAAACAATAATCAACATGATCATCGATACGGGGTCGCTATTTGGAGAGATATCAGGATGTCAATCTAGGATCGTCGTCCTCATACCATGTGAAAGGGAAAAAGGTATTCTATTCTCATAGAAAACCCTAACCTCTCTTATATAAAAGAGGGACTTGGGAAAGTTACATACTAGTCCAAGCAGAAAATAAAAATAGCACTTAGGTACATAAAACATAAAGCTTCCACAAGTTAGGTTGAAGGAGCAACTCGATCTAACCCAACTCGCAACCCGAATATAATTTTAATATTTATTTTTCCACATATATACTATACTATTAGAAATTCAAATAATCAACTATTCCTCAAACTTATATGACATTATTTATAAATCAAAAGCTCACTTCTTTCCTACACCCAAAATTATTTTGCACCAATGGCCCATTACCAAGCACCCCATACTCCCCCCACGCCCATCTTTTTCCAAAAAAAATTCTCCCCATATTATTTTCCAACCTGTAATAGTGGAAGCTCTTACACATCACACAATGGAAAACCCAAATCCTCTCTATCGTTCTCACCTACCCCAATTAATTGTAAGTTGTAACCCTCCTTGCATCTATTAAGTTTCATATCACCTACACTTTCATCTTTTGTAATAAGTTTTAGATTATTTCTTTATTTTTTGTTTAAACTTCTTTCTACTTTATATTTGTTTTATTTTCTTTGCTATAAACTAAGATTGTGTTATGAGTTCAATTCTTTTAACTAAATAAGACACATATAGGAAAGAAGTCTGAACGTTTGACCAGTCAACAAGCCGACCCAAGCCCACCTAGTTTTTTGGGTTGGATTGGGCCAAGATAGGTAGTGAGATAGATTGGGTTGAGTTGGAAAAATCCTAAACCATAGACATTAAGTTAGGTTGTAGGTTAGGTCCCCACCTGACTCATGTGCAACCCTAAATCGTATTACTTTACATTCTTTATGCTTTTTCGGCATCTATCAAATTGATTCAAAGTTTTAGCCTTTTAAAGGATCAATTTTCACACTCCCACAATGCCATGGCATATCTTATGCTACTATAACATTTCAAACACAAAGGCAAACACATGACCAAGGCAACATTTCATGAAACAAACAAAGATACATGACCAAGGCCAACACAAAACAACATTTCAAACTCATCAAAAGCATTATGAGTTCATTGTCATGCAATTTGGATTATGCAACACCCTATCGATAGTTCAAGTTACTGTGAATGATGACCTTAGGCCACTACTTGGAAAATGTGTAATTTTCTTTGATGACATATTCATCTCTAGTAAGAAGTGGGAGGACCATGGGCAACATGTCCAACAGGCGTTGGACCTTCTTTGACACCACAAGATTTGCGCCAAGATGTCTAAGTGCTTGTTTAGTGTACGACCAATCAAGTACTTGGCCTACGTGCTCATAAGGAATGGGACCCATGTGGACACTCAAAGATCCAAATTGTGCAAGATTAGCTAGCTCCGACCTCAAAGGGGGCCCTTCACAGGTTCCTCATACTCCCAAGGTATTATCACCAATTTGCATGGGGGTAATGAACCACTTCATGCATTATTAAAGCATTCCAAGTTTGTATGGTTGGAAGAAGTTAACACCACATTCCTCTAACTCAAAGAAACTCTCTCCTCTAGATTGGTACCATGCTTAGCCGATTTCAATCTTCCATTATTTTCGAATATGACACATCTACCTATAGTGTAGGAGCAATTCTTATGCAAGAGGGGCAACCAGTTGCTTTCTTGAGTCAATCCCTTACTCCACAACAAATGGGATTCACCGCTTATGAAAAATAACTACTTACGTTGGTCTTGGCAATATCTAACCAAAATCTCGATAGCCATCCGTTTGTGGTGAGAATAGATCACCACATTTGAAATTTCTATTACAACAAAAGATTTCCCAACGACAACAGAAGTTGGTTGCAAAGTTGTCTTATGAATTCACAATTAAGCACAAAGATAACCTTAACTACAACAATGGCTTTTGCCGCATTTGCCAAGAGAACATCCACGTCATCTCAGAAGTTCAACCAAGATGGCTGCAAGCATTTAAGGACTATGCTAGAAACCCAATGTTTCAATTAATTATCTCTAGCATTCCAATTGATCCTACAACCCAAACCATATGGATTTTGAATTAACTCCTCTATTACAAAGGGATGCTATACTAGACATTGAACTCTCCACTATGGAAAACAATACCATTGGAATATCATGCCACCCCCATTACAGGGCACATCAAGTATGATAAAATGCTTCACAACCTCCACTATGAGTTCACGTGTCAAGCCAAGAAGGTCGATGTTCCATCCTTCACCCATCATTGTGACATATACCAAAGAAACAAGGCTCAGCACCTCACCCTAGCCAACCTCTTTGATTCAAGATCTTCCAATGGACTTCCTTGAGGTGCTACCATCCACATCCGGCACATGGTGATAATGATCATCACAGACCATCTTTTAAAATATGTCCATCTCATAACCCTTTACAGTGGAAGAAGTGCATGGGTATTTGTATATGTGATGGTGCAGCTACATGGAATCCCAACGAAACAGTTTCCGACTACAATAAAATATTGACTAGTGTATTCTAGAAAGAGTTGTTTAAGTTCAAAGACATGAATCTCCACCCATTGGCCTAAAACCCCCAAACAATAAATCACAATCTCAGAGCATTCACTGGTGCTTTTTTCCAAGAGCACATTCTTAAGTTAGATAGTTTCGATGGGATGAGTACTATTTCAACACTACATGTGATGCAAAACCATTTATATAAAGTTTAAGGGCTTCAATATAAGCTTTTAATATTTTAAGTTATAGGAGGGGATTTGTAATTTTTTATCGTTTAACAGGAGTCTTGGTTGCTTCTTTGTTCCATTTATTTCAATTTCCTATTTATCAGTTGGAGTCTTTCATTCTTTTGCATAACCCTTTTCTATAAATGGGAGGATCCCATCAATGGAAAGGTACACAAGCAATAATAGAAAAAACATATTATTGCACCCATTAACTCTCACTCCTACTCTACTTCTCTCTCTTCCCTGTTTTCACCTTCCCTTCATGTGAATTCTTCTTTTCCTCTCCCTATCTCTCTCCCCACCTTTTTTCTCTTCTCCCCATGACTCTCCCTCTTCACCCATCCCAAATCTGACACAAACCACTACCACCCAGCACCACCAACTCCACAACCAGGAATCCTCATCATGGGGTCACACCACACCACCTTCTCTTTTGACGCTCTACCGCTCCTATGCCTCTTGACAAGCACCCCACCAGGCCTCCCCCTCTGGGTATTCACCCTATAGTCACTACTTCAACACGATTGGCTTGCTCCTCCACCTCCACTAATCCACTTCAGGCCACTTGAGTTATCACGCCATCGTCGTCACATGTGATTTGTGTGTTATGACTACACCGCACAACCATTGCAGCACCTTTCCCCTACACGCAACTAGTGTTCCCAACACTAACACCCACGTCCACGCTAGTCCTCCTCAATACCACCACGCTGGTCCTCCTCAATACCACCACGCCTTTTAACACACAACCACAACATGCCACCATCGCCTCTTCATTCTCTACACATGTGCTTTCAACTTCATTCAAGAGTGACTCCTGCAACCCATGTTCAGGTCTTCAAGGGAACCAGCCATGGGTTATAAATATATAAGCAAAAGTTATTTTATCGCCAATGACCCTAAACAATTATTAATTACATGCATCCATCTTCTACATCAACATGGCACCTAGCTATGGGGACCACTACCCTTTAGGCGATTTATGAGCACCTACCTCACAAATGTTCATACGTGAGGAGGCACCTTCCACAAAGGTAGCTCAAGCCTTACAAGTTCAAGATGCCATCCTAGTCGACCTTAAGTAATACCTCTCAAAGACACAAACTCGTATGCACTCGCTAGCCAGTAAGAGTTGATGCAATTTCCTATTCAAGGTGCACCAATGGGTAGACCTATAGGTACTAGCATTCCACCTGACCAAGCTTTGCAAGAAGCACCATCCAAACTCACCCTAAAGTACTACACCCTTCCAAATCATGAGCAGCATAGACGACATTGCTTATGAGCTCAAGCTACCAACAAAAAGCCATGCCGATCTAGTATTTCATGTATAACAAAAACATACTCCAACGTAGGAAAGGCATTAGATATGGGAGTCTAAAAAACAAGTATCTATATCCTAGATAGATAAGCATAGCCCTACACATGTGAGAGTATCTCCTCACTAGGCATCAATTGATCCTTGAGAGCATTATATTGTAGTCCAAGGGCAAATGAAAATTAAGCAATCCTTATATAGTTTCTCTTTGCTTCTTCATTTCCACCACATGTGCAGTATGTTTTTTTGGAGAGGAAAAAAGGATGGTTATCGACACTCAATAACCATCCAAAATTTCATTAAATCAAGAAATGTAACAAACTTACAGATTGTTTAGCCACAGCTCTGAGCAAACACACACTTCCCTCACAACATTTTCCACCCATGCTCTCCCCTTTCAAAAAACACAATCACTACGGTGCAGCCAAATTGACCAAAGTGTTGCCATAGCCTTTACCCATCCTGTTGTATTGGCATGTACCAGAGATTGGAAAGAATCCCAACAAGCATCAAAAGAGGACATATCAGCCCACCGCCAATCACATCTCGCCCAAATCTCCAAGGAGAAGTCACGCTGAAAGAAAAGGTGCTCAAGATTTTCCATTGCAACCCCACAAAAGATGCAATCCAGGTCATCACCACCAGCCCATCTAGAATGGAAGTCTTTCATTACCAATTTTTCTTTCCTAAAGAGCGACAAAAAGATTTTAAACTTTAAAGGGATAAGTAACTTCCAAACCATGAAACAATCCTCCTAAACCTAGGGTGCCAACCCTAATTCCAATGTCAACTTCTTGTATGCCTTAGTCACAGTGAAATAACCATCCATCCACCTAAAACCATCCAAAGGCTCTTCGTTAATAGAAATCCCATGAAGTAGCCCCAAGAGCTCCAATAACTCCTCCATAGAGGCATTAGAGATACCTGGTTGTAGGACCAAGGACCAGATCTAGATGAACTGTCCCACACATCAAAAACAAGAGCATCCTTATCCCGAGCTAAACCAAAGAGACGAGGGAATAAACACTAAAGACTTCCGCTTCCGATCCAGTCATCCTTCTAAAACCTGAAGGAATACCCACCACCAAGCCTCGACATAAAGTACCCCGCAAACAATCCATGTCCAATGAAAGGCTCAACAAAGGCCTAAAAGGCTGACAGTCACACCCGTCGAAAATGCCTAAAAGCCACATCAACAGGGGGTCCATAGGAATCTCTTAATACTTATCCAAGAGCCCACTTCCGCCCACTAAAAATCTCGTCACCACTTCAAAAGAGGTGTAACATTAAAATCATCAAGTCTCCTTATTCCCAAACCACTTTTTTCCTTAGGCTTACAGACCTCTGTCCAAGGAACAAGCTAAAGGAAACGGCCTTGATGATTAAGCCCCTTCCGAAAAAATCTTTTACTTGCCACTTCCATCTTTGCCAAAATTTTCATTAAAGGCCTAAATAAGAAAGGATAGAAAAAAAGGATTGCCGACAACACTACCTTAACAAGCACGAACCTTCCACCTCTAGAAATAAGTTTCCCACTCTAACCATTCAACCTCTTATACACCTCCTCAACAAGCCTCCAGTCCACCACCACCAAGTATTTCCCTTTCAAGGGCAAATCGAAATATGTAACTAATAATCTAGCAATCGACGTATCAAGCACAGTAGAGATCCTCTCCTTAGTAAGCTTGTTTAAATGGAAGGGAATGAAGGATGGCTTTCTCCCATCAATCAAAAGACCTTAGATTTCACCAAAAGCCTAAGCAACCGCAAGATGTACTCAGCCCCACATGTGCAATATTGAGTTGATAGGTATTTTGCTTAACCAAAGATTCATCACATGACCATAGCACTCATCCAAGGAGAGTTACGGATTTCCTCGATCAACCTGTATAGCCAGGCAACATTTATATGCTACGAATATAATTCGTGCCCAGCCTCCTATAGTTCCATGGCTGACTTGATCATGATCACTTTCCTAGCAATATAGGGCTTTATATTGTTAATCAACCAAGTAGATACAAGATCATTGTGTACCTCCCAATCCTCAGTTGTAAGCTTGTGTTCAAGCTTCTACAAAATATACTTCTTGCACTATGATCCCATAAATCACTCAAATGCCATAAACCAAAGGAAAAAAATTATCATATCAAGTTTTGATGTAGGGCGCATTGGATGGATGTCTTCTCCCCAAAGTCATTTGCAGTAACAGCCTTCTCTTTTGCAATCAACTATGCATATCAGGAATCACAAAGAACAATTATATGTAGAGGCATTGCTATCATTATCTGGCAAACATTTGCTTTCACTTTCTATGTATTCACTTGGCATTCCTTCTTTCATTTTCTATCATTCAAATCTCTTTAGTACTTCATAAGGCAGAATAATATGCATTAAACTACATGCCCTCTATATATAGAGGCATAAATGTGAATACATAGAAAGTCCAAGCAAATAAACGAAAATAAAAAATAAGGAAATCCTTCTGAGAATAGGAATCCTCTAGAATAGGCATTGCCCTTCTCAATGGCCTTAGAATAATACTGCAATAATGACCAGCCCTCCTGTCAAAGACATGCCATCACATTGTAAACCTAAAAGACTACTTGAGTTCTTCTCATGAGAGTATCTCCCTCGGGCTACCCTACATCTCTTTCACGATCTTGTATTACATGATCTCATCCCTAATCCTAAGGATGACAAAGTTCCTAATCCACCAACGAACATTCCACCTCAATAACACATGTTAAAATCATAGATCATAAATCTAAGAATCATGTTACATCTAAGTCAAAATCCCACTAAATGTCTCAAATAAGTCATTATCTAATGATCTAGTCTACAAAATCAAACCCACCAACTACATCATCAATTCATTTAATCAAGATATCAACTAAAAATGGGAAGAAAATACCCAAAAATCGAGCTACAATCAAGAAAAAAAGAATCTTAGATTTCCTTGTAGGAGAACCTCTAAAAAAGTTACAAGATACAGACGAGAAAAAATATCTCTGCACAAGGTTGCCATGCCAGAGCTAGAGGGCAAAGGGGTGCACATTTCGCACTGATGCCCCTCTATTTAATTAGCAGGTGTAAAAATTTGGGCAAACCCTACACTTTGACACCTTTACCATGTCAAACAGCCCAATTCTGCGGCTCACATGATAATCCATGAGCAATGAACTCTAATACAGAACATCCCAACAAATATGATGAGTGCTTGAATCCATGTCTATGACATTCTACTAGTTTTACACTAATCATCAGATACCTAACACAAGCCTCCCCCTTCAACTAAGCTTAGGACAGGTAAATGGAAGATAAGAACCTAATCGTAAGTAGAGTTCATCTAAAGAAAAGAAAAAAGAAAAAAAAAATAAACTTCTCAATTTATGTAGTTGACTCCAAGAACATATTGATTTCAAGTTCCATCAATTGCACTGTTGTCATATCAAACGCCCAATGTGGCTCATCCCATCAAAATGCATCCCCCATGTAAGAATCTTTCTTTGAAATTCTGACTGAACCCCTCCTCTTTCTTATAGAAACCATCCATCTTAAGTATGAACATATAAAAAGCCACACTACAGAAGCAATATCCTCAATCTTTGCAAGAGTGTTGGTCCATCAAGCAATGTACCACAAAATCTAACCCTGCAAAGCCTCGTGAAACTTACAATAACACTACAGAAGCAATATCCTCAATCTTTGCAAGAGTGTTGGTCCATCAAGCAATGTACCACAAAATCTAACCCTGCAAAGCCTCGTGAAACTTACAATAAAGGACCAAGGAACTAGGGTTGCACACGGATAAAGTTGGGTAAGGTTAGGACCCAACTCACAACCCGACCCAAGATCTACAAGTTGGAATTTTTCCAACACATAAACTTGGGTCAGATTAGATAAGGTTGTTGACTAATCAAACTTCTTTTATGTAAATAGTAACAAAAAATTTGAAACTCATAATAGCTGTTGAGAGGTGAAATCGATCTATTACGTAAGAGAAACCTTAAATCTCTTTATCCACAGAAACATCAAGGAAAGCAAATTGTAAGTCTAGTGATTTGTAGCACTCCCCCACAAGCTGAAGCACATATATCCCGTAACTTGAAGTGAAAAAAATGCAGTTTGTGACGAGAAGGTGCTTTAGTGATGTCACAGCATCCCGCTAGCAAAATGGTTGCAATAAAGATTGTTACCTTATTGTCATAGTACATAGCTACTAGCAATGAAATTAAGACACCAAAGTCTTTAAGAATAAACAGCACCAAAGTGCCTCACATGTAATACGTGTCGTTGCCTAATACTCAGATTTTGCATTAGATCGAGATACAATATTTTGCTTCTTACTTCTCTAGGTAACCAAACTCCCACCTACATAGTTGTAGATGCCAGTCATGAAGCGCTAATCTTCATGAGCCCAACATGATCAACATCTAAATATCCCTATAATTAAAGTGACCAATAAATGCCCAAGTCAGAAGATGTGAGGAGTTGTAGGTTGAACCTCCTAGGAAGGGATGAGGAAGACCAAAAAAGTATTGAAGGAAAACTATTAAGTATGGTGTTAATTAATTAAGCCTAGAAATAGCTCAAAATAGATCTAAGTGGAAACAAAGAATCCATGTAGCCAACCCCACTTAGTGTAGGAAAAGACTTTGTTGTTGTATTAAGGTGACCATGCTTAACAAAGGAAAGTACCCTCCCTTCATATATCTAAAAACTTGGTAAACACCATTGATTTAAATGCCGACGGCATGCCGTCGGCAAGGTCATTTCCGAGCAACAATCGTGCCGATATGAAGAAAACGTCGATTTACAGGGATTTCGTCGGCATGCCCTCGGCACGGTCAGCATGCCGTCGGCATGGTCGGCATGCTGGCGAAATTGGTGCCCATGTCGAGGTTTCTATTGGTTTTTTTAATTACTTTTGCTATTTTTGTTGGTATGCATCGGCATGCCCTCGACATGCTCATCAGCATGCCCATCGAAAAACGGGCATTTCCACGGCATGCCCTCAGCATGCCCACGAAATGCACACTTGGAATTCATCGGCACGGCATCGAAATCGGCATTTCGAACCTTGGTAAACACCAACCCAATGTCTCCCTAGGTTGTTGCTAAGGGTGTACACAGGTCGAGTCAGGCTGGGTTGAGAGTTATAATGGATTGAGTTAGGTTGGGATTTTCCCAACCTAATAAAAAATGGGTTGGATTAGATTTAGGATTTAACCAACTCAACCCAACCCAACCTGTAAACCAATACAACCCGATTTATATATACATATATATATTATATGTATATAATATATACAATATATTGTGTGTGTGTGTGTGTATTATTTATATATATATATATATATATAAGGGCGCCAAGCTACTGATGGAAATTCAAAAACTCATCTTGAATCTCAACATGCCTGAATACATATATATCTATATATTATAAAATAATAATATATGACTTGCATAATCCTCATCTCTCCCATAACGCAACACCCTCTGCCCTCACCTCACCTCCAAGCTTCACTCCAAGTGACGCCTCTCCTCAACTCCAAGCTCTAAGCGATGCATTCTCCTCTCCTTGATGGCGGTGACACCTCGCACTCTTCAAGTCCTTAACCTTCTCTCTTCCCGTAGCACTCCAGCTCCGCCCAAGTCCCCAACGACCCACCTCTCCTCTCTTCCTCCTCACAAGGACACCCCCACCACTACCAAACGACCCACTTCTCTCTTCTTCCCCAAAGAGACCCCACTACTACCGTCAAATGACCCACCTCTCCTCCCTTCTTCCCTACAAAGATCCCACCACCACTACCAGAGCACCCCTTCTATATTTGTTGTCGATTATTAATATAGACCTGAGCATTTATATGCAACTATCAAGTTTATTATCAAGTACTTTTCTAGTTATTTTTAGGTCATATCCTTTTTTTTTGAAGTTTTTTTTTCTTTTTACCTATATTATTTATTTTTTTATATGATACAAGTTGTTTATGATTTTTTTATTATTATTATTAAGTACGAAAAACTTAGGAAGTATGTAGGAGATAAGTATAAGCTTTGACTAGTCAACAACCTGCTCAACCCAACCTGATTTTATGGATTGGGTGGGTTCGGTAATGTAACGGGTTGGGTTGAGTTGGAAAATTTTCAACCAGGAAATCGTAGGTTGGGTTTAGGTTGAGTCCCAACTCGACCCATGTACACCCCTAGTTGCATAAATTGGCTGAGTCTACCAACATAAGCAATGTGAAGTCTAATGATAGTAAAATAAATTAATTTGTCCACAATAGCACGATGGCACGTCACATCCTCAAACTTTAAACTGTTAGGGTCAAAAAGACACGTGAGGATTTAACAGAACAATTACCGATTTGCATCCTATCATCCCCATCTCTCAAAGTACGTTCAATACATACTCTCTTTAAGCTTGGATACGACCTCCATCAACATGACTCACCTTAATACCAAGAAAGTAATTAATAAGTCCCAAATCTTTTGTGACAAACTGAGTGTAAAAACTAGGATGCCATCCAAATCACTACACGTAAACAATTAATATAATTTTTCACAGTGAAGACTAAGTAATTTGAAAACGAGAGTAAAACCAAAGTCTTAAACTACTCTGCTTAACCTTTCAAATCATGCTCGTGAGCTCTACTTGAATTCATAGATAGCCTTATTAGGTCTACAAACCTTGGAATACTCCCCTTGAATAACAAAGCCTAGAGGTTGCTCCCTATAGACTTCTCCATGAAGATCGCCATATAAAAATGCAATTTTGATTTCAAGTTGAAAGATAGGCCAATCAAATTAACTACAATAGAGAGAAGGATGTGAACAAAGTTAAGGCAAGCCACCAGGCAAATGGTGCAAAATAATCCATGCCATATGCATATATCCTTTGGCCAACAAGTAAGCCTTGTATCGTTCAATGAAACCATCAAGAAGATACTTAAAAGCAAACACCCACCTACACCCCACAATAGTAACACCCAAAGAGAGGTCCACCAAGTCCCACACTTGTCTAAACTGCAAAGCAAACATCTCTGTAAGAGTGTGTAGAAGCGAAGCGGGCCTAGGTGCGTGGATGGTCCACGTGTGGAGCTTGGAGATCGATGGAGAGAGAGGGGAGAGTTGGTGGAGGAGAAAGCAGGGAGTTGTTGATGATAAAAGATGCTTACTACAACTCAAGTCAAACAATTAATTGTTGATCTCTATATAAAGAGATCTACTCCTAAAACAACTCTTAATCAAATCAAATCCTAACAACCAATCAATCAACTAATCCTAAATTGTCTCATTCCTAAAGTAGACTCCTACTAAAGAAAAGAAGTTGCCACATGTGGTACAAAACTTGGCATGCAAGCTACCAATCAAAATTCCTAAACAAGCCACGCAGCCTTGACACCTAGACCGACTGCCATGTGGATTGTCCACATGGCCACTGTACCACGTGGCTTCACTCCTTCACACTTCCCCTCAAGTAGAGGCGATATCATGTCATAGACTTTTTGTATTTGTGATGAGGCTAGAGTCCCCACCACTCATCTTCATCATTTTCAAGCTCAGAGCATGCAAACATGTCACTATTGGAAGTCACAGTGTAGCCTCTTGCGACTTCCGAAGCCGTTGCCTCTTGGGCAACCTCAATAGTTGTCGCAACAGCCGTCATGGTCTTCTTCTCCTCTTATGAGAACATAGCTTGAATTTTCTCAAGATCTGCAAGTGTAAGGGAGTTCACACGTGAGGTACTAGTAGTCCCACATGGAGGCCTCCCAAACTTGTCCCAACACCTATCTTGTAGGCAATTCATACACCTGCAATGTTGACAAGGTAGAAAGACTTGACCCAACCCTCGACCTCATCCTTTCTTGCGTCCTACGCCTCCATCAAAAGTGGTCAATGCAGTGTTTTCAGACACCACGACTCGACTAGGTTCGGCCTCTGGTTCTCCAAGTTTTTCAAGATGACGATAGATCATCTCAAGATCCATCTCCCCATCCAGCGCCAAAATCTGATCATGTGTTTCCTGATATTAGGGATGTAATCCCAATAGAAATCTCGTGGCCTGCCACCTCTCATGTGTGGTAGTATGCTTGTCACAACAGGCAGGCTCGTAAATCTCAAGCTCCTCAAATAGTACCTCCATCTTCGAATAGTATTTATTAAGAGAAAGATCCCCTTGATTTGTGGTCCCAATGCGAGTATATATGTCAATGATGCAAGCGTTGCTAGACTTCTTGGAGTATCTCTTCTCCAAGGAATCCCACATCTCGAACGCCAACTTCTTGTATAGCATATTGGAAGTAATGGATGTATTGACTGAGTTCATCACCCAATTCATCACCATGCAGTTCTCTTTCTCCCACTTCTTCGTGTCCTTGGTTTTGGGCTCCTCCTCCAGTAGAACATGCAAATTGTCTTGGCCACCTACGAAGATTTTAAACGCCGATGCCCATAGAACATAGTTCAAGGCACCCTAAAGCTTGATCGTGGTGCCTTGAACAATGACTTTCCCTTCTCCCTTCTCCGGTGTAAATCTGATTCTCATTTTCAGCCATCTTATCCCTCGAAGAACAAGCCTCCCTCTACTTCTACACTCTGCATAAGGCAATGGATGCGTAAGAGAAGAGACTCGTCAGGGTCACCTTCTCGCATCCTTGGGCCTTGCGTAAGGCGCCAAATCGTAAGGCGCCAAGGTCCTTTAAGGAGTTCTTAGGAGAACCTCAATACTAATGAAGATGCCTCGAAAGTCGAGGCTTCAACGCACATGCAAACTGACGCACAAGACTGGGCTTGCTTGTGCGTGATCTCCTCTCCTCGCGACTCCTTGTTCCACGTGTGGATGAATGGAGAGGCCTAAACCGGTGGCTCTAATACCATATAAGAGCATATGGAAGCGAAGCAGGCCTAGGTGTGTGAATGGTCCACACATGGAGCATGGAGATCGATGGAGCGAGAGGGAGAGTTGGTAATGGAGAAGGAAAGAGTAGGGGGTTGTTGATGATAAAAGATGTTTATTGAAACTCAACTCAAACAAATAATTGTTGATATCTTTATAAAGAGATCTACTCCTAAAACAACTCAATTAAATCCTAACAATCAATCAATCAACTAATCCTAAAATATCTCATTCCTAAATTGGACTGCTACTAAATAAAATAAGTTGCCACATGTGGCACAAAACTTGACATGCAAACCATCAACCAAAACTCCTAAACAGGCCACACGGCCTTGACACCCAGACCGACTACCACGTGGACTGTTCACGTGGCCATTGTACCACGTGTTAGTCCATGTGGCTTCACTCCACATCCTCCATCGCAACTTTCCAAGAACGATGCTTCAAAAGATTCCTGGGAATCTAACCACCATCATCAAAAAGAGAAACATGTCGACCAGAATCAAGAAGATTGTCAAAGGTCATATAGTTGGAAATAGGATGCTTGGCACATGATCAAGAAGCCTTTCGAAAGACAATCGGAATATCCAAATCATATAAAAGTAGGAGGGATACATGTGTTTTTTTTTTTTAAACCTACTGGTCATGGTTATCTTGTGACAAGTTTTGGGCTACTTTTTGCTTCATTAGGTGCAACTCCAGCTGATGGGAGGATCAAAAAAGGGAATAGCGGTTAAAGGTTCCTTACAAGTAATGGAAGAGGATGGATGTCTACATTGAAGTTGTCGACAGTAGTACATATTTACGGTAGGTGGTGACAGAGGTGGAGGTGGTGGTGGAGTTGATAGTGACGGTGGTGATGGTGATGGTCCCACAAACAAGGTGGCTCAAGGGACATTGGTAAGAACAACTCATTTTCAGTATTAGGCTTCATGTGTTTCCCAACAAAAGAGAAGTATAGGACATCTTCAAAAAAGTTTAGACCGACCAAGAAGCCAACTTATCTACCTTGAAATGATGAATAAAGCAAACACTCAAAAATTCCAAGAGGTAAAGAGAGCAAATCTCTTATAGGTTACAGCAGAAAATAGGGAACTTTGACACCAAGAACTAAAGAAGAGACTGGTTATGAGAAATGCCACATTAAGAACAACATCAACCCAATAATGCAAAAAAAAACTCATCTAAAATATCCTAGTACAAGCAACATCAAGCATTGGACGCAATTTCCACGCCACAATCCCATTTTGTTGAGAGGTGTAAACACACGAAGTCAAGTATATTACCCCCAAAGATGTAAAGAAGGCCAACAAATCGTTGTCAACAAACTCAAGCCCATTATTACTTTGGAAAACATGAATAGAAGTGGAAAATCATTCTTATTTCCATATATAAATTTTTACTAGTTACAAGAGCCTGACTTTAAAATATATATCCAAATAACAAAACAAGAAAATGTCAAAAACCCCTTGCACTCTTGATGGACAAGTTCCCATAATCTACATAGACTAGAACCAAAGGAGACACTTCCCTTTTATTTATCATGGACTAAAAAGACATCCTATGATACTTGCCCGAATGACATGCATCACACTAAAAAGACTTTGGAAAATCTAACTCGGGAAATTGGCAACAACGAAGTGGGATACTCAAATGACCCACCAAAAATGCCACCCCACTAAGAGCTACAAAGGTAGAAAGGCTATGAGATGGTAAACTAAAGTGGCAAAGGCCATCCCTCTTAAATCCTCCAGCAATTTGCCTCATTGCCTGGAGATCCTACAACAACAACCAACCCTTCTCCCACATTAAGTGGGGTCGATTATATGAATTCTTTGATTTATTTTGAGCTATTTTGGACTTGAATTGAATTAATTGAAGTTATACTTAATAATTTCCTTCCAACATTTTTTTGATCTTTCCTCACCCCTTCTCAGTGGGTTCAACCTTGAACTCCTCACATCTCTTCCTTGGAGCATTTAATAAGCTTCTCTAAAAATATCCAAATCACCTTAAACATCTCTCTCATTTAATATCATTTAAAATACAATACTTTCTTATATGACTACAGATCTATCTTAACATCTTCATTCTGTCACAAACATGTTTTACACATGCCCATTGTGGACGGCCCAACATTTAGAACCATCCTGCATGGCAGGTCTTACAGCTACTCAATAGTACTTTGTTTCAACTTTCAAAAGAACCCTCTTATCAGATAGAACACCAGAAACCCCCCCTCCATTTCAACCACCCTACATGCGTTAATTATGTGTAGCATTTCCATCAATTTCACTATCTTGTTGGAAAATGAATCCCAAGTATTTAAAAACATCTTTCATTGGAATGCACTTTTCTCCGATTTTTATATACATCCCTTCATTGTTCCTTCTACTACCAAACTTACATTCCATATACTCAGTCTTTGACCTGCTTAGGCTTACCCTTTAGCTTCCAAGACTTCTCTCCAAAGTTCAAGTTTTCTATTCACTCTATCTTTTCTCATCAACCAACAAAATATCATTAGCAAAAAACATACACAATGGCACCTCAACTTCGATATACTTCATTAACTCATCCATGACTAACGTAAAATGGTAAGGGCTTAAAGCTGATCTTTAATGCAGACCAATGATAATATCAAAGTACTCTGTCAATCCATCCTTAGTCCTTACACAAGCTACAACTTCATAGTACATATCCTTTATGAGGTTGACATACAAAACAAGTACATGTCCTCTCTAAAATTCTCCACAAGATATCTCTTGGGGCATAGTCATAGGCTTTCTCCAAATTAATAAAGACCATATGTAAATCCTTCTTCTTAACTCTGTAGATCTCTATCATACGCTTGAGGAGGTGTATTACCTCAATGGTAGACCAACCTAACATAAATCCAAACTGGTTTTCAATTACTACAAAGACTTACCTCAGCATTCTTTTAATTATTCTCGACCAAAACTTCATCGTATAACTCATCAATTTGATACCTCTATTGTTGGAATAATTTTGTATATCTTCTTTGTTCTTGTATAACGGTATCACAAAGCTTTTCCTCCCATTCCTCCGGCATCCACTTGTCTCTCCAAATAACATTAAATAATTGTGTGAGCCAAGTTATACCCTCTTCCCCCATCACTCATAGGAATATCATCAAGCCCAACAACCCACCTAATTTTCATCATCTTTAAAACATCCACTACTTTTTTATCCTCCGATAGCTTATCAAATTCAAATAATCTTCCAAATTAGCCAACTCCCCTAAGATGATGTCATCCTTTTAATTTCCATCAAAAAAACTTATGAAAATAATTTTTCCATCCTGTCTTTATATCCTACTAGCTATAACCACCCCTTTTTTTTGTCCTTGATGCACCTTACATGCATAAGGTCCTCTATTTTCCACATTCTTCCTTTAGTTAACTTGAAGATATCCTTTTCACCTTCTTTAAAATCAAGTTTCTTATAAAAATGCTCTCAAGCTTTTGCTTTTGCTTCACTAACTACTTCATTTACTTCTTTCTTTGTTATTTTGTAGTTTTCCATATTTTCATCAGTCTTATCTCAATATAAGACTTTGAAGCAAGTTCTTTTAATTGTAAGCTTCTCCTATACTTCTTCACTCCACCACCAAGCCTCCTTTTGTCCCGAAACTCCTTTAGACATGTCTAATACCTCTTTTGCAACCTTTCTAATATAGTTTGCCATATTTACCCATAAGTCATCAACACTTCCATCAAGATCCCAAGTCTCTTGTCGCATCATCTTCTCCTTGAATCTCTCTTACTCTTTCTTAAGATTCCACCATTCAATTCTTATATTCTTAAACATCAATTTTCTCTTCTTTGACTTCTTCATATCACATCCAACACTAAAAGACAATGTTAAGTAGTTAAATTCTCCCCTAAAATAATATTGCAATCTTTATAGCATAATAGATCTCTTCTTCTCAAAGCAAAGTAATCAATCCCGAAGGACAAAAAAGGATTCATAAAGGATTGCTCAATATTTTAAGGCTTTAATGATTTGACTTATAAATAGCAAATCCAACACAAATTTAGGTACAGAGTGACCATGTGAGTGGAATAGTTTGCAAACTAGTAGCAAAAGAAAATGAAGGATCAACTACATGGACACAAAGGATCTAAGAGAGACTGTGCATGTAGTTTGAAAGGCACCTGAGTGTGTAATCCATTCAAAGTCGTGGGATTTAGTGGAAAGGACATGAGTACCTACTGGTGTCACTACAAAAGCACCAGTAGAAGATGTGGACTGAGAGTGAAAAAGCAATCCATCGTATTCATCTCTAGAGATGGTGACCTAAGGAGAGGACAAATCAAGCTGAAAGTATAGATCATTTGAAGTTGAGGAAACTTGATTAGCTCTTAGGGAACGACGACCCTGTGGATAATCATGCTTAATCCAGCATGTATTAGCAATATGATTCGTCCAATAGCAATGCTCACCAAACAAGCCATCTTGTCCATGTCCAAGACCAACAAGTCAACACCCTCTCTCCGTACCTAAAGAGCCACCGTAGCCTCACCCACCACTGAAGACATAGCTGATGACTCAGCCTTAGGTGTAGGCTCAGATACCTCAAGTCTTGAGCCATATGCATAGATCTATGCAGGACTAGGGATTTCCTCAAGGGTCATTAGCTGATCTTTAACAGCACTATACTCTGAACCAAGTGTTGCCAAGAATTGAGCTGAGCAAACAACTTCCTGCTGCTTTGACATCACAAAGACAGATGCTAAGATGGGTTGATAAGTGACCTCATCCCATAGGTTCTTTAGAGAACCATAGTATGCAGCTAACAACATAAAAACCTTAAAGGTGTGTATGTCCTTAATAACTCAATACATGTAGGCTATGTTGCTCTTGTGAGAATAAATCTCATAAAAAGCATCACATATTTTCTTTGCTAAGGAGTATGAAATGACTTGCATGGCAATAGATTCCTTCATATTGTTCAGGACATAAGTAACCACCCAAACATCGTCCGCTTTCCTAATCATCAATCTTATCCTTTTCTTCAAGTTCATCCTTAAGTAGAATTTACTTCTATGTGATCCTGTAAACAAAGCAAAAGAAGTCAACCACAAAAGAAAATTTGTAACATCAAGCTTGATTGAGGTACCAGAGAGCACTCATTG
Organism: Thalassia testudinum; assembly: GCA_037157565.1. Lineage (NCBI taxonomy): Eukaryota > Viridiplantae > Streptophyta > Magnoliopsida > Alismatales > Hydrocharitaceae > Thalassia > Thalassia testudinum. The sequence continues at coordinate 121,893,929 of JAZHRO010000036.1, read as the reverse complement.
TAGATCCTTTCCAGACAACTCGCTAGAAATATCCTTGATTTCTATCATGATAACCAAGATTTATTATTTATAGAATCACAAAAGAAAGAGCAAGTTGACATAGAAACAACAAATAAGCACCGTAGATGATGTTACCAAGGACAAAAACCTAGAAGCCATAGGTTTCAATTGCAACTTGCAAAAAATGACTTCATAGTAGGAGAGACAATTTTAGGGTCATTAAAGAGCATGGGCACTACTGGGGGGGGGGGGGGGAGTGCTGGAGAGCAAGGACAACACTCCCAAGGGTTACTAGACCTCCAACGAGCAACGAAGGAGCTAACAACCACAAGTGGCCGAACGATGCTAGAGATGAGAGCAACCAGGCAGAAGAGCTCTTGAAGGCACTACTGTCAACCGCTAGAGGGCTAGCAACGTCGACTCGGGGCCATCAATGGCTAGACCACACAAACTAGGAGGTTGCCAGAGACAAGCAATAGTGGTGGCCGGTTGTTGAAGGCCTCCAATGCATGATTCTAGGTTGGAAGGGTGTTGATGCACCACTCAACCTTTAAGAAACACAAGTTCTTTGTGTTTTGTTCCTAAACAAACCTTAGATCTCATTTTTTGTGGGGTATTAGATTGCCAACCTACGATCGTTGCTCAGATAGCATGTTGAGAAGAGAAATTGATTCTATTAGGTAAAAGAAATCATATGTGTCTATAATATAGAGACAACAACAATAACAACAAAGCCTTCTCTCACGCTAAATAGGGTCAACTACATAGATTATTGACCTCCATTCAGATATGTTTTAAGCCATTTCTAAGCATAAATTAAAATAATTAAGGTCATACTTAATAATTTCCTTCAACACTTCTTTGATCTTCCTCACCTACTCCTACCAGTTTCAACCCCCAACTCCTCGTATCACCTAATTGGGCATTTAGTAATCATCCTTGCAAATGTCCAAACCACCATAGACGTGTCTCTCTCATTTTATCCTCTATCAGTGTCACGCCAACTTTTTCTCGAATAATCTTATTTGAAATACAATCCTTCCTTGTATGACCACACATCCATCTTAATATTTTCATTTCTACCACAGACATATTTTGCACATGCCTATAATTGACGGCTCAACATTCAGAACCATGCAACATGGCAGGTTTTACAGCTACTCAATATTACTTTCCTTTAACTTTCAAAAGAACCCTCTTATCACATAGAACACCAAATACTCCCCTCCATTTCAAACACCTTACATGAATTCTGCGTAATATCTCCATCAATTTCACCATCTTGTTAAAAAATGAATCCCAAGTATTTAAAAACATACTTCATTGGAATGCACTTTTCTCTAACTTTTACATCCATCCCTTCAATGTTCCCTCTACCACTAAGCTTGCATTCCACATGTTGAGAGATGAAGAGTTGTAGTAGGCGATATTTAGTTCCACATCATATATTGTGAGTTTGTGTGTGAGTGGTGCTCATAAATAGGTTGTTGTACCCTCACTTTTTTATAAGAATAAAGAGGGATTTCACCCCACGATTTTCTCCCCGCTCTTCATAAGTAGGATTTACACATAAACCCGAGCATTCATATCGTAATGCTCTTGATATTTATGTTATCTATTTTATTCCGCTTATTTTATATTTCAACTAATCACAAAACAAGTTGATTCTTAAAGAAGATTATTTTCTTGTTTTAACATTTTTTTATCATTATCGATTCTTTGTGTTCTTAGAATGTTCATCTTAAGGAAGCACGTGTGAAGGCTTCTCTATCTGTAAGCAAAGAAAAGGCAATGGTGGCGATGAACATGACGCAAGCTATAAGGCATCACAGCCCACCGAGCAGCGCTGAGGATCACCAGGAATCACCATAGCAGCACCAAGCGGTGCTAGGGGTCAGATCTACCCAGTACCCACCAGGTGGTGCTGGGGATCACAACAGCCCTCCAAGCAGCACTGGGTAGTGCAAACAACAGCCCAGGTGACACTGCAAGGCGACTGTAGCACCAACGAAGCACCTAGGTGGTTCTGCTCAAGGAGGGCGATGGCATTGCAAAGTGGCAACACTACCTTGTACTCGAGAGAGGACAACGAGGTCCACAGCAGCAACAAAGTAGAAGGCAAGATCGCACCATGAAATCGAGGCAACAACAAGCGTCCTAGCGTCGATTGCACACTATCTCGCGCAAGGATGGCAACAGCAAAGATGGCAATGAAGGCAATGATCTCGGGCGAAGATCTTGTGAGAGACGCAACAATAAAGATGTCAGAGAAGGACATTACAAACGTGATTGTGGGTTCTTTTGAACCTCACAAGAGATATTTTAGTATTTTCTATCTTTATCCCTTGTGTTTTTTTTGTTATACCTATTAGGTCATTACTTAGCTTTGCAAAAGAAAAAAAAAAGGGATAGAAAAGAAAGAAGAAAAGGACATAAGCAGAAATGAAAAAAAGGAATAAAATATAAAAAGAAAAAGAAAAAACATAAGGAAAAAATCAACGAAAAAAAGAAAAGAAAAAAATGATATTTTTTTTTTGAAAAAAAAGGAAAGCTATCGAATCACGATAGCAATCCGGAGGGGCATTTTATTCATCTTATAAAAAAAATTGGGAGGGCATTACAAAACAGATCTCCAAAGATGTATAAGGGACCAGCACTCATTTACAATTTACGTTACGCACGCCGGTCTCTCCTGAAATACCCTCGCATTCCTCGCCCTCCACACACACCACATAGTCGTCGCTATACGCATATGTGGTTTGTCCCGCACCATGAAGTTCTGTCATAAGGTGTCCCAAGTAGGAAGCAATTCATGACAAAGTTTTCCCCACACCACATCTGTGATCAAGCAAGTAGAAAAAATATGCCCCCACTGTCTATGTGGAAGCCACATAATGGGCACTCATGTAGGTCCGCCCCCATCCTCCTATGTCTCAATTCCCAAGTGATCAGGCCCTCCCTTCTACACAGCCATAAAAAGATTTTCACTTTCAAAGGAACCTTCAGGAGCCATATTTTTTTCCCAATTTGATCATCTTCCAGATCTCTATTGGATTCCAAGATCCTCTGATATGCACGCGCTGCTATATAGGTGTTGTTCCATGCATAAGTGTCATCCATTCCATCTCTCGATCTGAAATTCTGAATATCTGAGATCAATCTCAACTTCTCCTCACCTAGGCGAGTCCCCTCCCTGTTGGTTCCAGACCCTGAAATTTGCCATTCACTAGCAAATTCAGACAAATAGTTGCTTATTGCAGAATCCTTATTTGCAGCTACCATATATGTCCTTGGATAGGTATCTTTCAAGGTACCCAGATCAGACCAGTCCTCCTTCTAGAAACTGAACATATGGCCATCTCCTAAAACTAGCTGCAACAGATGCCAATTGGATTTTAAGGCCTGCACAACCGACCGCCAGAAGGGAGAAGGCTGGGCTAGGCAGAGTCTCTTCAGAGCACTATTAGAGCTGCCATAGCTGTCTCTAATGATTTCAGACCATACCTTATCTTCGCCATTAAGAACTCTAATCGCCCACTTGACTACCAGTGCCTCATTGAATTCTTTTAAAGCCTTAATCCCCAGTCCGCCAAACTCCTTGGGCAGACATAAGACATAATAGATCCCATTTAATCGGCTGCAAAAACTTGGCACAAACCCTTCCAGAAGAACCGCTTTCGCATCACATCAATACGTTTCCATATAGACTTGGGGGCCTTAAACATGGAAAAAAAATGATAATGATTATGAGAAAAAGAGAAAAACTCTTCTCTATTTGATTTTTTCTTCTTTATCTTATTTCTTCTCCCACACAAGTACAAGAGAGAAAAGGAGAGTGTAAGAGTCTATTATGACCACGTATGAGACTTTCTTTTCTTTAAGGTCCCCTTATGAGACAAACTCCTTTATCTTTTGATCCATAAATGAGAGGACCATTATCTCGGTCTCAAGAGAAGAGACCCCTTTCTTTAAGTTTCCATGTGAGATAAGTACAATCTCTTGGTCTCCATGAGAGACCTTCTTTAGAGTCTTTCAAATGGACAACACAAGCACCAAAGCCAACTTCAATAATTCATCTCGGGACTTCGACCTACACTAGCCTACAAGCAAGAACATGGATGCAAGGAAGCAATGGCCCAATAACATCTATTGAGTTGAGTATTGTGTTCAACTTTGTAAAGTAAAGATTTATTTTGTACAAGTTGAACATTCTATGCTCCAACTTGAGAGGAAATGTTGAGAGCTAAAGAGTTGTTGAGCCATACTTAGTCCTACATTGTATATTATAGGTTTGTGTGTCAGTGGTGCCTATAAATAAGTTATCGTACCCCATTTACTCTTTGAGAAGAATATAGAGAAACTCCCATAGGGGTACTTCTATAATTTTCTCCCCATTCTTCGTGAGTAGGATTTTAACATAACCAAGCGTTCATATCATGATACTCTTGATATTTATATTGTCATTTTATTTTGCTGATTTTATATTTCAACCCCATATACGTAATATTTATCCTGCTTAGACGCAAGCCTTCTCTCCAAAGCTTAACTTTTCTGTTCACTCCCATCTCTTATCTCATCAACCAACACGATGTCATCAGCAAAAAGCATACACCATGACACCTCAACTTGGATATGCTTCGTCAACTCATCATGACCAAGGTAAAAAGATAAAGGCTTAAAGCTAACCCTTGATGCAGACAAATGATGATATCAAAGTAGTCTTTCAATCTATCATTAGTCCTTACACAAGTTGCAGCTCCATAATATATATCCTCTATGAGATATAGAGACACCATAAAAAAAATGCAGTAGGATTAGAAATAAATAAAACACGGAATGTAATGAAACTAAATTACAACTATAGTGATTTATAACAATAACTAAGCAAATAAATCAAGTAATGCTAAAACGAGTGCCAACAAAAATAAAGAAATGATCTAAAACTCATGAAAAAAGATAAAAAATAAAACATGCTTTCAATAGATTGGAAAGAGAAAAAAATCAAATATAAAGAAAGGAAGAAGGGGTGGATAGCAATTAAGTTAGGGGAAAAGGGAGTGCTACGGATTTGAGCTATTAAGAGTTAGAGATAGGGAGAAGGTCGAGGCTAGTGGAAGGAGGTGGGGAAGATCATAGGTGGCCTGGGGTGGCAAGGTGCAAGGAGTATTGGGTGCGTAGTCATGGAGGGAGGGAAATGAAAGGATGCTTTGGGCCATGGAAAGGTTGTGGCTTCACTTGACATGAGGCTAAAAATCTTGAACGCTGTGATGATCCAAATCTAAGGGCTAACATGCTTTCACTATCTCACAAACATTTTCCTCTCGAAGGAATCTTGTCTCTTTAATGTAATACATACATAGCTATATATGGAAACAAATACTAAATAAATCAAACAGGTTACAAACTATGTTGGGTTAGTTAAAAGTTCAACCCAACGCAATTCATATTTCGATGGGTCAAGATTTTTCCAACCCAACCCAATCCATTAAAACTCTCAACCCAATTCAACCCAATGGGTTAACTTGCAAGTTAGACCCAACCCTTGTGCACCCCTACAAGTAACCATATGTCATAGTCTAAGACACAAACAGTGCTACGAAATCAAATTATGGATGGAGAAGTCAACCTGTGAAGAGATCCTAGCGATTGGATAAACTCGTGTGAAACAAAAGACTTGCTAAAAATGATAGATAGAAGGGTCAAGTGATAAAAGCAATAAAAAAGGATATGATTTGGTACATTTCACCAGTGTTGTCAAAGGCAAAAGGTGCTAAAAGGAGAGAGGGGTTCAAGACACCTGAGGCACCAGGCACTCACTCAAGAAAAATGAGGCACTGAAGGATTTATAGATACAGATGCACATACACACACAAACACATAATAACCAAAATATAGTATGTTAGGCATGCATATATATATAATATGCATGATATATAAATACTTAGACAAACAGACAATACACATACTTATGCACATCGATACATATGGTAGGTGTATGTATACAATTTTGCACATTTACATATACACATATTTGTAAGTACACATTATAGTTATATGCTTTTATGTTTATATGATATACTTATGCACATGTGTGTGTATGTGTGTGCATATATATTTATACGTATATGTTGACACATACATACATATACAAACATACAAAATATATGTGCATATTTGTATGTATATATGTATCTATTATATGTACATATTTATCTAAGTACATGTATATGTATATCTCTATACATATGTACATATACATATGCATATGTATATGTTTAACTAAGAACGAGTACTCGTTAATTAAGTAAAAAGAAATTAAAATCCTTAAAAGTATTTTAAAAAAAGAAAACTTGCAAACTCGGTTCAAGTACTCACCCAGGGAACCTAGTACCTTGGCCCAGGTGCTCACCTAGGCAGCACCTCAGGCAAAGCAGGCAAGGCAAGGCAAGGCAAGATGCCAAGGCCTCGCCTCAACTCATCCCAGCACCCAGGCGAGCACCTTGACAATGCTGCATTTCACAAAATGCAATTTGTTTAGCAATCTTTCCTACACTTACGCTGGATTTACCCTTCTGTATAAATAAACTTGCAATACTTGCTTTAACTACTCATGCAATGGATGTGGGAGAATTAATGCTGCTAAAAGCTATGAAAGAGTCTCGGAAGCTTGGTTCGGCCCTGCTCAGAATGGCTTAATCTCTTTACAGACTTATAATTGTTGCAATAGGGTTTCTGGTGTTGACTAACAGATAATGGTTAACTTACAGATGCATTCTCTGTGTACGTCAACATTTTTACTAAAGTAAAAGGATAAAAAGTAAAAACAACTTAAGAATACATGATCATGACTCTTGAGAAGGCACGGCTCAGCTACAGATATTTGAAAGACAACTTTAATGATAAATAACTAATATCCTTCCAAGTTTAGCATAATTCAAATGTCCTTGGGGCTAAGCAAAAGCAATCTTCCAATTCAAGCCACAATTAAAAAAATACAAGATATGTGGAAATCCTTTGATGGCCGAATGACATCCAAATACATATCTTCCAGGTACCATACATAAAACTGGAAAAGACTCAAAAGAATCATATTGCAATACAAAAAGCAAACCTTTCTATCCAATAGGTCCTTGTCAAGATCAGCTAATCTTGCCTTGATTCTATTGGTAAGGGAAAGTGCCACTTCACCGCTAAAAGGAGTGCCAGGTAAATGGCCAAGGTTATATTTACGGAAAAGCCTCTGGATGCCTGAGTCTCTTTCACTTCTCAATGACAAGTGAGCCTAAAAAATTGCAAGAATGAAATCCTGAAATAAATAAATAGCAATAACAGTAATTTTGAATATAACTTCAAGGACAGAGAAGTTTTTCTCATTGCCTCGGCTTCACCCTGAAGTTTTCCTATCTCCAGGGTTGAGATGTTAATTGACTGTGAAAGGGAGGAAATTTTGGTATCCATGTCGCTAAGATCCCTCTCAAGCCTGCTAATCTTAGATTCTAACAGTGCAATCCTTTCTTCAAATTTGGCTTGCCATTCCTTTAGCTCATCATCAGTATCTAATAAGTTCCAAAAAGGAAAGAAGTCAATGACAGTTAGGAGGAACATCACACAACAATTGCAAACATTCATTCTAAGCTAAAGGTACCTAGTTTAAGTCTCATAATCTAACTCAAACAAAAATAACATAAGTCGGAGAAACTAAATAATCTTATTTTTCAAATGAAACACTACACTTCTTTATATAGAGAAAGGTGTTGGATAGATTACAACATAAGTCCAAGAAGACAAAATAAATAATAGAACAGTCCAAAACTATAAAAAAAAGGATAACTAAAGTGTTATGCCAACACTCACCCTCAAGCCGACTTATCTAACTATCTATGATGCCAACACTCACCCTAATGTTAGATATATTCACAATAAGCAAGGAGAATCTATGACTAAGTCTAACACTCTACTAGGACCCCATACATCCACATGCCATAAATCAAAAACAACAGCAGAACCCTAAGAAGAACTGGAAGGAAAACTAGCTCTGTGATGCTTTCCCAACTGACACGCATCACACAAAATCTCAGTGGTAGGCGATATATGAAAGATGACAAGTCGTAACCTATCCAGTGAAGGATGCCCAAGACGAAGATGCCACTGAAGAGTTGTACCAGCACTAAAAGCAACATTACCCTGACACATAGTAGCAAAAGGAGTCTGGATCAAGCAATACACACCTCTCTCCTCATGTCTGCCACCAATTGTCCTCCCTATGAGTTTGTCCTGAAAAATACAACTCAACTCATCAAAAATAATGCGACAGTGCAAGCCTTTTGTGATTGACAAAAGACTAATCGAAAAATCAAAAACATAAAGAACATTAGGCATAGTCAGTGAAGGAGCCACTGCCACATCTCCTTTGCCATACACTCTGCACTGTCTACCATCTACCACCTAAACAGATCTACCAGAAGAAATAGTCTGAACATGTCTAAAGCATGTCTGATCACCACTGAGATGCTGAGAAGCTCTCGAGTCTACTAACCACAAGCCATTGTCAGAAATACCATTACCAAAAATATAAGCAGAAGCTATACCTGAGGAGGCCAATGCAACAGTATCAGTACTAATAGCAATCTCTTGGGTCAACTAGGCGAGACGCTGGACAACATCATAGTCAGCACGTAACACTGTGTTGCTCGCCTCCTTAGAAGAGATAAGCTTAGTTGGCCATAGGAGGTCTACCATGCTTCGACCAACATGAAGCCTCTAATTGACCAACCTTGCCATAGTGTAACCATATGGTGCAGGGTCTGCCAGTCGTGCCCCGACCACCACATCCTCTCCCCCTGGTAGATGGAGCTCCATGTCCATTACGTGCAGCTGCCACTAAGACAAGAGTCTGTCCAACATCTGACAGGAATGGTTTAAAAACCACCCTACTCACCTGACTATATGCTTCCTCAAGTGATGGAAGCTCAGCAAGAGTCAATATTTAGGACCTAGCAGCCTCATAATCTGATCTAAGTCCATCCAGGAACTAAAGGACATACTCCTTCCTGTGCACTATCTGAGTGGCACAGGTGCAAACAGGATGGCAAGCATTATACTTCTCTAAGAGCCCCTTCAAAGCAACATAATACTGAGACAGTGACTGACCCTCTTGCTTTAGACCACCAATAGCATAGTAGATCTCAAACACTTTGCTAGAATTCTTCTCGTGAGAATACGTGTTACGCAGAGAATCCCACATTCCCTTGATCGTCTTGTAATACATAATCCCATCTCCAATTTGAGGCTCTACAAAATTCATGATTCAAGCATAGACCATTGCATTATCTTTCTTCCATCTGGTATTTTTTCCTATCTTGTCTTGTGGCTCTCAAACCATCAAGATGTGTTCCTTATCATGTCCCTCTACAATCATGAGAAACGTCTGAAACCACCTGACATAGTTGATCTCATCCAACTTGACGATAGGAACAAAAAAGAGAGTTTTGTAACTCCCGATGTCCGTAGCAGTAACCGATGACACCTCCGAAGAGCTTGAAGAGGCCATCGTGCCTTACGACTGCCACAAGAAGCCATAACATGATCTAAAACCAATATTCAGATCTAGAAAACTCTCAAATCAGAGAAAACATGATCTCCTAATTATGAAATCTAAGATCTAAATATCCTAGATAACATCCCAAGAGTCACATGCACCCCTTAGATAAAGACTTAACGCATGTTAAGGTACGAGGAAGACCCTAACTGCGCCCCCAAGGGGTGCTACTCCCCCTTGCCAGCGAGATCTAGCCACCAACCGTAACCACCACCTGCAGCAGCAGTGGATGGCAGCAGCAACAGCAACAGGAGAACCCCCCCTGCAGCCAATGGTGGAGGCGCAACCCCCTGCTGGGCGCACACACAAACCCTGCCAGGGGCGACGCTACCCCACTGGGCTGCACGTGCAGGCCCTGTTGAGGCTATGCTGCCCTGCTGGGCAGCACTGCTCCCTCCTGGAGGTCGGCAGTGGCCTGGTAAGGGCGGCGCCCTACTGGGAGGGGGCCGACGAGGGATCTAGGATTAGGGTATATGGGTTTCAAAGGCTAGTATGGGTGAGATACCAAAGCGCCAACCTAGAATCGTCACTCTAATACTAAGTTGAAGAAAATAAATAATCTTATGTTTCAAACGAAATCCTACACCTCTTTATATAAAGAGAGGTGTTGGGTAGATTGTTACATAAATCCAGGAGGATAAAATAAATAATAGAACAGTCCAAAACTATAAAGAAAAGGATAACTAGACTGCTATGCCAACAGCATGAGTTTATTTCATGGTTTCGTATGTTATTTGCTAAAGCTTTATGTCTATCAGCTCTATAACCACAAACTACACGCCTCAGGAAGAGTAGTTGCCAAGCCAATGGAACAATAATATACATAGCAATCTTTGATCAACTTAACATAGGCAAATACTACTACAGAAAAAACTAATACAGGCAAACCTTCATTCTCTTCAGCTAAAGCAGAATACTGTGCCTGCTGAAGTTTGAAGAGAGTCTTCCTCATTGCAGTATGTGCAGCTATCTCTTCTTGAAGTTTCCGCAGTTCCTCCAAAGTATTTCTTGCACTAAGAATCTTCCCCTCAACTATTTGAATATTGCCCTCAAGATTGCTCATCTGTGTTTTCAGGATTTCAGTTTGCCCATGATCTTGTGCTATGTTCTCTCGCAGCTGCACAAAACTCAATATAGATCATTTCAATATTTTCTGTAAATAGATGAACAGCTTGCTTTAATGCATATGCAGAATAAGATAGGTTGCTGAAGAATAAGAGGGCACACAAGTTGAATGAGTGAGCACAGAAAGCAATGCTATCAGATGATATTGAATTGGATCCAATTGCATTATCATCAGTCTGTTTAAAAACAAGATAAAGATTGAGTCAGATTGAGGGAACTGGATCAACTCAACCGACCCAACCCATCTATATATATCACTAAGCGCCATGGTTGCTGCCACTGTAGCAGGCACCGTACGTTTATTTCCTAACTTTGATTACCCCTACAATGGCAAGTCAAGTAAATATTGTGGATATCTTGTATTTTCCGTAACCCAATTTATATGCTAACACTAAGCTCTCTCTCCCTCTCTCTCCATCCCCTCTCCTCCCTCTTCCTCTCCCACCTCCACCGCCTCCCAAACCCCTCACACATCAGCTCGCCCTCCACCTTCCCTCGCCATCAACCCTTAGCACTAGCTAGCACGTGATGCCTTCTCCCCCTCTCGTACCCCTGCGCCTGACCTCGCCCCACATGCTTGCAGTGATCGCCGCCGACACATCTCCACTCCACCCCATGGTAAGATCACCGTAACCCCCATTCGGAATCACACCTCTAAATCTTATCATTACAATAATCTCCATCTCTTCACCGTTATTATTCCAAAGATGCAGTGCATCAAAATCAAGGAGCTAAAGTTCAAACCCTCGAATTCAAGGAAGACAAAGGCCAGATCCAAAGAAGATAAGCACCAGTCACTGGAAGAGAGCAATGCCGGGCAAGCGGAGGCAGACAGAGCAGTTACCTCCATGAGTCCCCGCTCAGAGAAGAAGAAATCCAAGGCAGATGAGCAGGCGTCAAAACCTCCTTACTTGGAATATGTGAGCTCTTTTACTAACTATATTCATCACACAAAAGGGTGATTTTTTTCTTTATGTGTCATCACTCATTGTGAGTAAAAATTTCTATGATTTATCTCGGGAGGTAAACAACAATGTTATTGATGGTCAGAGTATGGATTAGGGGGAGAGGAGGTAGTTCTCCGACGATGAGGTTCATATGTGTGTGTTTGTTGCATGTGTTGCATATGTGCCTCTTTTGCTTTTCTAAGTTGAGTTCTTAATCATGTGTTTCTACAATTGGAAGAAGGGGGCGGCAAGTAACCAAGAAGAGGAGGATGGCAAACCTCACATGGCTGTAGTGGAGTGTGACTCTTTAGAAGATGAGATGCTTTGATTCCATTTGAGATGTCTGTTTCCTACATCCCCACTCTTATGGCCTTGTGGGTGACCGGCTAGTTGTCTATTTCTGTCAGGTGGTGGATAGGAACATCTCTGGAAACGTACCATTGGAAAGGAGGAGCATATTGGGTATGATATAGCTAGGAAGAAGATCAAGAAGCAAGCCGAGAATGACAGAATTGATTCTTACCTGCCATGCCCCCATTTTTTTTTTCTGAAAATTGAAATCATCCTCTTTGATGCTACGTTTTTCCTTTACTGGTTCATCTCTCTCTTTCATGTCATAAGTGATTGTCTTAGGCCACTTAGTTTTGTGTAGCAATTAGTTCCCTCACTTTCTTGGCAGTTCATGCCTTTATGACTCTAAGTTAATCTGTAATGGATTAGTCTGAAAAGAATTAGGTGAATTTGAGAAAATCTTGGATTCAGCACCTCATTGTTCCCATACCAACATGAACACAAAGTAACATTCAAATCCCCCTTATCCTTGCATGTCTTCGTTTTTTTTTCTTTGTTATGGGACAAAATCATGATTTCTTCCAACGTATACACACACTACCCTCTTCTTAAATGATTCAACATATGAATTGTACACCTGCAGCAAAGCGTAAGCTAAAAACTAATAATATATAGATTTAAATATGTATTCCCTTTACCCAATCAAAAAAAAACTTATACATTCTTACTTTTGTATCTTGGGACTCTGGATCCAAATAGTAAAAGCCCCAAAAGCAAAACTGTGCACTAGTTTTGAGGACTGGTCCACTTACACTCTACTATTAGATTTGCAATGTAACATGAAAGCTCTAACTCTCATGTTCCTGCCAATCCTCACTCCCCAATCACCAAATCCACCCTCCGACATTTCATGTCCTGGTCCTGGTATGTCCTACCTGCTTCGCCTAAGTAATGCTTCACCAATTGGCATCTTCGCAGAATGTCAAGCATTGCTATCTATTTCCTATATCACTGCATTTGAGTTTAACTATCAAGTTCTTACAAGCTTCTGCAAAGTATTCTAGTAACCTCTTCCAGAATTAACATTCCTCCAACAAAACTAGGCATAAAGATTCTTTCTATTTAAAATGGAAAATTTTCTAACTAAAGATATTTCAAGGTGCATAATTTTTTTTTTTGAAATGGAATCAAGGCACATGAATGATAAAATATACAAAAAGTAAGCATTCTAAATAATTTGACAGATGTTTCTAATAGTGTTTCTGGTAGTTTACATGTAAAACTCGATTTAAAAATGAGAAAAAAAATAATAGCCATACAAATCATGCCACTTTAATTCGTATGAAAATTTCCAAATATAATCATGTCAGTTTCATATAGAAATTAAAAATGTGAAAATTAGAAGGTTCATAAGGTTTATGAGATTCAAGAATGAAGTGATTAACTGGATTTGGATAATCTGCAATGATGTCAAGAGCAAAATTCTACACAAAGAGCTTTTGATAGCACAGAGACTCTATCCTCCTCATCTTCAATGAAATCTTGATAGGTTAATAAAATCTAAAGTATGATAAAAGAATTCGGAATGCGGAAAAATGAACAAGTCATTGCCAAGCAGAAATTGCAATTGAACATAAGCATAGCATCATGCCTTGTGGGCAGCATCTTTAAGGGTTTGAAGATTGTCCAACTTCAGTTTATATGTTTTTATCTCTTGAGCTTGATCCTTGTGCAATTTCTTTATAACCTCCAAAGCTTTTGTGTAACTGTTGTAATAATCAGAAAAAGAGGACTTCAGAAAACTTGGTCACATATATCAAATGCATATAGTATCTGATAGAAACATAGAACCTCAATGGAACGTAAAACACAGATGGAACAATCTACCTGCCAGTTAAAAAAAATGGGCAAGAAGCAACAGCAGCATATTATAGATTGCTGACTAAACAGCATAGGATGTTTTCATTAAAAATTGCTTGCATAGTCATGTAGAACATACAGTATAATGCATGCTAAAGAGCAGGCAAAATGAATGACAAATATTTGGGGGTGAATGGTTGACTTGGAGGAACTCAATATTCCTTTGATATGGTAACACACTCAAACCCTGAAGCGGGGGTTGAAAAGGTAGAAATCTGTTCAAGGAAAGTGTGACATTTAAGGTACCACAATCAGCATGCCTAAGTGTGGCTGCCTAATAAGCAAGAAGTGTCCTGTGTTTTTTTGAAATTTCCCTTTCTCATTTTCTTTTGTTTTGCTGGCTATCTTATAGGTAATGGCAATGCCTGTTCACAGGGGTTGGGTGAATTAATTGTTAGCCACCAACAAGGTCCAAGGACAGGTATTCTAGAAGTGGAAATCACACTCCTGAACTCCTCTAGGGGATTTGTGCACAAATAAGCAAACAAACTTACAAAGGGAAACGAGTTTCTATTGTCCAAGAGGAATCCATGCCTTCTTACACCAGACAAAAAGGGGGGGAACTCTTATGTGGTTTTCAAGACTTACCACTTAGAATGGCCTTTGTTGCCTACAATGCAAAACCTCCATCTCAACAAATAAATATCTAATCTTTGCAAAAAAAAAAAAAAACAAATAAATATCTAATAAAGGCAGAGAGAGTTGCAACTTTGAGTACAGCATGAAGCTTTCGGGACGAGTAGCATGAGATAGGAGTGGATGCAGACTGAATGCTGATTTGATTGGATACTTCCAAATCCTTTCACCAAGGGATGCAAATTTTAAGCAGATGAGAAAAACCTTGATGAAGGATTTAGAGGAATCTCCAAGTGAAACAAGATTCCAAATCATATACCGGCTACTAATCCTAGAGTTTCAAGCCAAAAGAAACAAGCCACGTTTAATGCATTTTTCCTACAAGATGACTGTAGTCCCATCTTTCTTTTTGAGAGGTTCAGACCCATATCTCTCTATCTAATAACGAACAAAAATTTAGTTTAAAAAGCAATAATTTCACTTGCTTCCCAAGTAAGTCATCACAACATACAATTAAAACAAAAACTTGTCTTTTTTTTAATTTCAAGCAAACACACGGACAATGGGATCCTCCTACTTTTTTTGAAAGGGCACAGAGAAAAGAAAATATGATCAAAAAGCATGCAATTTGATGGTTTCTCGTTGGTGTATTTCCATTTGGCTATCAAAATAGTTTTTACACATTTCCAAGCGCACAGAAAGGGCATAGAGATAGTACTCCATATGTGTGCAACAAAAATAACTCATAAAATAACCAACAAGCCACAGAATCAACAAATCCACATGTCATGCACTTCTTTTTTTTAACAGTAGCAATTTTGACATCTAAAAAATCCATAGAAACAAGCAGAAAAAGCAGAGAACTTGGACACAGAATTGTTTGAATAACTACCGTGTAGCAGCAAAAATGTCATCAAACTTCTTCTTCAGTGTAGACGGGTCTTGCAGTGGCCAATTGGATTCATCCTGGTGAACAAATATCACATTCTCCAGAATGGCCTTAGAAACCCCCATCAGAGCTGTGATCTCCCGGTCCATGTCTGCACATCTATAGCTAAGGCAAACTTTCTGCATATAAATATCCGCAAACATTAACAAACATATGCCAACTACATTTTTGATATAACAACTCCTCCGGATTACCATAATGCATCTGGATTCCATGAACTCTTTCAGCCTATGTTTGGTTTGAGGATTTGGAGAGAGGGAAAGGAAAAGAAGGGAAGGGAAGATGAAAAGGTTGTATAGGTTGAAGCGAAACAAAGCATCCATTATCTCTCCTTCACAAATCAGAGGCTAGGGAGAGGAAGAAATGCGTTCGCCATTGCTTTTTATATCTAAATGCCACTTTTATCCCCCTCAAAAATGACTGTCACACACACACACACACACACGAGAATTTGAAAGGTTATATCAGAAAAAATAAAAAAGAATAGAAGAAGAAGATGACAATGATGAACAAGGAGAGTAAAAAAAAAAACACCACCCCCTCCCTCTCCTTTCACTCACATATCTAAACAAATAATATCTCCTTCAGCTCCTCCCCTTACCCCACCAAATCCAAACAACTAAATTGTTCCTTCCCTCCCCTTCCCTTCCCATTTTGTTCCCTCCTCTCCTCCTCCTCCTCCTCCTAATCTTCCCATCCAAGCATAGGCTTAGACTTGGTATGTTTAGAAATTGCACTCCAAGTATAAGCATAGGCTTAGAACACAGTGTCAGCTAGCTAGGCAGCCTGGTTTAGAAATTGCACTGAAACATAAAAACTAGAAAGGTGGAATCCAATTCCAAGGACAAGGAATCATGGAATCCAATCCGAAAACATTACAGTAACCCAAGCAGGAGGAAACGAAACCTCAGCACCGACCTCTCCCGTGTGCGGATTGATCGTCTGGAGGACGCTCTCGATGGCTTTGAACTCCATCTTCGACACCTTCTGGGTGAGCTGGAAGGACCTTATGCACACAACGTCCTTCCCGACCACCGTCTTGAACCGCAGCTTCACCTGCGCCTTCGTCTCCGTCTCGCCCGCCACCTTCCGCACACAAAGTCACTCACTCACTCATCAATACTCTCTCCCTCTCTCTCTAAAAGAGAACTGCACAAAAGAAGGGAAGGGGGGAGGAAACAAATCGAACCTTGGGGTCGTGGATGAAGCTGTGACCCGACCTCGAGTTCGGCGGCAGCTCCCCCGTGCACGAGAGCTTAAGGGACTCGATAACGGTCTGTGATTCATCCAAAAAAAAAAAAGGAGGAAGAAGAAGAACAAGAAGAAGAACAAGAAGCATAGGATTTAGAAAAGTGAGGGGAGAGTTAGGGTTTTGGAGGGGTTGCTTGTGAGGGATCGAAGGATACCGACCGTTTTGCCGGCGCCGTTGGGGCCGACGATGAGGGTGAGGGGCTTGAAGAAGGTGATGACGTGCTTGTTCTCGGGATCGAAGCTGCGGATGCCCTTTATCAGCATCTTGTCCACCGTGCTCATCCTCGCTCGATGGATTTGGAAGCTGCACCTGCAGAAAGCCAAGGAGAAAGAGATCGAGGAGATCCAATCGGTGTGGTTGCGGCGTTGATGAGGTGATTTGTGATGGAAGGTGGGAAGTGGAAAACTGGCGGAACGAATGGGAGGGGCTTTGGAGGGGGTTTTGCCTGTCGGGGCGCGAAATAAAGGCTTCCCCCGCGGAAGGTGTTAGTGAAGTTTTTTTTTTTTTTTTGCGAAGCAAATGTTATCCAGGGAGGGGAGCGCACTTTAAGGTGTGGGAAAATATTATCAAATTTCATGAAAATCCACTAAATTCAATAGGATAAATTTATTACATTCGAATGTCTTAAAATAAAATTTTTAAATTAGTTCAACGTAATAATATAGAGATAAAAGAAATTTAAAAATTTGATGTTTTAACATTAATTACATTCACAACAAAAACTTAGTACTACTGCCTATCAACGTACTGCTATGATGACCTACAAGAAGATGGAGATATAAATAAAACTACTGGATAGAAATTTAGAATCTCGTGTTAGTTCAAAGAGTGATATCATAGATGTGATGAGCAAAGCAACGTAATATAATAATAACGTATATGATATAAGGAGATAAATCCCTCAACCAAAATGTTAACCACAAAATCAACAACAAGAATTAAGTAAAGAGCCAGATCATCCACGGAAGATAGCCACAACTAGTCATAATCTACTAAAGAGCTACTATTATGTGTAGTGCGTGAAATAATGCTAGACAACATCATAAGTTGGCGGAGACTCAATGATAAAAAATCCTTTGAAAAGTATTTCAATAATTATAAACAAAAATTGTGATAGAGTCAATAAATGATAGTGTATTTGAAATGGTAGATAATTGGATACTATTTGATTATTAAAATTTGACGCACCAATCTATATTCAAATGGTTAATATTTCGAGATAAAATTTTCTCAAGATATGACTCGCAATCTCAAAATTAGCATATTCCACCATTTCCATGGAAAGGCTTCTATTACTTTAGCTCAAACAAAAAAATGTGACTTTTTCCACTGATTTAGTTTCTTTCATCTACGCACAAAACCTTATTTCGCTTTCACGATCTTATCTACCAAAATGTACATCAGAGTTTCCTCCTACCTTAAAAACATTTCCAAATTTATAATATTGTCATATAACTATGAAATATAATACCTTCTTTCTCAAAGGTTCTAATAAACTAAAAGCTTATCTACATTCTTAAATTATTGCCTTCTCCATAGTTAACACTACTCTCTATCGGCCATGTCTATTCATCTTTGTAAAAACTACCTCTCATCTTTGTCGGTAGATTTCTTCTCCATTTCTGTCAATGGTTGCAATGGTTTCTTATTTATTTACAGCAATGTTACTTCATCATTATTTAAGTAATTACAATCTCTTAGGAATGCAATCTTTCTAGGTGGATTTATTAATCTATTGTATAAGAAAGGTTATTATTTTGATATGACCTAAATCACATTCCCTAAAAATCTTAAGTTATGTTAGTCAACATAGTGGTGGATAGGTTTGAATATGGAGGCAAGTCTAGCTCAGGCTCAATAAGCTCAATTGGGCTCTAGCTAGAAACATAATGCTACTTAGAAGCTCGAAAAATATTTAAGGAAAGTATTCTGAATATTTAGGTATGTTTTGTGGGTTTTAACGGAGAGGGTGAGATATGTGTGATAAAAGAAATAATGCGGAAGTAAAGTAAATAATCACACAAATATTCAATCTCACAAATACACAAGTATTTTTATGTGGAAACCCAAACCCGTATAAAAACCACCACCTAAATATCTCGGTTTAGGATTTTCCGATCAACTAAGTTAATCAAATCCACTAACGTACTATTTAAACAAGGGTAGTACAACTTCTTACAACGACGCTAGTTAGATGAGGGTAGTGTACCTCAAACCCCTCTTCACGAGAAGTATTTTGTCCCACGAAGAAGACGAGAATTTGCAAAGCGAATACCCAACCAACAACAAACGAAAATTACAGTAGACCCATAGAGCCACAAAATATAAATATTAATCTAGCTTTTATAAGCAAAAAGACTTTCCTTAGATCGAAGTGGTGCGATGTGAAGTCAGCAGCATGACAATGCTCACGGGTGAATGCTAGAGGGCTTGGAGAGCAACAACACTTTCTTCTTTGATTCTAATCTTTTGTAGTACACAATATGAATGGAAGAAGTATTCTCAAGGTGTGTATTGCAAAGGAAAGGTCCACCTCTATTTATAGAGGTCCTAAGAAGGGTTTAGAAGGCTCTTCTAGCCGTTGGAAGGCTTCTCGAGCCGTTGGGGATTATCCCAAGGCAAATCAGGCTAAAATCAGGGTCATTTATTATTCTAACAGGGTTATCAGAAGTCCGAATCTATTATCAAACGTCTAATACATTGTCTGATCTAGAAGGGTGGAAGATCTGATTAAAGTTGGATCAAGACGGACGACTAAAGATCATTTATAAGATGTCTGGGAAACTAATCAAATGTCTAATTTAAGATAAGTTTCTTTCCTATTTTGTCCAGACCTAAACAGAGTTCTAGGATAAATTGGTCAGACGACAGGTCAATTGCCTGGCACAAAGTCTGGACATCTGGAAATGTAATCTTCTGCGAGAATAGATTTCCCAAGGCTCAAACGGCTATAATCACTGATAAAAGTGATTTGGGGATGGATTGAGCCTAACATTTATTTATCAAATGTCTAGGATTCTTTAAGGACGTCTGAAAAAAAATATAGGTCAAATTAAAAGTTAATCCTCAACGATTAGTCTGATAAAGCCAGCGATCCTCTAGTTGGACATCTAGCAAGGTCATCAGACGTCTTCAAAGACATCTGGACTAAGGGCTAGACGTCTGAAACTGGCAGACAGGGAACAGGTTACCAACCCAAGTGTTTTGGATATCTGATCAAACAGCCAGACGTCTTAAAGTCAGATCAAACGTCTGATGTCCAGATTGAACGACTAATCAGGTTGTCTGATGCCTATTTTGACTTTCTAAGTTCTCTACAAAAAAGCTTAAGTACCCTATGGTAGAGTAAGTGTTCATAGGACTACTATTTAGTTACTTTGCCCTCTGTAGCATATAAGGTAGACAAAAATAAAGAGCAAAGAATAACAAATAAATATATGAATAAATGTATCTATCATATTCTCCATCTCCATCAAGCTTTCGTTCCAAGCAATTCTCTTTCTCCTCCACCAAGCTCCTCCAAACCACCATGGATGAGAACTTGAGCTCCTTTACACTTGATACCCATTTACATTTTCCTGAAACTCATAAATTAAAAGCACATGTTAAATAATAAATGTTTTGTTATCATCAAAATTAATGATCGTGGTACCCTTACACTAACATGTTTAAATTTCAAGGTTGAAACTTTTTAAGGGGTAGAGAAGTAAAAACAACATCCTAAGAACTAGTTACTAAATCAACAACTCATTGAACTAAATGATAAATAAATCAAACTTTACTCAATGGGAAAAAATAAATATATGTAATTGGAGTAACACAATCTCACTTTCTAATAATCACATACTAGGGGATTGATTCGTGTTTCACAAAATATCCCAAGATCTTTTCCCAATCATTTTCATTAATACATAGAATTACCATAAATATTTACAAAACTAAAGCATGCAACACTAAATAAATCATGGCAAAAATGGAGCTATTTGAAGATTATCGAAAAAAGCATACACAAGAGTCATGTTTGGACATAGCCCTTGAGCGAGAGCGCCTTCTACTTCTTGAACTTCTCCCTATCTTAAACATTGCAATCTAGGAGCATGTAGATGACCCCCTTGAAGAAGTAAGGATAATAGTCCTTAGGGTTTGATGAGTCCAATTTATTGGACTAATATTTAACCTAAGTTGATAGTTCCTACGTTTTAGATTGTATTAATATTTTCATTCGGTTACAAAGTAAATACATGTCCTAGGATTACATAATTTGTTATGTTATATAAATAATTGTGTGAATTTCTTCTCGCTACAAGAATAAATAAAGAAGATGGATCGTGTTGCCATTTACACCTCTCCAACAACATTTTTCACCATAACCTATCCCATACCCTTCAATCACCCACATAAATCCCATTTCCACCATACAACAAATTCCATACCCACCTTACCCGTAACCCAAATCTATCCCTTAATCCACCGGAAATCCTAAACAACCCAAACCTCGCCAACAACTCACCCCCACAGCTCTAACAAACCACGCATAGAATAGCCCGTAGCCTCGAGGATTTCCTTCCCCTTCCCCACGACCCTCCCGTACTTAAGTCTCGTTTTCCTTATCCTAAGGGCTATCGCTAACACAGTGGCCCAAGCGTACGCCATGGTTCTACTGCATGCATTGTGAAATAGGCCTACACCATGCACATGGCGAGCACCATGGCCTGAAGCATGCTTCATCTTCCACCTTCACTGCAAGCTCCACTGCAAGGGTTGTGTGGTGTCAGCACACGGCCACCACTGCAACCACACCTATCATCTATCACCTTCTCCACCACCTCTTTGTCTTCATCTTCTTCCTTATCCTCCACCACCTCCACCGTGCAACAAGCTTACACCATGGAAATGGCGTACAACATGATCTCCACTACGAAGCCACCACGATCGGCCGGGTGGTGACAGCACCGACCTCATCAACTGCGACCACCGTGCCACTGACACCTCCTTTCAACCGCACTCACGCACAGAGACCCCCCCCCCCCCCCCCCCCCCCCACCCACCTTCGTTCACCTTTTTCACCCACGCATGCACCAAACCACCACCCTCTCAACGTCATTCGCACACCACTATCCACTATCCATCTTCACCTTCCACTTCTTTTTCTTCTTCACCACCTTCAAACCCTCGTTAGAACCCACCACCCACCTGGATCATCGTCCATATGCTCCAATCGCCTCCATCTTCACCACCAACGTCACTGGTGCGGTGGCCGCACACCGGTGTCGTGCTTCCACCGGCCACGCTTTGCTGACGTCCCTACCACCGCCAATAGCGCCCAACAGTCGCCAGCCATACTCCTCTTCAGCCTGCCGATGCTTGCCATGCAACCACTAGCATCAAATCCTCCAATCTCTGCTGAATCCAATGTACCCCGTAGCCCACTTGAGATTGCCCTCAACAAGCACATAGAGCTGAGGAAGAAGTTCCCTTGTTTTGCTACAAGAGCTCTCCTATTAGTTGTAATGACCAGTTGAACCAATTGAACAAATTGTTATATATATATATATATATATATATATATATATATTTGGTGGATTTTGCTCTCACGCTTCCTACGTTATTTCTATATCTCTAGTTTTCTTTATTTCTCTCCCTCTCTCTCGTTCCCTGATTTTCTCACATGCCCTCTTTCTCTTTCTATTATTTGCTAAATGATATAATTTTCCTAACTACAAAACATGAAGGTTATGGAGTATTTATTAGGTTAAGGTTTTATTTTCAATTAAGAGCACTGTTGAGATATTTAATATGTTACTTTGTTAGGTATCAATTGCATGCAATATCCTTCACATTTTTATTCCATTATTATTTTATATAATGAAGGAGGAATTGAATTGAACAAGAGACTAATTTTTTATCATTTTTCTTCAAACAAGATTTTTATTCCAGGTGGAAACATTTGCAAGTTTATTGGGTTTGTATCTCCCTGTGATACAACCTGATTTCATGGTTAGATTTCAGTTTATTTAAGTTTTGATTGAGAGATTTTCCACAACGTCATATACAACAACATTATCATTTTAGTGCTACTATCTTTTTAATTAAGCGTAAATCTCTTTACCAAGGTCCTCCCTCACAAGCTCCTCATACGCGGGGAATAGAGAGGCTTATTGTACACATCGCCACATGTAGCCTTCGGCCTTAGCAAGGATGAAGAGGTGAAGACGTAAGTGATGGAGGTTAGAGACAAACAACATCATGTTGGTGCAAGGACACAACGATTGTTAATTTTCATGATAACAAAACACTGGATATTTGGCATTTGCTTTTGAGTCCAAGATTTCACGCAGTGCAAATGGATACAAGTGTGAAGAGCTCGCATCCATGGTACATTAGAGGAGCTCGTTGTTGTCAAGCTTTTCGCCGAGCTTAAGAAATGAGTTGTAGTACAGTCGACAGATCAACTTGTCCAAATCAACATTTGTTTTTAAGCTGCTCCTAATCTAGGTACCTTTTTCAGAACAGAATAAACGCTCTTGCATGATTTTTATTGTTAAACGTACTAAACCAGACTTATGTGTGGATTAGAGTGCTTAGGTCACGGAGTCTTGCAAACTAGAGGTTAGGTAACGAGGCCCAATAATCCCTAAGCCTTAGACCTATACATAAGCTTTGCATTTTCCTCAACCTCTTGATAATTAATCCAGATCTTAACGAATACATGAATGTTTAAGCCCTAAAACAAGTCCAAGAGGCCTAAGATCAGCACTCATACTAATCTCCCTGTGTCTCTGTCATTTCAGGACTAAATCTTTTCCTTTTCATTAGGTTTATAACTTAAGTAATTTCCATGATCAAGTGCTAATGACTATCATTTTGTTCTTGAATGTTACTCCTTTTTGACATTTTGAATCACTTCCTCATTTCCTCCTTAAGAATGATATGCAGTCAATTTTCAAAATTTTCCTCCCTTTCCATTTTTTTCTATTCTTTTTCAAAAAAAAAATTATTTTTTTGATTTTTTGAATAGGTATTTTTTTGTGAAAACTCTTCAAAGAATTTCAGTTTCCATATGTTTTCACTTTAACACCCCCCATGCCTAAGTTTTGCAACACCCTTGTTGTAAATCGAAGGGTATGAAATCAACTTGGTTTAAGGATTAGAACAGGTTCAAAGGGTGGGTGAATGTGTCAAGATGATTGTTGCAGATGATTTCAAGCTTTGATATGAATACTAAAGTTGGAGTCAGTTGTTCCAAGTCTGAACTCTAAGTGCAGTAGTAGTGTAGCTCAAAAGGATGATCAGAAGGGTCTCGATTTTTTGTAATGACGGGTTGCCTCCCGTTAAGTGCTAAATTCAATGTCTTCAGCTAAGCCGAAGGTGATCATGGAGAGGGGGTGGTCAAATTAGAGGAGTGTTATAGAACAAGCACCTTGATCGAAATCCTGCTTGGTTCAACCAAGTGCTTGTTCAGATCTACAGGTTGATGATGTAGCCCAAACCCAATCAATCTGGTGAATTGATAGATGTGAATCAAAAGATGTGGAGCCCACCAGCTACTTTGATGCTCAAACAGATATGGAAATGAGAATCTAGGGTTTGGCTGAGTCGATTCAGCTTGGTCAAAGTAGGAATCCTCAAAAGAAAATGGAGTTGTAGAGGATGTAGGAACCTTACCGATGGGATCAGAAAAGGATGGGAAGTGATTATCAATTTGATCCATGTCCGAATCCTGATCAAAAGGTGGAGGAGAATCATATGCGACTAGATAAGAGAGAGGCGAATCAGAGTAGAAGTTGATTCCGATGGCGGGTCGAGGTTGAGATTGGATTTTGGAAGGTTCCATGTGTGGATCAGAAGGTGGGGCTTCTTTGAGATTCAAATCATTAGCGTCAACATCAGAATCAAACAACATATCATGGAAGTTGAGGTCATAAACTAGCTCATAGTTATCAGGAAACAAAGGCTCTCCAAAATCAGAGTAAGATTCGAAATCATCGAAGAATTTGCAAAGATCGTGTTCTGAACCTGATTACAGAACGGAAGTTCCACCACAGAATGAATCAAGATGTGTAGAATCAGCAACTTAACTTAGATCTAACCTAATTTCAAATTCTGAGCTTAAAGATGTGTTCTTATTAGGCATGGGCTCAGGTTCTTGGTTCCTAGGATATACCCAATCGAATCCCAACTCTTCCAACCCCTCGGTCTCTATATCATAGATCGGTGTGACTTTCGAAAAATCAATTCGTATCTCAGAGGAGTCTGGAGAGGTATATTCATTAAATATAGGCCCACAATCATAATCTAGATTCAAAATCTGATTCTCATCACATTGGGCCTCATGATTATCCCAAAGAGGCTCAAATCCAAATTCTGGGTTAAGGGTAAGGATTGCATCACTAGAATCCAGGCTGGGCTTTATTGGGATGTCAGAATCATTATCGAGAATCACCTTATCAGAATAAGGAATAGAATTTACATTCTTGAGAGGTTTTGTTTTAAGCTCATTATTACAGGTCTCTGGAAAATCTAGGCTTGATGAACCAGCTTCATGTGTTTTCTAGGGCTGATTCGGAGTCGAGAGCACTTGTAATCGGATCCTCCAAACCCATTTCAAGATAAGGTGTGTCATTCTGTATATAGTTTGCATCAGATTCCATCTGGGTTGGGGGTCCACAACAACCTCGATTCTTGAACCTGGAATTTGGGAAATTATATTGATCCTTAATTTTATTCTAAGATGTCTCATCATCTTCTGAAGGAATGTATGGGTATCTTTGATCAATTGCTTGCTATAATGTATTTAGCATGTACCCACGTTTCTCCATGAGACCTTGGTACATCTCCCAAAGTTGTGGATTTAACAAACATTGTATATACTTAATATTGTGCAGTCTCCACAATTCACTATATTCTGATAAAAGATTGTCCTGGGTTGAACCATGTAAGATTTGTGTAAATAGCATTCCAGCACGGTTCACAACGTGGTTTGTTTTTCTGGAACATTTACTGAAATCCCGATAATTGGATTTGAGGTTCTTTCATAGTCTTCATAATCTTTAAGGGCATCCTTAAGCATTTTATCTTTCATGGACATTCGGGATTCAAGTTTCCTAATTGGTCTTCTTAAATTGCCAAATTGCATTTTCAAATTAGGTGGTGGATCATGATGTAGAATCAAACTCAGGTTCAGATTGAAGTAATTTGATTAGATCAGAAATCCCTATAGAAGATATAATGAGGTCTCTTAGGTTAAAAACCAAATGACCTTCCTATGTATGTGCTCTATAGAAGAGATGAGAGACTGGATATGAATTGGACCCAATCAAGGCACCCAAAGATTTTTGGATGACTAAGGTTTGTTTCAAGGCAGATGAAGCCTCTGAATCAAAAATCTGCATACCCGAGAATTACCTGGGCAGCCTGGAAGGGAGAACCCTGCAAATACCCTTACATGGTAGAGCATCCCCACGGGTTACAGGGTTTCCCTCACCCAACCTCCCTTGTCAATGCGGTTCCAAGTAGACCAGAATGTACGAATTGAGACCTAAAGTCTACCAATTTTAGCCTAATTTATGCCTTGGATTTCACTTGATTTAGAAGTTGATTTGATTTGTGACCTAATTTGGAGGTTGATTGGCCCACAAAGCAGACCAACTTCACCTGACCTAACCTAGAAGATGCAGAATGAAATTTGAGTCAAGACCCAAAGATCATCCTGAATTGACTCTCAGGTTATTAGGTCCACAATTTTAGGATTCAAGTGACTTTAGAGCTTGATTCTAGGGTTT
Organism: Thalassia testudinum; assembly: GCA_037157565.1. Classification (NCBI taxonomy): domain Eukaryota; kingdom Viridiplantae; phylum Streptophyta; class Magnoliopsida; order Alismatales; family Hydrocharitaceae; genus Thalassia; species Thalassia testudinum. The sequence goes on along the minus strand of JAZHRO010000036.1, from coordinate 121,867,489 downwards.
GAGTGATTAGTTCTTTTCAAGCACAGGTTTGGGTAGCACACAAATGTGGAAGGGTAAATTTCCTTTTATGCAGGCAAAATGTGACCTAACATTTCAAAACCCTAGAGTAGAAACCCTAGTTGTCTCTATTTCAAGTCCAATTAAATCTCAAGATGTACACCTCAGACTCAAACAAGATGGTGAGTAGTCCAAGATGATCAGAAATTATGCGTAAATCTCTAGTAGGTACAGGTAATTTGGGTAGGGATCTCTAAACAGAATTGTTTCAACTCTAATCAAATATGAATTTTTTTCAGAAATTAGGAAACTTGCCTTTTAGGTGATAATTGATATGAAAATAAGGTAGGTGATTCCTACTTGATTTGTTTCCTTTTCTCTCTTCCAAAGATTAAGGTAATGATCACAGAAGAAAACAGATTACCTGCCCTGGGGGTGGTTGATTTGCGTGAAAGATTTCCTCGTGATGTACCTCGCAAAGTCACAAGAAAACAAATAGGGCCAAGTTAGTGCTCAAATAGAATAAAGTAAAATAAGAATAGTGGTGAATTGCATGTTGCTCCACAACAATGGCGCTAAAATATTGTCAAGCTTTTCAACGAGTTTAGGAAATGTGTTGTAGTACAGTCGACAAATCACTCTTAAACAGATACAATTTATAACTTGAAATGACCCTTTCCTAGGGTCGTTTGCCGTTTCCAAAATTCGTAGGGGTTTTTGTACTGTTTTTAACCCCCTAGTTTTTTGTTGTGAGGTTTGTAAGGGGGAGAGGAAAAAATTGTAGGGGCATCCCCTCAATTTTCCCTACCACCACTCCCCTACCCACGTACACCTTCTCCTCCCCCCTCACCCCTCACACACACCGACGCCATCCCCTACAGCTCCTCACCTCACACCATGCTGCTACCCATTCCTTCCCCCACTCCTCGTCCATCCATGTAAACCCCCCTCCTCCATTTCATTCCCACACCATCGCCGAGAGGGATCAGGAGAAGGAGAAGGAGAGCAGAGAGTAGAAGAGTCCAGTGGCCTGAGAGGAGAGGACTCGCGAGGGAGTGAGGTGGTGCTGCAACCGCTGCAGCTTCTGCGGCGAGAAAAGGCTCGCAAACGATTCTGTGGAATCATTTTTCCGCAAATTCAGACATCCGGAGTGACCTCTCAGATGTCTGATAGCACTTTTTCTTGATTATTTTTCCTGCCAAAGTTCTAACCATGCATGCGCGTATGTCAGAGGATTGGGAAGCGCGCTAGTGCGAGGACCGAGGCAGTTTCAAACATTCGGAAGTGTCTCCAGATGCCTGAAGACAACCTCAGACATCTGCATGGAGTTTTAAACGTCTGGAAAAGGCACCCCGAGCAAGGTGAGTCCTTGAGATCGTTTAAGACGTCTGGGACTCTTCCCAGACGTCTGATTTTGACCAGGATTGGTGTTTTTGGGCCCATTCAGTTCTCAAATGGAGTCGATTTTCCGCAAACAAAATGTCGTTGGTTTCCATTCAAGTTTCTCTATACATTGTCTATGCCGTTTTGAGCTAGTTTGATTTGTCAATCTATGTCATAAGTCTCCAGTCCGTAGCATATACGGGACCTGTGGAGACTTCGGGAGCTACCGTCCAAGCTCCCATTCCACTCGGTTAATTGGTAGAGTGGTTCTCACATTAATCTCAGAATTAATAATTAAATTGCATGCGTATAATTAATTGAACTTAGGTTATGAGATGAACCCTAGGACTGAAAACAGATAAATGCATGCTGCTATAGAATATATTCAATCGAACCCTAGGATTGTGAAATGAATACTAGGGCTGGAAGAAATACATGAATGATCAAGTTACCGTGATACTTCCTAAAAAGAAATAAACCATGAGCTGCCTGTAATGAACTATGTCATAAATGGAAATGCCTGCTTGTACTAAATAATAGATGGTGGAATTTGAGTTGCCTGTTCTACGTACAATGAACCAGATATGGAAATAAGAAAGTATATGTACGAATCCTACTGGGAATTTAGGAAGAAACCATGAATACGGTAGTACGAAAAACTTGATGGTTTTGGAAACATGTCGCCTACAGGCGGCTGTTTGGACTTGGTTAAGGGAAGTGAGCTGGCCGTCGTGTACGTGGTACCGGGGAGAGCAACTATCCCTTTAGAATAGAGGGGAGCTTACCGCCCCTTGGGTTGAGACTCAGGGTGGGTTTGGCCACTCTATGTCGACTCCTGTTTGGCCCTCACGTACGTGGTGCCGAGGTGAGCTACTTAGTGTAGGGGGGAGCTAGTCGCCCCATGGGGCCCGGGGTTAGGTATAGCCACCCTACACCGACTCTTGTTAGCCTGTTGGGCAAACCAGGATAGTTGGATAATGGTACGCGGACTGTGAGGGGTGAGACCCCTGTTCTGAGAGGGCAAGGCCCTGTGCTGTTTCGTGTTGTACGTTTGGGCGTACCCATTAACGGAAACGACTGACCACGTGCCAGTGAGGGGTAGCTACCCGTGCGCTTATTACGCATGCCGTAGTCACCGCTACATTGCGACCGAAACCTTGGGGTAATAGACCAGGTGTAAGACTACCAGTGGGGACTCTCCCAGCCAGGAGAGTGCCACATGTACACCCTGTATTGTGGGAAAACTGCAAACATGATCGTTCCCTTAGGGAACAAGAAGATTGAGAAATGTCATGGAACCTGATTAGAGTACTCGGATCAGAAAGACAATAATTGGAAATGGATGATAATCAGTAAGTCGTTAAATGCATGTTTTGCTAGCTGCCTGTGTAAATTATGTGATTTAACCATCACTCTACTTAGTGTTAGTTGACCACAAATTTTATAACCTTGTTCAGGTCAGGGATTTGAGTAGTCAAAGCCACCGACTGCTGAGGGTGCTGGGCCCAGTCGATCTTAGCTATAGTTTTCTTCTGTTTCTCTTAGAGAGAGTTTTGTGGTAGTGAGTACCTGTAGCTCATAGTTATTTTTGGCTGTATTTGTGCCAGTTTCTGTTGTGAGGGCTATGTTCTGTACTTACACTTCTCATTGATGGCCTGTAATATTATTGTGGCTGCTGTTCTCTTTCTTTACTGTCAGTTTTATATTTTTTGCTTAGTTACATTACTCGTGTGGTTGAGGAATGAGAATGGTATTTGGTTGTTTCTCGTTGAACGACTGGATCTTGGGGTTCGTCGAGGTGAGCTGTTCGCGAGTCTTGTAGGGAGCCGGAAGCGGGTCATGACATAACTTAAAATCTAAAAATGAAGTCTGAGGTCTAACACATGGAGCAAATATGGAATTCACGCGCTAATTGTATTCAGAATAAATGAGTATAAGTAATTGAGCATTCAAATATATGTTCATTGAAGAATAACCTGTCACATTAAATATTCAATGAAGATCAATATATCTAAAGACAAAAGGTAAAGATAAGCCCAAAAAAATGGTGATTTAAATTACCAAATAAGCCCTAATCAAACATGCATATCAGAACTCAATTATATCAAATAAATGCACAGTGTTCTCAATGTTACAGTGCCTTAGACGACAGGCACCAATACCGAATGGCTTAAAGTGTAAGCCACAGCACAAGCCCAAGGCTTTCAAAGCCTTTTTCTTCTTCTCCCTTTCTGCGCAAGCCTTCTTTTCTTCTCCTCCATAAAGCCTAAGTGTTAGGCGTTTTAGCACAAAGCACGCATCCTAAGGCACATGCACAGAGAGCAAAACCCTTCCCCCTCCTCTCTCTTTTTCTTCTTATTTCTCTCTCAAAGCCAAGGAAGATCGGGCATTTTAATTGGGTAAACGGATCATGGGTCCAGGTCCATGTGCATGTGGGCACGAACGAGGGTGCGCAGGTGAAGGGGACCTCACCCCCGGTGTTTGAGGCGAAGAGCCTAAGGCACCAATTCAATTTATGTGCTACTAGATGCTTGCTCGTGCACAATGTGGGAGTATATGTCCCTTTCTCCTTCATGAAATCACAGCATCAGGTCTTCGAGGAATTGAAGTAGTTGCGGTCGTTCTTCGTGCGATTGGAGCTCCAGCTAAGGGCGCGAACGCAATCCGCGTCTCTTGGAAGTGAAACCAGGTCTTGAACTCGCCAGAGGACTGCAAGTAAAGGTAGAGATGATGGCGGAGATGGGTGGAATGCGAAGAGACTTGAAAACGCAAAATACAGCCTCTCTGCCACGTTAAAACGTCTCAGGAGAGTCGCCAAGTGATGGCGAAGATGGTCATGGTGGTTTCATGGCGTAGGGGTGTGAGTGGTGGCCAAAAGAAGTCGAATATGAAGGCCGGAGGATGGGTTGTTCAGCGGAGGTCTTAGGTGGCCAATAGCCCCGAAAAGGTTAGGACTTTTGGTCGTGGGCTGATGGCGGAGCCTTTGGGAGTAACGTGAGGGTGTTTGGTGGTGTGGCATGGCGTGGCGAGCTCGTCGGAGCTTCGCCGGCGCGGGATAAGATGGAGAGAGAGGCACATGATCTTGGGTCGAAATTAGTGTTTAAGGAGGGGAATTTGAAGTAGAGAGGAAGGAGCTAAAGGACCTAATTTAGTGGACGAAGGAGGCAGGGTGGCGTTGGCTGTGGTTTGCCAACGCCAAGGACGAAGCTTGCTCCGGTGAGGTGAACGGCGGCGACGAAAGGGGAAGACAGCTCGCTGTGGCTAGTGAGGCGCGGAGGAAGATGAGGAAGAGGATGGGCAAGCCAATTTAGTTGTTGGCAGTCCGTAGGAAGAGGGGGAAGGAGGCCGTTGCAGCTAAGGTGGAGCTTGGCTGGAGATGGAGGAAGAAGGGGTATTTGGCCTTGAAACCTTGCTAAGGAGGATGATTTGTCCTCAGGGCGTCATTTGTAGGGTTTAGAGAGGCATTCCAAGCTTGGAAGCTCGGAAGCTTTGCGCACAAGGGATACTCGAACCTTTGAAAGGCTCGCATGAGAGATTGGGAAGGAGTTAGGATTCATGGCCGGATCCATTTAAAAGGGAATTCCTCAAGGAAACTCCCTTTCAATTTTGAGACTGATTGATTGATAATCAAGTGAGAAAATCTCGCTCAAATCTCAACGGTGAGTTGCAGCTCACTCCTAACAGTGGTAGGGACCTAAATGTGAAGATGACGAAAAACTTAGGGACTTGATCGCAAAGAAGTCAAAAGTTAAGGGTGAATGTGAGAGAAAAAGAGTCTAACTGAACTAAAATGCAAAAAAGGTCAAAATGATCTCTGATTAGGCCCAAATTTTGGTAATTTGGATCCAAGGAAACTGATGGTGAAGTTGGATTTTTGTTTTGACCAAGTCTGACTAGGTAATTTACGCAAAAACCTAAATTAGGGTAACTGTCCATCTCAGACTCTGTTTTAGGTCAAAATGGGTTCTAATGGTCAAATCAAAGGTACCAAACTTTACAGAATATTTTTATATGATTTTTAGAATGTTTAGGTGAATTTAATCATGACCAGAACCTCTGTTAATTATGGGGGTCTAAAATTAGGGTTTTGGGTGTCCGTTAATTTTCAAAATATGTGAAAAATCTATTTCTGTCTGCATGAACCCTCTTGTTAGTCATTAATGCTCATTTTACCTTCATTTAACCCCTTAGAAACCCCATGATTACTTTAGATTTAGGATACGATGTTAAAACTTCATATTTACCCTTGATTTAATGTATTCTTCTCAGAAAAGATATGCAATGAATTATGACTCTCCGGCAGTTATGTAGGAGCAATTGTTAATTGATTCTGACTAATTAAACCTATTTATGGCTGATGATGTTGTTATCATCACATGTTGGAGTAGAAGGAGCTTCTTTTACAGCGAGAGCTTGAAGACAAGAAGAATATGATAGATTTATATTTGTCTTGTAGTTTGTATTTTGTATCTTTCATTCTTTGACCTTTATTTTCCTAGATTACGTGTTAAAGAGCCCCAAAGTAACAAAACTGTTGTCCTAGGAACTCTTACTCAACCCTAGGATACCTAGACTTTTCGTAGTTAACTTCGAAAATGAAAGTAGGCACCAGACAGCCTGATTAGATGTCCAAACACCTAGGTTGGACTTCGTGCCTTCTTTATGTTAAGTTCAGACGACCAACCCTTAGTCCAGACGATAATGTCATCATCAGCCAAATCTAACTTTAATTAGTCAAAATTCATTGATAAATGCTCCTATATAGCCACCGGAAGACTGTAATTAATTGCATATCCTTTCTAAGAGGAATACATTAAAATTGGGGTAAATCTATAGTTTTAACAGAATATCCTAAATGTAGAACAATCACGAGGTTTCCCAGGGCTTTATTAAAGGCCAAATAGTCATAAATGTCTAATAAGTGGGTTCATACAGACAGAAACGAGTTTTCATGTGCTTCGAGAATTATTATATATTTAAAATCCTAAAAATAGAGCTACCTAACTAACTGACGTTTCGATCATGATAAAATTCACTTAAAACTTTTAAAAATCATAGAAAATTATTATATAAGGTTTGACACTTTTGATTTGACCATTGGAAGCCAATTTGACCTAAAATAGAGTCTCAGACAGATAGTTCCCCAAATTTGAGTTTCTACGTAAATTAACTAGTCAAACTTGGTCAAAACCAAAATCTGACTTCACCATCAAATTCCTTGGGTCCAAATTATGTTTGTACCAAAATTTGGGTCAATCAGAGATCATCTTGACCTAGTTTGCATTTTGGTCCATTCAGACTCTTTCTCTCTCACTTAAACCCCTAGCTTTTGAAATCTATTACAGGAACCCCCGTAACTTTGTCACCTCTTTGACATCTTGGTCCCTGCCGCCATTAGGAATAGCTACACCTCACCAGCGAAATTCAAGCGAGATTTTCTCGCTTATTTCTTAATCACTCAATCCCAAACTTGAAATAGAGATTCCTTGAGGATTTCTCATCCAAATAGACCTGGACATGATTCCTAACTCTTTCCCAATCTCTCATGTGAACGCATGGGAGATGTGGGTATCCCACATGTGCATAAGCCCCAAGCTTTCAAGTTTGGTTTCCAAACTTGGAAGGACTTCCTTTGGCCTATAGAAAATCCCCTGACGCAAACCTTACTTCCTTAGCTTGGTTTGGAGGCTGGATCCCCCTCCTCTTCTCCCTGACCTCCATCTCCACTAACTCCAGCAAGCTCCTCCATCTAGCCTCTTCGCTCGCCCTCATGGACAATAGCTGGGGAGTTTGTCTTCTCCAACTTCTTCCGCTCCTTGCGATACGTGTAGGAGCCCCTCAAACCCCTTCTTTCCTCGCCGTTTGCCCCCCCGGAGAGTTCTCCTTCCATGATGCCGGCCAATCAAAGCCGACGCCATTCCTCCCTTTTTGTCCAATTAGATTAGGTCAATTAGGTTTAGTTAGGTCCCTAGGTTCTTTTGCCCTCTTCAAATCCCCCAATCGACCCTCGACTACACCGCCATCCGTCACGTCCCCATCTCTGGCCACCCCTCCGGCGAGTTCACCCCAGCTCCACAACCCACAAAACAACTCGCCAACACCCCCTACACCTCTGCCTTATCACCACGACCAAAAGCCCTCTCCTTTTTCGCCATTCCATCCACCCAAACTCCCCGTCGAACAAATCCATCTTCGTACGCACTTCCCGACTTCGCTACTCCACCACACACCTCCACTGACCACGAGACCACCTCCACCACCTTTGCCAAGTTCAAGTGAAGCTATTGAGCTTTCTAATTGGGGCTTAGTGCCCGTACCTTGTGTTTCAGGTTCGCCAGCCATTGCCGCTATTACTGAAGCTGCTTCGAGCAAGCTCGAAGCATGTTCTTGCGACATTTGCTCCAGGTGCCACCTCTAGGTGACGCGAAGAACTTCCAGGCATCTACCCAGGTGCTCAATTGGGAGCGTTGACCACTCCTTTGCCACCAATTGGACGAGACCAACAGCTACTGTTCGCACGAGAAAGACAGGGACATTTAGTCCCACATCAGTGGGAGAGAAGCACGTGAAGCTGAATATATTGTTTTTCTTCATACGACTTACTGCCTTAGAACACTTGGGGGTGAGGTCCCCTTCACACCCGCACTCGACCCGACCCGCCTAGACTTGTCTACTCCTCGGCTGCGACCCCACACACGCAGCCCTAGACCTGGTTACGCATACCCAAATACCTGATTAAATCGGATATCTGAGAGAAGAGGAGAGGAGGAAGGAAAGAAAGAGAGAGTGGGGGAGGGAAGGGTTTTGCTCCTGAAGTCTTTGAGCGACACTTAGTCGCTGGGAAGGAAAGAGGCGAAGGAAGAAGAAGAGGAGAGGTCGTGCTTGAAGGGAAGCTGTGAAGGAAAAAAAGAGAAGAGAAGAGGTGAGGAGCCGGAGAAGACTTGAAGAGAAGAAGAGAAAGTGAGCAGAGCTGAAGAGAAAAAGGCTCTTTATAGAGCACTGTAGAAGGCGACATTTAAGTCGTCTGATTACCAAAGCAAATGTCTTATTACTGTTCATTTATTTGACATTATTGGATAGTTAATATATATATGCTGTTACGATCCGGTTCCCAAATTCTTACACGACCCGAGACCGGCTCGACTCGACTAATCCCAAGACCCAGTCTTCCAACAAGAAATAACCGAAAAGCAAAAAAATAAACCACATTCACTATTCAAGGTAACTAACAGTAAAAGCGTACAAGCAGTAAAGGAAGTAAAAGCTGCTGAACAGTACGTACCACCACCGCAACAGAAAGGTAGAATAAAAGTATGATAACGAAATAGTAAACAAAGTCTGAAACTCACTAACAGAAAGGACGTACTACAACAGTAATAAACTACTGCTGGGCTTGACTGGGCCCAGCACCCTCTACAGTCGGTAACTCGGGCTGCTCAACTCCTGGACCTGTAAAGGGTTATGAGTAAACGGAGTTAATGAACGTTGAGTAGAGTGGTAACCAAACTATCTAAAGCAGTAAAAGCTAACAGGTAAATTTATCTTTTCCAATTATTTTATTTTACAAGTAATTCCTCTTCACCCATTGGTTTACTTTCAGATTTCTTTCTTGATCTCGAATGTTCCTCGTGGGAACGATCTCGATTGCAGTCTTTTGCAAAGAGTAGAAGGCACACGTGGTGCTCTCCTGGCCGGGAGAGTCCCCCGTGGTAATCCTACACGCAGTCAACCACCTCGAGGTCACAGATAGACGTAGCGGTGACTACGGCATGCGCGATGAGCGCACGGGTAGCTACGCCGCACTGGCATGTGATCAGTCGTTTCCACTAGCGGGTACGCCCAAAGTACAACATGGAACAGCATAGGGCCTAGCCCTCTCAGAAACAGGGGTCTAGCCCCTCAGAACCAAACAGGGGTCTCGCCCCTTCACAGTCCGACCACCCTCGTCTGACTACCCCGGTTTGCCCAGTTGGCCTAACAAGTCGATGTAGGGTGGTTAGCTGAACCCCGGGCCCCGTGGGGTGGCTAGCTCCCTCCCTACACTAGTAGCTCTCCCCGGTACCGTGTACGCGAGGGCCAACAGAAGTCGGTGTAGAGTGGCCAATTCTATCCTCGGGTCCCAACCCAAGGGCGGCCAGCTCTGCTCTATACTAAGAAGGGGACAGTTGCTCTCCTTTATATCATGTACTCAAGGCCCAGTACACTTCCCACTCACATTTTCAGATCTTTCCATTCATCTACAGGAGTTCTACTCCTAACTCCCCATAAGGTTCATGCTCATATTCACCTTATTATTCTATACCAGGTTTCATCATTCACAATTCCATTCTCGTATTATACACATGCAGCTCGTATTTCCACAATTTAACACATGCACAAGTGATATCACAAGTAACTGTTTAACTATCTTAGTTATTTCATATTGCAACAGGAAGCTCGTATTTATTAACAGGCAATTGTTTACAATTCAACTCATTCATTTATGACTGCAATCTCAATCACGTATACAAACAGTGAAACTATTTCTCGTCCGATGATTCATGCCACATCCTAGGTTTCTAGTTATCTAATTATCATGTGTACATTCATGTTTTATAAAAGGAACGGGGGGAAACCACTCTACCAGACAATCCGGGAGTACTGGGGGCTTGAACGGTAGATCCACGTGCCTCTGCAAGCCCTAGACACGCAACAGAGCGAAGTCTTATACCAAGGAACATACCACAATGGAACATTCAGAACAGTATATAAGGATTTCTAACATGTAGAGGAACTCACAAGGAAACCACAAATATCTCGTTTGTGCAAAATGGACCCCGATCAAACCCTAAACAGGTCAAAAACAGAACTGCAGAACCAAATCAAATGTCTGGAACAAAGTTCAGACGTCTTAAAAGTCACCAGAGTCTCACCTCACGTCCCTGCGTCGACCTCTAACGTCCAGGGCTCCTGCTTGATCGTCTGGACTCGACTCTAGACGTCCGACCTATCCTCTAGTTGTTTGGGAGAGCCTCCGGTCGTCTGGTAAGCTGTCCAGACGTCTGAAAGGCATGGGAGGGCGTGTCGCGCGCTTTCCCAAAGCTGCTCCTGCTCACGACAGAGCAGCAGATCCCCTTTTAGCCCAACAAATCGGCTCTGCGGTGCGGCTTGCATGGCCGTAATCGCAAGAAGGACATACCTGTGTGAAGCCCCGCTTCCAGACGTCCGGTGTCATCACCAGACGTCCTGCCCGTCGTCTGGATGGCACTTCGGACGTTTGATACTGGAAAAATTCCAGTATCAAAACGAGCTCCCGCTCCTCTCACCGTTCTTCGGCGCATCTTCTCCCTCTCGGCTGCAGCTCTGGCCGCTGCAAGAAGTCAGGGGCGGCTCTCCGACGCTCTCCTCCTCCCGCACGTGCGACGGTTGTGCGCACTCCGGCGAGCCTCTCTGAGCTCGCGAACTCAACCTCCTTCTCTTCACGCCGCTCCTCCTCCTCGCTCTTGCTCCCTCTCTCTCGCTTGTCTCTCTCACGACAGTGGAGAGGAAGGTGGTGGTGATGGAGTGGAGAGGAGTGGAAGGGGGGTCCTTATATAGGCAAGGGTTAGGGTTTGGCGAGGGGAAGAAAAGAAGAAGAGGGGAGAGAGAAAAGAACTGTGCACTGTCTATGCACAAAAAGCAACCGCGCTTACAGGTATTTCAATTTCCAGGCGTTTGGGAAGGGGTCCAGACGTCTTAAAGGACTCAAAACAGAACGGGTCTTTACATATGCTTAGACTAATAATTGGTAATCTAAATCACCATTATTTTATCTTAGATATCTTTTTAGTCTTTTAAACTCTTGCAATACTCATGTTCTCATTGGATATCGGATTTGAGTAGTTATCATTCATTAAATATTATTACTGTGCTTAAACTCTTATGCTCATTTATATTTTAATCGAGATTAACGCTTGAATGCATTACTTGCTCCATGTGTTCGACCACGGATTTCTTTTAGATATTCGAGTTATAAATTTTATTTGTTTGAGAGAGATATTTAGGAGACTTTACTGCAATGAGACACAGTTAAAAACTCCTCAATCGATTCCATTCAACACCAAACGTCTTAGAAGACATCTAATGATCTTGCCAGACGTCCAACTAGAGGATCATTGGCTTTATCAGACTAAGCATTGAGGATTTACCTTTAATCTGATCCATATTCACTTTTAGATGTCTGCAGTGATCCTTAGATGTCTGATAAGTAGATGTTGAAGTTTTCGGCCCTACCAGGAGGGGGTGACGTAATAATTGCAGAATTGAAATATAATCTTACAAATAAGCAATCACACAAAGTACACAAGAATTTATAGGTGGAAACCCAAACCGGGTGAAAACAACCACCTAACCCTCTCGAGTTAGGATTTTCCGATCAACCAAGTTGATCAAAATCCACTAAGCCAAATCACTTTAAACGAGGGTGATTCAACCTCAATACAACCACGCTACTTAAACGAGGGTAGCGTACCTCAACCCCTTCTCTCCACGAGAAGGATTTTGTCTCACGAAGGAGACGGGAATTGGCAAAGCGAATACCCAACTACATAACAAAGATAAAATAAACAAGTAATCCTATAGAGCCAACAAAGTAATTATGAACCTAGCTTCTACAGGAATTAGGAAACTCCCCTTTGCAAGGAGTGCGTCGAGTTGATGACGCGGTGCGTGAGCCGCGCGACGGCGCAACTTCGCTCTCGTGAACTACGGCGGGAGAGCGGGTGCGCAACAGCTTGATGCTCTCAAGAGAATGGAGCTTGAGCTTGGAGAGCAAGAGCTAGCTAGGACACAAGAGAGTGGAAAGTATAATACAAACTGTTTCTTGTGTATCTTGGTGTCTCTAGGTGTGTGTTTGTGTTGCAAAGGTTCCCCTCTATTTATAGAGGCCTTAGAAAGGCTTTGGAAGGCTTAGGAAAGGTTCCATAGCAGTTGGGTGCAAAGCCCAAGAGAATCAGCCCAAAATCAAGAACAATCGTTGCTCTGACAGGCTTATCAGACGTCTAATTCTGGCATCAGACGTCTGGAAGTTCACTTTAAGACGTCTGATTTCAAGGTCAGACGTCTGATTTTGGGCGGGTCTCTTCCTGACTTGGATCAGATCTAAACAGGGTTTTTGTGCAAGTCCATCAGACGACATATAAGACGTCTGGCACTATGTCTGGACGTCTGGAAACCTACTTTTTCGTGGGAATGGATTTGCAACGGCTAGAAAATCTCTGAGATTTTCGGGTCAGTCGAGGCAAAACGGTCAATTATCAGACGTCTGGAAAGTCCTGTGGACGTCTGATAAGGCTCTAACGGTCATATCCTTGTGTGTTTGCTAAGCCAGCCAACGGTCCACTAATTGGGCGTCTGGCAAATCCATCAGACGTCTCCTAAGACGTCTGGACTAAGGTCTGGATGTCTGATTTCATCAGACAGAACTAACTATGTCCAGCCTAAAAGTTATCAGACGTCTGAATTAACAGTCAGACGTCTTAAAACATTTTATCAGACGTCTGATTTGGGAATTAGACGTCTGGAAACTCTGTTTGAACCCTATATTGGTTTTCTAAGTGTTCTACAGAAAACCTAAGTATCCTAGGGTTGTGCAGGTGTTCCTCGGACTACTGTTAGGGTACTTTGAGGCTCTTTAACAGAAATCTAAGTAACAAAAATAAAGAGCAACAGAAATAATGAAAAATACAAGGAGTACAAGATAAGGAAATCTATCCTATTCTTCATCTCCTTCCTTCTTCAATCTATCGCTCGCGAATCTCCTCTGTTTTCCATCAAGCTCGTCCAATCCGTCCTGGATGCGAGCTCGAACTCCGTCTAATCACGTATCCATTTGCGATTGACCTGAAATCTAGGACTCAAAGCGCAAATATTAAATGACACGTGTTTTGTTATCATCAAAACAAATGATCGTGGTGCTCTAGCACCAACAGATGTTTGGCCCAAATCACCTTTTATCAGATGATTATAGCCGTTCAGCCTTGAGAAATCCATTCCCGCAGAAGATTGCATTTCCAGACGTCCAGACCTAGTGCCATACGTCCAAGATGTCGTCTGACTGACTTTCACTAGAACCCTGTTTTGGTTTGACTCAAGTCAGTAAGGAATCCCATCTAGGATTAGATGTCTGATTTACTTTCCAGATGTCTTAAAAGCACTTTCCAGACATTTGATACTTTTCCCAAACGTCTGTTAACACTGTCAGAGTCATTAATGACCTTGATTCTGGCCTAATTTGCCTTGGGTTTGTTCCCAATGGCTATAGAAGCTTTCCAAGACCTTCCAAAGCCTTCCTAGGCCATCTATAAATAGAGGGGGAGCCCTCCTTTGTTACATACACTCAAGATACATTGAGCATTACCACTTCCACTCACATTGTGTCTTGGAGAAGAAGAAGATCATCTAGAAGTGTTGTTGCTCTCCGAGATCCTCTAGCCCAAATTAGAGAGCACCACATTCGTTGTGCACGTGCTCCCCCACCGTCGTATATGAGAGCATTGTCGTGCCTTTGCATGGTTCACGCATACGTGTTGCCAAGTTAACACACTTCCATCAAAGGGAAGATCATTTACCTATAGTAGGTAAATTTAATTATTCACTTTGTATTCCTATAGGATTATTGTTGTTTTATTATCTTTGGTTGGGTATTCGCTTTACGAATTGTTGTCTCTATAGAGAGACTAAATACTCCTCGTGAAGAGGAGTGGTTTGAGGCACGCTACCCTCATTCAAAGTAGCGTCGATTGTATTGAGGTTGAGTCACTCTCGTTTTTAGTGACTCGTTAGTGGATTTGATCGACTCGGTCGATCGGGAAATCCTAAGTCGAGAGGCTTAGGTAGTGGTTTTTACCTAGGTTTGGATTTTCACCTAAAAAATCATTGTGACTTGTGTTTGTAGTTTTTGTGAGATTGTTACATAGTTAATTTCCGCATCATTTACATTTTCTGCAGATCTCATCCCCTCCCGTAGGAAATTACACATCGAAGGAAGGAGAGGATGGAGGGGGAATTGGGAGGAACCGGAGGTAGTGGTGGAAGGTTAAGGAGGACTAGGGTGAGGAGGTTTTAAAAAGGGGAAGGCCCTTAATTTCTATTTTTCATGTTCATTTAGAAAACACTATTTATCATGGTCTCACCCAAAATCATGACCAAAGGACTTTTAACCACAGTTTCTACACCTTAATGAAATGTTTAGTGCATAAACAAGATCTTTGATCTTAGGTCATGTTTTCACCTAAAACCATGACCGTATGTTACTTTTAATCATGGTTTTAGGATCCGTGACCAAATTATCCATAACCAAAACTAATTGTTCTAGTAGTGCATTTATATCTACCACCTGAGGCACTTCTTTATGAGGTTAATGTGTCTTACCTTGTCCAACTCAATGTCTACCAGTTCCTCACCTCCCACGTATCTATCCTCGTCTTGGTCTCATCCTCACACCTACCCTCGGCCACAACCACGGCTACAACCATCTATAGGGACAGTGAGATCCATAGCACCATCATGATTGCCATCCACAGGATCTAAGGCAAGTAACTCAACAAACTGATGAGAAATTGCCAACTCTAGTGTCTAGTTCACCTCCTGTGCTATCAATCTTATCATTGTCATCTCTTACTCATCCTTGTAGTGTTTTATAACTTCATCTTATCTCTCAAACTGAAATCAAAATATACCACTTGTTAGATTTTTAACATTAGAAAAACACATTAATTTTATAGGAATGGCAAGTTTAATAATCCCAACCTTACTCCATAGTAGTTCACCATGGTATTTGATGCATCTCATTGTTCCACGACAATACCACGTGGCATAATCATCAGTCACCATGGATCCATCGACATTTGTTGTTAGTGGGTCAATCTGCTAAAGTTGATGTCTTCTTGTATTCCATTTACCTATGTATAGTGCATAGTGCGTGATGCTTTCTCCAGTCAATGTCTCTTTTCCCTCTAAGGTCAATGGAATGCAATGCCTTGTTTGTAACACAATCCAACGGAGTATCCTGCTATCCACCAACCTACCACATAACTCAATCATGGAAGTAATGGTCGACCATTTGAAAGTGCACTAGCGACACATGAGCATGGCATATCTTTCGACTAGTCAAACAATATTGAGGCAGTTGTGCTATGATGTCTTCGGTATATGACCTTAAAAGAACCTAAAAGACATGTAAATAGATTTGAAATCACAAAATTCAAGTCATAGTTAACATACATAAAAACTTATGCCCTATAAGATATGCAAATCGATTTGTTATACTTGATCAGCGGCCAATATGTCGAAAGTATCCCTGTATTGATACCCAACATACGTTGAATGCTTGTGACATTGAATTATGCATTCTAGTGATATACTAGTGGCATTCTATTTCAATTTGGTTGTTGTTATATTATAAAAGTGATATGTGGATATAAGGATATGAATTTTTAATGTACTTAATAAGTTAATTAAAAAATTAATTATTTATTTAATTTAACAATGACAATTTTAAAATTAAATAATTTCTTAAAATAACTAATTAAATGTTCAAGCAGATAAAAGATAAAAGAAAAATTAATAACACAAACTTGAGTTTACAGTCTTTTTGAAAATATGTGTGTTGGGAGGGAGGGCTTTTTCCTCGATTATCTAACCCTAGTACAAGTGAAGGAAATTTAAAATAAAAAGGAGGAAAACCTTGTTTCTTCCTCCGCAAGTATTTTCCTCTTCTTCACCGATGAAGAGCACCTCCTTCCCCGCCACACACCCCCCCCTCCTCCACTCCATTCTCTACTGCCGGACCTCCTCTTCGCTGACCGTCGCTCGCTGCCGTCGCCATCGCTATCGCCGGAGAGGCCGAAAGAGCTGCAACAACTACTGCAGCTACTATCGACGCTGCTACTGCTGTCGACGCTATAGCTGCTGCTGTTCTTGCTCTTGCTACTGCCGCTGTTGGTGTCGCGGCTGTTGTTACCGCTACTCTTGCTCTTGCTACTGCCGCCATTAGCGTTGCGACTGCTGCTTGTGCTTTTCCTGCCGCTGCTACTTGTTCTGCTGCCGTGGGTACTGTTCGGAAGAGGAAGAGAAGGAGAGGAAGGAAGACTCCTCCCCCGAGCTTTGGTGCGGTTGGCGTCTTGTTTACCTCTTCTTATTTCCTATGATTAGGAATTTCAATGGGACTAATTTGGATGTAAGATAAATGTTTGGATGTGGTTTTATGTCATACTTTTTCTCTAGAGCAATGACTTTTCCTGAACTAACGCATATCAAGTTTTGACATTGTTTGCCCCATTCGTCCAATTCATTTAGAAGATATTGGATTACTTTGTTTGGCAAAAATAGCCTCCCTTACCCTAGCTAATTTCCTACCTAGGAAGGGGAACCTCCCTAATTAATTGATTTCAAACTCAACTATGAGGTTTTGATTTAATCTTGACATCTGTCTATTCCATTTTGCTCATCATCTTATCTACCTTTACCCAAGTATAACATGATTATTTGTTACAGGAACTAGCCCTTCTTAAATAGAGGCTACAGAAGCAGAAAGCACAAAGAGATGCACAAATAATAATGATCAACAAGGATGCCTGCTTAGACTTCCATTCATTGTTGTGAAAGGGACTAATTTGATTTTGTTTTTTTTTGCCAAGAGTAGGATTAAGAACATGTTTGAATACTTTAGTACATAGATGATACAATTTTCGTTGTCAAGGACTCCATCTTGGAGGCATTGAAGTGGCTTTTCTGCAGTTTTTTTTTTTGAAGCTTGTACATTGTTGGTGACTGAAGCCAAAAGCCACCTTGTTCCTTTCACAGTGAAAAAGGAAGTTGAGACTGGTACCATGTGTTGCATTGCAAACACCATGCTACTCCCTATCATGGTTTTTTTTTAAAAATAAGAAAAGTACATTGGGTCAAGGTGGCATAAGCCCTATGATGCTTAATTGAGGTGTAAGTCTCACTTTGTTGAGGTTGTACTGAGGCAATGAGGTGCTCGAGGTGTCGGCAAGGTGCCGCCTCATATGGGAATTAAGCACAATTTTACAATGGATAGATTGGATTTTTTTTTTGAACAGTTACATTTATTTGACTTAAGAGGATTACTTTTTCAAGTTCCATCTTTTATTAACCAATTTGAATATATTGGTTTCATTTCTTGATATAGTCATGGAGCATAATGGCCTAGCGTTAATACAATTATTGGCTATACTGTAGCTTGTTTTAGTAGCTCCTTTGGTGTATAATTATGTTCACTAATCTCATTTGTGTGGTTTGGGTGTTTTTGCCCCTCCAGTAGTTATGGAAGAACTTGGTGATGATGTTGGTGCCCTTTCGGCCTTTCATAATAGCTTATCTCATTTGTCATCTATTGCAATTTGTTTTTGCTAGTTGTCAAGCTTGTTTAAGATATCAACCATAAGAATTTCGATGTAAAAGACATATTTCGTTACATGATGTAGAGTCCTACATTTTGCAGCAGTGGCGAATAGGGAGATCATGAATGCATATGATCTGTTTAGTATAATATGTGGATTCGAGTTTAATGAAGCTGTGGTTTAGTCTTGATTGTGGGTGGTTGTACATGTGATGTCATAAAGCATGAATTGTATGAGAATCTTGTAGTTAATTGAGGATGCTTATGGTATTGTGTTAGTAGTAACATGGCCTTGTTTCTTGTTATTTTTCTTATGTTTTTACCTCTTTTGGATGCAGGGTGGGCCCACTTGTGTTTTATTGTTGTTCTCTGTCAATGTGATGTGATGGTGGGGAGTATGCATCTATATAATTTGTGATATGCATGCACAAATGCAACTTGTAGATATGGATTTTGGGGAAATATCTGATAAACAGGGGAAACTTTGCCGAAGTTTTGGTAGGTCTCAACCCTACAATTTATTTAAACTTCGATTTTTCTTATGACGTACCCAATTGACGGGATTGCAAACTCTAACCTGAGCCATTTGATAGTTGGGACCTTGGCGTGGTATTGTGGTATGATGCTTGGGGTGCCTAGTACTGATACTAAAGTTCAATACTGGTACTGGCTTGCTTGGTTGAGGATATGTTGTGGGTGCCCAGTACCGGTGCTAGAGCTTAGTACTAATACTGGCATGCTATGTCCTGGTGGGGGCAATGGGTGCCTAGCACCAATACTTAAAACTAGGATCGGCACTAGCGTACTATTCCACTCTACTTGAACTCTAAGAAGAGGATTAAAAGTTGATTGAATTTAGCTAAGAGAAGGATTGAATCCAAAATGTTAAACCTATGATGACTCTGTCGAAGTCTAATAAATGGAATGCTTGGATTATGAGGTCTTGAGTAAGATCCCAAGTGATCAACTAGGTCTCTAGGGCTTTGTTCCGAACATGAAACCTAATGAAATTAAGTGATATTAGGTCGATTAGGTGAGCTTGTAAGGCTGCACTTGTGGACTTGGTGAATCATGAGTGCATTACTCGGGTGGAGAACTCGAGCTGTTGTAGTAACTGAAGGCTACCAAGGAATTTTACCTTGAAGCTTTAAGGGTTCTTGGGTATGGTGACAATCTTGGGCTGCCATCGATATCTGGTACTTGGGTGTACTTGAATCTGACTTGATGTGGAGGTACGAGTGGCTCTAGGCTATGTCAGGACTTACATGTGCAACAAAAGACGCCAAGGCACTTGCTACTCGTAGCTAGAGGCTTACAGGGCGACCGTATGTACATAATATGCTTGGGTACCACGATGGATTCGTTGAGATCTCGTCAGACGGTGGATTGAGAGGGCACACTCGCAGACTACACTCCTATGGGGAGATGCTCCTACTGGGAGCATTAGTATGGCCTGACAATTTTGGCCAATCTTGCGATGATAATCTGGTTTTATCTGTGACTGGTCATTGTTGGATATGAACCAAGCTTGCTCTTTGTGGTCACAAGGTTTAGGCCTGGGTGGTTCCCAAGAGGTCCGAATCTTCTAACGGAAGCCAGCAACGTTCTCGATACATCGAGAACGGACACACCTTTTTGAGGATCAACAGACTTGCTAGTCTTTCCACTGGCTAGGGTGACACTACCATGATGGACATCCAAGGAAAGCATGCATCTTAATCTCTTCTGGTAGAGAGAGATAATTTACATAATCTGATCACTGAGGCGAGTAAGAGAATAAATTTCATATTACTAAATAATAGGAAAAAGGGGCAACACGGTTAATGGGTTTAGACCATGGTGGTTGGTAAGCTTTGATTGGGTTTAGGAGTCAAAACCTGGGCTGTTGAGTTAAGCTAAGGATCTAGTCGGTTAGCAAAATTGTACACTATATCTTTTTTATTATGATATAGTAGATGTTTGTTCCCTACTGAGCCGATTGGCTAATCTCTACTTTGTGACCTAATTTTATGTTGCTGTTGTTGTGCGACATCGACGCACGAGATTTGTCGTTGTGCAGGTTTTTGCTAAGATTTTTTGGCAGGTAACTTTTATGCTTTGGTTTTATAGTAGAATTCTATTTTATATGCCAACTTAGTACATATTTAGTTTATGCTATACATTTTCATTTATGTGCCATTCTCCCGATATTTTCTTTCATTTCCTTATAAAATGGAATTCTTGATAGCTCAACTTAGCTAAGTACAACCTGAATTAAATAGACTAACACTTCTTCTGTTGCCATTCTCCTGAACTCCGACCCTCGTTGGGGACCTAGGTTTTTGGGGCGTGACAACCTTTGGTGGTATCAGAGCATGCACTTGATTGGAAGTGTGTACATTGTGGTTGGTATAAAGTTGCGACTGGATCTCGATTGTGGTCGAGCTATGATGCCACATGTTTGATCTCTTCGATGTGTTAAGAATGCCTCTAAGAATGAAGCGTACTCAAGGAGTGTTACGACCCGGCTCCCTACAGGATCTGAGACTGGCTCATCTCGATTAATCTCAAGACCTAGTCGTCCAACGAGAAATAACCAAAACCAGGAAGATAAACCACATTCACACATGCAATATAACTAAGAAGAAGAAAAACGAAACAATAAAGGAAAGTAGAACAACTGTCTCACCACAACAACATAAAACAGAAAGTAACGAGAACAGTAATTTAAAGTCCAGTACTCACAACTACAGTAGAAACAAAGAACTGGAAAGAAACTAATACGGCTGGGCTCGGTTGGGCCTAGCTCCCTCTGTAGCCGAAAACTCGGGTTGCTCAACTCCTGGTCCTGAACAGGGTTACGAAAAGGCAGAGTCAACGAACGTTGAGTAGAGTGGTATTTACATTATCTATGTGCAAGTAAAGTAAAAGAAACAAGCACGTTTTATTTTCATTTCTATTTATCTCATTTATGTATTTCTAGTTCATTTATTTCTCAAAGTATCAAGGTATTTCTTGATCTTGCATGTTCATCATGGGAACAATCTTGATTGTAGTCTTTTCCGTAGAGTAGAAGGTACGCGTAGTGCTCTTCTAGTCGGGAGAGTCCCTCGCGGTAGTCCTACACCCAGTCAACCACCCCGAGGTTCCTGTCGCGACGTAGCGGTGACTACGGCACGCATGATAAGCGCACGGGTAGCTACCCTTCAGTAGCACGCGGTCAGTCGTTTTCGTTAGCGGGTACGCCTAAGGTACAGCATGAAACAGTATAGAGCCTTACCCTCTCAGAACAAGGGTCTCGCCCTTCAGAACCAATAGGAGTCTTGCCCCTCAACAGTTCGCGTACCCTCGTCCGACTACCCCGGTTTGCCCAGCGGGCCTGGCAAAGTCGGTGTAGGATGGCAGCTTAACCCCGGATCCCGTGGAGTGGTTAGCTCTCTTTCTACACTAGTAGCTCTCCTCGGTACCACATACGCGAGGGCCAGCAGGAGTCGATGTAGAGTGTTCGGTCCTACCCCGGGTCTCAACCCAAGAGGTGGCTGACTTCCCCTCTACACTAAAAGGGATAGTTGCTCTCCTTGATACCATGTATACAAGGGCCAGTTCACTTCCCGTCTACATTCCAGATTCTTTTCATACACAGGAGTTCTACTCCTAATTTCCCATAGGGTTCATGCTCATTATTCATCTCATTTATCCATATTCAGATCTCATATTTTATAACTCGTTCCTCATCCATATACAGGCAGCTCGTGTTTTCACAATTTAATTCTCAATCATTTACTTGCAACTTGTGGTTTCACTGTTCACTTTCTCATTCACATACAGGCAACTTGTCTTTTAACATGCATCTCATAATTACACTAATATTATTTGCTAGCAATTTATTTTAAACATACACTCAAGTAAATAGTACAGCTCAAAACAGGCTCATACATTTTTACCCTAAGGTTCATTCCACATCTTAGAGTTTGATTCGATTATTCTAAACAAGTACATTTTTATTTGAATATTAACAACTGAATTAAACCACTCTACCGAGTATCACGGGAGGAATGGGGGCCTGCACTACAGATCTCGTCGTCTCTGCGGACCCTAAACACGCCACCAGCTGGTAACATGTACCAGTGACTAATTTACATCAGACGAGGTCAAAACAGTAGGTACTCAACACGAACACATAAAAAAACTCAAGTGGAAAACAGCGATACTTCGTTTGAGGAAATCCGATTCCGTTCGGGCCCTAAACGACCCAAAAACATGGTTATTGCCCAAAATCAGACGTCTGGGACTTGTCTCAGACGTCTTAAAAGGCGTCAGATCTCACCTTGCACTTCCTACGGCTGCTTCAGATGTCTAGATTCCCTCTGCGACCATCTGGGGGTAGCTCCAGACGTTGGACAAAGCCTCCGGTCGTCTGGAAGTACCTCCAGACGTCTGATGACGTAATCAGACGTCCAAAAGTATTTGGAAAAGTGTACTGCGTGCCTTCCTGAAGCCCTCACTGATGAGTGGTTACTTATCATAGCTAAAAAGCTAAAGTTTAGCGAGAAACTAGGTTAAACAATACAAAATTAACACATAAAAAGGGTTAAGTGTGGGAATCAAAGAAAAAGACCTAAAACCTTAATTCGGTGTTAAAATTACATAATTAGGTCATAAAATGAGATATTCTTGAGAAAAAGGTCAAATGGTGATCCAAATGTTAATTAAACACAAACAAGTTTAAAAGTCCAAATCAAAAGTATAATTAGCTTCTCAAATGTTTAGTTAGGCACATATAAAAACTGGAAGGCATTTGGGCATCATTGAGGCCTTGAAACTTATATTTTACATTTAGGTCCTTTGTGTTGGTGTTAGAGCACCACGATCATTTGTTTTGATGATAACAAAACGCGTGTTATTTAACATTTGCACTTGGAGTCTTAGATTTCTGGTCAATTACAAATGTCGACGTGATTAGATGGAATTCGAGCTCGCAACCAGGATGGATTGGAGGAGCTTGATGGAAAACAGAGGAGATTCGCGAGGAGCGATAAATTGAAGAAAGAAGGAGATGAAGAATAGGATAGATTTCCTTCTCTTGTAGTCCTTGTATTTTTCGTTTCTTCTGTTGCCCTTTATTTTTGTTACTTAGATTCATGTTAAAGAGCCTCAAAGTACCCTAACAGTAGTCCTAGGAACACCTGCACAACCCTAGGATACTTAGGTTTTCTGTTGAGAACTTAGAAAACCAATATAGGGTTCAAACAGCATTTTCAGACGTCTAATTCCAAAATCAGACGTTTGATAAAGTGTTTTAAGACGTCTGACTGTTGATTCAGACGTCTGATAATATTTAGGCTAGACATAGTTAGTTCTGTCTGATGAAATCAGACGTCCAGACCTTAGACCAGACGTCTTAGGAGACGTCTGATGTCTTTGCCAGATGTCCAATTAGTGGATTGTTGGCTCTCTTAGAATACACTCAAGGATATGACCGTTAGAGCCTTATCAGACGTCCTTAAGCCCTTCCAGACGTCTGATAATTGACTGTTTTGCCTCGACTGACCCGAAAATCTCTTCTCAGAGATTTTCTAGCCGTTGCAAATCCATTTCCCCGAAAAAGTAGGTTTCCAGACGTCCATACATAGTGCCAGACGTCCTGTATGTCGTCTGATGGACTTGCGCTAGAATCCTGTTTAGATCTGATTCAAGTCAGGAAGAGACCCACCCAAAATCAGACGTCTGACCTTATTTTCAGACGTCTTAAAGTGAACTTCCAGACGTCTGATGCCAGAATGAGATGTCTGATAAGCCTGTCAGAGCAGTGATTGTTCCTGATTTCGGGCTGATTCACTTGGGCTTTGCACCCAACGGCGATGGAAGCTTTTCTAAGCCTTCCAAAGCCTTCCTAAGGCCTCTATAAATAGAGGGGAGCCTTTGACACACCAACACACACACACCTAAGGAACATACTTTCTACCATTTTGTGTCTCTCTTGCTCTCAAAGCTCTAATTCTTCATCTTGAGAGCATCAAGCTGTTGCGCACCTGCTCTCCCGCCGTTATTCACGAGAGCGACGTTGCGCCGTCGCGTGGCTCACGCATTCGCGTCGTCGACGCACTCCTTTCAAAGGGAAGCATCCTATTTCCTATAGAAGCTTAGATTAAATATTACTTTGTTGGTTCTATAGGATTACTTGTTTTATCTTTGTTATTTGGTTGGGTGTTCGCTTTGCGAATTCTCATCTCCTTCGCGAGACAAAATCCTTCTCGTGAAGAGAAGGGGTTGAGGTACGCTACCCTCATCTAAGTAGCGTGGTTGTAATTGAGGTTGAATCACCCTCGTTTTAAAGTGATTCGGTTTAGTGGATTTTGATCAACTTGGTTGATCGGAAATCTTAACTCGAGAGGGTTAGGTGGTGGTTTTCACCCGGTTTTGGTTTCCACCTAAAATTCTTTGTGCCTTTTGTGCGATTGTATTTTGTGAGATTGTTTATATTTTAATTCCGCAATTATTACGTCACCCCCTCCTGGTAGGCAAATTACAGTTGGTATCAGAGCAGGTTCTTGCGAGATCGGAGTAACACCCGGCAAGAGATCAAATGGAGGGAAGCAAATCAGCGATCCGAATCTCCGAGGGGTAGTCCACGTCCCGTCTGCCATTCTTCGACGAGAGCAACTACCCCTACTGGAAGTTGCGGATGAAGACGTGGCTTCAAGCCATCGATTTCACGGTCTGGGCCAGGTGCGAGACCCCCTTCAACATTCTAGAAAAACCTGCCGGAGGATACTCGCAGCAGTAGATTCGTGAACTCTCGCTCAACGCGAAAACAATGAACGCGTTGTATTGCGCGCTCAGCTCGGAGGAGTTCAACAGAATCTCGCAATGCGCCACCGCATAGGAGATTTGGCACACACTTGAGGTAACTCACGAAGGTACCTCTAAGGTAAAAACCTCTAAAATTAATTTACTTTCTCAAGAATTTGAATCTTTTTCTTTGAAGCCTAACGAGTCTTTAAGTGAGATGAACACTAGGTTCACTCTCATTGTAAATAATTTGAAAGCATTAGGGAAGACTTTCATCAAGGGGGAGCTTCAAGGGAAGCTTCTTCGTTCCCTCGGACAGGAGTGGGAACAGAAAGTCACCGCCATCGAGGAGGCGAACGAGGTGGAGGAGCTAAACATGGAAGATCTCCTAGGCAATCTAATGGCCTACGAGACCAAGTTGAAGCAGAAGAAGGATACACCGGAGCCTAAACCGAAGAAGACTCTTGCCTTCAGAGCTGCGTCGGATAGCGAGGTAAGTTCTGACGACGAAGACTTTAGAATTTTACTTAAAAATTTTTTCAAGTTTTGTAGGGAATTAAGGAAAGAGAAAAAGGAGAAGAAGGAAAACCCGAGACGTTGCTACCACTGCAACGAGAAAGGACACCTACGACCAGAGTGCCCTTTTCTCAAAAAGGAGAAGAAGAAGGAAAAGGAAAAGAGATCTAAGAAGAAGGCGTTCCAAGCCACTTGGGACGATTCCAGCTCGAAGGAAGAAGAAAAAAAGTCTGTAGAAGAAGAAACCGCTTGCTTCGGTTTCATGGCCAGAGGAAGCGACAGCGAAAGCGAAAGCAACTCAGACAACGAGGTAAGTTATGACTTACAAGAAGCTTTTAATGAACTTTTTGAAGTTAGTAAAGCACTTAAGATAGAAAATAAAAGCATGAAAAAAAATCTTAGCTTTCTTAAATCTGAAAATGATAGGTTAGAAATAAAACTTAAGGATCTAGAAGCTTGTCCTAAAAATGATAACTTATTATTAAAAAATCATAACCTCATCAATGAAAATAATAAATTGATTGAGGAAAATGTTAGTCTAAAAATAGAAATTTCTGATTTAAAGACTAAGATGGATATTATAGAAAAAGAAATCGCATGTCTTAGGGAAAACTCTAACAAATTAATCAATAAAGTAGATAATTTTTATAACCCTAAGGTTGAGAAAGGATCTCCATCAAGGAGACCCGCTAACAGATCCGGATCCAAGCCCACTTGGATACCGAAAAAAGAATTAGAATCTTGTTTTGTAGGTTTCAGGGATAACTACGACACAAAGGAATAGACCTACAAACTCAAGGCTGATCAACTCGAGTTGGGAGAACCAAGGAGTAGACCAAGGAGGAGAACAAGAAGACCGACGAGATGGCAAACAAACGATGGACCCGCCGCACGTCGACCACCAGACTGGAGACTGGCGCCAATGCCCGGGCCTCCAAGCTGCGGATGGGAGCCCCATCCGATGTGGCATCCACCACCACCATTTGGCCCATTTTATTGGCTATGGTCGGTAAGGTAAAAACCATTTACCCTATCGTTTTATCATAAGCATTTAGATAGGGGAGACAAAAAAAATTATAAGCTAATTGTCAATTTTTAAGGGGGAGATATAAGGTAGCTAAATTTCCTTTAGAAAGGAGGAGAAAAATAATAGCTATCTTGTTGTTATAAAAAGAAAGGGGGAGGACAACACCTTTGTTAAAAGAAATTTATAGAAGAGCATGTTTTAAGGGGGAGTTATAGGAAATCAATTAAATCTTTTTGATAATGTCAAAAAGGGGGAGGATTTTTTGCATTTTTATTTATGATTTTGTCATCATCAAAAAGGGGGAGATTGTTGGTGCTAGAGCACCATGATCATTTGTTTTGATGATAACAAAACGCGTGTTATTTAACATTTGCACTTAGAGTCTTAGATTTCAGGTCAATTGCAAATGTAGACGTGATTAGACGGAATTCGAGCTTGCATCTAGGATGGATTGGAGGAGTTTGATGGAAAACAGTGGAGATTCGCCGAGAGCGATAGATTGAAGAAAGAAGGAGATGAAGAATATGATAGATTTCCTTCTCTTGTACTCCTTGTATTTTTCGTTTCTTCTGTTGCTCTTTATTTTTGTTACTTAGATTCATGTTAAAGAGCCTCAAAGTACCCTAACAGTAGTCCTAGGAACACCGGCACAACCCTAGGATACTTAGGTTTTCTGTAGAGAACTTAGAAAACCAGTATAGGGTTCAAACAGCATTTCCAGACGTCTAATTCTAAAATCAGACGTCTGATAAAGTGTTTTAAGACGTCTGACTATTGATTCAGACGTCTGATAACATTTAGGCTAGACATAGTTAGTTCTGTCTGATGAAATCAGACGTTCAGACCTTAGACCAGACGTCTTAGGAGACGTCTGATGTCTTTGCCAGACGTCCAATTAGTGGACCGTTGGCTCTCTTAGAATACACTCAAGGATATGACCGTTAGAGCCTTATCAGACGTCCTTAAGCCCTTCCAGACGTCTGATAATTGACCGTTTTGCCTCGACTGACCCGAAAATCTCTTCTCAGAGATTTTCTAGCCGTTGCAAATCCATTCCCACGAAAAAGTAGGTTTCCAGACGTCCAGACATAGTGCCAGACGTCCTGTATGTCGTCTGATGGACTTGCGCTAGAACCCTGTTTAGATCTAATTCAAGTCAGGAAGAGACCCGCCCAAAATCAGATGTCTGACCTTATTTTCAGTCGTCTTAAAGTGAACTTCCAGACGTCTGATGCCAGAATTAGACGTCTGATAAGCCTGTCAGAGCAATGATTATCCCTGATTTCGGGCTGATTCACTTGGGCTTTGCACCCAACAGCTATGGAAGCTTTTCTAAGCCTTCCAAAGCCTTCCTAAGGCCTCTATAAATAGAGGGGAGCCTTTGACACACCAACACACACCTAAGGAACATACTTTCTACCATTTTGTGTCTCTCTTGCTCTCAAAGCTCTAATTCTTCATCTTGAGAGCATCAAGCTGTTGCGCACCCGCTCTCCCGCCGTTGTTCACGAGAGCGACGTTGCGCCGTCGCGTGGCTCACGCATCCGCGTCGTCGACGCATTCCTTTCAAAGGGAAGCATCCTATTTCCTATAGAAGCTTAGGTTAAATATTACTTTGTTGGTTCTATAGGATTACTTGTTTTATCTTTGTTATTTGGTTGGGTGTTCGCTTTGCGAATTCCCATCTCCTTCGCGAGACAAAATCCTTCTCATGAAGAGAAGGGGTTGAGGTACGCTACCCTCGTCTAAGTAGCGTGGTTGTAATTGAGGTTGAATCACCCTCGTTTTAAAGTGATTCGGTTTAGTGGATTTTGATCAACTTGGTTGATCGGAAAATCCTAACTCGAGAGGGTTAGGTGGTGGTTTTCACCAGGTTTGGGTTTCCACCTAAAATTCTTTGTGCCTTTTGTGCGATTGTATTTTGTGAGATTGTTTATATTTTAATTCCGCAATTATTACGTCACCCCCTCCTGGTAGGCAAACTACACTTTGTGCATCACATTTCCTTCGTTAGAAAACCTTCCCGGACATTTTTGTAACCCGCAGGGACTTCCTTGAAAGCCCTTAAGGACAATTTAGTTATGATTTCCTACCACTTATGGGCTCACCTATAAATGTCCTACCCCTTCGCAAGGGGCCTCTCCTTGCAAATTACCCAAAAGAATCCTCACCTGCAACCTCTGCGCGCGCACTGTGCATGCATAGAACACGGAGGATCTCGATCGTCCATTCTCCCTTGATCTTGATCGACGGCCCAATCTCAATCGAAGCTTCGCGCGAAGCGGCGCGTATGCTCACCCAATCTCTCAGATCCCATCCTACGGTCAATGTTGAATTTGGCAGCCCGCACGCTCCTCACCTCTCATCCTTGCTGCCAGTGCCCTCGTCGATTATCCTCACCCACGTGGTGATCTGAGCCACTGAGATTGCTACTTAAGCACCTCAGTGGTCGCGCACGCAAAGGATCGCCTCCTCTCCTACATCCTTGAGAGCGATCCCTTCTTCCCCTCCAGTTCCCTTAATCCCTTCACACGCTACACCAGTGACAGAGGTGTAGTTCTTCACCTCCCTTTCCTCCTCATCGCTTGGGATGACGTACGCCTGAGGACGACCTAAAAGCTTCACTAGCAAGCTTTTTAGTCACTGGAGCTCCCCCTCCCTTCTTCCTCTCTATCCTTCGGGTGGAGACCCACAGGTCCCATTCTTCTAATTAAAGTAGATTTACTGCTTTGTAGTTTAGCTGTAGTGTTTGTTGGATAGATTAGCAATAAAATTAGATGTATAATTGGTTTTAATCTGCTGTGCATGTTAGTATAGCATTAGGAGTAGATTTAGATTAAATTTTCCCCCTCTCACGTCCTCTGACCATCCTAGATCAGAGGGGACGATTTCCCTCGGTCACTATTCATGATTTTCTCACTCTACGCATTGTCATATCGCTTCTGATTTCTTCGATTTTTCTCGCAATGCACCCACTCATTAGATCTAATTTCATATTTGAATGGTTTCCAGCCTCAAATCTTAAATTAACGTCAAAATCCATTTTAGGGGCATTCCATTCATTCCATTTTGTCACAAAAGCCCCTAATCTGAATTTAAAAATTGAATCAGTTTGCTAGATATTTTATGAATTCAGATTTCAAGGATTTTTATCCATTTGGGCTTTGAATGTTTTGATCTAGCAAACTGAGATATCTTTGATTGGATTAATTGTTTGGGTTGGAATCTGAGGTGATTCTGAAGTCAGAATTCTCCTCAGATGAGCCATAATCTGATCTGGATTTTCATGAGGATTTTAATGCTTTGAATGTATGATAGAGCTAAGTAAAATCACTTTGGTAATTTGAGGTTCTATCTTGTATTCATGAGTTGTTTGTAAAATATAATTTTGATTTTCAACCTAAGGAGTTCTCAATACTTCTTAAGGTTTCAGATATCTGGGATTTAAGTTTATATTTTAAATTGACTGATCTAACTCCTACATGCTGTCTATTGCATTAGAAAGAGCTAGATTAGATCTCTTTTAGCTTTGATTGATGAGATTTTATCGACAAGGGATCTTGAGTTTGAGTTGTATTCTTGAGTGATTTTTATGAGAATTTAAACCCTTGTCAGATTTTGTCTTTAGGTTGATTTCTGTTTTTTTTTAAATCCCAGACTTATAGCAAATTGCTGCAGAAGCAGCTACATTCCCCTCCTCAATTCCAGCTAAGTGTCCCCTGGATTAGCTCTTTTAAATCCCTGATCAGGCTGTCCTAAATCTGATCTAGGATATAAAGGGTTAAATCAGGAGATACAAGTTGGAATTAACCATTTTCCTGCTGCAGACCTATTCTTCTTTAGATGAATTAACTGCAGCAGCAGTTAAGACGTCTGAAGAAGAATTTGGTTTGCTGAGTGAGTAAAGTTCAACAGATTCTACTGCTGTTTGTTGTTGCATTTGCTGTTACCTTGCTTCTGCTGTTTCAGCAGAAGACTTCTGTCTGGATAAATTCTGTGGACAGTAGCTTAGGTTTTAGTCTCGTTAAAATAGTTGCCTGATGTATAAAAGTGTGTCTAAACTATAAACAAGCATTCATGTAAACTCAATGAATTTTTGAACTTGTCTAGAATGTTTGTAATCTTATTTTTGATCCTTTGTCAGCTAGTTTTAAGCTCAACTGTCTATCAAGTAAAATTAATTAAAATCCACAATGAATTGTGTGCTTAATGCTTATATCCCTTCCTTTATATTGTGTTGAACTGTTCAGGGCAGTTTAATGTCTGTTTAGACACTTTGTGTTCCATTCTAGCCTTAGGACACCTTAAGAAATCTTTTAAAGGCTTAGAATGTGTGAAATTTGAAATTAAATAAAAATCATTTAAAAAATATAAAAATTAAAATAAACCCGTATGACTGAAGATTAGGTATTTCTTTGAATGCTTACCAAGTTTCATAGTAATCAGAACCACCAACTTGGTAGAATTTACCAGTCGACGATTCTGTATACTATGGAATTCAATAAAAGAAACAAAACTTAAAAGTACACAAAATCTCTTTCTCCTCATCTATCTCTTTCCATCTCTTATCCTACCTCCATAACAAATATAAAAACAATAAAAAGTGAAAAAACCCTAAAAACATACTAAAATTCCTTTGTATAATATGTATATAAATATATATATAAGCTATATAGTAAGCTTATTAATCTATAATGTAAATTATATATATTTATAATATAAATAGCTTATATATATATTGTAGTATGTAAATTAAATATTTCAGTTAGATTATACTGTATATATCTTAATTATATAACTAATTATTAAGTAAACTAATTTATATGTACTAAATACCTATATAAATTAATAACCTCTATAAATAATCATTTTAAGTTATAATACTATATAGACATATTTATATGTATATTATAAACATATTAAATCCTGTACCTTAATTTAATTATATTTACAGAATAAATAATTAATTTATTAAGTTGATAGTTAAGTTATTAGGTTAAATTACAATAAATTAGCAGATTAAGTTAAAACTAGGTTAACTTATACTGTATATGTATATTACTGAATTTTAAGTAATTTAAGCTAATTTAAGTATATTTATATTATTTATATTATTTAAACCTAATTTACAACTTAAACAGTATGAAATTATACTAATTCAATGGAAATAAAATAAAAGTCAAACTTGTAAAATACAATAAAAATGTTTATAAAATATTTAAACATGTATACTAATTTAGTATATGGTCAATTAGACCATATAGTAACTAATTTATACGTAATTAAGGAATAAAATCTAAAATTAAGTATGTGTAAACTGTATACTTTAGTTAATTTATTTATATAGTAAATATAATTAAAAATCTAAATTAATTGTACAATTAATTAGTACTATGTAAATACTTTATTCTCCCATAATTTATTTTTATTTTATAATAAATTGGCCCTCGAATTGAGGGCCAAAATCCTTAATTCAATACAGTCGCAGCTCAATTTCACCGCAGATGTGGTGCTTAAATAGCGCCACATCGTGAACTGTAAAGCGCTCATAGCGCTATAAGTTGGAAAAGTCGCATGGGATGTTCAATCGTCACGGGCGTCGGGCGTTCGAAACAACAGAACGTCTGACCTTATACTGAGCATTATCTAAGCATTGTGTGTGTGGGCCGATGGCCGGAATGTGTGCGAGGGCTTGTTAAGCCCAAACGTGAGATAAAAATGTGCTTAAGCGGCCTAATTAAGAAATTAAGGCGCACTTACTAGAGGTCTGGTCTCACCTGCCTCGAGTCTTGTGTATCCCTCGAAAGGCGTGCCCGCCAATTAAACACATTTGGTTAAATAATAAAAGGCCCTAATTAACCATTAAGCATAAAAGAATAACCGGCTTAGATAAGGAAGAAGAACACAAAGGATATTTAAGAAGTTAAAGAAGAAGATATGTATATGTATACTGTATAACGTATATCTGTATGGATAGTATATATAAATAAATAAGTATAAGGTAAATAATAAGTATATGTATAAGCAATATAGCTATATATATGTATATAAATAACTACGTGTAATTACTGACATAATAAAACATCACTAAAGGTAAGATAAATGTTGCTATAGACCTTAGTTCTTGCTTTAGAGTTTGTATATAGTTTTTTGGGGTGCAGCGACATTTGTATCTGTCGCTGTAGCTATTATATATGTTACTGTATACGTTAGTTTATTAAGTTAAGTATTGTATATATATGTAAGTATTAGTGATACAACTTATAGGTAGATAGTATAGAGTATGTGTATGTAGTGTTTGATGCTTGTTTGTAATTAGTATTTGCAAGCATTTTCGTTGATTTTTTGTATATATAATTAAATCATTAATTCATTCATAATTGATTGATTCATTCATTCTTTATGGTACATAAAACTTATCTTTTTAGAATTAAAGTATAATCTTGGATTTAAAGAGTGATGTATATCAATAATTGCCTTCTAGTGAATGACTTGGAATAAACCAGTAAAAATTATGTAATTAAATAAAATTGACGCGATAACGGTTTGTATTTGTGACACATACTACAAAAACGACATTTCTTTTTTATATACGAATCGTTTTTCCAGCGTTCATCATTCACCTGCGTACGAAAATCGCAGGCACATCTTTAGCCCAACATCTCTTGCATTACAATCTGCATGGCGGAAAGTAGCATAGGAAGATACGTACCTTGCACGATATGTGCTTTCAGACATCTGGCTTCAGCTCCGGACGTCCTGGTGCCTCACCAGCCGTCTGGACGATACTCCATGCGTCTAATATTGAAAAACTTCTAGTACCGAAACCACCTCCGCGACGCTCCTCTCCTCGCAATGCCACCCGCAGCGCACCACAGCGGCTTCAGCAGCTGCAGAGGGTCGGGAGGTCACCTCCCCAAGCCCCTCCTCGTGCATGTGCCCGCCGGTGACTGCGCGAGCTCCTCCAAGCTCCCGAAGGTCCTCCGACCTTCACGGTCTCTTCCTTGCTCTCTCTTCCTCTCTCCCTCTCGTTCTTCGTTGCTTGCCCTCTCTCTCGTCCCTCTCGTTCTCCCTTGCCATAGCTGCATAGGGGGACGCTGGAGGTGGTGGTGGCTGGAGAGTGGTGTGAGGGTGGCGAGAAGAAGAAAAGGGGGGTTTAAATAGGAGGGGGTGTTAGGGTTTAGGGGTGGGGGTGCGGAGGAGTGAGAAGCTTTGCATGCCGCCCACGCGCAGAGCTCAAAGGAACGTACGAAAATTCCTACTTTTAGACGTCTGGGCATGTGTCCAAATGTCTGGACAAACGTCTGACTGAAACTCCAGATGTCTTATCCAACTAAAAAGGCAACGGGTCATTTCAAGGTGGTAATTGGATCAGCTACGAGAAGGATTGGAGCTAGTGGAAGTGGTGGGGGAAAAAACTGTCTTGTGGATAGAAGTGAACAGGGTTAACTAGGTTCCTCGATGGTACGAAGAGCATGGTGAAGTCACCTACTTTTTGGGAATTGATGATCCCTCCGCGATAGAGGATCAGATCCTAAAGATTGAGAAAATTTTGGTGCTCTCCAGGTGGGAGAACACAAGGTGCGAATGGCTACATTCCAACTCGAGGGTATTGCAAAGCATTGGTGGGATGCATTGCAAGTTTCTGAGTTGTCGCCAGGGACTTGGGACATGTTTTTGAAGTTGTTCAATGATCATTTTATCCACAAAAAATGGAAGGCTCAGAAACAAGATGAATTTATGGATCTCCAACGGGGCCAAATGACGGTGATAGAGGATAGCGTCAACTTCATGAAACTACTTTGCTTCGCTGGAAAGGCCTTCATGAATGAAGGGGAATAAGTTTGGAGTTTACTTGGGGTCTATGAGATGACCTAAGAATGCAACCAACTAGGATACTAATGACTAGTCTGACTGAGACCGCTGAGAGAGGTATGGCAATCATTCCTTGGGATAGGAGGACCTACTTGCAAAAGTTGTACTACAGGTACAAGCAACCTAGACATTTAAAGAATAGTTGTCCTATGAAGAAACAAATGGCAGCCTTGACTGCAGGATGCCAGAGCAGGGGCGACGATGGGCTAAGAGTTGATATGTTGGATGCATGAGGAATTCGCGTGACTCCTTTCGTGAACTAGGACAAGGGACCTGCCGTAGCCAAAGGAAAAGGAAGTTGTAGGTGCCCATGTGGAGGACAACCTTGATGCTTCAACTGGTTGGTAGGCTCAGGATATCTTTGATATTTTGATGCTCGGATTTTGATGTGAACTCCCTCTTTGTGTTCTTTTTCAACCCGAGGGAGGGCCTTCAAGATGCGACCCGAGGAAGGAGGAGAGGAGTTTGTTGGCGACCAATATGAAGAGAGGTGTCGACGAGTCTCATCGAGGCCTTAATAAGAGAGTCACAAGGTCGTGGAGCCACTGGTGGCTCTAGTGGCAACTGGTGCAGCAAGAAGGTGGTACGTGCATGGACGTGCAGGTTAAAGTGAGGAAGAAGGTGGAAGGAGAGGGAGGACACCCAGGTTGACCAGTGGTGTCTAATGGCGATCGGAGATGTGCCGTGTCGACCGAACCATGGTTGGGGAAGGGCGAAGTGGCGGCCGTGTAAGTGATGTTGCAGCACATAAACGGTGGCATGCGAAGGAGAATGAGGGGAGATCGCATGAAAGGTGAAGGAAGGAGGAGAAGAGAGGGGTCGACCGACGGAAGGGAGAGGTAGCGGAGGGATCAACGAGGAGTAAGGGAGATCCCCACCATTCTTGCGTGCATGCCTGCATGGAAGGGTGTTGCAGTGTGAAGTTGATGCAAGCAGGAAGAAGACAATGGATGAAGTTAGTAACTGGAAAAATTATGAACTAAAATTATTATGTTTTGATTTTTACATTTGGGTCCCTGACTATGTTCCCTTTATTTAATTGATTCAGGAATTGTTTGGAGTCCGATTTCAGCGGGCCACCCATCGTTGGAATCGTGTCGAGACATACTTCAACGCGGTATGTTGAGTTTTTCCATTAGAAATGTCAATTTACAATTTTTTTACCCTTGAGTTCATATTATTTATGTCTAATTGTTGTCCCTTGTTTAAATTAGAGATATGCACATGAAACATGCATGAAACCCGGAAAACCTATGACGGTGTGTTATCGTGGCCCTTCGGCGACCCTAAGTAGAGTAGTTTTTTTTTTTGTTTCCCCTCACGCTATTAGGATCCTATGTGTAAATTGCTTAAGTTAAAGGTATTATCTCGTTGCCAAGTACAAATATCTATGTCCTTATCTCAGAAATTATTCCGATCTTATATTATTATTCTTAGTATGCCTGAATACTCTGACTTGGGAAATTAATTATGATGGGCTAATAAATGGAAATCAATTATGTATGTGTCGTAGCCAAAAACTGCTAGATTATATGTCCCGTGAGAGAAAGCAATCTATCTTGAGAAATAAAAATATAGCTATATATACTTGTAGATGTACATATGATCCTGAATAGAATTATGTTATGTGAATAGCTTACACTTATGAAGAATAATGTGGAATCCTAATAAATGCTTCTTATAAAACATAATGAAACAAGTTGAAGAAGAACAATTATAATGTAAATACTCATGGCTGGTTTCAACGATAAGGTCGGCTATACTTATTAGTGGTAGAGACAGGCTCAGAGAATAAGCTAGCCTCTTTGCGCCTTGCTTTCTTAGGCTATTTTGACTAACTGGGCAACAAGGTGTTGGGTATGCATTATTGTTACGAGAGCTTATTCTGCTTTCGTACCCTATAGTGGAAAGAACTGGATGTGTGCCAATGCGAGGTAACTCCTTGCATGTTTATCAAACAGACCGTAGTCATCACTTCACCCTGTTAGCTAAGATCTCAGGGCGATTGATTACGCGGTAGAGCGGATATAGGCCGTTATCTCAGCTAAGGAGGTGGATCATATACAATCTACTCTCTAAGATATTGAAATGAGATTTCCTCACGCCTTTCGAGGAATCGATTTAAATAGATAATCAACTAAAAGGGGTGGCAAGGTACAAACATTAGAATAAACAAGAAATGAATTAATTTAATAAGCACAATACCCGCTTTTATTATTCCTTTTGTACTTGCTTAACTTTGTTCCTTTTGTCGTATTGCTACTCTACTCAGCATTCGCTGACGTTTTCTGTGGATTTGTACTTAGGCCTTGGAGATTTGCAGCCAAGCTCTACAACTGTAGGACTTGACGGTATCAGTTCTAATTTCTGCTTTGCCTCCTTTTTTTATAGTATGTTAGTCATATTCAGTTCTTGTTTAGTTTTTTTCCGTTGCATCTCTACTTATGATGGCTATGAACTTTTTTTTTAATAAAATGTTTCTCTTCTTATTCTTTTATTGCTCATATTATTATGATGCAATGTGTTGTGAATGCATTATTATTCTATGTGTATACGATGGATGGTTAGATCTTGGGTATTTGACGATCCGACTTGGATCCTTACTTGAGTAAGGGGTTCGGGTTGTAACACTCAATATAGGCCCACCTCCTCTTGCGAGGCTGATTGTGATGTAAAACAACCCTACATTTGCAGCACTTTAGCCATGTATTATCCTATAACATAACATAAAATACAGGATTTTTATGTAAATACTGTTACAATCTTTTCAAATTATTTAAATGTCATTCACTCCACTATATTGTTAGTTATGCCATTGAAAAAGTTATGTCGTTTATGTATTTGCTACTCTGTTAATCATATCGTTAAACTTAATGATTTTTAATTGAAATATAATAAAATTTTATTTTTTAATCTTCCATTTTTTTTTCAATTTTTTTTTATTTTCAACCCCCCTCCTCCCACTTCACCTCCTTCCAACTTCTGACCACCTCCTCTGCCCCCTTTCTATGGCGACCTCGTCATCCACGATGTCAACGATGTCGATCTCACCATCGCCTCTGGTTGCCACCCTGCAACCTCGGAGAGGAAGACGTTAGGGTGGAGGATGTCGACACAAGGGCGGAGGGACCTCCCTTAGGAGGTGGCCGCGGAGGAGGTTGCGGTGGGAGGAAGAAGAGCACGAGGAGGAGAGAGAATAGAGCCATTGGTGGTGGTTGATGATGGCTTTGAGTTGAGGTGGGGGGGGGGAGGATGAAAATTAAAAAAAATATTTTAAGGACTAAAAAATAAATGTTTATTATATTTCAATTCTAAATCGTTAAGTTTAACAGCTACGGCTATGACTAAATTAGTGGTAAATATGCAAGTGTGTGGCGTTTTCAACAGTATAACCGATAATATAGTAAATTGAATGATATTTAAGTAATATGAAAATATTTTAATGACAGTCATAAAAAAGCTCTAAAAATATTAGTTTATGCATCAATAATGACAAATGGAAAATAAAAGAATAAAAACAAATAAATTATTCACAAGACCCTCCCATATGTAGTGAGAGCGATGTCCAATCTGACCCCATTAAATAAACCATCCACAAATTTTGGATCCATTTGCACACAACTAATAGAAATATACAATTAAATGCCATGTAAACTGCGTAAGAAATGCAAAAATTACATCTAAATACAAATAATAAAACAATGTTAGCCTTAAACTATATGCACATGTCGATTTTATTTCTTTAGATGTGAACTATTTTTTCTCATATTAAACATACTAGGTGGATTAAGACAGTATCTCCTATCATAACCAAATCCCTTATATAACCCGCATTTATTTATGTTGGTAGGTGCATTTGGATCGCATTGTCATTTCTTGCGTGGGTAGCATGAGGTATTGGATGCATTTGCATTTGTTGTAGGTATAGATGTATTTTGTACATTTGTAGTAGTTGAAGGTGGATTTTCTTCATTTGCACTAGTAGAAGCACCTTGATTATTACAATTATTCCTTGTGTGTCCAAGATCACCACACTTGCTACAATTATGTTGTTGTAACTTATCTCCCTGGTCTATCTCATTGCAAAGGTGAGCTGATTTAAGACATCCCTTTGTACACTTCCATTGTGCATTTGCGATAACTTTGGAGAAATTCGATAATTTCCATGTCCACAATGCTTTATTTGCGATTAGATAAAATCCTTTGTCATAACAATTAAGTTGTTGCTCCTGTGTATACCAATGTGTTATGTAGTCATCTATGTTGAGATTTTTGTATGCAATGGTTGCACAAGCATGTGAGCATGGGACCTTCCAAGTCTGCCACTTATTACATGTGAATATTCTAGCGGTAAAATTGACTAACATGATCTTCCATTATTCACCCTAGATACGATGGGTCATTTACTAATTACAACTTCTAAAATCATATTTGGATGCCATCAAAAAAATGTCATTTTATGTGTTTAGTCAAGTTCTTGCTATGTCCCCCATTTTTTCTTAGCCCATGTGGTGTACATTTCTAATATGCTCAACCCGGCTTTAGCGTTGGCCTATTGGCTTGCAAAGCATTTCAGATGATTTACCCTTTAGCACATCATTGTAGCTATCACTAATATTGGTTGTCTTGTACCCATATTGTAACCATTGAGCTTGTGTCCACATTTTAGGTAGTAAGGAATGTGTCTCAAACCAATTAAGAGCAGTATCATCTAATTCATGATGTAATTACTGATAGTTGCCTTAGTGGGAATTTTATTCAGAATATACGTTGCAGTCTTTAAGTCCTCTCCCTAAAGTGATACTGGTAAGGTAGAATGAGTAATCATACTCCTTACCATGTCCTTAAGCGTCCTATTTCATCTCTCAGCAACACCATTCATAGTGGGTGAACTCGACATGGTGTACTAAGGGCAGTGTTGTAAAAATCGACCTACTCAACTAAATAAACCTATGCGGTGCCCTATCGATTGAATAACTCATAGTCAGGACTATAGTCGGCAACACCGGCTACTTAACTAAGTAGACAGTGTAGTCGGTCGAGTAATAGATCGATTTTTGCATAGAGGGAAAAATAAGTATGTAGGTATATTATTTTTTTTAGGTCAAATGAAACCTCACTCGACCCCCCTCCCCCGACCACTGCCACAAAATGGTTTATTTTCACCCGAGACTCCATTTCAATCAAGCAAAAACCCTCCATCGCCGAATGTATTTAATTCAAGCATGTATTAATTTTTAGTTTATGTTACTTTGTCGTTGATAATGTATTTGTAATGGTCCATACCTTGGTTTAATTATTAAATTTGTAATTAATTTGATATTGTTGTACTTTGTAACTTATTTTATAATATTGAATTTGAATATGTTTACTTTTATATAATGATATATTTTACTTCTTTATATATATACATATATAAAATATTTAAATATTTAAAAAATGCTCGACCGAGTATTCTCCGACTACTCCCCCGCATACCGTATACTCCTTAGTGGCTTGATCGACTGAATATCGACTATCGACTTTTACAACACTGACTGAGGGACAATGCTGCATTCCTGTAGGAATCGAGCAAATGGTTCTGAACATTATTCACCTGATCCATCATATTTTTCGTAGTACTCACCACCATGGTCAGATCTGGCGGATTTAATCATTCTGTCGAGTTGATTCTCAACTTCAATTTTATAATTTTTGAACGTGTCTAGTGACTGTGCATTTTCATGTATTAGGTAGAGACATATCTGGAGTGGTTGTTTATGAATGTGATAAAATACTATTGACCATTCCACGCAAGCGTAGGAAATGGCCAACAGATGTTCGTATGAATTACATCTAAGACACCATTTGACCTATTGGCTTCAAACTTCCTACTAGTGGTTGTTTTCCCTTAATACACTCTACACATTGATCAAAATTAGAAAAGTTGAATAAAAAATCCAACAGGTACACGTTGTACTTAAGTTGTTATGTTTGAAGTGCAACTACATTCGCAAGTTTCTTAAATACATTATGTTTGCATACGTCATTAAAGTTACTTGCAACGTGACACATATAATACCTATGTATCACAAATGAAGGAAGCATTCCAACATTTGTATTTGTAACTGTAGCTTTAATGCCCTTATGTTTATTACAAATGACACATGTGGGGTCGACCCTATCATGAATGACAAAATCTTTAACTCACCTTAGAAACCATCACCATATTTGTTCCTGTACCTCATCAA
This sequence comes from Thalassia testudinum, assembly GCA_037157565.1. NCBI lineage: Eukaryota > Viridiplantae > Streptophyta > Magnoliopsida > Alismatales > Hydrocharitaceae > Thalassia > Thalassia testudinum. Next base: position 121,827,309 of record JAZHRO010000036.1, on the reverse strand, counting down.
CTAAGGCATAGGTAAGGGTTGTATTCATCCATGCTATATGCAATTGAGAGTTTCTACTTGTACTTGTCAGAAAGATGAATCCCGTCAATGCTTATCAAAGGTTTGTAATGGGCAAAAGCCTCAACACACTATCAAAATGTCCAGAAGGCCTTCTTAAAGATCACATGTTCATGTCTTGATGACCTCATATCACACATAATCAACCTCAGTCTTTGGTATTGAATGCATAATTGCATGTAGCAAACGAATCATTTCATTATAGAAGTTCACCTGATAAGAGCCTCATCATAAACCTTAACTAGCACAATTTAATCTAAATAAGTGTGAAGAAGCTCCTACAAAACCTAAAGAGAGGCTTAACTCAGAGAATTCTGAGTTAAAGAATAAGACAAATTATAAGGGGTAAAACTGCAATTTCGCCAATGCAGTGCACAAACAGGGTAATTAAGGGTCTAAACGAAGGTCAAATGAGCTTAATAAGGAGGGAAGTGGGATGATCTGATCTGAAAAGGGTTATAGCAACTTCTAGGAATTAAATGACATTCTATAACCCTAAAACAAATCCACTTTAACTCACGAGGTTCGAGGCAGGATAAAAATTAACTAAATCCTCTAAAATTCATGAAAAAATATTCCCTAGGGTTTAGAACCTTCAATTTGGCCTTTGTAACCTATTTTGACCTAAAATGAGAACCATGCCCAATTTATGACTTAATTTGGGTTTTTACGCAAATTGACCAGTCAAATATGGTCCAACCTAAAATCAAATTTCACCATTAAAATCCTTAGGTTCAAATTAGGCTGGTATAAAAATTTGGGCTTAAGAAAAGATCATCTTGACCGACTTTACAAATTGATCCTCTTGAATTACTTTTTGACTTTTATCTTTTGAAACCCTTACACTTTGCCCCTATCTTTCTCGTCGTTCTTTGCAGAACGGTCCTCCCTGCCATTCTGAGCAGCGCCATACCTCCGGCGACCTTGCGCGGAGGATGGCGCCGCGCAGGGCATGGCGCCTGTTCTCAGGAACGAGCGGGAGGTTCCCTGCGTCGTCCTCTGTCGCAGGGACCCTCTCCTGTGTCCTGCAATCGGCCATGTCTCTCATGCGAATGCACGAAAGGCATGGGTCTCCTTCTCCGGCCATCTTCGGGGTGCGCTGCACGTTTTTCCCTCAGGCCGCTCTCCTCGCCAAACGCCTTTATAAGGAGTGGCAGAGGCTTCCGTCCAAGGCAAGCTAGTTCTAGCCGAGAAACTCCCCCTTCGTCGTCTCCTCTCTCTCTGGTTAGACTGCCCAAGCTTCTGGCAAACTCTCCTCCTCCTCGTCGCTCTGCTGCCATACCTACAGTAGAGCCTACTTTGCCCCGTCTTCCCACGCCAGGCCGAACCAGCTGGCGTCCTCAGATCTCCTCCTCATCGCCGATAACCCCCTCCTAGGCACCTTCGTCCTCCGCGCCGGTAGGTACGCGCCAAGCGCCACCTCCCCCCCTCTTCGTCAATTAGGTAGGTAGAAACCTTCCCTTCTCTCTCCCTGATATTTTCCCCTTCTTAATTTACCATTTCAACCCATCGACCGCCACTGTCCATCACCACCTTCCCCATCTCTAGCTGCTCTCCGGCGAGGCGTTCTCGCCACTCCACGCCTCCATCCGCCTCGCCAGCTACCCCTCAAGCTCCGCACCACCTCACTGACATCGAATCTACCCTCCATTCCCTTCCTAGCACCTCTAGACCACCCCTCGAACTCACCCACTCTCACGCACGCTGTGTGCCCTAGGCACATGGCCATAGGCACAGTCGCGTCTCGCCGACCCTCGCACCGCCTTCACCGTCCTCTGGCGAAGCTCCCTGCGTTGTCTGATGTGGCCGTGAGGCTGTCTTCGTGATTTCAGGTCTCCGCCTCCTCGCTGCCATTGACAGCAGGTTGGAGCTGCTTCGCGAGCAGCTCCAGACTTCTTCAGCCCCAGGCGTAGGCCCCAGGCAGTGCGGGGCACTTCCATAGAGACGCCTAGGTTTGCAATTGGGGTCGCGAGCCTTCGCTGCTGCCCCAATTGCGTGAAGCCTTCTCCCACGGGCGCCTGAGACTGGAGGTGGGACTTTAGTCCCACCTCGTAAGTGTGTGGCCTCGCGCCTACACTTAAATTGATTTTGTGATATTAGCCAATTGCCTCCGATACACACGGGGTGAGGTCCCTCACCTATCATCGCCCTCGTCCGTGAGCTCACCACACGGATCAGGCGCGATCCGACCCAACACTCCTGTGCACTCCTCGCGCACCACCCACACCGGTGCGCCTGGACCCGGGCGCGCAACCCAACCCGATTACCAGACTCTGGGAGAGCTTTCCAAAGAGATATCCAGAGAGAGAGAGAGACGCGGGAAAGGGGTAGGGGTAGGTTTTGCACTGATAGTTGTGTGTGCGCACAGGATAGAAGGAAGAAGAAGGAAGAAGCAGGCAAAGGAAGAAGAAAAGAAGGAAAGGAGCTGATGGAAAAGAAGAGGAGCTGCACTGTAGCAATCGCGCAGTTAAGCCGTCTGAACGCTGAATCAGACGTCGGAGGGTCAGCAGCCAGAGCAGAGAAGAAGAAGGAAGGCTGAAGAAGAAAGAGAGAAGAGGAAGGGCCAGAGCAGAAGAAAAGAAGGAAAAAGAAGAAGGAGAGAAGAAAATCAGAGAGGAAGAAAGGAGAAAGACTTAGCAGCTGAAGAAGAAAAGAGAAGGCAGAAGCCTCTGCAGCCGCAAGGAAGAAGAAGAGAAGAAAATCAAAGAGGAAGAAAGGAGAAAGAAAAAGAGGAACCACAGAAGCAGAGAAGAAGAAAAGAAGAGGAAGAAAGAAGAGAGTCGGATGAAGAAAGAGAAGAAGCCAATCACTCTCTCTCTCAATTTTTGTAAAACCTTATATTGTGAATTTATAAGCTTCTAAAATTATAGTTTGCTCCCTGAGTTCGACCTCGGGAAACTCTTCATTCCGAGTAATAAATTGTATTAGACTGGTAACCATTTTGTTATATACCATAACGACTATAATAACTATATAGAGGAAGATGGTACCACCACCCAATTCCTATATACAATCTCCAATACTTTACACCCAAATCTCTGTCTTATTCATTTGGCAATTCCACTTCTTGTCCCAAACTGCCTTCAATTCATTTGTCCTAAATTTTCTGAATTATTCACATTATTGACAATGTGATGGGTAATGAAATTGTAATCCAACTGCGGATAATCCAAGCATTTTATTACATCACATGAGTGCAATCCTTCAATGATGTTAATCACAAATCTCCTATCAAATTTCTTAAAATGAGCTCAAGGTTTTCATTTGCAATCGTTATAGTTTTGCATGCATTCAACTGCCCCAACTTTCCAATCTGATTCATGAATGGAGAAGTCGAAACAATTTTCTACGTGATAAGTCTTCAATATGAAAATCAAATCCTCCTTGATCTTGAATGCCTTCCCACGATACAATGCTCCTCCAATGGACGCATTATCAATGCTATCCTTATATTTAATATAGTTGGAACCAATTGGGATATCGCAATACCTGGTACTTGTACTTTCATTTTTGTCGAGTCTAGTAGTTGTATGAATGCCTGACTCAGTAGGCACATTATCATTATTTGCTTGATTATCACCAATTTCTTCATCTGGCCCATCATTTGTATCTTCATTAGAATCTAGGTCTAGGAGGTGAGCATTTTCTTCTTGTTCAATCTCCACATCTTTGGCTACAACATACTCACAATCAAATATGGTAGACAACGGTATTAGAGAATCATGCTACAATTCATGATCAACAACGGCAGGATGAATTACAATGCAAGTAGGCTAAGACTTGTTAATTATAAGAGTCTGAACAACAATAGTAGAGTTGTGTTGTACCTTAGGAATAACATTAGTCTACATAATAGGAATAGTGGTATGCTACACCTCATTAGTAATAACAGTCTTCATGATGGGAGTCAAGGTATCCTGCACAACGCGATGAATTGTATCCACAAACTTATTGTGAGTGTGGTGGACATGGATATCAATTGTAATGTCCACAACAATCTCCATGACATGTGTAGAGGTTTCACCAATCGTATGCTCCCCATGCATTTCAATATGACTCACTTCATTAATCTTAATGTACAACTCTGGTAAATAAGTTTGAGTCATATTGTCCACGAGGCCAAGAATTCCCTCAACGTCATCATCATTAGAAATAGTGAAAGAGTGCACATCATCCTCACATTTGGAGCACAACTTGTTATGAAGGGAAACTTATGCTTTATCACGATCTCATGAGTCAAAAGATCAAGAATAAGCCTTCTCATATACTATATTCTCTTTTAGCTTCTCAAATTTCATCTCAGCACTTGAAACTCTCAGATTGTTGATTTCAAATAACAAAATATTTTGGAATTGGCTGTATTAAGCGGGGAGTTCGGTTATTAGCCATATATTTATAATCTCCATCGTTGTAAGTTTTTAGTAGACATCTAATAGAGATATGATTGGTGTAAAGGTGTTTGTTACATGATTATGGGACAACTATGCTAGATAAATTATTGTCAACTTTCTATCATATCCAATACCATCTTCTTTATTAATCACATTTTCATTGACACATAACAAACATAAGATACTTCGAGTTATCATACATAACATACATAAGTCACTTCTAACATCATCCATGTAGATTATATATTACAAAATTAAATTCAATGCATTATTACCAATAACCCTTTAATTAAAAATTAGACTCAATATTATATGTGTAATTGCTCCCCTCATATATTTACCGGGATTACCATTATAAAATTTGTTGCTCACCAACCCATGCTATCAACTTAACATATTGCCACCTCTCTCTCCCTATTACCATTACTTGTATCTTATTTATGCCACTTGTCCACAGTGACTTCATATATATATATATATATATATATATATATTAGTTTTAAAAATCTCTCAGATCACTTATCTCAGTATGGGTTTTTAAAAGTTTAAAATATATTAGAAGTCAGTGATATATCAAAAATGAGTTTTACTTGACTTTTTCAATAGTGGATGATTCCATTCATAATCAAATCTTAATATCATTGATTCTCACGATCGTATGCCTAAGGGAGTTCAACTTTAATCTTCTTTTAGATGACCAATATTAGTGTTATCTATTGATTATTGCTCACCACTTACGAAATATAAATGGAAAGAAAATAATTTTATTGAGTGATTTCTCATTATTGTTGCCTAAAAATTATACGATAACCTTAAATAAAAATAAAAAATACAAAACAAAAACATCAAAAATCAAACATAAACCTATCTCAATAAAATAAACTCAAACAAAGTTAAACATCCAATCCATAAACTAAATGAAAGTACATAATAAAATGGGGAAAAAAGTATAATGAGAAAACCTACATGCGAGAGAGATTTAAAAGTGGATGTTGAAGTGCAACAGAGGGTTAGATGAACACGATGAACAGAGAAGGGAGCCATGCGTTGGAAGAGGGCCGATGGGGTAATAGGGGAAGCGATTTTAAAGAACTCATCCGGAGATTACTAAATGTTAAGTGTAGCATCAAGAGAAGGGAGAAGGAGCTGACTTATTTTAAATGTAGGGTCATCGTTAAGGTATATCTTTCCAAATTTATTTTTAGATGATGAAATAATTACAGAACGATTAACTCTGATAAATAAAAATAATCTCTAAAAAATATATTCCTGCACCTGCCGAAAAAATTATATCTGACGTAAAATCGACTTCTAACAGATCAGACTATTTATCCAAGGGGACAACTTCTGGAAGGTTAATTTTTTAAACGGACTCTAACCCCAACATGATTTCCTAAATCGTAACCGTACGGATTTTTCCCCCCACGAAAATCCCCTACAAAACCCCAGGAAGAAACTCGCAGGATGGACCCCGACCCTCTCCTCCTCCAAAACCTCTCGGTGGACGGGGGGTGCGTGCAAGTGCGATGGATGCTCCTCCTCCGCCTGCCACCATCCCTCATGCGTCGTCTCCCCCCTTCCCACTCGACCGCCCCTTCCCCTTCTTCCCTCCACCTCCGCCCTACTTCTCCCCTTTCCTACTTCCTTTCCACTCCCCCTTCTGCCCTTATCACCATCATCTCCACTTTCCCTTTCCGCCACCGATCCTAAGCGGCGGAATCGTCCCTCCGTCCTCCATGAATCCTCCGGATGACCTCGACGCCGTAACTGCCGATCAAACTCAAAAGTAAGTGCTCTGAAATTAATCGGGGAAATGGAAGGAGACGTTTCTCACTGCTTCCGTTGCAGATCGGGGGATTTGCGGTGGATGGAGCAACATCAACGAGAAGGAGGTGAAGAAGAAGAAGAAGAAGAAGAAGAAGAAGAAGAAGAGGTCTTTGTGTTGACGGACGAGTGGGTGGAGTTCTTTGCCAAATCCGAAGCCAAAAGGAGATTAGGTATTTCCATTCTGTTCTCCCCCTTTCCTCACCTCCCAAAAAAGAAGCGATTTTTATAATCTCTTGTGTTGGTCTTTGCATTTTTCTTTTCGTTACGAGCTAATGTGGTTCTGTTTGTTGGGAACCAAAAAAAAAAAAAAAAGCAGAGAAGGAGAAGCAAAGGAAGCAGAGGAAGGAACGTGAGCAACAAAGGTAACATGTCCCGGTCTTCGTGCCTCTCTTCTTTATTTATTTTGCTTCCGTTTCAGGGGAAAAAAACCAAAAAAAAGAGAGGAAATTTTATATATTACAACGTGCCCTTTTCTTTTCTAATTATATGTTCGGTATAAGGAACCATTGTTTGTAGACATTGGAAGTTCTTCGCAAGATAATGCAAGTGTAAGGTTTTGTTGGTCTTTATGTTGGTAGTATGAACGGAGTCTCATCCATGCTCTCGCCTTAATTTTGCAAGTTTCCGATATCGAAACACTGCCCCTCTTTGGCGATGATTTTGTAAGCTGTGGATGTTAAAACGTTGGATAAGCAGACACAACTAGTGCAGGGTGTTTTCTTATGTTTATGCTAATAGGTTGGTTTTGCTTGGTCTGTCCTTAACTAAAGGTATCAGTAGCACGATCAATCAGATTTACCCGTGTGGATGGAAAGCGAATCGTAAACTCCAGATTGTAATTTTCGTTTGTGTTTGATCAACTGCTGGCCGACAGGTATTGTCTCTTATCATGCATGTTGATTCAGGCAACCTAAACAGAAGCAATTGAAGGGGAAGAAAATTCTAAACTTAGGCAAGGATCCATGCTAACTTTGATCATGTATATAAGCTTGGTTGTGGCCAACTATAATTCTTCTGAGTCATTTGGTGTTGGAAATCTTCTTATATAATATTGATAGGTGCCTCTTGTCCCTAAGTGTTGTTGGATGAATATGTCTGACACTCTCTGAATGGTTGGATCTAATATCATCAAAAGTTGCGCAAGAAGTGGTGATGTTAGATGTTCTTCAATTAGCAGTTGCCTATTTGGCTCAATGTTGCTTGCCAAATCACCCAACATTGATCATCATCCTGATGGATTGCATGTGGTTTGATTAACTGAAAGTTGGTTGATTGATACTTTTCACTGGATGAGGGATCATAACATGTGGTTGGGGTTTCAGATGGTATATAATTTAGTTGATTAGATCCCATCCTCGACACTTTGATCAAGGACATGATGAAAAAATGGCATAACAGCTAGGAATTGTAGTGAGGGAGTAAAATTATAAAGCATGTGTGTACTTTCATATCGTTTAGCCAGATGTCAGTAATTTTATCAAGTTTCCATAATACAAGAAGATAGGATGTCATCTCCCTCTCTCTCTCCATTTTTTTGGGGGGTGTTGGGGGGTGGGGAGGGTTAAGAGGTGAAAGAAAGGCTATTTGAGGTCATGAAGTGGATCAAGTATGGCTCCTTTGAAGATTTCCATAAATTTTAGGGTTATTGGGTTTTGCTTTGCGAATAATTGTGTAGGTGATGGGTTACAACACCTCTATAACAAAATTGGGTGCTTACACAATTGGGTAACCTCACATAATCCTACCCTCTTAATGGGCCATCGTATACTAGGTTCGATGGAAGATCCATTGATGCATATGTGGCCATATACGTGGCTTAGTCGGCAGATTTCCCAATGTAATGCTCTCCAAATAAATGGGTGGATTTTGTTCCCATCTCATGTCATCTTATCAATTGAACATCATCTTTGTGCTTTTGGAGCAAACTCCTACTTGGGTAATGTTTTTGGACTTGAACCTATAACATGCTACCCAAAAGTGTTTAACTGTGTTACTTTTGTCCAACTGTGGAGGCTATGGCAGGTTAAGTTGGTTCCTCACGGTGTGATAAGTTGGTTCCTCACGGTGTGAAGTGTATTCTTGGAATATTCCCAGTCTTAGAAAGGGTATCTATCTTAGGATTGGTCTTCATCATGCAAGTGTTGTTACCATCTTCGTATCCATACCATTCTTATCTACTGCTGGATCATAGGCTATCTTATTAGAATCTGCGAGGATGTACCCATGCCCATACCACTAGTACTACTAGAATGCATTCCAATGACAATTTCTACAAGGCAGGGTACTTGGTTTAAGACCCTCCACTTATTTGTTCTTGTCGTCATATCTGTGCCTCTAGTCATAGATTCTATTGTTGGTTTGTAGGTTGACAATTTAGATGTAGATCCTAATAATGGAGGTGGTCAATACATTGAGGATGTTTAGATATATACAGATCTATGTATCACTTTGAGGAAGGGCAAGCAATGGTGTGCAATTCATTTTATATTCAACCATAATCGTGAGCACCTGACCCCTTGTCACAGGAAGTTTGCTCTAGTACTTTTTAGGGTCACTATGCTTACCATTCATCAGCAAGCCATGCTTGATCTGTAGTGGAAGCAAGCCATGGAGATGATATCGACTCTAGAGACTAGGGAGACTTGGGAGCTTAGTGATCCCTCTTTAGATGCATTAGTGGTTAGATGCAGGTCGGTCTTCATAGTAAAAGTATCATTGAGATGCATGACAAGTATGAGGCCAAGCTGGTGGCCAACGGCTTCAATTATACCTATAGTGTGGACCTTTTTGGTACTTTCTCAACTAGATTGCTCAGGATACTTATCTTGTTACCTGTTCTCCTTGACTGATCTTTACATTAGCTTGACGCAAAAAATTGCTTTGCTATATGCTAGCCTTTAGTAAGAGGTGTATATGCAATAAACAGTAGGGTTCAAGATGCGGGGGGGAATATAGCAAAGTATGTAAGCTACGAAAAGTCATCTATGACCTAAAGCAAAGTCTACGTGCTTGAGTTGAGAAGCTCTCATAAATTGCACTTCAGCTTGGATTTCAGATATTCACTGCATCTCTCTTTATTTGTGAAGAAGTTCAAGAAAGTTATTGTTGCTCCACTAGTATACGTTAAGGATATTATTCTTACAAATGATACTCGGGGTGATGGGGACTTGGCTTTGACCACTCCCTTTCGATTGAATTGACATTTAATTGCACCGAACCATAGGCCCTCGGAGCCTTGTGTGAGGAGGGTTCGGAGACCCTTAAACAGAGCACAACAAGATCTGCGCAGGACAAGTCCGGCTAGGTAGATCCAGATGCCATTGAGTCTTGGAAGCCTGGGGTCAAATCCTACGTTCACCCTGGAAATCCTATTGGGTGCTCCTCTCAGGAAAAGTGCGTAGGAAAGGAAGCATCGTCTGGGAAATCAACCAATGCCTGTGCAGAAAATTGTCTCCGACCAGATCAATCTGCCATCGTTTGACAACAAATCGTATTAAAAGATGACAGTTAAGTTGCACATATGTTAATCAATGACAACATCCCCGTCTTGTGGGAGGTTGAGGCTTACGTATATAAAGCCCCACCGAGCCTCCAAGGGAAGAATATCTAATACTGAGTCATGTCACAGCTATGTACAAGCAATTTGTACCCTCACCGCCAAATAATGTATCGAGAGACTGGCATCTCTAATAAGTGTAGTGCCATTCGGGCATGAACTCGGTAATCAACTTCTTGTGTATTGTGCAATTGTCATCTTCTTATCCCTTGTCCTCGTTTGAATTTGTTTCTCGTTTGAAAATCTTCTTATATTATATTTTCGAGGTTTCATTAGACTAGATGCAATAATGGTGACTCAACCTCATGTTTATTTTTTCAACCCCACGGTTGGCAATGATGGTGACCCAACCTCACATGTTCAATCCAAGGTCTCAGTGCAAGGATGTAAAACGAGAGGCAAGGTACAAGGATTAGCCTGGGATGCAAACAGTTGGTTTTGGATGTTGACAGATATAATTATTCGTTTCTATTTTAAAAAGTATGTGGAACAAAAAAATATTTCATGCCTATATGGAAATTAAAGACCCATATCCTTAAATACAGATACAGAAATAAAAAAGATAATCATGATTTGGATACGAGATTTAGGCATTGGATATGAAATATCCTATGTATGTTATACATCCAATTCACTTAAAGTTAAGAGAATCTAAATTTTGTCTAAGCTATGGTCCATAAAGAAATTACAATAATTAGCTTCAAAAACAACCTATAAATAAAAAGAAGCCTAGATGACTTGCCATATGGGATAGGAAATCCAAATCGTTCATCCAATTATGAGTCTGAAACACACCTAAATAAAACAATGTAGTACTGCAAGATATTCTATACAAAAGATATTATGGTTGGTGGTAGGGGATAGCAGGCAGATAATGGTGGCAACATCATTGAAAAATAGGAATCCTCGTTCTCGGAAGAATTTCTGCGGTGATTTCTCTTATGGAATGATTCAATTATCTACTTTGATATCTTATGGAGCAAAATGGTGATCTCGTTGCAGTATTGATCAAGAATTTCGATCCTTCGGAAGTATCATGGTCATCCAGTAAGAATTAAGTGATCTCTTCAAATGAATTATTGACGTGCTTGTGGATTCAAATAATAATTGTGGGATTGATCATTCGGGTGTTCCATCCATGATTCCATAAATATGAGTCTTGTGGTTTATTCTGTAATTTCAAACCCGAACCCAGAAAAAAATTATTCATGAATAAGCGAATGCCAAATGTGGAAAAACCAACCCTATTCCACTTGTCAAGGATACCCTAGAGAATAACCTCTCAACTAACTTCGAATTTTAGATGTTGAAATTTATGTTTGTAACGTGCATTGCTATTTTAACTTCTTCCCCTTGAGGGAGCTACGCCGATGACTTTGTTAGGATTGGGCAATAACTCTCTAGAGTCCAAATTGAAGATATCCACCTTATTCCTCAAAGGCATCAACACTTTTTTCCGGCATAGCATCGGGGAGATAAGACCTAGTTTGCCCTTTCACATATGGAGAAAACGAATCAAAGTATAATAAATATCTTTTCCCTCCAATTTAATCCATCAAGTGCAATAATAGCTATACCTTCTCTAAGCATTTCATGTCGAGACCCTTTTTTTATCTGTTCCTCCTATTCCGCTTCATGTTAAACCAAAAAATGAATTGGATGGTCATTACACATCTACTCAGCATTTTCTTAAAAGGACATAGTAGCAACTACTATTTTTTTGTAGGTTTGGATTTCAAAGAATAACTTATAGGCAACAGTCATAAAAACACTAGCTAGTAGAAAGTGGTGATTCCCTGTGTTTGATCTCCCTTTTTAACTCAGAAGCAAACAATAAACTTCCTGCATGCAATGGGACTTTCGTTACACATGGTGAATCACTGACTCTATTGTCTTTGTTCAAGATGACGCGATGTTATCAACAGTATTTGAGTATGCTATGGCTAATTTTTTCAGGAATGTAAACAAGTATGTCACGAAAGTTAGTGGGTTATTGTAGACTTCATGACCTCATCTCATTTGTCACGAAACCCATGTAACCAAACACTAGAATCTTGGCAAAGTAGAATGCATGATAACAATGCCTGCTTTTGATCCTCCAACGTAATATTCCTCGAATGAATCATTGCATAATCCTCCAAAATGTACCTCAACCTCCTTTGGAAGTCCTCCCTTCACTCGAATATTGCATCTCATGCACCCTTCACTTGTGCCATGCAAAAACACTGTTTGCGAAAAATGTAATGACTCAAGTCTAGACTCATGTTTAATAAAAAAAATGTGACTTTGATATGCTTGTCGAGTATAAATCTAATTAAACTCAAACAATCAACGAAAATGCTTAAATTTAAATTATAAAGTAGTAGTTTTCAATTCTCTTATATCTCATAATTTACTCTCATGAGTTTATTAAATAAAATTATTCTTAGAAGTCTTACAATCTTTCCTACTTAAAATATTGACCTTATTGTCAAGGTTTAATCAATTAATATACTTCTAGTAATAATAGTGGCTTTACCTTATGACATAGTCTTTAGTTATCTCAAGGGTAACTCTTTCCTTTTATTAAAGGAAGTTTAGTTCTAATATCATTTGTAATGACTCGATCTTAAACTTAAGTTGAATTAGAAAAATTAACATTGTCAACTTGTTAGATATAGCAAACATCATCAAAAACAATCTCACATAATAAACTTATGAAAGTGAGTGATAAGATATAAAGACTAAAAGTTGCTATTTCACAACTTAAGTTTAATTTATTTGAATTCTTGGATTCATACCAAACAAGTCATCAATACTAATTTTTTTCATTTGACTTGAATTTAGAACTTTTTATAGAGACTATGTAGAGAGTCCTAAACTTAACTCTTATTATCGGTATACTTAACTATTACAAACTTTATTCTTAGAGGTGGAAAATCATCAATAGGTGCTTAAACAAATTATAACAAAAACAAAATAAACCTAAATGGATTAAAACTCAAGTTAAAGAAACCGATTGCTTGCTTAAACAAATTTGATTTCCATTCATAGTTTTTAAATAATCAAATACCTACTTTGTTTCAAAAAAATCCATGAAAATCAAACTAAACCAATTTTGGGCATTCCTATCATCCCTATCCTTGACAATAGCCACTTGTTAGCATTGCCTTCGTCCTCTCCTCTACAGGTTGGCCCTCTATTAATGTTTATTGCTAAGCTATCATCAATTGACTCTTACAACCATCTTACGAAGGGAATGTGATGAAGGAGCCAGTTTGGATTGAGATTTTGGATTTGAAGATGAGGGAGATAATTTAAACTAGATTTACTAGTCATTAATTTGTTATTGCATTATAATGTTGAATATTTATTTAATATTAATTCATATCTTCAAAGAGCAAGAATGTGAGTCGAGCTGTTTGATGGGTTCTTTGCAAATCCAGCTTCGTTAAAGACGACCTATCTCGTAGGAGGGTGGTGGAAGGATGTGATAAAATATATTTAGCGGAATATCACGGTTGGCACCTTTTTGCAGGATCTCAATTAGAAGTAGGAGTTGACCTACAAAGTTCAATGTGTCTATGGCATAGAACTTGCAAGATAGATATGCACTGCACATTGCTATTGCAGATCCACAATCGGAAGCATACAAGCAAATTTTCAGGAGTCACATTTCCTTGCTAGAAGAATTCACAAGTTCTAGCATCTCGGAATTCTCGACTTACCCCAATACAATCATAATGAGGGCACTCATTTTGCAATCCAGTAGGCTTCTAATCCCTATAGATAATTATGATTATATCACAAATCATTGGAACAAAGACTAGCCAGACCCGTCTACCTCATTTGATTCTTCAAGTTCAGTGGAATTTACAAATGATCGTCCATATTTCAGGGAGGTCAAACGTTCCTAACACCTATTGTCTCGTGTGGTGTGGTTACGACCCCTTTCTCAACATTGGACGGCATGCTACTTTAATCTGTTATTATTATATGTACTGGTAAAGCTGATGCTTCGCTGACCTATCATGTGGTGTAGAGGATAATGTAAGGAATGGTACGAACACAGCAGAAGGATTACGGCAACTCCTTTCTTAATGCTGGTTATCAGCCGAAATAGATAGGTGCCACTTTTGCTATTTTGGTTGGTAACACCAGCAAGTAAAGAAAAATTATGCAGAACCATAGATAGCTCTGGAAATACCTTTTCTTAACAGAGGACAAGATATGGATTAACCAGTATTCAGCAAATATAACCAAATTCGGTCGGGCACAATTCATGCAAACAAGATTTCTGTAAGATAAGGACCGAAGGCACCGTTTACATTGGCATCAAAAAGAACCACAGCTTTCAATGAATTCCCTTCAATTTATCCACCAAAACTAGGAAGAACATCCACACAGGCAAGTGAATTCCACTTCCAGCCATATATCAAATTATGGTATAACACATAATAAATCTGAGTGGAAAAATCCACCTCACAACGAGAAAAGCATTTAAACATGGCGACAAAATACAAAAAAAAGGGGGAAAAAAATCTTGAAAAACCAGCTGCACCCTTTACTCAATTCGACATCTAAGCTATTGTCCACCAACCGCTTGCGCCAAAAATGGAACCTAGTACAGGAGCCTGCAGTCTGCATAAAATCCTCCAAAAATGAAAAAGCGTGGACTACCGTAAACAGATAGAATAATAAACTAATACACCCTTGACCCACCAGGTGAATCCCAACAACAAAACATGCGAATCATGAAACAAAAAAGCAGGCTTTGATAGAATTAAGCTGGAGCAGGAACTCGAGGTGAGACATTCTTCGAGTTGATACCCCGACCACCATTATCAACCCTTTGGTAACCACCCTCTCCACGGCCCCCTCGACCACCGCGGTTTCCATAGTCTCCCCTGCCATAGTCACTCCTGCCATAGTCACCTCTGCCATAGCCTCTCCCTCCACCATAGCCCCCCTGTCCTCTTCCACCGTCATTGCGATATCCACCCCTGCCTGGTATGTAGCGGCCCCTGTTAACTGAAAATTGAAATAACCAAGGATTATGAAATGGTACATAACGTCAAGGGGGGAGAGAAATTATCGACACCAATCCTACTTTTGATAATTTACTCCTCTTATAGACTTGCAAGTTCAGTTAAGCAACCTATCAGCAATGCTGAAATGTGATTGGATAGCATGACACCAAATACTCATAATTCGATTTAAACTACTCTAAACAAATTCTGTCCTGTCCTTAGGTTACAAGTAAAATATTCATATTTTCCATAACATAGAAACAATAAAACTGCATGACTTTTAAAATCACAATGTAATACTAATATATCAATAAAATGACAAAGCAAATGACGCTTGGTGTTTGAGTCGGCAAAGAGCAGCATTAATAATAGGGATCTTCCTTTTATACGTAGGCTGTAGAATGAAAGGTGCTCTCTCTAAATGCACCAGCCAACTAATGCATTTTGCAGAATCAAGGAATGACACTACTGAAGGCTGGCAAGCCACAGATGAACAGTTGAAATGAATGATGACACCAGAAGCAACCACTGATACAATACAATTACATATAGAAAACTATGCATTTCAGAGACATCTAAACAATAAACAAATGGTGATGCACATGCACACCCTCCCTCCCCCCAACCCTCAACACCCCCACCCCCCACACAAAAAAAAAAAACAAAACAAAAAATCTGAAGATCCATTAAACTTACTGATGCATCAAAATAAACTAGCTCCCAATATATGAAACTTACCCCGAGAACCAGGCCGTTTCTCCTCACAATAAGCTGGCTTGCCACCAATAGTAATAGGTGAAGCCTGAAATAGCAAAAGCAGAATTTAGATGGATATATGGTAGGTAGGTCTGGACAAAAGAGAGAGGCTAACATCATGGCAATAAGATGCATACTTTCATAAAATTATGACCTGACCACATTCAACATAAACATGCAATATGAAAATGTCATTTCTCAAATAAAAAGCCTTCACTTTGACAAAGGCAGGTATGATACCTGTAGAGAAGGTATTAACATACCTTAGTGGAAGGATATCACCAGAGTTTCATGCAATCAACTATCTAATAAATGCTTTACATTTTGAGAAGTTAAATGTGTGGGCCATGAGATTTTATCCCACGACCTCTTGCAAGCCAATGGGAGACTTTACCACTGAGCCTACTTTACATTTTGTTTGGAAGGAAAAGTGCTTTGTATAACTAAGACCTAGAAGAAATTACAAGAGAACTAGTTTATCCCCCATTTTCATATATGGAAATAAGACTCATCAGTAGCCACAAAGGAGCCAACAGGTTCCCTGCTGCAGTGAAGGAAACTATATAACTGACATCACTACCAACTTACTTCAGACTTGAATTGGCACCAGAAGTATCTACAGAGGGCAAAATGATGGATGTGTAGCAGCAGGGCCAACTGATTACAAACAAGCGGCTGAAGATGGTCTGAAGGAGGTCATGGATGCAGGCACAAGGGGGGGAAAAAAATCTTTCTGTTTCGAAGAGAATTTGGAAACAGGATAATTCGATGCTTCTAGCTTATGATGATGTGGATCCAATATGTTTCTATTCTCCAGTGAGGAAAGTATATTACACTTGCCCTCCATAGTTGAAACACATCAGCTGCCCACCGGCAAGGTCAAGGCTGAACTGCAAATTCATCTCCAACTCAGTGGTGAATGAATACACCTTGGGTTAGAAGCAGGAATGAGAGGAATATGATAATGGCACACAAAAAGAACTTTAAGTGCATCATCAACCATATCTCCCCTCTCATTTCAAGGAGATATTTGTGCATTTTGATGTCATCGCAATATATAACACCAGAACGATCACCCCATGATCCTGTCCCAGGTTTTGGGGGCACTTAAGCCATTCGGTGCCTCTATTCCAAAGCCTCTTTAAAAGTAGATGACCTCTAGAATAGCTTTGTGCAAGGTATATTGCCTCATCAAAAGGTAGCAATCTTGGTCCTGACATAGGAACATGGTTGCATGGTTCAGGAGGTCAGTATGCGATATGCGGTCGGTTAGGTCACCACATAGCGAGTATGTAGTATTCAGACACAGACGAATATGCGGTTTTGCATTTTTTATTAAAAAATATAAAATAATAAGTTAACTTATTAAATTTTATGTTATATGCAATATTATAATTATACAAATGTTTCAAGTAGTATAATAGAAAAATATAGTTAATACTCCTCTTTAATTACTATATAACCTAAAATATAAAAGATTTGACATCTTAAAAAAAGAAAATGTAGAGATTAAAATTCAGATGTTCATTTAAACAAATACAAAATAATAGCCAATAATGTCCATCCAAAATAGTGCCCTTGTACTAAAAAACTAGTTAAAATAAAAAACTGAACACCCAAAACGTAAAACAAAAGTCGGACCTAGAAATTGATGTAAAACTCAATCTCAATAATTGATTTATCTAATTATTAGGGATGATTTATATTTTACACATTGTCACATAGAGACCCTAAAATTCAAACATAAACAAATACAACATTAGGACTATATACAACATTTGAAACACAAACATGATGTCACAAACAACTCAAACCTTAAAGATCAAACCTAATAAAAATCAGACCCTAAAAATTAAAAACCTAAAACTAAAATCAAATCATGAGAGATCTACCTGTCGTGAGAGATGGTTGTCGATCAGCGAGAGGTGATGGCTGCCAATGTTGGTCCTACATAATGCGGTGGCCTGCGATGGCATGCAGCGAGATCTCTCCCGATGGCAGCGAGAGGCGATGTTAATACCAAGGTTTTAAAAAACGTGAGGTGGTACTGAGGCAGTTTGCCTTCATCGAGGCGAGGCGTAAGCCTCAGGTTTTGGATAAAAAACGTAGAAAATTAATGATATATACTTGTTAAGTATATATACATACATATACATACTTCTATAAATACTATACATATGTATATAATAGTATATATTATATACAAACTTCTATGTATACATACATATATAATAGTATATATTACATATATAGTTCTACGTATACATACATATAACAATATATGTATAGGTGGAGCAACCTGCTGGAGCTTGCCTAGCTTGCGCTACTTGCCCTGGAGTGGAGCCTGCGCTGCTCGCCGTGCTTGCGCTGGAACCTGCGCTACTCGTCCTACTTGCGCTAGAGCGAGCCTGCTTGCTGCGCTGGAGTTGGCGTGATGCGGTGGAGCAAGCCTGCAACTGGAGGGTGCTAGAGAACGCTGGAGAGGTGGAGAGGCTGCTGGAGCCTACGCTAGAGTAGAGCGAGGTGGAGCAACCTGCTAGAGCCTGCCTGGCTTGTGCTGCTCACGTTGCTTGTGCTGGAGCCTGCGTTGCTTGCACTGCTCGTGCTGCTTGCGTTGGAGTGAGCTTGCTTGCTGCGCTGGAGTTGGCACGATGCGGCGGAGGCTGCGCAGAAGCTAAACCAACCGAGGCGACGCCTCGACAAGTTGAGGCGCATGCCTCACAGACCACAGTTGAGGCTATAGCCTCAAGGCGAAATCAACCTGCCTCGCCTCGAGGCGTGCATCTCGAGGCGCGATTTTTAAAATAATGGTTAATACCAAGGTAGGCGATGGCAGCGACTTAGCAAGAGGCAATGCAGCATGCAAGTACACCGTGCAAGAGGGCGGTGCAATATGTAGATGCACCGTGCAGGAGAGAGGCCGTGCAGGGCTATGGCAACAAGAGGCGGACTAGGCAGTGCACGGCAACTAGCAATGGCTTCCGACAATGGCAGATAGGCCGACAGTAGAGAAGGCTTCTGGCGATGTTAGAGAGGGGTTTAGGGCTCGCGAGAAGCATCCGAGAGTGGTATCCATTGAGTACTGATGGGTTGGGTTGGGATATTTAGTTGACATTTTATTAGGATATCCTAGAAGTTTCATTTTTAAGTGGATTTTTTTTTAATGTGAGACCCTCATTTTTTTTAAAAGACCCAATCGGTGGATCTATCTCAGAAGCGGGTGACTGGATGGCCAAGTAAACGCCTACTCGGTCCGCCTACTCACCCAGACCTAGTTATAGCACCATATGGTATTACACGGTTCAGGGAGGGCCCCACCTACGACTATGCGACCGCCTACTCAACTTAGGCAGCCAACAATGCATGGTTGAGGCCTAACAAATAAAATCATGATATTAACAAAGTGCCACAAATGTTCTCCACAAGTCTTCAATATTGTGAAAATCCTATGACTGAGAATGGGGATAAGTTCACTTCTGTACCATAGCAATCTTTCAACATCATAGTGACAGTGATGAGTACCGATGTGCATGCACTTCCAGATTTATAGAACAATAGACGCTAAGTTTAATGTATGACTGAGAATGGGGATAAATTCACTTAATAGCAATCTTTCAAACATCTCAACGAGAGTGATGAGTACCAATGTGCATACACTTCAAGATTTATGGAATAATACATGCTAAGTTTAATGAAACTCTTTCCATGTCGGTATTCTTCACTGTCAGGAAACAAGGTTATCCACAAACTTATAGTTTTGCTTAATCCATCTAATCCACATTGGACACTGAATTCTATCTTCAAGCATTACACTGTTGGAGGCAATGGCATGATTCACTAAAAAGATTGCTATAAACATAGCCATATGGTGCAATTCTTGAGATCGCAAAAGATGCACTAGGCCACTATGAAGTGGGCCACAAACACAGTAAATTTTAAACCTCAAGCACAAAAAAATGTATATCAAATAGCATGGCTGATGCACCACATGATAAGAACCCTACCTCTAAGTCACATTGATCCTAATAGACAAGTTTTTTGTGAAGTACGCAGAGTGAAATAAGTACTAGAATAGATAACTAGTAAAGAGTAGTACTCATCAATACATACAGCACAACTAGAAATTTCCCCTTAAAGCAGCCCAATAAGAGCGTTATCACAATCTACAACAATATTCATGTAAGACGTTGCACCCCTAAAAGATCTCTATTCTTTTCAAGCTTGAGTGTCAAAAAGAAATTAATTGGAACAGCCCCATTCCAGCATAGCTCTACCAGAAAGCATCTTTAGAATTCTCAATTCATAATTACAATCATCCAAAGCACAAACTTAAACATACCACCTTGCAAACAGATAATGGAAAAATGAATGATCTTTGCGTGCATTGTATCCAAGCCAAAGAAACAAACTCAATTCCTTTCATGATTGAGTGTCAGAGAGAAATCCGTTGGAACAGCACCATTCCAGCTTAGCTCCACCATAAAGTATCTTTAAAAATTAGAATTCAGAATTTCAATCAACCAAACCGCAAACCTTACCATACTATCTTGCAAAAAGATACTGGAAAAATGACTGATCTATGTGCACATGTTATCCAAGCTAAAGAAACATGTCAAACCTAAGTAACCAATGCAAACATATAAAGCTTTCTGAAAATCCTCAATGACCCAAAGTTATCACAACCCCTGTTTATCTAGTGCTCCTCTGACGCTTAACCGAGGAAGTCAGACCAGGCCTCATCAATTTATCCTCTTCCGTCTGAGACAGGTGTAGGAGGGTCGATCCCCTGTGTATTCAAAGGTTCTCATCCTACTCAAAGCTATCAAGGCATTAAGCAACTATAAGGCAACAAGCTCCTTAATTGCCTGCAGCGAGAGGCAACAAAAAGAAGATCACCTGATTAAATCGAAGCGACAGGTCGACACGACAAGTCTTTTGAGCATGCCTAATTAACTCATTCGATAACTTTTATTAGAAAGATATGATAACACTATTTAAGTGAGAAAAACCAATGATCCTATCCTGTTCAAGTAATAATAATGTGTGTCATCATACAATACGTACACTTACATATATACATACTGTTGAAAATTATGTCCTCGTTGCTATTTTCCTTTTTTCTTATAGTTTTTGGACCTCTATGTAATTTACCCAAACCCTTATGTAATGAGTACTAGGGTTATGAAATAAGATGATTAGCTGATTTCTTCTAACTTGGCATTAGAGTGACAATTCTAAGTCGACATTTGTACCCTTCCTGCCCCCCCCCCCCCCCCCCCCCCACCTTTCTTCTACACCGAACCCTTTTTTTTTTTCCTTTGAAAAAACCTTTGAAAAAGTCGATGCAGAGTTGCCGCCACCTCTTCCACTGCCATCAGCCTCCCACGAGGTTGCTGGACCACCAAATCCCCTCTGATGACAGCCCCCTACCAATCGCTAGTTCTCATCAGCAATTGGAGGCACTGATTTAAATGTCGACGGCATGCCGTCGGCAAGGCCTGTTTTGAAAGGTGACCATGCCGATATGGTTGTAATGTCGAAAGTCAGGAGTTTTGCCGGCATGCCGACGTGTCGATGATGTGTGCTTGCTGCAGACTGCCACTGCCATCTCTTCCACTCCGCTAATGCCACTGCCATCTCTGCCGCAGCTTCAGGCTATAGTTTGCATCGTTACTTATGGAACTTCTCGCATTCTTGGTGGTGGACTTGTTGCATGTTGGGAAGGTGGGTGAGCATCTCCTTGTAGAGGGTGGCCGCCGCACGTTTAGGATTTCCTCCAATGATGACTCTTTTGGAGGGAAGGAGAAAGGGGACAAAGGTAACGGGAGGTCGTGCGGTGCCAGTGCCCTCACTAGTTGGTGGCACAATGACCTATTCCTTTCCAAAAAAGAATCATACTCACTATTTAACCTACAAATAACCTCCAGAGATTCATTGTTCACCTAAAAGTGCTCCTCTTTAATCTATTTCTCATACCCTCTTAAAAACTCTCTTGATGCAAATAACCTTGCTGCCAGAGTACAAGTCATTATATCCACTTCCAGTACTTTACATTGGTGCTCCTATATAAGGTCTCTAAAGCCAGGTTCACAGAAAAAATTTTCTTGAATTTGAAGTACACTGCACGCCTGAGATCATCATTTGATTTCCAACACCGTGGAATGTGATCAAAGAAAGGTCTATCCAAGGCAGTTCACCTCAAACAAAGGGAAAAGCTCCAGAAAATTAATGTAGTAAACCTGTAATTGCATGGGCACTGCTTCTGTGTGTGATGCTTCACCAAGTAAAACAGCAGTTGCAGATTATACAATCAGATAATGCAAGCTCAGCCAGAATGTCACTGAACTCCATCTCGTCCCTATCCCTTGATACTTTATCCCCTAGTCGGTCATGTATTCCAACTTAATATTAGAATCTCAACCTACACTCTGGTAAATTGGAAAAAGGCCATGTGCACGTGTCTCAAATCTTCTTGCAGTACCCTTCTCTCTATCTCTGCATGTGGCCCATACAGAGAACTAAAGAGGAATCCGTTCTTATCTAATATACTGCAACATCACTGAAAATAAAATGTTTCCAAACACCGAATCCTCTTGCAAAGTTTCGCACATCCTAAGCAATCAGATGCCTGCCTAACAAGCCATCTAGATTCTGAGCCATAAAATCATTCTATTATGTTCCCCCAACTGGCCCCAACAGTTAAAAACAACAGACCTCCAATGTTGTCCCTTGTAAAAATACAAGCACTGGACTCTAATATGACAAGCACCTCACAAAAGTCCTATGATAGGCAGTGTCCCACAAACCCTCGTGTTCCAACTATCTTCACCAAAATATAAGACAAAACCCCCGCTTCCAGAGTTCCATGTCTACCACAAGCCTGCCCCCTGGCCCCCATCACAACTCTAGCCACTGCATCCGTAGTCTATTTGAAGTCTAATGTAATTCAATTATTGCAACCCCATTGTTAGCCTCCTTTTATGAAGTGTAAACATGGTGGTTTTGAGTGTGGGAGACTTCTTCGGATCTAGACATCACATCTGGAAATCAAATCCGAGAGCATGCTGTCTAATTTTTTTTGAAAGGAAAAGGAAAGCTATCAAATCGCCAATAGCAATCCAGCATGCTGTCTAATTGTAAATATAGTTGAGCATAATAGGTCATTGACTTTGCTGGAAACTTATGGTAGTCTCAATTTTTCTATTCAACAAGATTTTCTAGCCAACCACGATTCTTTCTTAACAACATGATCTTCTAATGAAAGTAAACAACCAAGCGAACTTAAGACATAGCATGAAATCAAGGCAAATCACCACCATGAACACTAAGAAGGAAACCTCGAAAGGTCACTCTTATACAATGTTGCATAATACAAGATGAAGCAAGAACAAGAGACAATTAAGAAATAATGTGCTTCAATACAACAAACTCCCCTACAAGAGAGGTGGACTAAAGCTAGTTCATTATTCTCAGAGAAGAAGACAAAGGGGAAAAAAGGGCCCACCTCAACTTGAATAGTATGCCCTATTCACACCCAAAAAAAAAGGAAAAGAAAAAAAGAATGGTATGCAACTAACACCCTGAGTACTAACTGGATATAGAGGTAGATCCAGCAGGCCATCTAATCAGTTACCTTACTCAACATAGAGTCTTCATCATCCAACTTGGATGCCAATCTTCACTCTTAGTTTATATTCTACACCTCTTCATGATTAACAGCAATTTCAATAGTGTTTCTGCCCAAATCCATAAACCATGATTCATGCATGTTGCTTTGGGGTTGATTCTGAAACCTTACTATGCATGTTCATATATATTATTCCATTAAGCATGACTTATGCATCTCACTTAGGATTTTCTTCCGTTAAATAGTGTATTAATGGGTTGTAGCTAAGATTTCTAGTAAAGGCATCTTATTACTTTTCCCTACTTTGCTGTTCCTCAATAATTTTGTGACTACATTTAGATGGAAGGATTAGTTTAGGTGCATATACACCTATACATTAAGACTAACATTGCACTGACCAAATATTGTTCATGGTGCTTCATGTACAGATACAAGAGGAGCCAATTACATACAAGCCCTCCTAACCCAGGCACTCTAGGATCCCGATCCATCTGAAATATGCCCCCAGTTCAAGTCAAGATATAGATGAGCACAGTGATTTAAATGCTGACGGCATGCTGTCGATAAGGGGGTTTTTAGAGAAAGGCCATGCCGACACAAAGCGTCGGTTTGCAGGGAAACCGTCGGCATGCCGAGGGTTTCGCCGACATGACGACAATTGCCGACGAAACGCCGGCATGCCGACCGTCTACTGAGTGGCGCTGGGAATTGGAGCGGCGGGAATTTGAAAAGGAATTGGAGGTTTAAATCTGAGGAAAAGGGACAGGTTATACTTTTCAAAATTCGAGAAGAGTCCACACACGTTGATTTTTTGTTATATAGGCTCAAATAACCTATAAATACATTTTCAACATCTTGATTTAGTTGTCTTTCAAATTTTAATCATTCCTGCACACACACACAAACGTTGATTTTTTGTCATATAGGCTTAAATAACAATTATTTTTTGTTCATATAGGCTTACATACAACTGTAAATATGTTTTTAACATTTTGATTTAGTTATCTTTCAAATTTTAATCATTTCTATCATTTCTGTTGGCATGCATCCGCATGCCCTCGGCGTGCCTCGAAATGTTATTTTTTCGGGCCGTCAAAATCGTCGAAATCTGCCATCGAAAAATGTACATTTCCAGGCATGCCCACGAAATGCATACCTACAATTTCTTCGGTACAGCGTCGAAATCGACATTTCGAACCTTGATTGGAGGAACTAGCAACAGTAGCCCACCTGTGGCAATTGCACCAACAACAATACCAAAAGGTCGTTGCCGATCACCCTACCAATCAAAACCCTTACCATAAGGGTCGCTTGACACTGCCCTACTCTGACAACCATCGCCAAACTCTGACCTTTCACCGAAGCATCACCAAATTGTTGAAATAGCCACCATTGCCTATATGAGGCCCTTGTTCGATCTGAAATCAAGTGTTCTGAAATCAAGTGTTCTCTACCTACTTTCATGATCTAAGTCAATTTGAAACCTATTCATCAGCTTAGGGTTTCGATTTGCATTAGAGATGAATTCGTACAATTCCTTAGATGTCACGTTAGAGGTGACAGCCCATGGGTAAGCCTTACCTAAGTGGTGCTTCAGAAAGCCAGAGCCTATAAGAACCCATTTTTTTGATCCAATGATCAAATTAAATGAGACCAACTAGACGGGGTCGTCTCAAACTTTTCCCATGATCACGAAGGATCATAATAAACAGCACATTCAATATGCCACTTGGAAGGGTAATGTGATGGTGCATGCATGGATAATGAATAATGTTATTTCCCGAATCAATGATGAAATAATGTACTATAAGACTATTAAAGAGATGTAGGATAGTTTGGGAGATGCATATTCCCATGAGAAAAACTCAAGTCGAATCTTATAAATTTATAGTAAGATGATGGGTCTCTAACAAGAAAAGAAAATAGTAGTGAGGACACAATTCTCAACAAAATTATGGTCGTCCATCTACAAGTATGAGATGGTAAAGGTCAAGTTGGTGAATTATGGTAGAGGTTGAGGCAGCCCTTTTACGAGAGGACGCGAACATAGTCGCACTTCATAAGTCAGAGGTCGTTCATCTTGCACATATTGTGGCAAAATTGATCATAATGAAGGATCTTGTTGGACGAAGCATGGGAAGGCCCTTTCTGCTCATAAAGCAATTGTTGTAGACCCTTCTACAAAGATGATGACAATTGCACATACTGAGTATGATTGTCTTCTAGAATGAGTTTCTCAAATGTCAACCACACCACCTACTAACTCTCAATCTAACACTGTAGCATCTACAACCCACCAAGTACATCGATTATGATGTTTGCTTAGTCTTTAATTTGTAACTTTGATTTATTAGTGGACTTTGGTGATTCCCAACACTTGTGTGGTGACCAGGATAGATTTTCCACTATTAGATTTGTTCCACCAAGGTGGATAGCTTAGGTGGTTGATGGTCAACATTCATCGATCACCAACTAGGGGGATGTTCATCTACAATAAGCATGAGACTAATAGATATTTTCTTAGTTCCTAATTTTTCTATTAGCCTACTTTTAGAATAACGAAGGAACTTAATTTCAGAGATATATTTGATGCCACCTCATGTGTTTTTCAAGACATTCTACCAGGGAAGATGATTAATGAAGGTCGTGAAGGAGAACGAGTGAACCGGCTACTCCAATCTCCTTATGCCAGTCATGTTGTTTCTTCTACCAATTCATTGAATCACCTGTGACAACTTTGTTTAGGTCATCTAGCATGAGCGAAACTCAGGTGTGCGATTCACCAACATTTACATCAGTTAGAGTTGATCGTGAAGCATGTAAACTTGGGAAGCATCACCAAAGTTCTTATCCATATAGTTAGAATCCTAGGTTAAAGTCGTTTGAATTATTTTATATGGATGTTTGAGGTCCTAATCATAATGCTGATAGACTGGGACATCGTTATTATCCGATTATTGATGATTTTTCTTGTTTGTTGAAGTCCAACTCTGATGTTTATCTTATTATCAAAAACTTCATTTTGGAAATACAAACTTAGTTTGATGTCAATGTTAAAATTGTTTGTTCTGATAATGCCTTTAAAATTTTCCAATTTGCACACAATTTTTGCATAGCTTCTCTCCTAAGGCATGATCCATCAGACGACTTGCCCTCACACATTTTAGCAAAACAATGTTGTTAAACACAAGCATTGGTATATCTTGGATGTTACTAGGGCCATGCTTATTCACCATAGTGTTTCATCTATTTACTAGGGTGATGTCCTACTTAGTCTAGAAATTAGAAGGGATATTGGTGTTACAGTGCTAGTCATCGTTGACACTATGTTAACTCTGATGTCACCTCCCATGAATTTGTTCAGCTAATGTTCCTATTCTTGTTTCTCCTATAAGCCTTGGAAGATATTCTTGTGTTGGTTCCTAACAGAGCTACTACTCCTGACAAAGACCACTTCAGGTACAAATATGGTTGTCATCCTCCCCCATTTGAGCCAAGTAAGCAATGAGCATATTTTCACTACTAGTAGAGTTTTTAGCGATGTACCATCATAGGTGAATGTGAAATCAGATGATGACAATCGGCAATTACAATCTTACAAAGAATCTTAACATTCCTATTACATTAAGAAAGGCACCACATAGTTATACTAGGCACCCTATATCTAAGCATGTCTTGGACCTACTTTTAGGTAGCTTTCTTTGGTTGTGTCAATTGTGGCTATATTCCTATTTCACATCAGCAAGCTCTCCTAGATCCTAAGTGACGTCAAACAATGCTAGAGATGCTTGCCTTGATTTGTAGAGGCACTTGGGATCTAAATGAGTTGCCTATGGGTGCTATAATCGTTGATTCCAAATGTGTTTTCACAGTGAAATACAACCCAAATGATCAAGTAGAACGATACAAGGCACGACTTTGTGGCGAAGGGATTCACTTAGACCCAAGGTTCGAAATGCCAATTTCGACGTCGTGCCGATGAAATTGTAGGTATGCAGGTATGCATTTCGGCATGTCATGGAAATGCCCATTTTTCGATGGCAGATTTCGACGACTTTGACGGCCCAAAAAAATGACATTTCGAGATACGCCGAGGGCATGCCGATAGAAATGATTAAAGTTTGAAATCAAGATGTTAGAAACATATTTACAGTTGTATGAAGTTGTATATAACCTCCTAGGTAGTGGTGTGTGGTGTGTATACAGTAACCTCCTAGGTTTAAGTCTCAGGGAAAGTGTTCCGAGGTGTGTAGGTTAAAGAAGGCGATAAATGGACTAAAGTTGAGTCCTCGAGCATGGTTCCAAAAGTTATCTAAGGTGGTTGAGAACCTCAATGACGATCACTCTATTTATGTAGCATATCTCTCATGAAAGAGTTGTGATGAATGTGTATGTTGACATTATTGTTACAGGTATTATACTATCTCAAAGAAAATATGCCATGGACCTCTTGCAAGAAATTGGTACGCTGGGTGCTAAACCTGCATCTATTCCTATGAATCCTCGAGTCTGCTTACATGATGATACAACAATCTTAGTTGACCCTCGATAGTTCAAAGGACTTGTTGGCAAGTAATGCTTAACTATTATGTATCTAAGTATCTCCTTTGCTGTTGAAAATCTTAATCAATTTATGGATAAGTCAACAAAGTTACATTGGGATGTAGCTATGATGATCTTTAGGTATCTTAAATCATCTACTAGAAGAGGACTCTTGTTCACCAAGGGCTCCTTATTAGACATCATTATATATACAGATGTAGATTATGTAGGCTACCTCAAGAATAGAAATTCTACCACAATGTTTTGTACTTATCTTGCTAGGAATTTGGTGACTTGTGCAATAAGAAGCAAGCAATGATTACACGATCTAGTGTCGAATCAAAGTATTGTGTTATGGCATAAGCGACTACTAAGATGATGTGGATTCGCTCTGTTCTTATAAATAAACACATTCAAGTACCACTGGTTATGGAGATGAGATGTGATAATAAAGTTCACTTATTTTACAAACAATCCCACATTCTACTAGAGGACCAAACATGTTGAAGTAAACTACCATTATACCAAAGATTTAACTCAGAGAGATTTCCCACATACATGTCAATTTTGAAGATAAAAATCCCAATGTGTTTACCGAAGAGCTTCCCAGGACCTCTAATAAATGTTGCACCAAGTTAACCACAATTAACATATGTGCTCCCACTTGAGAGAAATATTGAGAATTATATCCTCATTCCTATTTTCCTTATATTTTTCGAACCTTTCTATAATTTACCCAAACCTCTACATATGGAGGATTAGGCTTATGAAATGAGATGATTAGCTCATTTCTTCTACCTGATGCATATATGCTAAGAAGACATGCTGAAGCAAAAGGCGAACTTAAGAATATAAAAAATGTCAATAACATACATGCATGCTTACATACATATAACTAGGGTTGAGCATCAAGTTGAGCTGGCCTAGCCCAACCTAGGCCTGACCCACCGAGCTTTACCCAATCTCGAGTCCATAACTTCAAGGGTCGATCTTAGGTCAAAGATTTTTTCCCATTAATTAAATGGGCCAAGGTCAAGGCATAGGTTTCCCCAAGACCAACTTGGCCTGAGGTTGGACCTGTTTAGGGCCCATATATAAATATATACATATATGGATTATATATATACATAAATAAAGAACCTATGTGTAATGTATTTAATCTTAAAAATAACAAACATAAGGGATAACTTAGCAAATAGCAAAATTCTCCATGATTTCTTCATTACCTCTTGGAATATTCCATGTTTCTTCGCTACATGGTAAGTATACTAAATTTAAAAGTTTATAATTTTAATTAGTTTATTATTCTAATAATCAATATTTCTATATTTGTTATCAATTAAAATTAAGTTGAACAAATTTTCATAATCATTTTTAAAATTTTCATTTACTAAATTACACACTTCATCGTTCTTTTTGGATAGTAAATGAACATGTCCCATCCAGGACCTGTCCCATTAACTTTGGGTCGGGCTTAGGCTTGGGCCAAGAGTTTACAAATTAAGTGAACCTTGCCCTGACCCATGGGCCCACTTATTAAATGCATTTGGGGCAAGCTTAGGTTGACCCTAAAGGGTCAAGTCTATTACTCATCCCTACATATAACTTAGTACTAAAGAAGACTCTTGCAATCTAACTCAGAGTGAATTGTGAGTAGGGTGACGGGGTGCAAGGTGACCCAAGCGACAAAGAAGGTGACCGAATAATGTTTCGGATGAAACCCCTCACCTATAGCTTAAGGTGATAACCTTTATAACATTGATCCTATTAAGCTTCTCTCGAGCTAAGCTATTAAGGCAATAATTGGAAAGAGATACCCTTGACAAAATGGATATATAATGGAATCTCTCCCCAAGAAGGCAATTAGCATCTTGGTTCCAGCTTCCTATGATTCCCATACTTGCCCAAGGCATCTTCTTTCTCTTCAAGACAAGTATAAGGCCTTCTTTCTCCTCAAAACGTTTACTGGAGCAAGGAGGGCTACAGCTAGCTAACTTGCAATGATTTCTTCCACGCATTTAGGAGCATACTCTCCCAGGGGAAGAGGAATGAAGCAAGAAAACTGACTTTCGAAGTATCAAACCAGTTTGGATCTTAATATAGTATTTTCTTGTCAAAAGAAATTTTATTGTGGTTTATTCGAAATCAAGGAATAAGCTAACATCGTTCAAAGCACAGGAAGGCTGAGCCTTGCCTTTCTTTCCACAATCTGATCATGGCCAAATGATACTTTTGAGTTGTAAGAGGTATTAGTATTTTTATTTATGTTGAGGAGTACTTATGTAATTAACCAAATCTTCTTTCTTATAAAAAAAAGAAAGGGTTTCATTTGTTGTCAATGCAATTACTTTGTTTCAACATGGTATCAAGTAACGGTCGTAGACCGATGCTCCGATATCCCACCGAAAATCTACCAAAATATGATTGGATCACCCACGTGGAGATAATCTAATGGGAGATCACAAGGATCTCCTCCCCATCATCACCACCGCCGATTAGCCCCACACCACCGCTAGCCTACACCATCGCTGCAGCACCTCTAAAGCGGTCCATCACCGACCGACACCGCCAGCTGTCGCTTCCTTGCCACCACGCCGCCGACCTGCAAGGTGCAGGCCCCACTCCTCTCCATTGCAGTGGATCGACCATCTCCGATAGGACAACCGGTTGGGGGTGGGGGTTCCCTGCAGGTGGTGCTCTCTATTGTGTGATGAGCCTTCTCTCACGCTTTGTCTTGATGGCGATGAGTCTTCTCTTGCCTATGTGGAAGAAAGTTGGTTCAACAAAATCAACTTTATGATTTATTGACTAACATGTGCAATCCAAGAAGTTGAGAAGAAGAGAAGATACAGAAGTGCATGGGTGATAGATTTTGGAGCCTCAATGCATCTCACTGGAGACCGAGATCGTCTGAAGAATTCTGTGATCTCACAAGGACTATAAGAAGTGCAGGTAGCCAATGGAAAGACCTCTCTTATGATTGCAGTCAGGAATGTAGATGATATGTCTAGGATGAAGATGGAGGTATATTACGTCCCTAAATTCCCTATGAATCTCTTGTCAGTGACTCTATTATTTGGACACGCCCATATTATTTGTTAGGACAATGTCTATATCTCGTGACCCTTTGTTTTGACATCGAAGACTTTGGCATCCTTCTGAGGAAGATGCACCAAATGTATCCAGAGTTACCAAATTCCTTGGCTCTGGAATGTGAGGACTGTCAACTGGGGAAGCATCACAGGAGCAACTATACTGGGAGAGATACTGGCATAATTTTAAAAAACTAGCCTCGAGTTACGCCTTGAGGCTATAGCCTCAGGGTTGCAGTGTGAGGCATGTGCCTCAGTTTGTCGAGGTGGAGTTGAGGCAGTGAGGCGAAACCGAGGCTATAGCCTTAGTCGAAAGTTCACATTTGAAGGTCATATAAGTTACATATGACCTAATAAAGCAAATAAAATCCTACTGTCCTGGGAAAGATATTGGCATAATTTTAAAAAACTAGCCTCGAGGCTTACGCCTTAAGGCTATAACCTCGAGGTTGCAGTGTAAGGCATACGCCTCAATTTGTCGAGGTGGAGTTGAGGTAGTGAGGCGGTGAGGCGGAACCAAGGCTATAGCCTCAATCGAAAGTTCACATTTGAAGGTCATGTAAGTTACATATGACCTAATAAAGCAAATAAAACCCTTTTTTAAAATCCTATACCAATCACCCAACCTCAAAAATGACTCTAACCTCTCAAGCCCTACAAAACTGATCTCCCTTAGTTGTTACAAGTCATTTTCCATCTTTGAACTCTTGCATTACCATTGCTGGTGGTTGTTGCTGCATTGCCAGTTGCCAATCACCTCTTCTATGTACCACCCCTTACTAGTTTGTCCCTCCATTGGCCATCGTCGCCCCCTTCCCTTTTTAAGTCTCAACCTTTGTTAGTAAGAGTCTCGACCTTTCTTGAGTTACACATTACTTTTTCTTGTTACTTATACCTTTATTTTACTATTTGAATGTTAAAGTATGTTTGAATATTTTATGTGGTTAGTTTACATGTTATATGAGCATTAAATTGATTTTTTTTAAAAGGTTATGTGATGATTGTTTACTTAAATATTGTTACTACATGTTTATTATTATTATTCTTCTTTCAAAAAAATATTTTTTTATTATTATTTTGATTTTTTTAATACTATTATGTAACTAGTACTTTGACTTATGTATATTTAAATCTTGATATATTAGTTTATATGTGAATATTGCATGTGTACTGTCCGGTAATAATATTTAGTAATGGACATTTAAATGTTGTGATAGAGAAAAATAGTATGGAAGTGTGAGTGTTTTTACATTATTTTTTCATTATTACAACTTAATAGTATATATTTGTGTTATTTTTTCTTATTTTCCATCTAAAAATTGAGGCTTACGCCTTAAGGCATACGCCTCACCTCGACAAAGGCAAATCACCTTGATACCGCCTCGTCTTTTTTAAAACCTTGGATGCTGGTGTGATTTCAGCTCCATTTTTCCTAGTACATTGTAACGTTTGGAGTCCGTCTAGAGTTCTCTATTAGTGGATACAGGTATTTTGCAGCTATAGTGGATGATAGTAGCAAACTTACATGAGTGTTTCTGATGAAGGCTCAGTGAGATTCCTACTATTGTTCAACATTTTGTCTGATGTGCAGATATAGTATGATACTATTGTTAAGGTCTTTCGCACTAATAATGCATTAAAATTTATGCATAATAACTTGTAGGAATCTATCCAGGCCAAAAAGATTATTCATCAGACATGTTGTGCTCATACTTCCCAACAAAATGGAGTTGCAAAACGTAAGTTAAGATATTTGCTTGATATTGTCAGGACCTTAATGTCTCATATGAAGGTTTCTAAGTAATTCTGAGGTGATGCCATATTGTCAACAACATATTTGATTAACTGGCAACCATCCTCTGCACTTCAGGATCAGATCCCATATCAGAATATACATCCTGACTGTAGTAGAATTTTTTCTGTGCCAGTGTTTGGATGTGTATGCTTTGTTCAAAATTATGGTATCCAGGATAAGTTTGCCACTCATGCTACGAAGTGTCTTTTTGGGATACTCCAGGACCCAGAAACACTATAGGTGTTATAATCTAGCTCGCAAGAAATACCTTGTTACTGTGGATGTGACCTTCAGATCCCCTACTTTATAGAAGAAAGAATCATCCATAAAGGTTGCCATTGATAAGACAGGTATATCAGAGGAGATCACAGGTACAGGATTTTGCATACAAGGAGTCTGCTCAACTTGTTATCTCTTCAGATAAAAGTGAGTTAGATAGGGACATTGTGCAGAGGAGATTTGATATTGTACTTCATCTTATTTCTTGCTATACTACAGTTTCTCATCTTCAAGGGGAGGCCAAACAGTTTGCGTATGCTATTACTACTACAATTATTCCCAGAGATTTTGTACAGGCACTTCATGATCAGAAATGAAAGGCAACCATGAATGAGGAAATGGAGGCTCTTCAGATTAGAGGAACATGGGATCTTGTTTCATGTCCTAAAGGTGTTACTTTTGTCAATCGCAGATGGATGTATACCATCAAGTACAGGTTTGACGAAGCAGTACAAAGATATAAAACCCGACTTGTTGCAAAGGAATTCACCCAAACATATGAGGTGGATTATCTTGAGATGTTCTCACCTATTGCACACATTACCTCCATCAGAATTATCTTGTCACTTGCAGTAATTAGAGAATGGCCCTTGCAGCAACTTGATAGAAAGAACAATTTTCTATATGGTGATTTAGCTGAGGAGATATATATGAGACAACCATCAGGTTATGACAGTCAGGGGGAGCTTGTCTGCCGTTTGTGGAAGGTCATTTATGGCCTAAAGTAGAGTCCACGAGCCTAGTTTGAGAGGTTTAATCTAGAGATCAAGAAACTGAGGTTTCAGAGGTCTACAACTGACCATTCTATATTCATCAGACGGACTGAGCATAGTGGGATATAAAGAGTAGTTATTTTGACAGTCTATGTTGATGATATGATCCTAATAGGTAATGATACTATGGCATAAAAGCTTTTCTCTAGTCCACTTTTGTGACAAAATTTAGGTGATCTTCACTATTTTCTGGGGATAAAGGCTATTTATCAGGAGGAAGGTTTGTCCTTATCTCAGAGACAGCATACTTCGTAGATCCTAGAGGAGGTTGGACTTCTTGGGCCCAAGCCATCAGGGATACCAGTAGAGGCATCTACGAGTCAACACTCAGATGAGACAGATCCTCTGTTTGAAGATGTTACTAGGTACCGTAGTACTGTTGGTCGCCTGTTATATTTGACTATTACAGGTCCAAACATCAACTTTGCAGTAAGTTGTGCCAATCAATTTATGCAAAATCTCAAGTCCAGTCATTGGCATGATGTATGTTTCATTTTAAGATACCTGGAGATACCCAAGGACGAGTCTTGTATTACTGTACGAGTGGCACTCTGGATCTTGTAGCTTATTCTGATACAGACTATGCTGGATCAATAGAGGACAAAAAGTCTACATCTGATTTTTCCATTTATTTAAGGAAAAATCTTATTTCATGGAGGAGCAAGAAATAGAATATTATTGCCTGCTCTAGTGCAGAGGCCGAGTACAGGTCCATTGCACAGGTTGCATGTAAGATCATATGGATGGTTGATTTTCTGCAAGATCTAAAGGTGCTAGCTGATACCCCGATGATCCTTTATTGTGATAATAAATTGGCTACGTATATTACCTCCAATATAATTTTCCATAAGTGGATGAAGCACATAAAGGTTGATTATCATTTTATATGAGATGTTTTGGAGGGCAAGATAAGTACATCTTGTATTTCTTATGAGCTACAACTAACTAACACTTTTACCAAGCCCCTTAAGAAGAAAGGACACGATTTTTTGAGCATCAAATTGAAGCTCATTGACATATGCACCCCATCTTGAGGGGGAGTGTTGATTTGTAAGGAGGTATTAGTATTTTTATCTATCTTGAAAAGGGTACTTATACAATTAACATAGTCATCTTTCTTAAATAAAAGGACTAGGGTTTTCATTTGTTGTCAATGCAATTACTTTGTTCCGTCAGATACTATTTAGGGATGTGAAATTGTCAAAAAGATTGTACATTTTGCTTCCCTCGAGTACAGGTTATGGGCCACTCACGTGTAAAGTACATCTCAATTTTCATCGGTGGAAATCTTTATAATTAAATTATGAAAAGAAAACTTGATGGATAACCGATTATACTTTAAAAAAGGATAAGATTAATCAGATCAAGCAGGTGAAAAACCAGCAAAGAAGGTAGCAAGTTGAGAGATGGCAAAGGCTTGGAATCATATCTCAGAAGGCAGATTACAAAGGAGAGAGAAATAGAAATATACTCTAACTAAATCAATAGAAAAAAGGTCAAGGATGAAGTCAAGAAAGTGCTCATGACTAGGGAACGTATTCAGAGCAAGGTGGAAAAACACCTTCATAGAGTGTTTAGTTGAAATAATGCAGTTGAAATCACTTGCAACATAAATAACTCAGAAGCTTGTGTGAACTACGCAATATGTTCACTTGATTGACAACCAGTAATATTGGTAGCAAAGCATTACCCATGCGTGCATCAAATTTCATTTCAATTGAATACCTCTAAGCCCTTCATCAAGGTCTCAAATTTCCTCACTCTGAAGAAGGGATCAGGTACTACCCAATCAGAAATTTTCCATTTCTACCTGGAATTCATGACATACTACTGGTCCACAGTTTTTTTTTCCGTTAGAAAAAGCTTTTTAGCCTACAAAAGAGGCCATGTTGACTACAACACTGTTACAAACTTGTCTTTCTCATACTATTATTGGTCCGCAACTTTCTCATGAAAAAAAAAAATAGTCTACATCTAGGATTAGCCTCAGACACTTTACCTTTACTATGAATGAGCCAACAAAGATAAACGAAAGTCCAAGAAGAGGTAACATAATTCATGCTTTTAGCAGATCAATTTTTTTCCGATGGATGTGACAAAAGAGTGGAGTCAATAAAAAGCCTGAGCATTGAGGAAGGATCCTCAAAACCAGGGGGAATTTAAAGAGAGTGACAAAGACAGGATATATTAAATACAAGTTGGATTAAAAGAAAAAATTGAAATGAATTGAATTTCAAAGAATTGTGCAATGTACACTACAAGTCAATTTTTTTATGTTAGAACACTGCAGATTTATTTTAAAGGAGAGGATCGGGTATGCTAAGTGACAAAAAGATCCCTATGAGAGCAATGGGTAGACACTATCTATTAGAAGGGAGTCCAACCATGTCCTAAAAGTTCAGAATTTGACACCTATAAAATGTAGGCACAAGTAGAGAATATCTATGGTAAACACAAGGATGTTAAGTTGCATCGGTAACCATAACAAATATCCAAGGTTGCAAAAATGAGTACTCATTTAGTTACAGAAGTCACCTACTAAGGAGTGTAAAAAAGAAATCGAGTATATATCTATTTTGTAGTTATATCACTGTATATGATTGCTTATACATGGAACTATCATGGGAGAAAAACCTACCAATGTCATGTGAAATTGTAAAACAAAACCAACCCATCTGATGGGTTATTTTAGTTAACAAAGATTGCGAACATACAAAACAAATTTTACAATGCTAATTCAACTTATTTACAAGATAAACCATACTACAGTGGGTATCATTCTAAAGTAGTAAACCAATAATTGATAATTCTTTAAACAATATTTATTTTACTTATTTTCCTGAAATTCCAGGATATCCTTGGCTTGCCTTCAACGTGACTCAAAACTCAAAAGTGCCACTTTAATCATCAAATAGCATCAAAGTTACCCATTGTTAGGAAACAAGTCAATAATTAGAAATTTGGTTGTTGTTTTATTTTAATCCATGTTATTTTTAGTAACTTAATTATCATGTTTCCTTATCGTAACAAACCATCTTTCTATATAAAGAGAGAGATGGGTTATTTTAATAGGAAAAATCTTTCCCACATTCTTAACATAATACCAAAGTCACCGATCTTTGAAAGTTAGCTTTGAGAAGAGAGAAACCCTAGAAAGGGAAGAAACCTCTGGTGGCGCTGTGAGGCCTTCTCTCCCAACTTGTGCACCTCCCCTCCAACATCGTCCCTCCACTACAACATCACCACCTTCCGTGTCCAACCACATCACCACCACCTTGGGTGGCTTGCTACTCGCCACCACCTGCAAAATGTGAGAGAAGCAAAGAAGGCATGGTATTGCTCCATGTTCTCAAGTGAATGGGCAATGGTTCCTGCACCCACCCTCCCCCCTCCTCGAGAAACCTAGCATAGACCAGCTCAAGTGGGACCGTACAAGAAGAGACATGTTGCAATCTCTCTCATACCCAGTGCCTTACGCGAGACGTGGAAGTCATTGCGAATGCAGAGGCCACTTACTCCTTTAACTACCATTGATCTCCAACAATCGCTACTCCTGCCACTCCTCCGACTGCTTGCATTAGGGGGAGCACTCGTTTGTCGTAACTCCTTCAACTTAGACATTGCACACTCCAACTTGGAGTAGAATATTAGGAAATAAATTAGGATCCAATTAGTAAAGAATTTGATTGTCTTTCTGGTTTTAATCCATGATATTTTTAGTAACTTAGCTATCATGTTTCCTTATTGTACCAAGCCTTTTTTCTGTATAAAAAAGGGTATAGCTTGCTTATTTTAATATAAAAAAAATTCCTTCCCTCATTCTTAACAGTAACTATAGTCTTGGCCACGTCCAAGTGTCATAACTTTTTTCTCTAATGGAGATTCTCATTGCAACAAATGTACATTTACCAGAAGATCTCCTCTTCTCCACTTTAGCTGTAACTTATAACCAATTAAAAGAGTTTGGTGATGCAAGCACGTAACAAAAATTAATAGGTGCTGCTTAGATTATATGATTGAAAAGAAACAGCCAAATGAAAGATTTAACAAGCCAATAAACAATCTGTTAAGCAAATTTCATCTTCAGAGAAGAATTATATAGGTTTCCAGTTCAGAGGCATGGCAACATTAGTACTACTATTTTGCAATCAGAAACAAAAAGAATGGGAAGTGAACCCAAGTAAACTAAAACTTCAATCCTGGCATGAGATAAAATTGATAAAACCAAGCCCAAGCAATCCAAGATTGATGTAAATAATATAAATCGCAAGCAAGCTAAAACCACAAGATAAAGGGAGAGTTTAATAATCCACTAATATCAAATTAACAGTGACCAAAAAAATCACCTCTATGGCACTTTGGACGGCACTAGCAACCTCAAACTCAACAAAACCAAAACAAAACCCTGATTGCTGCATTCAAAATTATAGTATTAGAAATATTAATGTAAGCAATGATGTCCCGCCATAAAGTGACACTCCAGATGACAATAGATATACCTTGTGGCTTCTGACTTGTATTCCATCAGGCTTAATAGGACCAAACCTTTTAAATTCAACTTCAAGTTGAGCTGGAATTGCATTTATAGGGAGATTCTTTATGTATATAGAATATCCATCTGCTGAAAAATAACAGTTGAAAAAAGTAAGATAAATAAACCCACGGATCCCCACATAATATCATATTTAACAACTAGTCCGACCTGCTGCTTCTGGTGTACTGCCACTGGTGGTTGTACCAGGATTTGAAGCTGCAACCTCAGGAGCAGAGGATGGTGTCTGGGAAGGATTAGCAGGAACTTCTGGTTTCACAGGAGCTTGCTTTACAGCAGTCGGGGGAGGTCCAGATACAGGAGCAACATTCTCTTTCATAACCTTTACCTGCAGAATGGCAAGGCTTTTAACATACTTGTATTTAAAGCAAAAGACCAGATGCCAGGCCTTTCAAGCACTTACATTTCATACAAAGGACCATGGTGTAAACAACATGTGAACATTTTTTTTTCTTCTGATGAGAAGATAGGAAAATAGGAATAATTTTAATTTGCACATTCCGTAAAAGGCAAATTAAAGATCTAATGATAAAGAGTGAATAACAAATTTGACTGAATCTTAAGGGCCTGCTTGAATGAGTATTAGGGGAAAATACTAGTTAAAATATAATATGGGGTGTTTGGTTGGGTGGAGTAAAGTGACAAATTGGAGTGTGATAGATTTGATAGGTAAATTGCTATGTCATAAGATATAATATCATTTTATTTTGTTTGGGAATAAAGGATAGATGTGGTGGGTGAATTGTAATATTATTGTATTTGGCTTGAGAGAGAGGTGTGGATGTGGTGGATAAGTAGGTGATGAATGGGATGCATGATTAATAGAGATTTATTAGCGATGTGATGTGGGGGAGAGGGGTTTGGATAAACCTAGTTACCGTAGCTCCTACCCCTGCCACGTAGGGTAAGATGAGGAGATAATCCTCATCCAAAAAAAACCTCAAGTAAGAATACTTCTGCTGAGTTTGGCACGATGCAAGCATGGAGGGTCTCTCGCGTGAGAAGAAGTGTGCAGCAGACAGGTGCTGCAGTTGATCTCGTTCACACACGGGTAGAGTAGAGAGAGAGGGCAGCAGCCCACGTTGGAGAAAAATGATAGGAGAGGGAGTTGTACTATAAGCATTGCTTCAACTCAAATTAGAAAGTGGTACGCGTGTTCTCTTTTATAGAGAGAACATATCCCCAATTAACTAAAACATATCTCCTAAAATAGAAAACAAAACATATCCCAATCAATCACAAATCAAATCCTAATTTACCAAATTAATTGACACCTAAGACTTTCTAAAAATTGAAAACTTGCACCCAAAGCAAGCCTAAAGAACAAGACCCAAAATCGACACCCACATGACCCTCTAACTGACTGCCATGTGACACTTTATTCCCAACATTCCCCCTCAAGTCGAGGCCAGGAGGACGATGACTTGTTCTACTTCTTGTCTCGTTGATGGTGCAACAAGATACTCCACCATCTTCTTTTAATGTAATTGCAAATCCTCTTACCATCTTCGAAGTCATTGCTTTTCTGGCAACCATTGTGGTCTTGGCTATTAGAGCAGTTGTCTCTACTTTGAATAACTTGATGGGCTCTCTTCTCCAACTTCTTCTTCCTGACTCCATCTTTTGTCTCAGGCACTTTCTTAAGTAACATGAATCTCTAAATCTACCATTACTTCATTCTACAAGATTGAGAGGAGTCTTGGTGCCTTTTTTCTACACCTGAAAGTCACACACACTTGAACTTGGCATTCCCCGATGTGCTAAAGGGTTCCACACGCCCTCTCAATCCAAGTCGGTGTCGCTCCTCCTACACCCTATGAGACAACATAAGGCACTCAGTTTCTCCATGCGTGTATAAGATCACTAAAATAAGTTGAAGTCGATGGCCCTCCAGGAAAAATCACGCACAACATGACCTTTTCTTTTCTTCTTCTTTAGCATGTAGAGAATCCCCCGAGAAGAGCCTAGATCAATAGCTCTGATATTATGTTGAGTTTGCCGCAATGCGAAATGTAGAGACTCCCACGTGAGAAATGTGCAGCAGATAGGTGTTGCAATTGGTCTTGTTCACGCACAAGAAGAACAGAGAGAGAGGGCAGCAGCCCACGTTGGAGAATAAAGAGAGGAGAGGGAGTTGTATTTTTGGAAGAAGTATTACTTCAACTCAAATTAGAAAGTGGTATATGTGTTCTCTTTTATAGAGAGAACATATCCCTAATTAACTAAAACATATCTCCTAAAAGGAAACAAAACATATCTTAATCAATCCCAAATCAAATCCACGTTGGAGAATAAAGAGAGGAGAGGGAGTTGTACTGTTGAAAGAAGTATTACTTCAACTCAAATTAGAAAGTGATACATGTGTTCTCTTTTATAGAGAGAACATATCCCTAATTAACTAAAACATATCTCCTAAAAGGAAACAAAACATATCCTAATCAATCACAAATCAAATCCTAATTTACCAAACTAATTAACACCAAAGACTAAAAATAGAAAGCTTGCACCCAAAGCAAACTTAAAGAGCAAGACTCAAAACCAACGCTCACTTGGGCCCTCTGACTGACTGCCACGTGACACTTTATTCCCAACACCTTCCTTTTCTTTACAAGTGTAAAAGATAAATTAGGTAAACCACCTATTCTGATAGTGCACTAGTAACAAAAGTAATAAGTGATTGACAAGGATATCAAACGTGATGTTACCAAATGGAGGGTACTCCACTCCAATTTCCATAATTTCCCTTTAGGTTGTGTTTGGCTAGGGGATAACTGAAGGGTTATTCCCCGATTAAAGGATTACTAGAGGGAGTCAAATGAATTAATTCAAAAGTCAAATGATACAACTTGAACTCCACCAATCAACATCAACATCAAATTATCTCATTATATCATATCCACATCAATATTCATTAAAACATATCAACTTCAACATAATATACCCATTAAAATACATTTATTATATCATCTCAAGCCACTTACACCAACATCATAATATTAAAAACTTATCTGCTAACATCACATCACACTACCAATTATTTTATCCTACTACTTATTCTTATACCACAACCAAACACCCCACAACTTATCCCTACAATACTTTATCTTGGTATAACCCTCATCCTCCTATCAAATGCAAGCTTAGAGAAACCCTAGCTAGGTCCAAAAAAAAAAAAAGGTTACTTTACTTCCACTTCTCCTATCCATTCCTCTCAACCTAGAGAAGGGGTTTATCATTTGCATACTTCAAAGAAATGGAACAACAAATTCAGTGGCCATTGGTTGATGAGAAGAATGATACCTATGATACACGAGATTTGTCCATGTGTCATAAAAAGAAGAAACACTCCACAACACCTGTGTTCCTGAGTTTTTTTTCAACCATTCTCTCTGAAATATAATGACTACGCCACCTTTGCATAACATTAAGTTCCTACCTCGTTACTTCATAGCACATAAGCACACAAGTATTGAAATGCAGAAAAGTTGTGAGAGGAAAAGTAACAGGTGGTGTAATTAATCAAGTAATAGAGAATTTCTTGGTTAGGAAGCTCACAATGGATGCATAAGACTTCTTTGGGGCCTCCTGGGGCATATTGGTTATACATTCGGATGCAACCTGCAAATTGTTCGGCACTTCATTGATCACCTCAGCCACCGGAACTTCCTCGTCCACAACAGAGCCATCCTCATTTTCTGAAGGGTTATAGACTTCCCAAACATTATTTTCCCCTTCTTCCTCTGGTGGCAACTCTCTCTGCTCGGGAACCTGCTGTTGCACTACTGTTGGGGGAGCATCTGGACACAAGAACCACAAATTGTATGAAATCAGGCGAAAAAATCCAATAGTCCACAAAGAAACAGGCTCAAACACATCAACCTTAACAAATTACCTTGCTCAGGTTCGTGTACCACTTCAGGCTCGTCACGTTGGGCACCTTCTTCCTCCAAGTATCTGAAGATGTCATTCAGAACGAAGAAACCCTTGTCCTGTGGGGCAAGGAAGAATGACTGCGTGAAGTTCCTCTTGACGTCATCCATTTTTGTCAGGTACCCCGTCACGAGGACGAAGACCCCCCCCTCGTATGACTCCTGTGCATCCACCGTCTTTATCTCAGCCTTGTACTTGCTGTACTCCAGAGAAAGTATCTTCTCGTTGATTGCCTATTCCCCAGTTCCACCCAAGAAAAAAAAAATCAGCTCTGGTCCAGCTTATTCTACCAACTTCCATCATAATCATAAATTAACCCAAAAAAAATAGCACAGGACGCAAACTCTCTTCACAAAGAAGAAGCAAACAAAATGCAAAGCATCAACAAAAAGCTTTCCCGTATAGTTGTGAAGCGAATAATATGGGTTGTAGGATTGATGGTTGTAAGATAACTGGAAGTTACCCCCATGATCGCGACTAATTCCAAATACCGGGATCCCACGAATAGACCACGACAATTCTACGCTATGCACGCTAAACTATCCAAACGAACGTGAAATAAGAGGGATATACGTCTTTTTCAAAAAACATAAGAGGGATATACGTATCTCGTACGGAAACTGGATCTGTAGAGAAAAAAAAAAAAAGGAAAGAGAACGCCTTTTTTTCACCTGCATAGTCGTGACGCAACTCATATCTCCCTCAGCTTCGGGGCGACCGAGCTTCGAATCGTCGTGGTAAAACCGGTGCACCAGCTGCGGCGACTGGTGGAGTATCTGGTAATACTGATGCACGAAGGCGTTCCCAACCTACACGATCGAAAGAGAATCGAAAAAAAAATCCCTAAAGATCGCATCTTCCGCGCAACCAGGACAACGAATCATCGAAGAAAGAGAAGGAGACTCGGGTTCGAAGGCACGTTACCACGTCGGCGGTGGGTTGAATCTGCTGCTGCTGTTCCTCGGAGGAGGCCATTGAAACCCTAGGGATCGGCGATGGGTCGGAAGAGTGGGAGGGGATCGGAGGAGGCGATCCGAGGGGAGAAGGAGATGGAGGGCGATA
Organism: Thalassia testudinum; assembly: GCA_037157565.1. NCBI lineage: Eukaryota > Viridiplantae > Streptophyta > Magnoliopsida > Alismatales > Hydrocharitaceae > Thalassia > Thalassia testudinum. The sequence continues at coordinate 121,784,061 of JAZHRO010000036.1, read as the reverse complement.
GATAGAGGTGAGTGGGTGGCGAGGAAGGGGGCCTCTCCTTTCGTCTAGGGTTTCTTTTCTTTCTTTCTTTCTTTTGCGGATCTGGGAGGAGCGACAGAGGAGCGAGCGGGGGTGGAGAGCGGTGAGAGGCGCGAGCGATGGGGTTATATAGCGGTTGGGGAATGCTAGGATTCCCGTTGGTGTTGAGGTGGGGTGGTGGGGTGAAGGGGGGTGTGTGTGTGCGGGTGGGTGGGTGTGCACGTGCGAATCCTTCTCCTTCCCTTTCCTTTCCTAATTACGATTCCACCGAGACGTGGAATTGCTGCATTACATGAAAAACCTTTCTCATCCCACATCTCACCCTATGCATTTATCTTTATAAAAAAATAGGACACAGTTTTAAATATTACTTTCACGGTAGATGATAAAAAAAAGGGGTAAAGTGAATTTATTATTCAAATAGATATGTATATTTCATCTCTTAATCGTAAAGTAAATATTGATGAATCGATAATATTGTGAATGAACGATTTTATTTTCACTTCTGTAGTGAAGTTGTAACATAGAGTTTAAGTAGAGTTGGAAGTTGGAAAGGTGATCAAAATTATCAAGCCATCAATAATATATTATTCAGGGAGAAACAAAACTTGACATGCTAAAAATGACTTTGAGGAGAAAAAAAATGATACTTGTTTTGATTAAAGGTAAAGTAAAGTCTAAAGATGTAAGAAAATCTTTATTAAAGTAGTATTATAATATTTGATAAAATAAATGTTGTTAGTATTGATATCTTTTTCGTTAAATTATTTAACAATTCAGTAACATACGTTGTAATATAAGAGCATGTGTATATCATATGAAATTCATGTTATTTCCAAGATGAATAGAAATGGATCTCGTACATTTTTATTAGAACCATTAACCTTTTTCGAAAATATATCTAAAGATGTTATTTCTTCCTTTTTCTCTCTCATCTGTGTGATTTTATTTTTATCTTTATCAATAGAAAATTGATATTGTTGGTGAAGGATCTCTTAATTTGATTAAGATATTGAATTGGAAATTTTTTACCAAGTTTATTATAATACCTATTGTGATTAAAGTCAAATACTAATCCACAATTAAGTATTAAATCACTCATGAAGTTAAACAGGTATTAGCTGACTAAAAAGAGATGATTAGGTTGAGTTTAAGTGCTTATAATAGTTTATTGAGACCTAAATTCGAACCTTTATAAGCTTTCAAAGGTCTCATTAAAATTGAACCATTAAAATATTGATTCGATATGGCAAAATATTTTAAAATGTGTAAGAACATGAATTTTGCAACGTACAAATATAAATTTTAAAAGATGATTTTCTGAAATCTTAGCTTGATGTGCTAAACATCCGATAAAAGTTATCTGATGTCCAAATAGTATTACAACCTTCATTTTAAATGTATTCATAACACGAAATCAAATTGAATTTGATTCGACTAGTAAAAGAAAACCTAAAATGATTACTGGAAAATATTCATTTATTCCAGGGCTTTATGGATTTGTTGGAGATTTTGATTTGCAGCCTTATCTTGTCGATGTGACACCCATAGAGAAGGCACGTAGATTGGCAATGCAATATGAGATAAACTCCATGCATAATAATGATATATGGATCCTGGTAGATCCTCTTGACAATGCAGAATCAGTTAAGTGTAAATGAATCTTCAAGAGAAAGAGGGGACCATATGAGAAGGCAGAGACCTTTAAAGCATGACTTATGGCCAAGGGTTACACTCAAAATGAAGGGGTTGAGTATAAGGAAACCTTTTCTCCCGTCACCATGCTTAAATTAATTTGGATATTGGTAGCCATAGCTACATACCATGACTATAACATCTGGAAAATGGATGCCAAGATTGCTTTCCTCAATTGTTTCCTCGAAGACGACATCTACATGAGCAACCTGAGAGTTTTCAAGTAGATGGTGGTGAAAAAAAAGATGTGCAAACTAAAGAGATCCATTTATGGACTCAAGCAAGCTTCTTGCAACTGGAACATCCAATTTGATGAGATCATAAAGGGTTATCAATTTCATCAAAATCCAGATCAACGTTGTGTCTACAAGAAAGCAAATGGGAGTGCAATCACCTTCTTAATGCTATATATGAATAACATCCTATTCATTGGGAATGGTGTAGGGATGATATCCAATGTAAAACTCTAGCTGTCCCAAAACTTCGAGATAAAGGATCTCTAAGAAGCCTCTTATATCTTGGGTAAGAAGATGTTAAAAAATAAAGAAAAGAGGATATTGGGATTATCACAATAAGGATATATTACCAAGGTGTTGGAAAGATTCCACATGGATAACTCTAGGAAAGCTTTTCTTCCCATTGGACATGGGATTTCCTTGTCAAAGGGAATGTCTCCCCAAATAATTGAGGAGAAGAAAGCCATGGGTGGATGTCCATATGCTTTTGCAATGGGTAACCTGATGTATGTTATGTTGTGTAGATTATTAAATATCTGTCACGCAGTGGGAGTGATGAGTCATTACGTGTAACGACCCGATTCCCGAGTCCCTACGAGACACGAGAACCGTACCGACTCGACTAATCCCAAGATCTAGTCGTTCAACGAGGAAGTAACCAAAAGAGCAGTAAAATAAACAACATTCAACATGAAATATAACTAGCAGTAACAAAATACAGCAGTAAGAAAAAGAACTACTACAGTATGTACCACCATAACAGTAGAACAACATTTATAACATAACAAGAACTGCGGGTAAAGAAAAGTACAGAGAGTAACAAAAACTACTCACTACAGTGGAAACAAAAGGGGTACAAAAGAACAGTGGTAACTCTATTGGACCCTACTCGGCCCAGCGTTCTCTGCAGCCGCTAACCTTGGCTGCTCAACACCTGGTCCTGAAAAGTAACGAGTGTAACACGTCAGCGAAACGCTGAGTAGAGTTGCAGCTAAACTAAAGAAGCAGTAAGGTGTACAGTAGCTGTTTTATTTTCTTTCTTCCTTTATTTACGTCTTTTTATTGTTTCACAATTTATCTATTTCTCAGATCCTTCACTTGATCTCGAATGTTCCTCGTGGGAACGATCTTGATTGCAGTCTTTTCCGAACAGTAGAAGTAGCACGTGGTACTCTCCTGGCCGGGAGAGTCCCCCGTGGTGATCCTACTCTCAGTCAACCACCCCAAGGTCACGGACAGACGTAACGGTGACTACGGCACGCACGATAAACACATAGGTAGCTAACCCGCACTAGCACGCGGTCAGTCGTTTCCGTTAACGGGTGCGCCCAAAGCACAGCACGGAACCAGTACAGGGCAGAGCCCTCTCAGTAACAGGGGTCAAACCCTTCCACAGTAACCAAACAGGGGCCTTGCCCCTCCACAGTCCGCCTGACTACCCTGGTTTGCCCAGTGGGCCTAACAAGTCGGTGTAGGTGAGCTAGCAGAACCCCAAGGCCCGTGGGGTAGCTAGTACTCGCCCTACACTAGTAGCTCTCCTCGGTACTGCGTACACGAGGGCCAGCAAGTCGGTACAAAGTGGCCAGACCTAACCCCGGGTCCCTGGGGCGGCTAGCTCCGCTCTGCACTAAATAGGTAACAGGTACTTCCCTTGGTACCACGTACCCAAGATACAGCACACTACCACGTCTTTCTTTCTCAGATCCATTCCTTTCTCTTTCCAGGAGATCCACTCCTAATTCCCTGTAGGGTTGCAGCTCTTTTAACTCAGAACATCTAGGTTTCACTTTCCAGTTTCACGTTCTTACGATCCATGTTCTCAATCACGTGTATTTATTCATAACAAGCAGCTATTAAATCAATTTACAGGCAGCTATTTGTTCCTTTCCATTTTTCCAACACTGCAGTATTCGTATATTCCACTAGTTTTCCCATCATAGGATTCATGCCATACCCTAGGATCTATCATACAATCTAGTTTTCCAGCCATAGGATTCATGCAACACCCTAGGATCTACCTCTCATTCTAGTTTCTCATTCCTAGGATTCATGCAATGTCCTAAGTTCTATTTATGGTTCCATAATTTAACAGATTATACTAATAAACTTAAAAGCCACTCTACCAGTTACAACAGGAGTACTGGGGGCGTGGTTGGAAATCCCGCATGCCTTCGCAACCCCCGAGACTGCAATGGAACGGGGTCCTATCACAAGGATCAAACGCAAGGAGTTTCTCAAAACAGTATCTAATCACTGTAGACGGGTAGAGGATTTAATTCCGAAAAGAACGCAACTCGAAATGCGGAAAACGGACTCCGAACGGGCCTTAAACGGGTCGAAAACGACGAAACAGTGCAAAATCAGACGTCTGGAACCTCTTCCAGACGTCTTAAAATGAGGGTTAGATGGTACCTTTGCTCTGTATAGTCTCTCAGATGTCCAGAAGCCTGCGGGGGTGTCTGGCCTAGTTCCCAGACGTCCGATAGTCACCCCGGACGTCTGGAAGTCCCTCCAGTCGTCTGGCACCGCGGACAAACGTCTGATTCGCGTTGGATGCGAATCTCAGAACCTGTGCGTACCCATTCCTCGCTCTCAGTACGGACTGTCGAAGAGAAGGAGGAAGTACGAAAATAACTTACCTTTCAGACGTATGGACAGTCCTCCAGACGTCTTCCCCGTCGTCTGGTTGGAAACCTAGACGCCTGATTCTGGAAAAACTTCCAGAATCAGAGCGCTACTCACCCTCCGCCCGCAACGCACGGCCGCGCCGCGTCTCGTCCGCCTGCTGCTCGAGCTGTAGCAGACCTCCCTCGTCACTCCGCGCCCGCTGCGCCCCCGCCGACCGGCTCTAGTAGCCCCGGCAAGCTCGAGCCCTCACGGCCGAGCGCCTCCTCCCTCGCGCAGCACCTCCTCCTGCACTCACCGCGGCTGTCGCTACATCTGCTCGCTCGCGCTCGCACTCACTAGAAGAAGAAGGAGGAGCGAAGGTGATGAGAGTGAGGGAGAGGGTGAGGCTTTTTAAAGCCGCGCGGGGAGAGGAAGAGAGAGAGAACGCAGACTGCGGTCACAAGAGGAGAGAGGGAAAAAGAGAGAGGTGCGGCGGTTGCGGGTCTGCGCGCGCCTGCGCGTAGACGCAGCCCCGCGTGCCACCCAAATAAAATCCCACACGTCTGGAAAGGGTTCCAAACGTCTGTTCAGACGTCTGGGCCACCTCCCAGACGTCTTAAAAGACTTCTGAAGCCGCATTCTTAACATTACGGATCTAACTCAGGACAGGAACATTGGACTGTTGTCAAAAACATGATTAAATACCTAATGAGGACAAAAGACTATTATCTAGTCTTTGGAGATTAAGATCTTTTGGTGTTGGGGTACACTGACTTTGGCTTTTAGTCAGACATTGACGATATAAAGTCTATATCAAGATTCATTTTCTTGTTGAATAGTAGTTCTATGAGCTAGAGAAGCAACAAGCAAGATTCTACAGTTGATTTAATGACGAAAGTCGAATACATTGCTACATTTGATGCTGCAAAAGAGACAGTGTGGATATGCAAGTTCGTTGAGGAGCTTGGCATAATTCCCTAAATACAGTCATTAATCACTCTATTGTGCAACAACATGAGCGTCATTGAAGAGGTGAAGGAGCATTGCTCTCATTAGAAGAGAAAATATATAGAGAGGAAGTACCACATCATCTGGAAGATTATTGAACATAGGGATGTGAAAATCACAAAGGTGGGCTTCATGGATAACATTGTTGATCCACTAACCAAGGCTTTAATTAAAGAGCCATTTGATTGACATATGTGTAGCATGGGGTTGAAAGAGATTCTAGAATGGCCTCAAGGGCAAGTGGGAGTCTCTTGGATTTTGTATTCCCTAAGCAAGCTATCCAAATAATGTGTTATGATTACATTACATTTAAATAAGAGAATTAGAATATTTTTCAATACATGAATTAGGTCTCTCAGTACAAATAGGGTAACGTATTTAGTCAGATCGAATATGTATTGATTCGGAGATCTAAACGATTTAGAGAATTCAATAGCAAATTAGGAAACCGTCTGAGTTGGGATGGCAACCATATCGAGAGATCGTGCTTGATTGATGTTCTTGAATGGAGATAATTGTCCTGTGGGTCGAGCTATCCTATAAAATTTAAGTAGGAATTGATCTCATCTTGGAGATGTAAGGGATCCTATCAAATTAGGATTTGCCTTGGAATCCCTAGAACCAAATTGATCACAATCATCCCTCGCTAGCATGAGAAGAGAGAGAAAGAGAGAAGAGGAGTGGCACTACCACTCTTTGCTTCCTTCAAAATCAAACTTCCAAACATCTTGTTGGAACTCTGAAGGCTCTCTTGGACGTCTAGCCACCCTCGTGGACATCCAAGAAGGCCATCTAACGACCAAAATCTATTTTGGACATTCGATCTTTGTGGAATCTCTTATAGATTATCTTGATCATTAGGAGAAATCGCAAAGGAAGGAGAAGGATGAATGTTGTCCTTAATTCTCATGGAGTTTGTGGGATTCATCATGATTGATCATCCTCGACACAGGGCTTCATTCACCTGTCGAGGAGGGGGGTTCTTTCGTGCACCAAGACTTGTTGTAGGAGGCAGTACCCGTGTAGTATTGTTCAATGTCACCCACAAGGTGTAATCCCTAACTCATGGGATCTTAGAATGATTGAAAATTAGTTCCAATCATGTAGTCTTAGTTTATAGGATGTTTTATTTAATCATTTAATTGAGCTATGGCATTCATTCGATTGAATTTAAACATTTTTAAAACACCTGATTCATGCTTCCATGATACCATCGTGTGATCCTATGTTTAAGGCTCTTTTACCTTCTACGAAATTAAAAGAAATTACAACAAACAAAAAAAATTGCAAATCTTCATATCCATGAACTCTTCTACACACATGGCTCTTCCCATTTAGGCTTTGCTCCTGTATTTTTTTATGCATTACTTATTAGTTCTCAAATCATATATAAAAGTATAATTTTTCATTATCAAAAACTTGCAGTATTGGCTAGTATTATCAATAGTTCACACCTAGATTAGGCTCTTGAGGCAAGTGAAGATCGCTGGCCCCAGTTTAATATGAGTTAAAAGTTCTGATTGGTTGAGCGAGTCCAAGTCTAAATTTTTGTCACTTTAGATCTAATATAAGAGCAAATAAGTGAATATCCAAGCAACCCTTTTCTTTTGGAAAACTTCCCAATTCAGAAATTAAGAAGGATCTTGATTACTAATAAATCTCCAAATTAATCAATCTACTCAAGTTCTTTTCTTTACCTAGCCCCATGCTCTTTACACTAAATTTGATACCTTTAGTCCTTTTGATCTCCTACTAGGCGATTGCTCATTAACATACTTTCAGGGATTGGTGAGTCGTCACATCCTCAGGCAACAATTAGACAACTAATATTAGGGCAGAGCATTGGTCCTGACCCGACCTGAACCTACTAAGGGTCTAATGTCCTTTTCGGCCTTTGGGTCAGGCCAAAAACCCGAAAATTTCAATCATTCGAAGCCCAAGCCCAATCCAAGACCCATTTTTTTGGGCCTGTGTGTTCAGATCGGGTTGGCCCAAAACATAATTTTTTATATATGCAAGTAATTTGGGCATTCTTTTATAAAAGTAAAATTTGGTTCCTTCTTTTATAAAAATTATACAAGCTTATTCGTATGCCTTCTTTTAAATAAAGATTAAATTTAAGAACTAACATGGAGTTTTTTTGTTATAATCCTTTACAATTTTACGATTTAATTCTTTTTTTATTACTCATATTTCTATATTTCATAAAATTAAAAGTTAAGTACTCTATAAATCATGAACAACCAGTAAATCTAATTATGAACAATCAAAAAGTATCTTCAAAATAAATATTTTTTAAGTTATTGGGCTTAATCTCGGTTCTAGCAGGTCGTGACCCGATTGGCCCGAACTTGAAAGGGCCTTAAAATGGAGGCCATGCCTGACTCAAAAAAATTCAGGTTTAGGTTGGGCCATTTTTTTGGGTTGGGTTCAAGTTGGCCCAGCCTAATACTCCACCTAATTTCTATGATACATAAGCAGCACCACTACGATAAAAGCTTCATAGATGTATCCCTTTCCTTTTTTCTCTTCAATTTATTGTTGGACTACAAAATTTTATTAAATTTTTTGAACTCTTTATTTAATTGATCCCTTTTACTTTGAAATAAAACTTTGTTCGCATTTCTCTTATCATTTTGGTTATTGTATATTTTAATGGTTTGGGTGGCAAGTTGTCACACTAGTTACTCCTTGACCATTCCAACTGGTCTATATCTAGATCGATACTATAATCAACTCTAGCGAGCAACAAAATTGAATCAGTTATCTAATATATTTCAACAATTTTATCATTTTCTTTGTTTAACAAGTTCCTTTACCAAATAACTAAATTAGCTCAATGCATGCCACATATTCAAAGCAATAAGATCCAAGTTATAACCATCATGTTACACATCCATCATAGTCCATATTTATTAAGTGACATCATTAACTAATAGTGTTCACAAGTTCCCATACTATGGCTATCAATATTCAACAAGAATCAAGTCAATTAATAAATAAATCAATCACATTGATAAAGGGTATTCAAATCTGAAATCAAGTACTTAATTGCGAGATCAAAGCATGCTAGCTTCTTAAATTACGGTTCTACATACATGATAAGTATGGTTATTTGATCATCACAATATCATCACATTGATTAACCGTATCATATGAATCCATTATTTATTAATGGTAATATGGTTAGGTTAACAAAAAAATAACTAGATTAGAACTTAATCAATTATTAATCACATAAATAAAGCATGCTAACGAGGTAGGTTAAGTACATGAGTTTAATCATGATTGGATAATTACGACTATCATTAATTAATATTTAGGTATCCAAGGTAATAATAAATAGAAAGGACCCATCACTGATTCTAATGCCTAACAAGAGAAATGAACACATACCAAACGAGGAACAAATGCAAATAGGATCCTAATAAAACATCTGATCGTGCAAATCTTAATATGATAAGAACATGTTGTTGTAGTCGGAAATACACAAAAGTTTTAAAATTGTAAAATCAAACTCGATATATTTTGCAATAGGAATTAGGAGTTTGGGTCTTTTGTAGGAAGGCGAAACAAAGTAACTATCATATCAAATCGCTCGAGAGAGATTTCTTTTTTGGTATTTTTGATATAAGAAAACAAATGTGAGATACGAAAATGAATGTGAGAGCGAATGGAAATTGAAACCCTAACTATGAAAGTGAATAAAAGAGCGACTATAATTAATGCAATGAATTAAAAGCAACTAGAGAAAATAGTAGGCAAGATACCATGAATTAGAAATTGGAGTTTTATTGCTAATAGAATGTCAAATTACAAGTAGAATTGAAATTACATCTGCAACTAGAATTAAAATTCAAACTACAACTAGAATGCTGTAAATGCGAGAAATAGGTGGGATGAAGAGGCTTTGGAGTGGTGGTCGAGATTTCAACTTAGTCCTCTTGCCCTGGAGAAGTAGAAAATCGCAGGAGAATTTGTGGAAATGAAGGCGATGACGAAGTTGTGGAAGTTGTGAACTGGAAGAGAGATTGGATGGATGAAGGGTCGTGGAATGCTTAAAGGGAAAAATCAGGGAGATTGATGGTTGTATGGTGAAGAAAAATTAAATGTGGCAAGAGAGAAATTGGGAGATTAGGAGGGAGAGAGGATTATGGACGTGAACGAGAAATTGAGGGAGAGATTCGTCTGGAAAAATAATTGTGTGGAGGAGTCGTCTGGAGGAGATTAAATTGAGAGGGAGAGAGGGAGACGTCAGGGAGATCGAGTGGAATAATTAGAGAGAGAGGTTGTCGATTATAGAAAAAAAATGGAGAGGAGTGGTTGTGCATTGATGCTGTTGTTATGCTTGAGTCAAAATAAGCACACCAATTAAAATTCTGACTTTGACAAAATACATAGCACAGTGTGAGTCGGGTCGAACCACAAGGAGGAAGTGTGATGTGACTAATTAGAAGTGCTCAGGAACTTTTTAAGGATTTTTGGAATTGATTTTATATATTTTTTGGATTTTTAATCACATAGAAGGTAGACTTGTAGATTTGACCCTTATTGCTTATAACAGACCTAACCTTTATGACTTAAGACCCGAGAAAATTTCAGCAAATTTTTTTCAAGAAACTAGACTTGGTAAGTAAGACAATTTTGCTAAATTCATGCTAATCCAAGGTGTATAAAAATCTTAGTAATTTCAAGAAGTTGGAAAAATCGCGTTCTATTTTTAGAATGCCACTCATTTAATGCAAGAATTTTATATAAAAAAAGGGAGTTAGGCTCAGAAATTCATAATTGTGATTCCTCACTTGGAGACCTAACTACAGAAGAAATACAGTGATTTTTGGAAGACCTAAACCTATTGAAATTGAATTTTTAAACCTAGACTAACTTCTTGATGGAACAAAAAAATGATGAAACTACATATTATTACGAAGCAAATGGAATCACAAGTTGAGAACCAAATAGGCTAGGCATATTGAAATGATTTTAGATAAAATAAAGTATCTTGAAGTGCTTTCCCTTACTCTTGGTACATTTAAGAGGTCGCTTCTAAGGGTATAGCCTGACTCGAAGGTAATCTCCTAGGCTCAAGCTATCTTAGGGATGACCCTACGGTTATAGACCAACTCGGGTTCTCGCCACCCCTGAATGGCACTTATTTCATCTACTTGCTAAGTGATGGTAACATCATCATTTGTCAAAACTAACTTGAATTAGTTGGATTTAAGAGGTAAATGCTCCTAAATGATTGTCTGAGGATCATAATTTCACTCTGATATGTTTTGAGGAGAAGACAAGAAAACATGATCAATTCTGTTATCTTAACAACACATCACAAATGCAAATTAACCATGGGGTTACTCAGGGGCTAATTAAAGGTCAATTGAGCATAAAAGTCTAAAAAGTGGGCTCACACTGACTGAAATAGGGTTTTATGCATTTTGAGAACCAAAACATGATTAGAAACCCTAATTATTAGTCCCTCTTAAATTGGAAAGGTTCTGGACAGGATAAAATTAATCTAAAATTTATAAAATTCATAGAAAAATATTCTAAGAGATTTAGTACATTTGGTTTGGCCATCTGAACCCATCTTGACCTAGAATAGAGATTCAAACAGGAATTTACCTTGATTTAGACTTATGTGCAATTTACTTAGTCAAATGTGATCAAAACTCGAATTCAAGTTCACCATTAAATTCCTTGGGCCTAAATTAGGTTAAAACCAAAATTTGGGTTCAATCAGAGCTCATATTGACCTAGTTTGCAATTCAGTCCCCAAATCTCTGACCATTACACTTAAGCCCTCACATTCTACATTTTACTTGCAAAGAAGCCCCTAGCTTCTTGCCTCTCTTGCAAATAGGTTCAATCGCCATCTCCTTCCTCGTGATCAAACGGGGAAAGAAACATAGCAACCAACCCATAGTTGTTGAGTTTTGATTTGCGAATTGAGGGATCAAACCTCAATCAAATCTTGCTAAACTTGGTGAAATTGATATCGAGATCAATCCCAATCATCTGAGCATTTTCTTGGATCCAATCATCCCCGATTTCATCGTCGGCAAGCTCAAAGAACTCGAGCTCAAAACCTTAACAACACACCTTCTAAATCCGTGTCTTTGGGCTTAATTGAAGGGGGAAGCACATCTATAAATAGTTCCCATTATCCACAACACGAGATTGTACTTGTTCGACCACCAACTTCCTCTTTCTTTTTCTTCTCCAACGGTAAATCCATCATACCTCGGAGCTCCTCTAACCTCCTTTGTCGCCCTTTGCCTCGGCCAAAGGACAGAGGGCTTTGCCTCCCCTCTCCTCCAAGAAGCTTCACACGAAGCTTGAGCATCTCTACCTCCTTCTTCGGCTTCGATTTCCAACATTCGCCCTTGTCGTCGATGGCAACACCGATGACCTAGCTCCCTACCTCCTTTCTTCCAATTAGGTTAGGGCTTCTACTCCCCCTTAATCCAATTAAGTTTAGGTCCATTCTTAGCCCCGTCCATCACTTATTCTTTCTTCTCTGACGACGAGCACCACCACTACCCTCGTCGGTCCACTTTCTTCACTTCTCCACAACCCAATTGAGTTGGGCAAAAGCATCTCCACACCTTCACTAATCTTTTTCCCAACTCAATTGAGCTGTATAATGCCTCAACGACCACACTCCATGACCGCCAACCAAGCTCCTTGAGAGCTTCACTGCCAGCCCTCCTTAGTCACCCTCTCTTCCAATTACCTTAGGGCTACTTGCGTGACCTTTGTGTGGTGCTAATTCGGGCCAAAAGGCCATATCTTTGCACGCAGGTGTTCGTCGAATCCAAGCTTCTTCTCCGGCCACGTGCAGCGTCTCTGACGAGCCATCAGCGAAGAGCCCTCCCTCTCCAGCTGCGGAACCTCTTAGGCATCACACTTAGGCCATTGGATTTGAGATCCAACAGAAAAGTGAGTGCGAACCATTGGTAGCTCCTTTACGTAAGGAGAATGAAGAAGACAAGGGGAAGAGGGGGACATTTAGTCCCACCTCGTTCACAACAAATCCCAAGCAGCACATAAAAGTGAATTGTGCTAAGGCTTCGTTGCCTCGACACATCGGGGGTGAGGTCTTCGCTCACCCGACCTTCTCACTCGCCCACTACCACTGCCGGTGGGCCTGGTCCGTTTACCTGACCCGATTGCCCGCTACTGTTCACCTGTATGCCCGATTCTGGATTAAAAGAGAAAGAAGAGAGGATTCTGAGGAGGGTGGGGGTGGTTTTGTACTGTTCAACCTCGGGTGTGTGCCAACGCTTAGCGAATTTCTAATCTCTGAGGTGGTTTGTGCTTGTGCTGAGACTTAGCGACTTTAAGTCATCTCGCTCATGTGCTCGACGTCTGAGAACTACTTTGGAGTTATTTGAGGCATGTGTTGACTTGGTTAAGTGATTCAAGACCACTGTTGAGATATTGATTTGGTTTGAAACATTCGGATATACGCTTAAATGAGAGATTAAATTGATGATTCAAATCACCACTTTTAGGATTTTATTATTCTTTTTATCCCAAAAATTTTTGAGATACAATTTGGCCTATTATTGAATATATTTTGGTTATTGATTTTCATTGAATATTTTGTGTGCTCATTTGTTTATTGCGATTAATATGTGAATTTCATATTTGTTACTTGCGAATGACCTCGGAACTCACGATTGTTTTTCGAGCACCTATAAATTTAAATGTCGATTCGCTTTTATTGACTATACTACAATGCATATTTTAAACTCGATGAAAAAGTGCTGGCAACACTAAGCCCTTTAGCTAGCCTATATTCCATTCCCCTTGTACAAATTAAATGAGCCACACATGGTTAAGGCAAACACACAACTCATCTCAACAAAGATATATATGTTCATTCAAACAACTTCAAGAGTTTACATAAACATATAGCAACAAAAAGGGTATATCAAACTCCAAACTCCGACACGAAGGTGTGGCGTGTTCGGTGGCGGAGAAGCGCTCCAAGATGTTGGTGGGATGGTAGCGGCTCAACCTCTCCTCCAATCTCCCCCTCCTCACAACAACTTCTCCTCAGGATTGGATGATGGTGGATGGATGGAGAAGGTAGAGGGCATGGTGGTGGTGGCTGTTGTGCATGGGGAAAGTGAAGGCGTGGTTGGTCATAAGTGGTGTGGGAGATGGAGTATGGTCCTGAGGGTCGTGGCAAGTCAGAGGAGGAAGGGTGGTGGGTACCCTTTCCCAAGGGGGTGCCATGAGGTGAGGATGAGGAGAGTGAGGAATAGGGTTGTTGCGTGTTGTCATCTATGTGGGGAGGACTGTGCGATGGAGATAATATGGGAGAGTTAGGGCCTACATGCGTTGGAGTCGAGCAAAGGTGTGTGCTGCGCTGGGAATGGGTCAGTTGTCGCGCCAAGGAGGGGAGTAAGGGTGAGGTTGCATGAGTGAGATATTCTTATAGAGAGAGAGAATGAGAGTAAGGGAGGGAATTGGGAGGTCCGTTGGCTGTGCGCTCGAGTGGAATCAGGTGAGGGTAGGTATGTCAACGGGGTAAGTTTGGGTTGGGTTTTGGTAATACCAAATCCATCCCAATTTAGAAATCCATTCCCCATATCTGCCCCATTTATTTAGTGGGGAAAACTAGTCCCATACCCATTTACCTATTAACATGTCTCATATGCCTATTTATATATAGTTAAGAGGTATTTGACAAAGTTTATATAAAAATTATCAATATATATATAAACAAACAACCAACGAAAGACATATTTGTCAATACACATTAACAAACAATTAAAGAAAGACATGCTTTCATATTACAAAAGTATACTATTTATTAAATTATCTAGGCATTTCATCATATAAGAGATAATTTAGAGAGTAGATATGATGAGTTACTTTTGAAAGAAAAATATGTTGCACAAAATCCAACAAAAAATAAATATTACACTTAATCAGGTATACAGGTTTGGAGTAACCTTTTCTCATACCTAAACTCAAATATAATCAGGGATTATTTAGTAAATCAAAAATCGACATTTATTAAATGGGGCAGATAAAATCCACCCAATCATATCACATTGGGTTGGGTCTCCATTAGAGAATACCAAATTGACTTCCTTAGGTGGGAGGCATGCAATGGACGATGGGGGAATTGGAGAGGTTGCGATCGAGAGGGTGTGGTGCGTCAGCTGTTGAGAGAGAGACAGAGTGTGTGTGTGTGTGTGAGGTGACATTATGGTGAGGCCCAAGAGATAGTGGAATTTCTTTTAAGAGGGGAAGAGGAAGCATGAAATTAATGTAGGGAGAGAGTGAAATGTGAAGGGGAAAGATTAAAATGGAGGGGAAGTATTAAGATCCATGGTCCTTTGATCTCCACAGTGTGACCCTTTATCTCCAGTCACCCTGAAGAGGAAGACAACCACTTGTTATTATTTATGACGTAAATATACTGAGTAATACATTATTAACTCAAGATACATGCATAACTAGCTATATGCACATATATATAATACACCAACCTGCTGCAATAATATATGCATTGCTATGGAACTAATGTAAATTAAGCATGGTTGATGGCAAATTATGTGTGCACATCATACATGGAAAATTGTGACATGTGAGAATCGACTAGAGTTGGAGAGAGATGGCATAATAGAGAGATTGCTGAGGATTGTGAGGGATTTACGTTGGGGGGAAATTTATGCATGTGGGAATAGGATAGAATGGCTTACGTGAGATGGGGGGAGATAAGTAGGTTGGGTGTGTATGTCGCATGGGAGGATAGGGTAGAGTACCTAGTGCGAAGGTGAGTTCAGTGCATGGGATAGAATATTTATGTTGGGTGAGTTAGGATTAGTGATCGACACCCTTAGAATAGGGTTCTCGACTCAAATACAATCACAGAAAAAGCAACTCGAGGAGTTGGTGACTTAGTTCTACCTAAAAGGTATACGTTTGGGAAGAGATAGATACTCTTGAATTTCACTAGTTTTTGGTGAATAATACAAGCAAAATTCTCACTCTTTCTTCTCTTAGATTACGTAAAAAACTATGGCTAGCTCTGCTCAGGTATTTATAGGGTGTGCTACCTCAGATCGTGGGTCTTGTGAGATTTCCCACGATCTAACCATTAATGAAATTCAATTTAGTAACCGTTAAACAACTACTAACATAAATATCAACGCAACGGACATACGTTTCAGCTTCAGTCAACAGGACCCATTGACGGGTTGTCGAATCCTTAAGTGCGTCGGGTTGCTAAATCAGGTGGACCTGGCAGGATGCCAAGCCAATCGGATCCATCAAGATGCATTCAGCTAGACCCGTCAGGATGTCGAGCAATTGAGTCTATCGATATGTCGGGTTGTCGGATTTACTAGGATGCTAGGTCGGATCTACTAAGATGCTAAGTTTATGAAGAAGATCTTTCTTCCCTCATCAATTAGGAAGGTATTAATGGGTTATAGTGTGTGGAATTTTTGCTAATGGGGATTGGGTGCACATCTAGGTTAGATGAAAGGTCAATTGGGCTAGGCTAATTAGGATAAGTGAGCTCAACCTGAAATCCTATAATGTGCGGCTTCTACTGGATCTAGTCTTGGTACTTGCAAACATAGAAACAAATCTCATTAAGGCACCAGATATAAGTAGCAATAAAATTACAATTAAACCCCTAAAAATGTAAAATTTACAAAATCTTGCAATATCACTAATTAAACCTAATGCAATGCACTATGACCCAAATCATCCTCAAACTTGAAATAATTAGGCAGGAATTAAGTAATTAACTAGGAATATATCAAGATCATACATGGAGAAAGAGGTTAGATTACTTTATCTAATGTCATCGAGGAGCATGATTACTTTGAGAAATTGGTCAAACACTTTAGATACTATTCATATGCCTTTGTACTCCACACACACTTAAGGATATGGTTCCCAGCTTAAGATGCTGAAAATTGAGGTCCCATATGCATTGGAGAGTGTTACGAGGCTTAGGATTGTATAACAGTGACATGTAGGGTTTTAGGGCTCACTAACATATTATACATGCTGAGACAATTCCAACAAGTCCTAGAATATGTGAAAAACAAACGTTTAAGAAACCTTAAATCATTCGAAATAACTTGGGAGGGGTTTGGACAATTCTAATTTGGTTGGTTTAAGTGAACCAAACCTATATGTTCCTTTTGAGCCATGATGCCACGGGGTGCCTTGCAAAAGGGATCCAACCTTGCATGTGGACCATGCACGTGGCATGATATGCCATGTATGGTGCTCATGCATTGCCCACCCTACATGCTTGAGTCTTCATCGTGACTTCTTCCCACACATGAGATGGTTAATGCATTCAACTCCTAATCAACTAGACTAGTTAGCACCAAAGGGAGTATGACACGTTGTCCCCAACATTGTCCCTCGTAAGACCGCTCTCTCTTGCCTGCGAAGATAGGCCTTGGACACCCTTGTCTCTCTCCGCTTTCCTTGCCTCTTTCTTAAATAAAAGTAACCGAGAAAAAAAAAGTTCTTTCAACAACTCATTGAGGATTTTTACCAAGTTTGCCTCACAAATGGAGTGACATGAGATTCTCAAGCTTACTAAGTGATGTAAATCAACACTTCCATGAGAGGTTTACTTTTTTGGAGTCACATTCATTCCATGGAAGATAGCCAGAAGAAAAGTCTTCCTCTAATGATGATTAGAAGACCTAATGAAGAACTCCTCCACGCCCTGACACTTTAGTTGGTTCTTTTTTTGAGTTTTGTAGAAACATTCCTTGTCGATTGGATTAAATTATATGCGGATTGTACTCTTAATTTCTGTTCATATGGGCATGTGTAGATGCTCTGCACATCCTATAGCCACGTAACTTTCGTGTTATGTCTTTCATATCCTAATTACCTATGAATGTTATGGACATGGTAACATGGACTCGTTATGCCCTTTATGGAATTGTCTCTGCTCTTGTTGAGATTAAATATGAATATCCTCACTAATTAAGCCTTAAATCATTCATGAGGAAGGGTAAATGACAGAGGATTAGAGAGAAGAAAGAAAAATTAAACTTAAATCAAAGGAACTCATCATTTTCCTGCTAAGATAAGATTTTTACCCCTTGAAAGTTTTGGGTCACCACTTTCAAATTTAACCATCAAAATGTGAATCCAATGATCTAGAAACATTCTACTCAAGAAGAAGAATGTATAGAAAATGAAATGCGGTCAATCAGATATGGAATGTAAAAGTCATGGTCAAAATAAGTTAAGCAATGTTTGTTTACATGAATTAATGGATTATTTAGATGAGCATTAGGTTAGTTGCTTCTATTATTCAAATGAATGAAACATGTAAAAAGCACCCTAGTCTACATATAGCCCTTGAACTCCTAGCCTCCCCATTCATCTCCAAGAGCCCTCAATGGCTCTATAGCATCCTGGAGAGGATAAACACCTCATGAAGGGCTGTTGGAGGTTGTCAAAGGTTGAAATTGAGGTTTCGAAGTGAAGCTTTGCCGGAATGAGCTTGTGAAAGCCATGAGCTAATGAGATTCTACCACCATGAGTTCTTAATTAGCGTATGTAAAGACCCGTTCTGTTTTGAGCCTTTTAAGACATCTGGATTGTCAGTCAGACGTCTGGCCAGACATCTGGACCCCTTCCCAGACGTCTGGAAATTGAAAAATCGGTACGCGAAGTTGGTTCTGCGCACAGCTAACGCGCAGACCCTTTTTCCTTCTCTCTCTTCTTCTCTTTCTCCCCCTCGTCGAACCCTAACCCACTGCCTATATAAGAGCCTCCTTCCTCTCCTCTCCACTCCACCACCACCACCTTCCTCCCCCCTCCACTGCTGTGAGAGAGGCACGCGAGAGAGAGGGAGCAAGAGTGAGGAGGAGGCCAAGGTCGGGAGCTCGTGGAGGCTCACCGGAGTGTTGCACGGCCACCACGGTGCGTGCGGGAGGAGGAGAGCGTCGGGGTGTCATCCCCGACTTCTTGCAGCGGTTGGAGCTGCAGCCGAGCGGGAGGAGTCGCGGCAAGAGAAGTGGAAGCATGTTCTGATACTAGAGTTTTTCCAGTATCAGACATCCAGAGTGCCTTCCAGACGACGGGCTGGATGACTGGTGATGACACCGGACATCTGAAAGTGGGTTTTCGCGCAGGTACGTCTTCCTCACGATTACGGCCATGCAGGCTGCACCGCAGTGTGATTTGCTGGGCTAAATAGAGGACTGCTACTCTATCGTGCGCTTGAGCAGCTTTGGGAAGGCGCGCAGCACGCCCTCCCACACTTTTCGAACGTCTGAACAACTTACCAGATGATTGGAGGCATTCCCAGATGACTGGAGGATAGGTCAGACATCTGAAGCTGAGTCCAGACGGTCGAGTAAGAGTCCTGGATGTCTGAGGTTGACACAGGGACTTGAGGTGAGACTCTGGTGACTTTTAAGACATCTGGACTTGGTTTCAAACGTCTGATCAGCAGACTTGTTTTTGACCTATTTAGGGTTCGATCGGGATTTGTTTTACGCAAACGAAATGTCTGTGGTTTCCTTGTGAGTTCCTCTACATGTTAGAAACCTGTATATACTATTCTGAATGTTCTGTTGTGATATGTTCCTTGGTATAGGACTTCGACCTGTTGAGTGTCTGGGACTTGCAGAGGCACGTGAGTCTACAGTTCGAGCCCCCAGTACTCCTGTATTGTCTGGTAGAGTGGTTTCCCCTTGTTTTATTTATAAAACATGAATGCAGTCATGATAATTAGATTACTAGAAACCTAGGATATGGCATGAATCCTAGGACGAGAAATAGTTGTACTGTTTGTATGCGTGATTGAGATTGTAGTCATAAATGAATGAGCTGAATTATAAACAACTGCTTGTTAATAAATATAAGCTGCCTGGTAGAATATGAAATGCCTGAGATAATTAAACAGTTCCTTGTGATATCACTTGTTGCGTATGTTTAATTGTGGAAATACGAGCTGCATGTGTATAATACGAGAATGAAATTGTGAATGATGAAACTTGGTATGGAATAGTATGGTGAATATGAGAATGAACCCTATGAGGAGTTAGAAGTAGAGCTCCTGTGGATGAATGGAAAGCTTTGGAAATGTGAGTGGGAAGTGTGCTGGCCCTTGAGTGTGTGGTACCAATGAGAGAGACTGTCCCCTTTTTAGTGTAGAGCGGAGCTAGCCGCCCTTGGGTTGGGACCCGGGGTTAGGATTGGCCACTCTACACTGACTTCTGTTGGCCCTCGCGTACACGGTATCGGGGAGAGCTAATAGTGTAGGGAGGGAGCTAGCCACCCCACAGGGCCTGAGGTTCAGCTAGCCACCCTACACTGACTTGTTAGGCCCACTGGGTAAACCGGGGTAGTCAGACGAGGGTGTGCGGACTGTGGAGGGGCGAGACCCCTGTTTGGTTATGAGGGGCTAGACCCTTGTTGCTGAGAGGGCTAGGCCCTATATTGTTCCGTGCTGTACTTTGGGCATACCCGCTAGCGGAAATGACTGACCGCGTGCTAGTGTGGGGTAGCTACCTGTGAGCTTATTGCGTGTGCCGTAGTCACCGCTATGTCTGTCTGTGACCTCGAGGTGGTTGACTGGGTGTAGGATTACCATAGGGGACTCTCCCGACCAGGAGAGCACCACGTGTGCTTTCTACTCTTCGGAAAAGACTGCAATCAAGATCGTTCCTACGAGGGACATGCGAGATCAAGAAAGAAAATTGAAAGTAAACCAATGGGTGAAAAGGAATTACTTGTAAAATAAAATAATTGGAAAAGATAAATTTACCTGTTAACTTTTACTGCTTTAGATAGTCTGGTTACCACTCTATTCAGCGTTCGCTGACTCTATTTTCTCATAACCCTTTACAGGTCCAGGAGTTGAGCAGCCCGAGTTACTGGCTGCAGAGGGTGCTGGGCCTAGATGAGCCTAGCAGTAGTTTCTTACTGTTGTTGTACTTCCTTTCTGTTAGTGAGTTTCAGACTTTGTTTACTGTTCCTGTTACTGTACTTTTGTTCTACTTTCCTGTTGTTGTGGTGGTATGTACTGTTAGCAGCTTTTACTTCCTTTACTGCTTGTACGTTTTTACTGTTAGTTACTTTGCATAGTGAATGTGGTTCATTTTCCTACTTTTTGGTTATTTCTTGTTGGACGACTGGGTCTTGGGATTAGTCGAGTCGAGCTTGTCTCAGATCCTGTAGGGATTCAGGAATCGGGTCGTAACAGCGTAGTCTTGCTTGGAAAACCTAGAAATAAAAATATTTTTGGGAAGGTAAGGGGATGGGGTTGTAGGAAGCTTGGTGGGTCAAACAAAATAGTAGGTCATGTTCCATGGAGGGTAAGTGGCTATGGGGTGAGAGAAAGAGGAGATGGGACACGAACATCGAGGGATATCTCCTTCAATGGGTAATGATTAAGGTGAGGAGCTATGGCTTGCCTCTTCTATTGAGTAGAACGAATGATAGTAGAGGGTTCTCTAATTTTATTGCGATTGGTTAGTTTTGATTGCGAAATCAAAGAAATTAATAATGGTAAATAAGTTATAAACAACTTAGAGGAATCAAGGAATGATAGAGATGTGAAATGGATCCATGATGAACGAATTAAAGAACAAGGTCATTGTTCCTTTTTGGCTTGACCTTACGATAGCTTTAGGTGACCAAAATGGTTGTTTAGGCATCCAAGCCTAGAGTTGGAGTTGGGAGCTTATTGAGGCCCTTAGAATAGGAACTCTACTCAACAAACAAACAAAGAAAATCTTTCCATGAGGTTTGATGACCCAGTTCCATCGAAGAAGAGTGTACGCCTGGGGGGGAGGATGATACTTTCAACTTTCATTAGTAGTTAAGTGGTACAAACTATCTGTATTTCTCTATCTCATTGTGTAACCCCTAAAAGTTGATCCACCCCCAATATTTATAGGGTGGACTTCCCTCTGTTGTGAGCTTCTTTTCTATTCCTACAATCTCGAGATTTTGCACTAATAGCATATCGCGTAGTAACTGATAGGCAATCACAAGTTGGTGCCGCACTGGCATGATTCCTTTTTCGATTGCTATGGTTGGCTTGTCAGTCGGTTGTCATGCAGATCCAAAGCGACTAGCCACTATGCTCGGTACATGGACCCATGTAAACGAATCCGTCCTGAAGTGTTGGGTTTGACAATTTGCCGGGTAGCCGAATCCTCTACGCGACCCAATTCGTGGGGTGATTTTTCTCCCCTCATCAGTTGCCTCCACTCTCTTTGTTCGAGTTGTCATCGGAGAAAGTAGTACTTTATATATATGTATATATATTTTTTCCTTCTCTCTCTCTCTCTCTCTACTTCGTGTGTATCATGCCTCCGATGATGGGTCGAGTGGTTTCCCAACAGTCCCATTATTGACAACCAACCATGAAGCCTAAACTGTATGCTGGCGGGTAATTAGTTGCCAACCACTTTTATGGACAGGTCAGGGCCTATTTATTAGTGGTTCATGTAGGCGGGTGAAATGCCACCTGTATACCTAATAAGCAAGTATTTAGGTGAACAAGGCTCCATGTGTTCAATTTACAGGCATATCGCCGCCTCTTTGTTTAGGAAAGAATGGTGCTGCCGCCTGATTTTCCTATTGGCCTTAAGAAGCCATTTGCCAAGGCATTTATTTGTACTATGTAAGCGTCGTCTTTTATGAGTGATGGTTAATCACTGCAGGCATAATTTGTCACTCCATGTGGACAAGATACGCATTAAGTATGCCGTAATGATTACGTGCTGGGACGGAATATGGGGCCTATGCTTGTCATTCGAATCGTGTCGTAATGATTACGTGCCCAGGGGCATTAATTGTGCCCGACAATTAGCGGGATTTAATAGTGCTAGAATCCGTGCATATTCTCGGCTTATAAATAGCGGTAGTTGGGTAATAAATGCCCCCACCCCACATTTCCGTTACGAGAAAAAAAAAAACCCTAAGCACTGTAGGCGCTGCCATCCCCAAAGGAGCGACCTCATCGGAGAAGAATGATTTTTCCTTACCGGAGCTCCTTACTCTTGAGAGGATGTCAAGCATCTATGGGAAAGGTGAGTCATCCTCCTCTTCCCCCTATCTCTCTAACGAGACGTTTGAGTTGTATATGTTCAAATCTGCCTTTGGTAGTAAACCCGCTATTTAGGGGTTTTTGAGGGAACATGGACTCGGGACCAGGTACCAGGGATGTTAACTTGCCTGTGTTCCTCGGCTGAAGAGGGATTTTTTGTTATTTGTAAATATGTCATTGAAAATGGTCTCAGGGTTCCTTTGAACCCTTTTTTACGCCTTGCCTTTCGTACTATCGTCTCGCACCTTCCCAACTTTACCTCAACTGTTGGCCGGTCATGAACATTTTTATTATTCTTTGCTTCCATTTGGGCATCCACCCTCGAATGGGGTTTTTCTGCCTCCTTTTTGGATTGATGCCCCTGAAAGTAAAGAAGGGCAAGTCGCCCTTTGGGACTTGTACTTTATACAACAAGCGGACTAGGTATAGAATAACCGACTTGTTAGATAGTTTAAAGGGGTAGAAGCATCATTTTTTCCTTCTCCACAATGTAGAGAAGTTAGAAGTGCCTAATTCTTGGCAGAATCTGACTGAGAAGGACCTGCCACCTAACCCCCATGAGCTTGACCCAGATGTGGAGGTGAATGGCAGGAAAATAATGGATTTTGGGCCCATGGTGAAGCAACTCGTGAAGGTGGAGTGGAGGTGGAATGTAGCTAAGCTAGATGGAACCAAGAGTGAATGAAGCCAAGAGTGAATGGGTGCAAATGGCCACCCCTTAGGTCTTTTTATAGACCTAAGGGAGACTCTCTAGAGAAGTGACAAATCCATTTTCGCGTGTTTTGAAATTGTCGAAAAATAGTATAGTTGTGCTAAACGCTCGTCAAAAATAATTTATAAAGATAATGAGACTTGAGTCCCGGTCGTTCGTCTGGGAGGCGTTTATGGAAATGCAGATTTAAAATCGATCTCATTCGCTCTACTTGCTTAAAATTGCACGCCAGTTTCTAATCGTCGAATCAATGTTCGACCACTTTCATTATGAACCCTAATTACATGCGCATGTATTAGATAAATGACAAATGTGAAAGTGTGAGTTTCAGTACGCACAATTCTAGTTATGTGGTGACTGTTTATGGAAAACGCGCTAATAGTTAGATCCTCTATATTTTAGGTATCGACATGCTAGTTGCAACAGATAATAATTAAAAGCAGGCAACTTTAATCACACAAAATACATTGCAATAAGCTCATGGTGATTTTCAACACACACACACACATATATAGAAAAAGATCCTTCATTGATTCATCATGGTGTTTGCAACATGGAACTGGTGGAAAGCTTATAGAGGAAAGCTTGAAAACATAAATCTAGCTAACAGAAAATGATCGTATATATGAATCTAAAGGGGGATTATGCATGCATCATTGGGGAAGAAGCAAGGAACTACACTACTACGCAGCAAATAAAGCATGTAAACTATGAAGAACTACGCTACTAATCTAGCAGAAATAAGGGCATTCGGAAGTGGGCTCCGGTGGCCTTTAAGTTGGTTGAGAGGAGAAGGAGGGGCGGCTAGTGGTGCTTAGGTCGGCCCTTGGAGAGAGGTTGAGGAGGTGATCCAACAACTTGTCATGGAGATGGTGGTGGCCATGGTGATGCTACTCGTGGAGGTGGATGTAACTAAACTAAATGGAAGCCAAGAGTGAATGGGTGCAAATGGCCACTGTTGACGTGGTCTCGATCGTGTTTTAACAATTAGTTACGTCGTAGTATAGGTGATCAAGCGTCGTCAACAAATAAAAGTTTTATTACTCGAAAACCTAAGTATCCGAGGTCGAACACAGGGAGCAATTGGAATTTATTACTAATCTCAAGAATGTAATTGAACACTTAATTACTCAAAACGTAATTCAAATATAAATGCATGAGTTTGAAAAGTAATTGTGGCAAAAAGAAGAAATTGGACGTCAGATGATGAGATCAGACGTCTTAAAAATATGTTTCCTTTCTTCTTCTTTGTGCTTCTTTCTTCTTCTCTGCAGTGCCTTGCTTCTTTCTTACTATTTTCTTCTGCAATTACTTTCTCTCTACGGGTCTTCTTACTTGGCTCTGCTTCCTTGGTTATGTTTTCCTTTGCCTTCAGTTCCCTCTTCTTCTGCTTATCTTTACCTTTCTCTGTTTCTTCTTTCTTCTTTAGTTCTTCTTCTCTTTTTTCTTCACCTCTTCCTTTCCTTCTTCTTTTTCCTCTGCAATGGCTTCCTTCCTTCTGCTTCTTCTCCTTAGCGGCTAAGTGTTGGCTTCTTCCTTCTTTCCCTGCACAAACCACAGCAAAGCAAAACCTATCCCTCTACCCACAAGCGCGCGTCTCTCTCTCTCTCTCTGTAAACCACTCTCAGCACGCTCTCCCAGAGCCAGGTAAACGGGTCGGATCGCGCGCCCGGGTCCAGGTGCACCGGCGTGAGGGTGGTGCATGAGGAGTGCTCAGGGCAATGTCGGGTTGGGTCGCCAGATCCGTGTGGTGAAACCATGGACGAAGCGATGAAGATAGGCGAGGGACCTCACCCCAAGTGCGTTCGGAGGCAACGAGCTCATAACACAAAAACATTATAAATCACTTCAGCGCTTTGTGAGTTAACGATGTGGGACTAATACCCACTGCCTTCTCTCGTGCGTGCCCGCAGGAGTCCATCCTTCAATTGCCACTGCTGTAGGCTCTGTGGTATCACTTGCTGGATCAGATGTCTTAGCGATGCTTCCCCGAGTTAGCTGCACCTAGAGCCCTGTAGTCCTGCGACCTGGAGCAAGGTTGGAGCTTCTTTAAGTTATCATTAATGGCGGCCGGGGCGTGAAACCTGTCGGACACGAAAGGAGCCTCGCGGATTAATCAGATCACTAGGGGACCTTCGCAGTGTCACGGCGAAGGTGAAGCGCTAGGTGGCAGGCCTCGGGGTGGCCTAGGTTGCCTTGTGGCCGGATGGATGGGTGTGTTCGGGGGACTGTTGTGGAGGCGTAGAGGGTCTATGGACGGGCGGAGGTTACTCAGTGGGGTGAGGCGGAGGTTATGCGATAGTCGGCGAGGCGTGTGGGGCTGCGGAGCGATGGGAGCAGCTCGCCGGAGGGTGGCCGGAGATGAGGAAGGTGGTAGTGAACAGCAGCAGTCGAGGGATGTTTGATGAAATAAAATGAGGGAGATGAAAGAGGGGATAGAGAAGAATAGTTTTAACCTAACTAAAGGGATGAAGGGGATGAGGAGGCGGCCGGCAGTACCTGCTGTCGCCGGAGAAGAAGACGTCCAGTGGAGGAAGACAGCGGCGATGACGGGGCTAGGGTAGCTCGCGCGGGTGTTGCGCGACGTGGAGGAGGATGAGGAAGATGGCTCTGCCACTAGTTTTGTGGTAGAGCGACGAGGAAGAGGAGGGGGGCTCGCTGGAGCTCGTTGGACCCCTTGGCCGGAGAAGGAGATGAATTTGAGGAGGAATCCCAGCCAAGTCGAGCAGAGGAGGTGCTGGCCGTGCTTCTGGTGCGTGGAGGGCACGTCTTCTACCACCAACGTCTCACCGGAGATGGAAGGTAGTTATATACCCAAATCTCTCGTGCGTTCGCCCGAGAGATTGGGTGCAAATCAGGGGTTGTGATCGGGCTCAAATGGAAGGGGATTCCTCAGAGAATCTCCCTTCCAATTCTAGAAGGAGATCTCTGAGGGATCAGAGAGTATTCCCTCTCTAATCCTCGCCAGAGCAGGATCTCTCCCCAATAATGACAGAGGGACCTGATTGTAAGATTGGCGAGGTAGCTAGGGGGTTTATGTGATGGTTTTCAAAAGATAGGGACCAAAATGTGATTGGGTGTACTAAATTGCAAAGTAGGTCAAGATGACCTCCCCTTAGGTCCAAATTTTGGTACAAACCTAATTTTGACCTAAGGAATCCAATGGTGAAGTTGGATTTTAGGTTTGACCACGTTTTACTGGGTATTTTACGTAAAAATCCAAATTAGGTCAATTGATGAGCTAGGACCCTAATCTAGGTTAAACTAGGTTCCAACGGTCAAATTGAATGTTCTAAACCCTAGGAGATATTTTTCCATGATTTTTAGAGGGTTTACTTGATTTTTCTCCTGACCGAAACCTTGTTGAATTAAGCGGGTCTGTTTTAGGGTTATAAGATGTCATTTAATTCCTAGATTGCATATGAACCCATTTCTAATTGAATCAGCCCACTTTTTATCTCATTTAGATCATTTGACCTATGTTTTGTCTTTGAGAAATCCCGTTTATGTACTGCAATGGTAAAATTACAGTTTTAACCTTTATTTCATGTTTTCTTCTCAGAACACTTATTCCTTCAATTAAGCCCTCTTCTATGTCATGTAGGAGCTTTTATTCTCTTTATT
Source organism: Thalassia testudinum (assembly GCA_037157565.1). Classification (NCBI taxonomy): domain Eukaryota; kingdom Viridiplantae; phylum Streptophyta; class Magnoliopsida; order Alismatales; family Hydrocharitaceae; genus Thalassia; species Thalassia testudinum. The sequence continues at coordinate 121,757,078 of JAZHRO010000036.1, read as the reverse complement.
AGGTCGAAATGAGCTAGTTATGGCTCATGATGAGGCTCTCATCAGCCACCCCTTAGGTATTTTTATAGACCTAAGGGAGACTCTCTAGAGAAGTGTGGAACTCTCTAGAGAGAGCTCCAAGAGTGGCCGGCCAAAGAGAGAGAGGGTGGTTTTTAGATCCACCATTTGTGGATCTCCAATTTGAATGGCTCTTGGTTGCTAATTTTGGCAACCAAGAGTGGCGACACCTTTGGAAGAACCTAGAACACTCTAGGTGGTGTGGGAATGCATGAATGGGTGTGTGTGTGTGTGTGGTCGTGCCCTATGTGTCTAAGTGATCTAGGTTAGGTCCTAAGGGGGTTTAGGTTGGTGTAGGTCTTAAATTAGGGTTGCAAACCCTAATTGCTAAGGGGGAAATGCAATTAAACTTAACACAAGTTTAATTGAATGAGTGTGAACTTAATTGAGAGTGAAATAACTTAATTGGGTTGGGCTTAGGTCAATTGGACTTTCATTGAGTTCAATTGGACTTGTATGGGTTGAGATCTGAGCTCAATTGGACCCTGTGAGTCTAATTGACTGGACAATGGTAATTGACTATGATTTAAGTCAATTAGGTTTAGTGATGACCTAATTAGGTCCTTAAGGAGTTCTAGAGGTGATGTACTAGGGTTAGGGTACCTTAATTTAGGTTCCTAGGGGGTTAGAATTGGGTTTAGGGAGCTAGAGATCCAAGATCAAGGCTTGAATCTCAAAACAGGAACTGGAAAGCAGTTCCAGACGTCCAATAATAGTATCAGACAACTTATACTCAAAAATCAAAAGTCCATACTTCAGTTGTGGACATCTAATCAGAGTCAGGAAGGATTCTAGGTTTTGTCTTGGGTATTCTACAGAAATTGGACATCTGACCAAGTGTCTGGACGTCCAATAATACTGCAGAAGTGGGTTTAAGGTGTGCGGGAGTTGGCTGAGGGTTCTGAACATCCTATAACTCATCTGGACGTCCAGATAGAGGTTGAAATTAGGGTTTTAAGGTTTCCTAGGGTGTGGTGGCCTAATCTAAGGGTGGCTAAGGCTTGGGGAAGCTTCTAGGCTATCTTAGGGCTAGGATGGTCATAAGTTCTTCATATTTTACTACTTTATTCCTACTTAAATAGAATAGCAAACCTCAAACCCTTACATTATTGTCTACTACATCTTATTCTAGGTCTTCTGCTCCAGTTCTATTGCAACACCAGTTATCCTTTATTCTTCTGATGCAGCTTTAGATCTAGCTTCAGATCTACCATCTGATCAGCTTATTACTTGTAATTAGCATAATGCACTTAATCAGCATATTATAGCATTATTTTATGCATAGCTAAAAGAAAGCAGTAAAGATGCAAACAATGCTTGTGCATGCATGAATCACCCTAACTTATGCTAAGTCCTAGCCTAATTTAGGTCAATTAAGACCTATGATTACTGGGCAATCACAGGGTTCCTTTGAACCCTTTTTGACATCTTGCCTTTCGTACTATCATCTCACGCCTTCCCAACTTTACCTCAACTATTGGCTGGTCATGAACATTTTTATTATTCTTTGCTTCCATTTGGGCATTTGCCCTCAAATGGGGTTTTTTTGCCTCCTTTTTGGATTGATTCCCCTGAAAGTAAAGAAGGGCAAGCTGCCCTTTGAGACCTACACTTTATACAACAAGCAGACTAGGTATAGAATAACTGACTTGTTGGATAGTTTAAAGGGGCAGAAGCATCATTTTTTCCTTCTCCACAATGTAGAGAAGTTAGAAGTGACCAATTCTTGGCAAAATCTGCCTGAGAAGGACCTGCCACCTAACCCCCATGAGCTTGACCCAGATGTGGAGGCGAATGGCAAGAAAATAATGGATTTTGGGCCCATAGCCCATTCTGAGTTGAGACGATTAGACGCGCAGGTAGCCCTCACGTGGGTGGTAGACTCCTAACCCATGTCATATAAGTTATGGAGATGTGACTTTGATCATTTTGACCTTTATTTGACGTTGATCGTTGTTCTTCTGCTGTTACAGCTTTTGAGCGGTTCGTTATGCCAAATACCCTGAGGCGACACTCAGCGAGCTCCCATAGGACTGGGTGGGAGGTAGGGATGCATGAGTCTCAGGGGGGGGGGTCAAAGCAACCGATGCCCTCGCTGCGAGGAGAGTAAGAGGAAGGAAAGGGAGGAGGCTTCGACTAGCCCTAAGGAAGTACCCCTCCATTGAAAAAGGAGACACACGGGCGCTGTGCACATCTCCTCCGATTTTGAGGGGTGGGTAGTGAGAAAAGCGTCCCCTCCTCGTCTTCCCGCCAACCAACCTTGGTGGGGGTTGGGGGTGCAGAAATCTCCACTAAATGGGATGAAAGGGGCCAGGCGGGATTCCCTCCCACTTTGTTCGACACCCCCACTGTGTTTGCCTATGTAGCTGAGCAGGCGGCCGTGGGGAGAAGTTTCATGGTTGGCAGCACTTTTGAGCCACCGCAATCCACATTTGGAGCCCTAGAGCTAGCACCCTTGCTAGTTCTCAGGGCGTGGGTGGATCCATAGCTTTTGGGTAGAGGGGCAAAAGCTCTACCCAAGTTGTACTTCAAGCAGCACCTCCCAACTGAGATCTTGTCGCCTCTCTGTAGGTCGTATGTCTAGCAGTCCCTCACCTCCTTTCGAGAGTTCTTCAGCGCCTTAGGCCTAGGGGTTAAGGGGTTCCGTGAGCATCGACTCGGCCTTGGCTGACCTTGAGAGGCAGGTGCTTCGGCATCTTCAAGATGTTGTGACTTGGGCCAACCCTCCAAGCGGGAGGGTTACTCTGAAGCATATATACTTTTACTATCTTTGGGTGGTAAGTTGCTTTTCTATAACATGTACCCCCATGGTACCTTTCTCAGTATATTCCAACACTTCCTGCCTTGCTGTTGTGCAGGGGGATACCCTGGGGCTAAAGTTCATTTCCACCTCTATCAAGACTGAGTCCCTTTCTGAGCCTAGCTTCATTACCCCTAGCGAGGTAGCAAATATGGCAGTGAAATGGGTAGTTACTGCTAGAGCGGAGTAGAAGAATTTCATCTGCCAACTAGAAAAGGACAATGCCACCCGCCAGAAGGCGGAGAGGGAGGTGGAGGAGGCAATAAGGAGGCTGAACTCTTTTGGGGATTTCCCTGCCTACTTCAGTCATGCCTGCAAGGAGGCGAACGCTGCTAAACTTGGGCTGAGGGCGATTGGCAAGATGGCCGCCAAGCTTGATGACTCCCTTGGAAAGATCCATGAGAAGGATCTTGTGAAGATAGGGGAGCTCAATGACAAGCATGAGGGGGCTATCATCGACCTGCTGTGGTTGAAGGAGGATGTGCAGGTGTTTGAGACGTGCCACTCTTTCACCCTGAAGGAGTATGAGAGATCCCTTGAGGAAGAGCGCCTCTGCCTGAGCAACGTCGTGGACGACCTCGCCAAGGCTAGGGAGGCTCAGGAGAAGGTGGAGGCGAAGGCTCGGGAGATAAGGAGGGAGCTCATCTCGACTTGCTAACTTGCAGAGGAGGGGGCTAGAAAGATCGGGGAGCTAGAAAGTGATCCCGTACTTAAGAAGGATCCTGACGTCGTGATGGAGTTCTTTGCCCTCGATCCTTCTATGCAGGCCAGTTAGGACTTTGTCTCCACAAAGGTTGGAAAATACACCCTAACGGTGGCTCAATCCCTTCTAGACGGTGAACACACTTCGAAACATGAACTTTGTGGCTAGTCAATTGACCAATTGAATGTCGAGTACGTCTGTTAGAAGGAGGGTCTAATAGAAGACAAGTCTCCAATCTCCTCTCTTAGGGACCAGGCTTACAACTCAGCTCCTGAGGAGGGGTTGGACAAGGCTAGCCTCGCTAAGACCCCGCATGCTACTGGGGACGACAACTAGTCTTCTGGCCACCAAAGCCCCACCTATGAGGTCGCCTCAATTCTGCCAACTTCGAGGGTCAACCTTCCCAAGGACATGCCATGACTCTCTAGCTGGATAGTGTAGTTGTTTTCCCCCTTTTTAAAATTTTTCACTTTTTTTATGGGTTGTTTAATGGGAATGACCCTTGTAAACAGTGGACTTGGTGTAATATTTGCCAATTATTAATGAAAAATGAAAAAACTTTCTATGCATTGAAATTTATTTGCAATACATTCTTAAGTTGTTGACGTGCCGTGTATGAGGGACTGGCCTGCCACTAAGTGTTTACAACTTATAATAGTTGGTGTTGCTATGTTTACATATTTTGTAAGGCCCTTCCCAATTGGAATCCAAGTTGCCGCCTGACTTTGTCGGTTGAGATGACCCGTTGCGACATGTAACATTCCAAAATCCATGTTTCAAGTCATTTCAAGGTGATCTGGGTCAATTTGAACTCGGAAACCCTATTGTGGTTCAGTGTTGGTGTCAGCACCTTCTTAAATTACGAAAAAATATGTATTTCGAGTCAACTCCTAGCCAAATGTTGTCAAAAGGGTGCCATAAGGTACCGTTGGATTCCTCTCATCGTAAGCTTTCCGCCAATGCTTGCTTTGCGTAAATATGAGGTGTATAGCTTTAGTTATGGTCAAAAGAAGTAAACAAGGACATAAATGTAAGGTGGACCCAACCTTAGGGGTAATTTGGGTATTTCACCCTCCTAAACCTATTTGCAACGACTTATGGGCCTATATAAGGACTCCTTGGGTCCTTGGGTCGTCATTAAGCTCTAAACCTCTTAATTAAGAGAGGAAGGGAGAGGGAAAGCCTTAAGACTTTCCTTTGAAAAAATTTCAAAAACTTTTCTTGGGGACCCATTTGCGAATCCGCAAAATGCGGGCTTCCCACCGTAAAAGTTGTGGTGATGGTGATGGCGAGCAGTGGGCGTGCGACGCAGGGTGGCGGCGAGGCATACGAACGCATGATAAGCGGGTTTTCGTGAGGGAAAAATTAGGGTTTTGAGAAACCCATCGTTGCAGTTGCAAAACTCTCTATCAAATAAAATTTTACTGAAACTCTAAGGGAGTCCCGGGTCGAATATGAGGAGGCAACGTCTGTTTCTTTGAAATTCGTGTTTCGCTTTATTTCTTTTTGGTGTTTTTGGGATTTTTTTAGTATTTTTGTAATGAACAAGTAGCTAAGATAATATATGGGCAAGGATAAATAAAAAGAAAGAGAGTCGAGAAATGAAGCAAATCTGATATCTCAAAATGTTGTTTATTACACTAATCATAAATATGCTAAACAAAATAACAAGAGAATGAAGATGAGAAGGAATCTCCCAAAGCAGATGTTTGGCGAGACGATGACGCTTGGTAGTGACTTGGATGGAGGAGATGAGCTACTGGACGTCGGGGATGAGGTGCAGGAGGAACTCGGGTAGAGGGCCGCTTAACCAAACTGAGGGAATGGTGATGAGAAGGTGGAGGTGATCGTCTACCTGAATGGAGGTGAGGGGACGGCTCTACGGTCTCCTACGAAGGAGGTGAGGATATGGTTGAATGCTTGGTGGAGTAAGGGAATGCTACACTAATAGGAGGCTGTGGAGCTTGGGAAAGAGCTCTTGGGAGCTTGGGAGGCTTCTTGAAGCTCTAGAGTAGGTGGGAGTAGCATAGGTAGAGATAAGGAAAAATGGGAGGTGTAGGGGGGTGATGAGAACCTCGTCACAAATCCTAAACTAGCACCATTTAACCTTGATTTGCAAGAAAAAGCTCCTACATAACCTTAGAAAGTCTTGGCTCAGAGAGATTCTGAGTTTGCAAAGAAAACAGAAACTGAGGGGTAAAAATGTAATTTCACCAATCCAATATGAAAACAGGGTAACTCAGGGTCCAAACATAGGTCAAAACAACCTAATAAGAAGAAAAGTGGGATGAAATGACTCAACAAGGGCTACAGCAACTCCGAAGAATTAAATGACATCCTGTAACCCTAAAAATAAATCCACTTAAATACACGAGGTTCGAGGAAGAGAAAAAATCAACTAAACCCTCTAAAATTCATAGAAAAATAATATCTAGGGTTTAGAACCTTCAATTTGGCCTTAGAAACCCATTTTGACTTACATTGAGAACCATGCCTAATTAACAACTTAATTTGGGTTTTTGCGTAAATTGACCCATCAAACAAGGTTTAATCTAGAAATAAAATTCACCATCAGAATCCTTAGGTCCTAATTAGTCATGTATAAAAACTTGAGCCTAAGAAGAAACCTTCTTGACCAACTTTACACTTTGGTCCTCATATATTTACTTTTTGGCCCTCAACTTTTGAACCCTCACATTTTGGCCCCTAACTCTCCTTCGTTCTTTGCGTTCAGGTCCCTCCTACAAAACCTGACCAGCACCATGCTCCGACGACCTTGCGCGGAGCATGGCGTCGCGCAGGGTGATGGGGAGGGCCTGCCAGGTCAAATGGGGGTGCCCTGCGTCGTCAGCCACCGCAGGAGCACCCCCCTGAGTGCTGTGACCACCCATACCACCCGTGTGAACGCATAGACGGTATGGGTATCCTTCCTCTGGCGTCCTCCGGCGAGGGAGACACGTCGTCTCCCTCCGCCCTCCTCTCTGGTTCGGCCCCTATAAATACCCCCGTCGCTCCGCCGTTCTTCCCAGCTCGGATCTGACGGAGATACCCCCTCACTTCCTCTCTTCCCACTCTGACATACGCCCCCTTGCTCCGGCGGTTTCTCCTCCTCCTCGTCGCTCTGCTGCAATACCAGCAGCAGAGCCACCTCCCTGATCTTCCTCCGCGTCGCGCAATACCAGCGCGCGTTGCCTCTGCCCCGTCGTCGCTGTCGTCCTCCCCCACTGGGCACCTTCTTCTCCGGCGACAGCAGGTACAGCCGTCCGCCTCCTCGCCCCCTTCGTCCCTTTAGTTAGGTTAGAACTACTTCCCTGCCTCCTCTCTCTCTTTCCCCCCTGCTATTTTTATCTAATTACCCCTCGACCGCGCCTAATCACCCTCACCTTCTCCATCTCCGGCCAAACTCCGGCGACTCGCTCCCGTCATTCCACCACCCCACATGACTCGCCGACCCTCACAGAACCTTCGCCTCCTCACCCTGATCATCCTCCGCCCTTCCACTTCCCCCAAATCGCCCTCTGCAACTCCACCGAACACACCCATTTCCCAACCCGCAGTTTGACCTAGGGCGGCCCTTAGGCTCCGCCCCGCCACCCGCAGACCCCCCGACCACCTTCGCCGTGCTACGGCGAAGGTCCTCCACGTATCTGATTAGGCCGAGAGGCCGTTTCTCTGTGAGCAGGTACTTCGCTCGCCGCCGCCATTGCTGAGTGAAGCAGCTTCTTCGACCTGCTCCTCCAGGCGCGCCACGCCCAGGTCAGACTCCCAGGCTGCGCGGGGCATCTCCGCAAAGAAGTCCCAGGCTGCAGTTGGGGCAAAGGCTTCGCGTGGAGCCTCGATTGTGTGCTGCCTCCTCCGCGCGGGCGTCCAATTAGGGTGGGACATTTAGTCCTACCTCGGAAACTCACTGAGGCGAGCTGGCGCTTAAAGGCAAAAAGTGCCTTAAGCTGTTCGCCTCAGATCACGGGGTGAGGTCCCCTTCACCTGCCCGATTACCCGGCCTCGTCTGCGCTCACGCCCCACGGACCTGGCCCGACCCGATTAGCCCGACCAGCACTCCTCGCCCACCACCGCACGCCGGTGGGCCTGGACCCGGGCGCGACCCGCGTACCCGATTATCCGGTTGCTGTGGGAGAGCTTTCCTTAGAGCGAATTCTGAGAGAGAGAGATGCGGGGGGAGGGTAGAGTAGGTTTTGCCCTCTGATCGAACTTTGAGTGTGCAGCCACAGGTGAAGAAGAGGAAGAAGAAAGCCACAGAGGAAAGAAGAAAAGACACACTGTAGCAGCAGCTACTTAAGTCGTCTGATTGAGAAATCAGACGACGCTCTGAAGGCAATGGAGTAGAAAAGAGAACAGGATCGTCCAACCGAGAAGAAGATCAGAAGAAAGAAGTAGAAAGAAGATCTGAAGAACAGAAGAAGAAGAAGAGAAAACAAGGAAGAACAGAAGGCAGAAGAGAAGACCACAAGGAGATAAACAAAGAAGAAGAAACCAAAAGCCAAAGAGAAGAGAAAGAGGAAGAAAGAAGAGAAGAAGAAGCCAAATTTTCATCTCTCTCTCTCTCTCTCTCTCTTTATTTTTGTAATAAGAATTTGTACCCCTAGAATACGACTTGCTCCCTGAGTTCGACCTCGGGAGAACTTTATTTTTCGAGTAACAAATATTTGTAAATGTTGGCAATAACTACTGTACTACAACGCTATAACAAAACCTAGTTGTCGCCACCGTTTGCCAGGGGGTTTATATAGGTGTAGGACAGGGTGTATTTTGATGCATGGGTCAATAGCGACATTTAAAACGTCGCTGAAGACCTGCCTTGGACGTTGCTAAAGCCATCACTCACCCTCGCTGGCGTGAAGTGAAGCTGCTGCACCTGGCACAGTGCGGGGAGCACCATAGCCGCTAAATCGCGAGTGGATGGCGTGGATCGAGTGGAGGTCGCGCGTGCTTTGAATATGAATTGCGCACTCGCTGACAGGGGACGAGGGTCAACCGTTGGATTCACAATCATGCGGTTGAGGGCACACGCGGATCTGCCTTCGTGAGATTTGAATGCACGTGCATCGTGCCTTTGCGAAGATCCGTCGATGGAGAGCGCGTGCGATCGTCTTAAATGGGCACCCTAGATTATGCGCATCTGAGCTGGCGTGCGTCTACGTGTTGTCGGGCAGGCGTTTATTCACGCGCACGCGATCTAGCGTCGAAGAGCCCACCGTGGATCGAAGCTCGAACCTACGCCTCTTCCTTGAGGAATGAGTGCACTACCACTGAGGCAAGGCACTGGATTGTTGCACCAAGAGCTACTGCCTCCCTGTCTCTCGACTGTTGGATAAAGATCCAACGGTCGAGATTTCATCAAGCTATCTTCCTTTGGCGTTGAGTGGCGGGTTGAGCGGAGGATTCTCAACCGTTGGATTGAGATCCAACGGCTGGGATCTCCCCTTGAGGCGCTTTGGAGGGGAGCTGGGCGACATTGGGCGCTCTAGATGGTGCCATGCAGCACCATCTAGACCGTCCACCCTTTTTTGCTTGCAGAAGATGCTATGATGCTTGGATGAAGATGATTTTAGCGTTGCTGGACTGTGATTGTCGCTCCGGATCCATCCGTATGGTTGGATTTTGCATTTGAAGTTTAGAAATGTCATGCCCTATCTCCTAGCCACAATAATGCAAGAATTATTGTACAATTCATACACATTACACTAAATGCAGTATTATGAATGTTATGCAATATTTATACTATGGAATGCAATGCTAGGCTTAGGAACTATCATAAGTAAGCATTTAATCATGAATAAATGTGTGTTTATCAACGCGACGCGTGGCGCTCTGTGGGCGTGCGCGATTTTGCGCATGTTCATGCTAAGCAGGAGAGCGAGGGCATGGATCTTCGACGCGTGGCGGATCGAGCGGTAAGGGTGCGTGCGGGCACGCAGGAAAGCGATACAGAGTGCGGGAGGGCAGCCAATCAGGTGCTAACACGTGTCAACGCTGACCTGTTGATCGGTTTGGTTAAACTGGTTTGGTTCAGGACCCCCTTGCGTTGTTTCGACGATTTGAGGCCTTCCTGACCTCAGATTTCGACAAATAAGGAACTGTTGGAATCATATCGACGCGTACTACGCGTTAAGGTGCATTTTTGAGTTTGTTCTTCGTATTGAAAAATCAGAAATGTGATTAGGTGTCCCTGACCCTATTGTGGTCCGTTTGAATTAGGTCTTATCCCTGGTGCGTGTGCGGATCCTGAGGTGGGCGTGGAAACTGTCCCAAGCCCTGTGCACATGATTTGGAGTCACAGTGACCCTCCGGTGACATTAGATAGAGTAGCCTTTTCTTTTCTCGACTTCAATCGATTTTCGAGTACCTGTGGAACCATTTGAGGTGATTGTTTGTGTATTCTGCTTTGATTCGCATATGCCCCTCCTTGTTGCTAAGTTTGGAACCCCTGTGGTAGTTTCCCTAACTTATGGGTACTTTAAATAAGAAAGAACCTGTTTTATGAGAAGGATTAATAATTAATGATTATATATACACCTATCATTGCATGCATAAAACAAACCCTAATTTCCGTGAAACAAGTTTCGTGATGTTCATTAATTGATACATAATAGGGGACCACTATCATAAATTTAAAACTACTTGTAAACGGATTAGTTGGAGGATAAGGTGAATATTTGTTAATCCTGGAATTATTAAGGATGGCTTGATTTGATGAAAATAAAAGATATAGTTATCTGGAATGAGTTTGATACGACTATTTAGTTAGAAATGAAAGGATAAGATAACTTGTTTTAGACCCGCTACTCCACCGAAGTTTGGTTGTAGCTTTGGTCTTTCAAATTGGTTTTAGGGGCTGATTTAGGGAGTTGCTGGCCTCCCTATGACTCTTTTGTTAGGCTTAGCAGCCAATTGGGATAACAGGATACAGGGCTCGAGGTTTGGTTCTTTCCCTGTTGGTGGGTGGGTCATTGGCTGTCAGTGGCTTAGCGTATGTAACGGTTGTACGTGTTCACGCTACACGACGTAGCCGCCACCCCTTTCTGTAATGACCCCAGGGTAATGGAGTGTGGCGACTTGATGGGTATAAGCGGTCTTCCCAGCCAGGAGGATGGTCTATACCGATCTTGCGTAGCAAGAAGTTACGCTAGATCGTCGTGTCCCGAGACGTCAATTTGCGGATTGTGAACTATAAGAATATGGGCAAGGTACATGAACGGAATTAACTAAGAAATAAGCTATAAACAGATGCACTATTAATATAGTGTCCTTTTTTATACTCCTGTTGCTATTACCACTTGTTTAGTTGTCTACTCTACTCAGTTTTCACTGACATATAGCTTTGAGTTCCACACTCAGGTGTTGTTGAGCAGTCAAGTGCAGTGGTTGCCATCGGTTAGGCTTCTGTGGAACCGGGTTCTACCTGAGGAGACGGTTCGTACTAAGCCAGTGACTCATGGTAGTAGTTTTCTTTCCGCTATTAGATTTTATTTTCCTGTCTTTTGGTGATTATAGAAAACTCTCCTTGCTTTTTTGTTTTATGGTGAGTTTTAATTATTTTGTCAGCACTTTAGTTTTCTTTCATTTAATGCATCATGAATAAATGTTTGCTATTGACGTTTTATGGTTATGTGTTGGGTGATTGCGATCTTATGGGTGTTCATGTTAGCTAGTAGCACACGGCGACACAAGTTTCGTCACTTGGCGAGACTCGAGTCATCACACAATATAGCACCAAGTCCTCCTTAGCGAATTTTCTCTTCTTAACCCACCTATCATGGGAGGCTAATGTCTTTTCCTTGTACATGTTTACTGCCTTTAACGCTTCCTCCCTGACCTCGTCCACCAAGTCTAGAGCCAGACGGACTTGGTCTTCATTAGTAAATGGGCCATACAACTAGGAACGGTATGTGGGGAGGAGTGTCTTGACTAGCAGCTGGGCCTCCATACCATATACCAACCTGAAAGGCATGTGGCTAGTTGCAGTCTTCTGACTTGTGTGATATCCCCAAAAGATGTCTGGCAATTTGTTCACCCAACTTCCTTTTATCGAATTCAGTCGTCTTTTAAGTGCGAAGATGATTGTCCAGTTGGATACCTCTGCCTGTTCGTTTGCCTGGGGGTAGGCAATGGATTTAAAATACAATCAGATGCCTCATTTTACACAAAAATCCTCAAATTTTTTGGAGGCAAATCGTGTATCATTATCGGTGACAATATCCCTTGTGCATCCATAACGAGTGATAATATTCTTCCGAGCAAACGTTACGACCTTGTTCGCTGTCGGGTTGGCCACGGCCTCTACCTTGATCCACTTCGAAAAATAGTCTACCACCACCAAGATGAAACGCTTCTAAGCTGGCATTGGCGGGAAAAGGTCGACTAAGTCCCTTCCCCACTTGGTAAATGGAATTGGGGACATAATGAGCACCATTTTTCTAGGCGGGAGATGATGGATTGAGGCAAATTTTTGACACTTGCTGTACTTGCGCACAACCTCTTGGCACTGCTGCTTCATCTGAGGCCAGAAGTAGACAGTTTGAAATAAGTAGGCTATCAGGGCTTTGTACTCTTCGTGATTGCCACAAATGCCATCGTAAGCATCTCGACTTTCCTGGGATGCTTCTACTGAGGTGAGGCAACGTAATAAGGGGTTTGAATATCTCCTTTTATACAATTTCTCACCTATTAGTATGTAATGTAAGGCCTTCTATCGAAAGGCCCTTGGGTGAAGTTCTCGTGGAGGTAACTTGCCTATCTTTAGGAAGGTTATTATTGGAGTCATCCAGAAGACGGCTGGCTCGATCACTAGTGCTTGTGGGGGAAGCACCGATGGTTTACTTAATTCCTGCAGGAGTATGTCATCCTCCTGCCCTTCAACAATGGCATCTGCCAGGTGGGCCAAGGCATTTGCCAACAGGTTGTCAGACCTGAGTATCAGCTTAATTGTGGCGACCGCAAAATTTAATAACTCTTCTTTCACCTGCTTTGCGTAGAGGCTCATTGATGAGTTCACAATAGTGAACTCATTTTTAGCCTAAGTTGGTTAATTCTTACATTTTAGAATGAACTAATATTTGTATTTGCTTATTAAATAAATGCATGCATTATAATTTAAGTTTGCATAATTTATTTTGTAGTATTAATAATTATCTGCATTTAGTTGATCATAGAATTCAAGGTCAATCAAGTTTGATTTTTGAGACGTTCAGAGCTTATTCTGGATGTCTGATGATGTTGACGGATTTCAAACGCATCGCATCCCTCTTTCTCACAAAATTTCCTTTCCATGTGCAGCACCACCTCCAAAGCCACCGCCTCACTACTGCCGTTGGAGAAGAGCGGAGATCTTGGGGGAGAACAGAAGGATAGAGGAAAATCGCAACAGAGAAACCACCTGTGGAAGATATAACTCCTCCCCCTTGGCAAGGATCTTCCTTCCATCCGCTTGGCTGTGGAAAGTGCCTACACCATGATCTCTGCCTACACCATGGACATGGCGTGCACCGTGATCTGAAGTAGCCTCCATCTTCACCGTAAGCTCCATTGCAAGGGCCGTGTGGTGACAACACACGGCCACCACTACATCCACGCCTATCATCAATCACTTTCTTCACCACCGCCAAAACCAACCCAACACCCCAACCAACCTCCTTGACACTCAACCACCCACCCGCGCACTCCCTCTCACCTTCGCACATCAGCCACCTCGCCATCAGCCCTTGCGCACGTGCACCAGGCCTTACGTAGCCACAAGCCCATGCACGCGCGCCCTTGCGCATGCGTCTCTAGCCCAAGCTGCCTCCTCCTCTTCTTCTTTTCTGTTAACCAACAGAGAAGGGGAACCCAAACCACCCAAAAATGCAGCCATTGCCACGAACCTCCGTTTGCCACGCCATCGACTCCAATGGATTCACCGCACCCTCACGAGCATAGCCATGCCATCAGAACTGCCCATGATAGCCTGTGCGCACTGGTGAGTCGCTGCCACCGCCGGTGGCCCTCCTCGTCTCTAGCGAGAGCTCTGGTCACCGTTCGACGTGCCATCACCGCCCCCGCGTAGCTCTTGTTTGCCTCAACCTTTCTCAAGCTCCTCGACCTCCACCGTCGCTCCCTCTTCACGCACGCACAAAGAGAAGGAATCCCCTATTTTGGGTTCAATTTCTATTTACCAAAAATGCCATTGCCAACCACCATTCATTTATTTGATGCATTAAATATATTGGGGTAACTTGCAACAATGTACTTACATTTTCTTGAATTGGCTTGACTTATGTTATGTGCATCAATTCATATTGGATTTGGATTTGGATTAGAATAATTCCTTGCTAGCATGTATACAATTGGAAATTATGTGAAATTCTGATCACATCTTTACTAAATATTTTATCGAGGAAGAATTATACACATAACCTTACATTCTTAAATTATTGTGCCTTCTTTTTGTCGCATTTCGCATCGAATTTGAGCACGAATCTCGCACTCAATTGGACATATACAAGGCAAAATTATTTGTGAATTTATCAATCTGTTCCTCCCTGTGGATACGATCTAACTCTTCGTGGTTAGTTTTATTGAAATATTTTTGTTCGGGATTTTCCACCACGTGATTTTACTGCGACGACATATTTTTCTGATACATTATTTCTACAAGCGAAAATCTCTCGATCACTCATGTTAGTGTCCTTAACTTAGCACTCACCATTAATCTGGTTGCTACTAATTGTGAGTCCATGTGGACCTCCAACCACGAGGTTCCCATGGACTTTGCCACTCTGAGGCCTACTAACAAGGCCTTGTACTTTGCCACGTTGTTGGAGGCAGTAAAAGCTAGCTTGATGGCATACTTATGAGTAGTGCCATAAGAGGTAGTCAGGGAGATTTCGGTGCCAGCCCTTGCCATTATAGAGGACCCATAACGTACAACTTTCATGGCAAAGTGGTGGGAAGGCCTTGATTTGTGAATTCTGCCACAAATTCTGCCAAGGCTTGGCCTTTAATGGACCTCCATGGCTGATACTTCACATCAAACTCCTCCGATTTCATGGCCCACTTCATTTGTCTGGTTGACCCGGTTGGCCTATAAAGCATATGGTGAAAGGGGTAAACCGTGAGTACAATTATTGTGTGGGCCTAGAAGTATAGGCGGAGCTTTTTAGCAGAAGTTACCAAGGCAAGGCCAAGCTTTTCGATCATGGTGTACTTTGCTTCTGCCTCCTGGTAAGTTTTACCCACAAAATACATCGGCTACTGTATATCGTCATGCTCACATAGTAAGATGACACCAATTACAGTCATTGAAGCTGCCAGATAAAGGAATAGGGTTTCCCCACCCTTGGGAGTTGTGAGGATAGGAGGCTCTTGAAGGGATTTCTTGATCTCTTCGAGGGCCTATTGGCACTGAGGGTCTAATGCGTTAGCGTATACCCTTTCCCCTTCTTGATACATTCAAAAAAGGGAAAACATTTGTCGGAAGATTGAAACAAGAATTGACCTATAGCTACAATTTTGCCAACTAACGACTGGATTCCCTTCAGGTTAGTTGAGGGTGTTAGGACCATAATCTCTTGGATTGTGTCAGGATTTGCTTGTATCCCCTAGTCAGAGACCATGAAACCTAGGAATTTTCCTGAAGATACGCCAAATGCGCACTTCTCGATGTTAGTTCCACATCTCATAAATAATATTTTAATGATTTTACAAAATAAAGAAAAAGAAATAAGACATAGAAATAACATATTTTTCTTCGTCATGACATAATTGCAGGTCTCGTGGATTTTCCAAGACAGATGATTAAGAGCGTGAAGACTCACCTTGTTATAGGTCTTAAGCATTTTTATATACGCATTTAAAAGGTTGTAATATTCTTTTATGGAGTCTAGAGATGTTGTAAAGAGTCCCCAAAGATAACATATACATAGCTAACTTAGGCTTTCTACACTTAGGAAAAATTAGAAATAAAAACCTAACACAAAGCACATATCAGACATCCAACACATATGTTAGACGTCTGATATTCAACTTTAAGATGTCTGATAATGATTACAGACGTCCAATTTCCTATAGCCCTGCCTTACATTTTGAACATTTAGCCTTCAGTCGATGCAACCTTTAATCAGACGTCCATAGGCTTATACGGACGTCCAGTACATACCTCGGAGTCCTTAAGCCAACCGTTAGACTTCAATTCATTTTTCCTTCGTTATTCTTTAATTCTAACGATTAGATACACTTTTAGATGTCTAGACACGTCTCCAAACGTCCAATCATGGACCATTAGTCCCTTCCTCTGCGGAGATTTGTCAGAAATCAAATCTGGCCTTTTTGACTTCCTAAGTAAGATATTAATATCTTTCTAGACGTCTAGACCACTGGTCAGACGTCCTAACTGACGTCTGATGCTTAAAATTTAGAACCCTGTTTGGATCTTATTAAAACAGGAACAAACCTGCCTATAATTAGACATCCAATTTTATTACTAGACATCTTATAGTAGCATATCAGACCTTCACCTAGAACATTGTTTTGATCCAATGAAAATAGCAAGTTTGACCCATAAAATCAGACGTCTATAATTGTAGTTAGACGTCTGACCCAAAAATCAGACGTCTGATTTTGCTCTTAGAATCATAATTGCCCTTATTTAAGTTGGATTTCGTCCCAATTTCTTGGGACTTGCCTCCAACAGTTAGGAGACCTCTCCTAAGCCTTCTTGAAGGTTCTAAGCTTGCCTATAAATACACTATAACCCCTCTTAGGCAAAATATACATCTTAAGATATAATTCACTTAGATTATCACTTGCTCATTGCTTCCTTTGCCCTTGTGTTGTGCAATCATTCTGTTTGGGGCAAGCCAACACTCCCATTGTGCTACATTTTTTTCATCTTCAGGGAGTTTTCTTCACCCTTAGTAGATAAGAAAATTATTCATTTTTTGGGTGCTCTATAGGGTGCATTTTACTTTTCATTTGATTGTTGTAGCTGAGTATTCGGCCTGTCGGATCCCCATTTCTTCAGTGTGAAGGGAGGAATGTTTGTTTAGGGATCGGAGGTGGGATTTGTATTTAAGGTACGCTACCTTCATTAAAGTAGTGTGGTTAGTGGATTGATCACTTTGTGATTGAAAATCCTAAGTCAAGGGATTGGCTTATGTGGTGGTTTTCACCTAGTTTGGGTTTTCACCTGAAAAATATTGTCTCCTTCTTGTGATTGTATTTCATCTTGCAATTATTTTTTAAAATTCACTATTCACCCTCCTCTTGTGCAATTTCATTTGGTATAAGAGCCAGGTTTTCGCTTTTTGGAGTAACATCCGCGGAAGATCCTATAGAGGGAAGAGTAGCATCCATCGGTAGATCGGAGGGGCAATTCACTACCTGGCCACCTCTCTTCGAAGGAACCAACTACACGTACTGGATGTTGAGAATGAAGATGTGGCTTTAAGCCAACGATTTCTCCGTTTGGGAGAAATGGGAATCCGCATATGACATTCCTGACAAACCAGAGATGGGATACACTGTGGAGCAGATTCATTTCCTTGGGCTGAATGTAAAGGCGATGAACTTACTCTACTGTGCACTTAGCTCGGAGGAGTTTAACCATATTAGGCAATGCACAACCGCCCATGAAATATGGAGAACCTTAGAGGTAACTCACAAAGGTACGCCTCGAGTTAAATCCTCTAAGATTAATGTTTTATCGAAGGAATTCGAAGCCTTCACTATGAAGGAAAATGAGAGACTTGGGGACATGTACACCCGATTCACGTTAATCATGAATAACCTCAAGTCTCTAGGGAAGACATTCATAAAGGGGGAGCTTCAAGCCAAGCTCCTTCGCTTCGTTGGACCCGAATGGGAGCAAAAGGTTACGGCAATAGAAGAAGCCAACCAAGTAAAGGATCTATACATGGAGAATCTACTTGGGAATCTAATAGCTTATGAGACAAAGATGGACTAAAAGAAGTCGATCACACCGGAGACAAAGAAGAAGACCTTAACTTTCAAGGCAACATCGGATGATGAGGTAAGTACCGATGACGAAGAATTTGTTTTATCAGCTAAAAAATTAAAAAGTTTCTCAGAAATAGACAAGAGATCAAGGGAAAGAAAAGGGAAGAAGAACCTCTAGTTTGCTACAATTGCAAGAAGAGAGGTCACATAAGGAAGGAGTGCCCCTTGCTCAAAAGGGATGATGAGAAGAAGGGCAAGAAGCTTTCCGACTACAAGTTCTCAAAGCCCAAGATATTAAGAATAAAGCATTCCAAGCAACTTGGGATGACTCCACCTCCAAAGAAGAAGAAGAGGAAACAAATGAAGAAACAGCGTGCTTGGGACTCATGGCAACCAACGACACATCCGGATTAGAGTTCGAGGAACCTGGGGTAAATTCATATTCCTTAGATGAGTTGCAAGAAGCATTTGATTTATTGTATGTAGATCTAAAAGAAACAAAGACTAAAAGTAAAGCATTAAAAGTAGGAAACTTAGAGTATAAGGAATTAATAAATGACCTTAAAGAAAAGAACTTAATTCTCACTAAAGAAAACACATCTTTAAATATGCAAATAGGAAATCTAATGATTGAAAAAGAATCATTAACAAAGGATTTATATATAGCCATGAGTGAATAAAAAGTCCTAGATAGAGAAGAGTTTCTTGACAAGATTCATGTTCTTGAAAAATCAAACTCTTTTGAAAAGGATGAGAATGACCTACTTAGATTAGAAATTAGAGGACTAGAAGATAAACTAGACATAATGAAAATAGAGATAAATCACCTAAAAAAAAACAAATCAGTTGCTTGAGGACTTAGCCAAATTTAAAAAAGGAAATGATAACTTGGATAAACTTATTGCCTATCAAAAACCTTCCTCAAGTAAATTTGGACTAGGCTATTATGAAACTAGTGAAAATGAACTGGAAAGGGATCCTCCTCCAAAGAGAACCACTAACAAATACGGATCTACATTACAATGGATACCGAAAAGACAACTTTCACTTTGTTTTGTAGGTTTTAAAGGGCATTATAATGTCAAGAATTGGATATACAAAATGAAGAATGGGCAACTCAAATTAGAAAGACCTAAAGAAACACCAAGTCACCAAAGGAGGTCTTTTGTAGGAATGAAGGGACCTACAAGAAAGAAAAGGAGACCACCGCCATCAAGGAGGCTGATGGGTGATGGACTCTCGGTGTTCTAAACTCATGATGGGAGACAAGCACCTATTTTTGGACCTTCAACCTACGAATGGAGGAACGGTTGCATTTGGCAACAACCACAAGAGCCATATTATTGGTCTTGGAGAAATAGGTAACCCTCTTTCCCCTATCTCAAATGTTTCTTTAGTAAAATGACTAAAACATAACTTATTAAGTGTTAGTCAAATTTGTGATAAGGGATATAAGGTAGTTTTCACTTCAAAAATATTTGAAATTATGCATGTATCAACAAATAAAACACTTCTTAAGGGAACTAGGTTTAAAGACATTTATTTTTTGAAACTGAGGTTTAAAGACATTTATATTGTAGAATTTGATAAAGATAGCACCTATGAATGTCTTGTAGCTAAAAATGAATTAAATGTATGGCATAGAAGACTAGGACATGTTCATATGAGACTAGTTCAAAAGCTAGCTAAACATGAACTAATTCGAGGTCTTCCTAAAGGAAAATTTGTAAATGACCTTATGTGTGATTCTTGTAAATTAGGCAAAATCATGAAATCTAGCTTTAAAAGCAAATAAATTATATCCATGTCAAGACCACTAAAATTACTTTAGCTACATTTGTTTGGACCAATAAAATATGAGAGTCTTGGTGGATGCAAATATTACCTTGTAATTGTAGATGATTTTTTAAGATTTTTATGGGTCTTCTTCTTGAGATCCAAAGATGGAGTATTTTCCGTCTTTTTTATTTTTTGTAGGAAGGTTCAAAAAGAAAAAGGCTACCAAATCACTCGAATTTGTAGTGATCATAGGGGCGAGTTTGAAAACTCGTTTGATGATTTTTGTCAATAGTATAGTATTGCTCATGAGTTCTCTTTACCCCAAACACCTCGACAAAATAGGGTAGTTGAGAGAAATAACCACACTCTTCAAGAGTGTGATCGAACATTGCTCATAGACTCTGGGTTATTGAAGTACTTTTGGGCCGAGGCGGTTAACATGGCTTGTTACGTGTTAAATCGCATCTTAATTCAATTCGGGTTGCGAAAAACTTGCTTTGAATTATATTATGGGAAAATACCCAAGATTAGTTATTTTAAAGATTTTGGATTCTGATGCTTTATTTTGAATACCCATTTTAATTTAGATAAATTTTATGCCAAAGGTGAACAAGACATCTTTATTGGTTATTCTTCACATAGTAAGGCATATCGGGTTTTTAACATGACCACATTAATAGTGGAGGAAACCCTTCATGTTTCCTTCGATGAATCTTACTCTTCTTCCATTGACTAAGTTAATATGAAAGATGAAGATGATTCTTCTATTGATGTGTCTAACATTTCAAATTTCAATATCCATAATCTTCCAAAAGATTGGATATATCAAAGGGATCATCCTGAAAGTCAAGTCATTGGAAGTGTTTTCGATGGCGTTAAAACCCAATCTCGTTTTAGTTGTTCTTTCAGTCTCTCTGCCTTTGTATCTCAAGTTGAACCGAAGAGTGTCGAGGAAGCATGCTTCGAAGAACCTTGGATGATGGCCGTGCAGGATGAACTCAATCAATTTCAAAGGATTGAATTTTGGGATCTAGTACCTAAGTTTGAAGGGTAAACATTAATAGGAACCAAATGAGTATTCCAGAATAAGTTGAATGAATCCAGTGTAGTCAGTCGGAACAAGGCTCGTTTGGTAACACAATGGTACAACCAAGAAGAAGGAATTAATTTTGACGAGACCTACGCTCCTGTAGCTCGACTTGAATCAATTCGCATGCTTTTTGCTTATGCCACCTTCCTTGGCTTTAAATTCTTTCAAATGGACGTTAAGAGTGTTTTTCTTAATAGATTCATTAAGGAGGAAGTTTTTGTATATCAACCTCACGGTTTTGAGTCTCATGATAATCCTAACTTTGTTTATAAATTAAATAAGACATTATATGATCTAAAGCAAGCTCCCAGAGCTTGGTATGAGAGACTCAAAGACTTTTTTGAGTGTAAACTTCTCTATAGGAGAAGCTGATTCTACATTGTTCATTAAAAGAAAAGGAAAAGACATTTTATTAGCTCAAATATATGTAGATGATATTCTCTTCGGTGCTACTAATGAATCTATGTGTAGAAAGTTCTCCAAGATTATGCAGGAAAAATTCGAATGAGTTTTATGCAGGAAGAATTCGAAATGAGTTTGATGGGTAAACTAAAGTTCTTCTTAGGTTTACAAATCACTCAACTCGAATTCGAGACCTTTATGTGTCAATCAAAATACACGAAGGAGATGCTGAAAAGATTTGAGATGGAGAAAAGTAAAGGGAAGAACACTCCTATGAGTGTCACAACCTCCCTAGACTTGGACTAACCAGGTACGCCCATAGATCAAAAACTCTACCATAGCATGATTGGCTCCTTATTGTATTTAACCTCTAATAGACTTGATGTTTTATTCAGTACTTACTTATGTGCTAGGTTTCAATCAAACCACAAATAGTCACACTTAAATGTGATTAAAAGAATATTTAGATATATAGTTGACACATCTGAATATAGTTTATTTTACCCTAGGAGTCCACAATTGAACTTAATCACATATAGCAATGTGGACTACACAAGTAGCCGCATAGATTTGAAGAGTACCAATGGGACGTGTCAATTTTTGGGTGAATCACTAATCTCTTGGTTCTCAAAGAAACAATTTAGTGTAGCTCTATCAACTACGGAGGCTGAGTATATAGCCGCCGCTTTAATATGTTCCTAAGTGTTATGGATGAAAAATACTTTAAAAGATTTTAATTTGATATTTAA
The DNA here is from genome assembly GCA_037157565.1 of Thalassia testudinum. Classification (NCBI taxonomy): domain Eukaryota; kingdom Viridiplantae; phylum Streptophyta; class Magnoliopsida; order Alismatales; family Hydrocharitaceae; genus Thalassia; species Thalassia testudinum. Next base: position 121,735,548 of record JAZHRO010000036.1, on the reverse strand, counting down.
TAAGATAAAACATGATAATACTAATGCTATCAACCTCTTAAAAAATCATGTACATCACTCCCGTACAAAACATATTGATATTCGACATCATTTTTTAAGGGATAATATACTTAAGGGAGAAATCGAGGTTGAATTTATTTGTATTGAATTGCAATTGGTTGATATTTTTACTAAACCTTTGAATTATGATCATTTAATTCCATACGTAGGAAACTAGGCATATGTAAGCTAAGTGATATTTGAAGAATTTATTGACTTAGTGAAATTTTGCTTGTCATGAATATTGAAGGAGTTTTGACTTCATCAAGTCAGAGAACATTCAAAAATAGTTCAAAAATCAAAATGCACATTCTGTGCAATATCATATGTCTAATAAAAAATACCAGACATCTTATATTTAAAAATTCGACCTCTAAATATGCTAAACAGACGTCGATTTCATTAAGCCATATTCCATTTAAAATGTTTTGAAAAATGATTTTCCAGACGTCCGTGAAAATTCACAAAGGTCTGTCATGTCATCGAATATCTTTTGACAAACGCCTATTTAGCATTAGGGTCAGAAGTCAGGAAGCTCTGGATTCAGATATCAGACATCTGAATATTGATTCAGACGTCGTATAAGTCATCTGGTGACAAAATTAGACCACAACTTGTAGCTTTGGCTAAAATTCAGGGAGTACTGATTTCAGAGATCAGACATCTAATTTTGTTTTTCGACGTCTAGTTATGATACAGAAATCAGATGACAACCTGTAGCTTGAATCATTTTCCAGGGAAGTCTATCTGCAAAAATCGAACATCTAAATATTTAATTAAACGTCTTGTAATTCGTCTGATCCGAGAATTAGACGATGAGATCGAAAGGGTTAAAATCCTAAATGGTTAATCCTGACGTTTGATGACATCACCAGACATCTGATTTGTGCGAAAACTGTGCTTTCGCGTTTTATTTTTGGGGGGTTTTGAGATGTAATTCTCCTCAACTTCAAGGGGAAGACTGGCTCAAACCCTTGGGGTATAAGACCCGCACCTCCAAGGTCCCACTTGACCTAAACATAAAAGCCCCATCTCTTCAAACCCTTTGTCGGCCATGACTGCTATTGTTGCTCTCGTCACCAGACGTCCACGTAGCCTCCCCGTCGACCGACGACCTAGCAGCCCACCTCCGTGCGTATCCTTCTCCTCCTCGCGTCAGGGGGAGCTCTACTGTGGGTATAACCTCATTACCCCTTCTCCTCCCATGGTTTTGTGAGGCATTGATCTTGATTTTTGAAATGCCCCACTTGTTTTGTCCATTGTACTACACCTCATGTGGTTTTAATCTTGAACCTTGTCTCTTTTGCCCTATGAGCTCAAACCCTAGGATCAAGACCTAGGTCATGGGATTTTTTTTTCTTTTTTTCGAAGGTGTGGAACTATTAATATATGTTTGTATCTTGGTTGTAATGGAAAGAGTATTACCTCAAATGAATCAAGTCGTCATTTAAGTGGCTTGGGTCCAAAGGTATAATTCCACATGATTATGGTAGGTTGTATTGCCTAAGGCATACTGCCACACAAAATGTTTTTTTTTGGTGATGTTGTGTGCATGTGTATGGTAGCAATGGCAAATATATTACCCTATGGAATAGTCATTTTTTATGTAAATTGGTTGAATGGTTTGTCCTTTGTTTTTGTAGGTGTCCTATCTCAAAAAAAAAAAAAAAAGCCAACCCTACCTTCTAAAACCAACCCACCCAACCTACCCACAATGCCTCCCCATAGGAAGCAAGCAGAAGGGTCTTCCACTTCCTCTTCCACTTATTTGGCTGACCAATTGCATAGCGACATCTCTAGACATGGATTTCATCGCTTCACAAATGCCAAAGTCAAGAGTCCTCGCTTCATTGTATGGAACAATTTTGCACAACTAAACCTTCGGGAACATTTGAAACCATTCATCTCTTCCACTATTTTGACCGATAGTTCCACTCTAGCATCGAAATTGTTGGTGTGTTCCCTGACATGGTTCGCCTTCTCTATGCTAACATTGTTGAAGACTACAACAACGATGAACTTGAGTTACATCCCCGTATGTTTGGTTGTGCAATTCATATTACCTCTGATTCTATTTTCGCTTTTCTTGACATCCTTAATGAGGGAAATGATTTTGATGACATTCTAAGGGAGTATAACTCACAAGTCATTAATACTACCTGATAAATATGAAGAAAATATTGGTACTCCACCATGCAAGAATCTCAAACCCCTTCCTTGATTACTTTCTCGCATTTTTGGTTGGGGCCTTCTTAATAAATCAAGTGGTTTTAATTATATCTCATGCCAACACAAGGCACTTATTTTTGTCGTCATGCGTCACATAGCCTTCAACTTTTGCCGCCTCATTGTTCATGTCATGAATGAGGACCATGGGGCTTCTCTACCTTTTGGGTCCATACTATCCAAGATCTTTGCAAGCCATTAGATTCCTCTAGATGATCAGGCAGTGGATAAAAAGGTCAAGCCCTACAACCGGGCCATAGCCACCAAGTTGCACATTCTTAGGGAGCATCTTGAGCCAGAAGAAGAGCCAACCGATGAGGAACCACTCCCACCTTTTTCAGATTTCCATACTGAGCATCCTCTTCAAATAGAAGCTCCTAGATTGAGCTTTGATGTGGCATGGGATCCTACCATGGATTCCATCTCTGCGGGCATCTCTCTTCTGATGCGGTGAACCAGAGAAACCTACACCTTCATGGGTGACATGCACTGAGACATCAACAAACTTCGCATCGACATCCGCAATCTGCAGATGGGACAAGGACCTACTCGCCGCCGCTGCCACCACAATCAAGAAGACTAGACTACTCTTAGTTACAGCAGTTGTATTTTCCTTTATTTCTTTCTTTCCATGTTGGCATGTATTAAGGAGCTTTGACCTCATACTTATATTTTCTTTTGGAACAATAGCTAGTTTGTGCTTAGGGCACATACATTTTCCCTAGTTAGTTTTTCTTTCATGCTTTGTCAAAATATTTTGATTATATATTTAGCATGCAGTTTTTCTATATTCATATTGTCCTCATGATCTTTTCTCTTCTTTAACATATGTCTAGCTAAAACATGTTTACTTAATGTATGACAGTTGTAGTTTAGTTCAACCCCTTTAGGAACCCTTCTTGATGACATTCAAAAAGGGGGAGAAGAACTTAGGATCATGAAAAATTAACTAAAAAAATTGATCAAGTTTAGCATAGATGACTAAGTATGACATCCAGGGGGAGAAAATATGATCATAAAGATATATTTTGAGAATCATCAAAAAGGGGGAGATTGCTAATTCAACCCCTCATAAATAATATTTTAATGATTTTACAAAATAAAGAAAAAGAAATAAAACATAGAAATATCATATTTTCTCTGTCATGACATAATTGCTCGTGGATTTTCCAAGATAGATGATTAGGAGCATGAAGATGCATCTTGTTATAGGTCTTAGGTATTTTTATGTACGCATTTAAATGGTTGTAATCTTCCTTTTATTGAGTCTAGAGATATTATAAAGAGCCCCCAAAGATAACATATACATAGCTAACTTAGGCTCTCTGCATTTAGGAAATATTAGAAATAAAAACCTAACACAAAGTACATATCAGGCGTCCAACACATATGTTAGACGTCTGATATTCAACTTTAAGACGTCTGATAATGATTAGAGATGTCCAATTTCCTATAGTCTTGCCTTGCATTTTGAACATTTAGCCTCCATTCGATGCAACCTTTAATCAGATGTCCATAAGCTTATACAAACGTCCAGTACATACCTCGGACGTCCTTAAGCCAACTGTTAGACTCCAATTCATTTTTCCTTCGTTATTCTTTAATTCTAGTAGTTAGATACACTTTTAGACATCTTGACATGTCTCCAGATGTCCAGTCATGGACCGTTAGCGCCTTCCTTTGCGGAGATTTGTCAAAAATCAAATCTGGCCTTTTCGACTTCCTAAGTAAGATATTAATCTCTTTCCAGATGTCTAGACCACTGGTCAGACGTCCTAACTGACATCTGATGTTTAAAATCCAGAACCCTATTTGGATCTGATTAAAATAGGAACAAACCTGCTTATAATTAGACGTCCAATTTTATTACCAGACGTCTTATAGTAGCATATCAGACGTCCACCTAGAATGTTATTTCGATCCAATGAAAACAGTAAGTCTGACCCATAAAATCATATGTCTATAATTGTAGTCAGACGTCTAACCCAAAAATCGAACGTCTGATTCTGCTGTCAAAATCATAATTACCTTGATCTGAGTTGGATTTCGTCCCAATCTCTTAGGACTTGCCTCCAACGGCTAGGAGCCCTCTCCTAAGCCTTCTTGAAGGTTTTAAGCTCTCCTATAAATACACTATAACCTTTGTTAGGAAAAATACACCTCTTGAGATATAATTCACTTAGATTATCATTTTCTTACTTTCTCATTGCTTCCTTTGCCCTTGTGCTGTGCAATCATTCTGTTTGGGGCAAGCCAACACTCCCACTGTGCTACATTTTTTTTTCATTTTCAGGGAGTTTCCTTCACCCTTAGTAGGTAAGCAAATTATTCATTTTTTGGGGTTCTCTATAGGGTGCATTTTACTTTTCATTTGATTGTTGTAGTTGGATATCCGACCTGTTGGATCCCTATCTCTTCATTGTGAAGGGAAAAAGCTCCGTTTAGGGATCAGAGGTGGGATTTGTATTTGAGGTACACTACCCTTGTTAAAGTAGTATGGTTGGTGAATTAATCACTTTGTGATCGAAAATCCTAAGTCAAGGGATTGGCTTAGGTGGTGGTTTTCAATCGATTTTGGTTTTCACCTAAAAAATATTATGCCTCCTTCTTGTGATTGTATTTCATCTTGCAATTATTTTTTAAAATTCACTATTCACCTCCCTCTAGTGCAATTTCACTCAGGATTCAGGCGGAGTCGGGTGTCCTTTAAAACTTGGAATACCTGGGTTAAATTTTCCAAGTGTTGGGCGAAGTTCAATCCTTTGACAAGCATATCACCAATATATACTTCAATGACTTTATAATTAAATGGGAAAACACCAAATTTACAAGACGTTGATAAGTAGCTCTAGTGTTTTTCAAGTCGGCATGACTCTATTATGAAACAGACCCCTATCAGTTACAAATGATGTATGGGGTCGATTAGCCGAAGCTAGACTTATCTAGTGATAACCATTATAAGCATCAAGGAAAGACATATGAGATTGCCCACTGCAGGAATCCACAAGGGCATCGATCTTCGACAGGGGTAACTCGTCCTTTGGGCAAGCGTTGTTTACATTTGTGAAGTCCACGCATATCCTCCACTTTACATTTGACTTCCTAACCATTACAATATTGAACAAGCACTCTGGGTAAACAGACTGCTCGATAACGCCTACTTCCAAAAGTTTATTTACTTATGTAACAGCCACCTGCCATTGCTCGGCTGATTTGTGTCGTCGAGCTTACTTGATTGCTCGAGAGCCTGGTTGTATATTGAGCCAGTGTTGAATCAGGGATGGGTCTACTCCTGGTAGGTCATTGCTTGACCATGCAAACATGTCTACATTGGCCCTCAGCAGTTACTTGTGGACTTCGATTGCAGGTAGCTTGGACCCTATATGTTCCAGTTTATCAGTTGCACCAGGGTACAACTGAATGGTCATGGTTGAAGAATCAGGTTTCATTTCTTGCGTAGGGGTTCGTCCTCCCACAGGGCATGGATGAAACTTCTCTTTTCCCCCCACTTGTGAGGTTTGGGGGGAATTCTCTCCATTGAGCGTTCAAGCTCAATGTGTAGCAATTCTTGGTTGGAGGATTGGTCTCCGTGGACAATCCCGATCCCATGTAGAGAGTGGCAAAGTTTGAATTGAAAGTATGAGGAAGGGTTTGACTGGAAAGTGTGAGTCGTGGGGCGACGCATAATACCGTCAAAAGCTGTTGTCAGACCTGCCATTATGAAAGTGGCCATTCTATTGAGCTATTTATCTCCATCACATATTGACATCGATAGACTGATTTCTCCTCTGAGCGTTACTTTGTGGTTCCCAAACCCCACTACCAGTTGGGTTGGTGGGGATAGATGTTCCTTGCTGAGACCCAACTACTTGAGAGTCTTAATGGAGAGGACATCCACGATGCTACCCTCTTCTACAAGGAGACGGGGTTGTTGATGGCCAGCCAGGAGCGTTGCTAGCAAGGGATCCGTATGATCTGCCAGATCTGGCAAGGAGGAGAAGAGCTTTGAGGCTGCTTGCCTGATGGAACTCCTCTCTTCCCATTGCAAAGTAGGATACACCTCCTGGATAGCCCCCACAAAAGAAGGGGTGGCCTTTGAACCTCCCAGGGGGTTGACTATTGTGTTGACGCCAAAGATTATGTTTATCTGTCCTTCAGCTAAGTGTTGGGGAGATAGTGTCGGCTGGGGTGACGAGGCCCTGATCGTGTAATCTCTTGGATGTCCAGCCTTGAATACTGCCATTACCTGGCGGTGATACTCCTCATGCGGGAGTTCCACCAAGAGATTCTGTTGGACCGTTAGGGCCCTAGTCTCTACCAAGGATGTAGATTTGAGTGAGCAAATTTATAGGTTGGGCATCTAAATCAAGTAGAATATTAGGTAAAAATATTTAAGAGGTTGGACAACCATGTGATTATTTTGGGTGCCTAAACCAAGTTTCCTACTTGTTATAAAGATTATAAATAAATAACCTGGTATGCTATAACTTAGAAAAATGGATCTACTAAAATGCCAATGATTTAGAAAAAAAGGTGTTAGGCACATATTCTAAGGAGGGAATCTTGAAATGAATAGAAGTAAAGCACTAAGAAACCATAATTTGATTTGGGATTGCTGTCTGATGACTTATGATTTGAGATGTGAAAATTTTGTGGTGTAAATGATGGAGCAGGAGCCTCCATTTGCTTAGTTAAGTTGTTATCCAAGGCTAACACCTAATAAGATGAGATCATTTGCTATGTTGATGATCAGATTCATGGGTACCTATATCTATTTGGAGACGAAAACCTCTTGCAAAGGTGCTAGAGCTTAGGGATTGATGTTAAACTTAGAGATTTCCAAAAGGGTTACAAGACCCATGGGCCTTTGTAAGACTTCTTATTGGAAGATTCTCCAGGATGATCACATGTTGGTTATAAGATAATGAATTATGAGATCGATCAAAAGGCTATGACTTGCGTATGAACCTTGGGTGTTATAGTGTTGGTAGGCTTGGGCCTATTTGGTGGATTGAGGTGTCTAGATTAATGTTAGTGTATAGAGAGACACACAAGGGTTATGAGACCCACGATGACCATTAACCACCTTGGTGACTTGTTTGGTTGAACATGACAATGAAGACATGCTAGGTGGTTATGGGTGCCAAGAAAAATATGATAGGCAAAGTATGATTGTAAGAAAACTGAAAATACACTAGAACGAGGGGAGGTGAATAGTGTAAATGAAATAATAGTATGGAAATAAAAATCAACCACATAATAATGACATAAGATTTTTATGTGGAAACCCAAACTAGGAGAAAACCACCACCTAAGTCAACCCGACTTAAGATTTACTAATCACGAAGTGATCAAACTACTATCTATACCACTTGAAAACGAGGGTGCCATACCTCAATTACAAAATCGACCTTCGATCCCTAAATGGAGGTTTCTCCCTTCTATTAGGAAGAGATGAGGACTCGACATGCTGGATACCCAATTACAATGAAATGAAAATAAAGCAGAAATTAAACACAACCTATAAAGCACCCCAACATGACAATAATGTGATCTATCTACTATAGGTAATAAGGAAACTCCCTAAGATGTTTTCTAGTAGCTAAGTAGTGAGGGAGACAAAGTTTTCCTAGAAGAATTGAGTGCATAATCGTAGGGCAAGTAGAAAGTGGAGTAATATAGAGTATAGTTATTGAATTGTATCTCTAAATGGGTGTTTTTCCTAATGGAGGGTTAAGGGCTATTTATAGGTCTCAAGAGAACCTTCAAGAAGGCTTGGGAGCCTTTTTCTAGCCGTTGGAGACAAATCCCCATAGATTTGGTTGAAATCCAAATCAAATCAGGCAATGATTAATTTTGACAACATAATCAGACATCTACAATATGAGTCAGACGTCTAATGGATTTATGGATGTTTGACAAAATATTTGGATGTTTGATAAACAGAGTTAGTGTTACTGGACTTAATTGGATCTAAACAATGTACTTGTCACTAAGTGTTGGACGTCTGATAGCTCATTATAAGATGTTTGATGAAATTTTCTGACGTCTGAAAATGTGTGGGTTCATTCTTGGATTGAATTGGATCCAAATAAGGATCTAGTGTGCAAGGGTCAAATGCCTACTGGACATCCGACATTCTTATCGGACATCTAATCATCATGATGACCTGGGATTTAGGATTTCTTACGAATTTGTGATTCAAGATTTTATCTGACAAATCTCACTTTAAGTCAAATTAGTCCAACATTCCAATGTTGGATGTTTAGGATTGTGTCTAGATGTTTGGAAGTAACACTAAAATATTCCTAAGTTGGTTTGCGAAGATTTTGTTCTGACCAAAAAAGATTTGGGCTTGTTTTGTTCTAATGGTCAAATAATTGGATGACTGAATGTATGACCGGACAAATGAAGTAGACTATGGATGTCTGGCCATAGGTCTAGTCATCTGAAGCCTAAGTGTTTAATTTGTAAGGGCGGTGTATATGATTTTTGGACGTCTGATCTAAGTATCAGATGGCTTAACTTTTCATATTAGACGTCTGTATATAACATCGGCCATCTGATCCTAAGGTATATGCCAGGTTTGAAATTAGATTTTGTTCTATGTATTTGCTTGAGTGTTTTGGTCAAGGATTCCTATATCTTGTTGGGGGCTCTTTACAGCTCTTCTAGACTCAACAAATAGAAAATTACAACTCTATTCAAAGGAGATATACAAATATTCCTATGACCTAGATAAAGAGATCTTCATCTTCGAGACTTTCTTTTTGAGATGAAATGAGATGAGACTTGCAACTTGTTTATGATAAAGGTAAGAAATAGTGATTATGTTATAGATACTTTTTTTTGTTATTTTATAAAATCAACAAAATATTTATTAAGAGAGGTTGAACTAACAATAAGTAGTCACCGTGTTATAATTTTATGGGTAATTATTACTATTTTTTGGGCATTTAGATTGTAAATATGTTAATTTAGATATTTATTTACATTTTTTGGATTGATATTGTCAGCGTATATTTTATATTTCTATTTTTGTTGTTGTATAGCTGTTGGGTTTGGTTTGCTTCTTAGGGGCTTTTATGTACTTCTACCCTTTTGGCTCTCTCTATATAAGAGAGCCCTAGGGTTTCTAATAGAATTAAGTCATTTTAACAAATTTGGTATCATAGCATTGACCCTAGACCGTAGCTCTAGGTATCCCACCCCTCACAACCTCCAAAACCCTAACCACCAAACCCTCATCCTCTCCTCGCTCGTGAGTGGTAGCAACTTACGGTGGAGCTCTGGCAGCACGCTGCAGCACACGAGGCGGTGCTGCAGCAAGGTTGGGGGCTTTCTTGGCCTCCAGTGGCAGCACAATGGTGCCGTGAGCCGTTGTGGTGGCTCTGTGACGTTTCTCACGACCTTCCTAGGTCTTGGCGGCGGTGCAGTAGCATTGTGGGCTACTCGCGGTGGCTCTGGGATCCCTTGGAGGTCGATTTGACCTCCGGCGGTGGTGCAGCAACCTGCGTTGAGCTTGCAATGGCGCTACAAGAGCATGGCGGTGGCGTAGTAGCCCACGATTGAGCTTGCAGCGGTGTTGTAGGTGCAATGCAGGCGGCATTGACCTCCAGTGGTGGCGCTACAGTACTCCGACGGTGGCGGTTAGTGGCGTAGATCGACAGAGAGGCGATTTTGCATGCTTCGATCCTTGTGCAACAATTGAAAAGGGGTTTTGTGTCTTGATCTAGGAATGTAAGCCTGTGATGAAGGTCTGAATTTGTCTGATTTCATATTTGTGGATGATTTCGTGGTGAATATGGATTTCTTTAAGGAATTCATTTCATTGGGTGTGATTGATGGATGCCTTTAGATCAGTCTGCTTTATTAATTTATAAGTTGTTTAGCTCCCTTTGGATATGTTGAATTCACCGAGGATTGTTGAGTTCTTGATGGAGGTCGCTATAGATGCAGGACTAGTCAATTTTGACAGAGACCATCGTGTCAGACAATGTCATCTGAATAGATGAGAAGGCCCTTCTGCATGAGGTAGGGGGCGCCGTCATCAACAGGGTAGTAGGCAGTGAGCCACTGGTATGTTCCCTGGCAAGATAGGTCATGTTCATACTATGACTAAAGCTACCGAGCTGGCCAATGAGATTGTTACGAAAGAGGATGAGGTTGTGGTGTCTACCACTTTAGATACTATAGCTTTTGCTTCTTCTACAGATGATAGATGGTTAATTGATTCTGGGCATCCTGGCATCTTAGTGGAGACCGGGAGTGCTTCCGCATGGTGCATGATGTTCCTCCTGGCAGGACTGTTTAGGTAGCTGATGGACATCTTTCTCAGGTCCAAGGTGAGAGGGAGGTTACTATATCTCTTGCCTTAAGACTGCCCAGTGTTTTATTTGTTATCGATTTTTCGATCAGTTTGTTGTTAATTAGCAGGATTACTAAGGAGCTCAACTGCAAAGCAATCTTTAATGATGTGGGGTGTGCTTTTCAGGACAAATTCATAGGGAAAACTATTGGTGGTGGACACAAGGAAAGAGGTAGTTGTTGGATAGGCAAATGTGGCATACAAGGCAGGGACAACACTTCAGTGGCACCATCAGTTGGGACATCCCTCTCTAAATCGACTAAGACAGGTTATCCCTCATTTATCACCTGCTATTGATCTTCTTTGTAACGCTTTCCAACTAGGTAAGCATCATCGTTCCAGTTATTCTCTTAGCACTATGGTTGCATCATCTGCATGTTTTGGCTTACTCCATATGGACATATGGGGCTCGAGTCGTACTCTATACAAGTAGGGAATCTACTTCTACTTGGTGGTTGTTGATGATTTCTTTAGACTATCATGGACCTTTTTGCTTTGTAGTAAGTCGGATGTAGGAAATACGATTGAGATGTTAATTAATCAGATAAGACTCAATTTTCTATAGTTGTAAAGATTGTTAGAACTAACAATACACTTGAGTTTTGCACCAAGAGACTGGCTCAGTTCTATAGTTCCCTAGGCATCATACAACAGACCTCCTGCCCTCATACATCTCAACAGAATGGCGTGGCATAAAGGAAACACAGACATCTCTTAGACATGACCCAGACATTGTTGATACATTACAATGTTCCATCTTCCTACTGGGGAGACGCCATTTTGACTGCTTACTACCTAATCAACAAGATGCCTAGTTTAGTCCTTCATGAGCAGATTCCGTACCAGATACTGTATCCTAATAGAGATTTGTTTATTGTGCCTCCTTAGGTTTTCGGTTGAGTTTCATTTGTTCACATTCTTTGTCCTGGTAGGGATAAGCTTGCTCCCGTGCGGTCAAGTGTGTATTTTTGGGTTACAATTCTACCTAGAATGGCTACAAATGTTATGATCCCATTGGTAGGTGACACTATGTTAGCATGGATGTCATGTTTCATGAGGAGGTGCCTTATTTTTCTATGAGGGGCTATCGGATGTCTACTTCAGGTTCACCTGCTCCGATGCCCTGTCCCCCTATCTAGCTTGGGGATATTCCAATTTCGACTCCCTCGTCTCCTACTTTAGATTCCAAGGAGTATGTGGATAATTTTGAGAAGCTACATGGCCTGATGCACATATACAATTGACCTCACTTGACTCTGTAGAGACCATCTCCGTCTATGCCACCAGACTCTCCTACACAGATGCATGTTGACTCCATTGAGCTGCTTGTTGATGATGGTCCTGTTGGTGCTAGAGCACCACGATCGTTTATTTTGATGATAACAAATACATGTCATTTAACATTTGCACTTGAAGTCTTAAATTTCAGGTTAATTGAAAATGGAGACGTGTTTAGACAGAGTTCGAGCTCGCAGCCATGGCGGATTGGAGGAGCTTGACGAAGGAGGAGGAGCTTCGTGAGGAGCGAAAGCTTGAAGAAGGAAGGAGATGAAGAATATGATAGATTTCCCTTCTTGTTCATTGTAATTTGTCTTTATTTCTTTTGTTGCTCTTTATCTTTCTTAGATTACTTGTTAAAGAGCCTCAAGGAACCCTTAAAGTAGTCCTAAAAATATTTGCACAACTCTAGGATACTAAGATTTTCTGTCGAGAACTTAGAAAACCAAAATAGGGTTCTGACAGCCAAATCAGACGTCTAATCTGGAAATCAGACATTTGATTGTGACTTTTAAGACATCTGATTATTGACTCAGACGTCCAATAACTTAGGTTGGACTTAGTAGGTTCTATCTGATAAAATCAGACGTCCAGACCTTAGTTCAGATGTCTTAGAAGACATTTGATGGTTGTGCCAGATGTCCAATTAGTGGAACATTGGCTAACAAAGTAAATGTTAAGGAAAATAACTGTTAGGCTTTTATTAGACGTCCGTAGAGGATCCCAGACGTCTGATATGTGACTGTTGAGCCTCGTTGTGAGCCAAAATCACCTTTGTCAAATCATCTAGCCGTTTGGACCTTGGGAAATCCATTTCAGCAGTACAATAGGTTTCCAAACGTCCAGACCTAGTGCCAGACGTCTTGTACGTCGTCTGATGGCCTTACACTAGAACCATGTTTAGGTTTGAACCAAGTCAGGAAGGGAACCTGTCTAGAATCAGACGTCTGACTTAGTTCTCAGATGTATTAAACTAGTTTTCTAGACGTCTGATACTTGGAATAGACGTCTGATTACCCTGTCAGAGTCATAAATGATTCTGATTATGACCTGTTTTGCCTTGGGTTCAACCCCAACGGCTATGGAAGCCTTCTAAGGCCTTCCAAAGCCTTCATAGGCCCTCTATAAATAGAGAAGGACCCTTGCCTCATGAATATACACCAAGCAACACACTTTCATACCATATTGTGTCTTTTCGATCTTAAGAAAAAGATCTAGCACTCCAAGCCTTTGTTCTACATCTAGAGAGCTTCAATCCAGTTGCGCACTCATTCTCTCTCTGCAATTACGAGAGCGACGAAGCGCCGTCACATGGTTCACGCATCCGCATCAAGTCAATGCACTTCTAGTAAAGGGAAGTTCCTTTACCTATAGTAGCTAGATTTAACCATATGCTTTGTGGCTCTATAGGTTATATTATATTTTATCTTTTCTTGTGTTGTGTATTTGCTTTGCGAATTCCCATCTCCATCAAGGGACAAAATACTTTTCGTGAAGAGGGGTGGTTTTTGAGGTACGCTACCCTCGGGTATTGTTCTTCGCGCTAAATTGGTGTTTTAAGAATGTCGCGTTGTAGTATAGCCAAAATAGTGCTTAAATAAATAAATTTTATTACTCGAAAAAGTTTTGAGGTCAAACACAGGGAGCAATATGGAATTTAAATCTCAAGAATTGCAATTTAAACGCAATATAAGCAATTTATAATAAAACTCCAAACAATAATGATATAGAAGTGAAAACAGATATCAATAGTGCAAAAATAATGGGGTAAAATGGTGATTTGAATCACCAAATACCCCTCACAATTTCTCAACAATATCAATCAAATAAAGCTTAGCAATATTAGATAGCTTAAATGTCTGAAGCTATAGTGCATTGCTTTCTTTCTCTTTTCTCAGCCTCTTCTTTCTCTGCTGTTGCTCCTTCTCTTCTTCTGTTCAGCCTCTTCTTCTTCTTCTTCTTCTGCTCTTCTCTTTCTTGTCTCTCTTCTTCAGCTACGATCCTTCTTCTTTCCTTCTTCCTTTTTCTATTCTCCTTCTTCACACACAAAGGGGGGAGGCTTCTTGAATTTGGCTAAGTGTCGGCCAATGTCTACTGCAGCAAAACCCTCCCCCTACCTCACGCAATCTCTCTTTCTCTCTCTGGGTCACGCTCTCCCAGAGCCTTCCACAGTACCAGGTATACGAGTAATCGAACCTAGAGCATACCCGGGACTTGGGCTACGAGTGTGGGTTGCAGCCGAGGAGTGCAGGGCTTAGGTGGGTTATCGGGTGCACCAGGTTCGCAGGGGAGATGTTGCGGACGAGGCTCGTGAGGGGGGGCATGTAGGGACCTCACCCCCTGTGCGTGCTAAGGTGATAAGCCTATAGCACAAATACAATTTATGCGATGGCGGGCGCTCCTCAGCAACCGATGTGGGACTATCTGCTCCCGCTTCTTCGCATGCGCTTGCAGCTGATGACTTCGTCTAATTCGCGTGCAAGGAACGGTCAACAGCTCCAATTGACCAGGCGAGCGTGTTCCTGGACCAAATCCACTTCGTTTGGAGTCAAAGACCTGGAGCTATCGACTGGGAAGCAAGCTTCAAGCTTCGGTCGAAGCTTCGTCAATGGCGGTATGACCTGGGACCTGAAAAAGGAGAATATGGTCTTTAGACCTCATCAGACAAGCTCAAAAGGTCCATCGGAGTATGGCGGACGTGGTGGATGTGGTTTCGTGGTGTGGCGTGGTCTGTGTGTGTGGGGCGAAAGCTGTGAAGTTTGGAGAACAGTGGGTCGTTCGACGGTGGGTTTGAGTGGGCGAGAGGATGAATGGGGAGAGGGGTTATGAAGAGTGGATCACGGCGGAGCCTGTGGAGGTGATAGTGGTGTGATTCATGCAGTGGAGTGGTGGTTGGGCGTTGCCAGAGCTTTGACGGATGGGGAGATGTGTAGTCGGTGGTTGCTTTTGAGGGATAGAAGTAGGGAAAAAGGAGGGAAGGACAGGGAACGTTGGAACCTAATCTAAGGACGAAAGGGGTATGGCAGTGTTGGCTGTGGTTGGTCGATGTCGTGGACGAAAGGTTCTCCGAGGAGGGAGATGGCGACGACGATGGCGGTAGAAGAGCTCCTGCTGGTATGGCCAAGAGCGGACGAGAGAGGGAAAGAGAATCCAGCCACTAGTTTTTTGGTTAGATGATGAGAGAGGGCAGGAGGAGTCACCGGAGCTTGTGGAGCTTCGCAGCCAGAGGAGGAAGGAGGAAAAGGGGATTTCATGGCCAGAATTCAAGCTTAGGGAACTTGGCGAGGTCTGAGGGTCCTTATACAGGACTTTAGAGAGAGTTTCGAGCTTGGAAGCCAAGCTTCCAAGTTAGGAATGCTCATCGGAGTTGGAAGTTTCTTGATACCCAAATCTCTTATGCGTTTGCATGAGAGATTGGGTAGGTTTCAGGGCCTAGGATTAGGTCCAAAAGGAAGGGAATTTCTTGACGAACTTCCCTTTCAAATTTGAAAGGGATTCGTCAAGAAATCAGGGAGTTTTTTCCTTTTTAAGGTCGTCGGAGCAAGTAGGAATGGGTTTAATGGTGGAAGGGACCTATTTGTGAGAACGATGACAAGTTAACGGCCTATTTGAAAGGATTTTGAAAGTTAAGGGTAGAAATGAAATTAGACAGGACCAATTTGCAAACTAGGTCAAAACAAATTCATTTTGGGTCCAAATTTTGATGCAAACCTAATTTAGACCTAAGGAATCCAATGGTGAAGTTGGATTTTGGTTTTGACCATGTTTGATTAGGTAATTTTTGCAAAAATCCAAATTAGGGCAAATGTCTGTCTGTGGTTCTATTTTGGGTCAAAATAGGTTCTGATGGTCAAATTGAAGGTCTAAACCCTAGAGAATATTTTTCTATGATTTTTAGAGGGTTTAGGTGAATTTTATCCTGATCAGAACCTCAGTTTATTAAGCAAGTTTGTTTTTAGGGTTTCGAAAATCATTTAATTCCCAGAACACGTGCAAATCCTTTTCTGATTGTTCTATCCCACTTGTTATCTTTTTAAGATCAATTGACTTTTATTCAACCCCTGAGAAAACCCGTGGTTATACTACATTCATGATGAGCCGGTAAAATTACAGTTTTAACCCTAGTTTCTTATTTTTCCTTCAGGATGATTATGCAATGACTTATGACTCTCTGGCGGTTATGTAAGAGCATTTATTGACTTAATTGGGTCAAAATGAGCTAGTTATGGCTCATGATGGTGTTCCCATCATACCCCCATGCCTAGCTTTTGCTAGTCCTTTAGTAAAATTTTAAGGCATTAACTTTGATTATAGACCATAATATCTTTTAATGCTTAAAAACTTTGCTGTGTGCTTCCTTTTGTAGATTAGGTTAGGATGCCGATAGTAGGCCTACAGGTACTCAAGTACCAACCAGGATCCGGACTTGACCAGCTCTAGCTTCAGTCTGTCGCAAAAGTTTCTAAGGCCCACAGGAACTAACTTAAGGTTTGTTGAACTCCGCGGTTAAAGCACCCGTGGTTGTAACATGTCTTGGCCTAGGTTCAGTTTGCAGTATGTTTTTGTCAGAGAGAGACATGATTTTTTCTTTGCTTTTGGAGAGTTTTCTTTCTCTTTTCTTTTTATTTTTAGCTTCGGATTGACTTTACAACACAGTCTGTATCGGATTCCTAGTCCCCATCATTAATCCTCGCAGGGTCCCTGGCAATCGATGCTTCGAGATAGGACCGCCCATGGCAACCCCCAGAACCTTGGCTTTCGAGATTTCAAGATAATCCCACCCATGGCATTCTGTAGCCAAATCCAGACCCTGGCAATCGACATTTCAAGATAATGCCGTCCATGGCATCTGAATCAGCACAGGGTGCTTACATGCCGCCGGTAGGATATGTAGATATCCTAGGAGATAAGCATCGAGGAGACGATATGTTATTACGCATCTTCGAGGGGAATTTTTCGCCTCTCCGCGTAGGAAACTCATCCAAATCAACTTGTGTTGATCAGCCGCTCCTAATCTAGGTGACTTTTTCAGAACAAGTTAAACACATTTGCGTGATTTTGATACTTAGGCGCACTGAATCGAACTGTGTGTGGATTGGGGTGCTTAGGTTACCGAGTTCCGCAAACCAGAGGTCAGTTAACGAGGCCAAATAATCCCTAAGCCTTAGACCTAATGCTTAAGCTTCACATTTTCCCCAACCTCTTGAGGATTATCCAGATCTTAGTGGGTACTTGAATTTTTAAGCCTAGGATTTTAACCAAGAGGCCTAAAATCAGCGTTCCTACTAATATTTTTTTTGTTTTATTAGCACTTTTTGCCTTTCATTTTCTTTCTTTTAATATGGTCTAGAACTAAGTCAATTCCTTAATCTTTTACTAATGACTACCTTTTTTTCTTTTCTTTTCAAATTGTGCTCCTTTTTGACCTTTTTTCTCCCTTTTTCTCCTTACAATCTGATATGCCATCAAAATTTTCTCTCCTCTCATATTTTTGTTCTTTTTCAAGAATTTTTTATTTTTTTGGTATTTTTGGAATATGTGATTTTTTTGATGAAACCCTTTCTTGTGAAATGATTTTCACGGCATTTTGCACTTTAATACCCCCCCATGCCTACGATTTGCAATGTCGTCATTGTAAATTAGGTGGGTTCAAGCTCAGCTTAGATCATTCATTAAAACCGGTGTTGGGCGGGTGAATGGGTCTGGGTGACTGTTGCGGACGATTTCAAGCTCGGGTACGGGTACCAGAGGTGGAGTCGGCTGTTCTAGTGGATGAACCCTAAAGTGCAATATGAGTTCAGCATAGGATGTGTCAGGAAGGGTTTCGAGTTTTTCAAAAATGATAGGTTGCCTCCCATTAAGCGCTGAGTTTAATGCCATCTACTGGGCGCAATGAGCTCAGAGAGAATGGAGGGTAAAAGCTATCTCAGCCAAATTTGTATCAGTGAGTTCAATGAACGGTTTGAGACTTTAACTGTTTACGACAAAAGGTTCTAAATCATGGCTAAGTTGACTGATTTCGACAGCTCCATTTCCAAAGATTCGTCGCACAAGGTATGGTCCAATCCATTTTGATCTGGGTTTTCCTGGGAACAATTTGAGTTTGGCATCAAAGAGTAGAACTTTCTAATCAGGGAAAAAGATCTTTCTGGATATGTGCTTGTCGTGAAAGGCCTTAACCCGCTCTTTGTAACTTCGTGATTTCTCATACGCATCGTGGCATAATTCATCGATCTCGCTTATTTGAAGCTTTCTGTGGGTTCCTACCTTAGAAAGATCGAGATTGCAGTTCCATACTACCCAATAGGCTTTGTGCTCCAATTTGACAGGGAGGTGACATGCCTTCCTGTACACTAATCTGAAGGGAGACATGCCTAATTGGATTTTATGGGCGATCCTATAAGCCCACAAAGCTTTCGAAAGTCGGGATGACCAGTTTTTCCTGTCAGGTCGAATAGTGACCTGGAGGATTTTTTTGATCTCCCGATTTGATAGCTCAGCTAGACCGTTGGTTTGGAGGTGATAAGGAGTAGAGCTTCGGTGTGACAACCCATATTTGGTCATCAGTGATCTGAACTGAGCATTCGTGAAATGGGCCCATCCATTGGAGATTATGGCACGTGGAATCTCGAACTGAGAAAGGATGTTCTGATGAATGAATCTGATAACCACTTTATGATCGTTGGTTCGGGTTGGAATGGCTTTGATCCATTTGGACATGTAGTCAACAGTGAGAAGAATGTATTCGAAGCCATCCGAAACAGGGAAGGGGCCCATAAGATCAATCCCCTAGACATCGAAGATTTTGCATAAGAGAATCGGCTGTAAGGGCATCATATCATGGTGGCTCATGTTGCCTAACGTCTGGCAACGAGTGCATGCCTTACAATGATTGTATGCGTCTTTGAAAACCATGGGCCAATAGAAGCTGCACTGGAGGACTTTTGCTATGATTTTATGACTAGAGAAGTGTCCACCACATGCCTGGTCCTGGCAGAAGGACAAAATGTCCTGAATTTCCGCTTCTGGAACACATTGTCGGATTATTTGATTAGCACCAATGCGGAAGAGATACGGGTCTTTCCAAAAGTCGTACTTGGCATCGGAAAGTAATTTGTTTTTCTTGGATTTTAGCCAATCGGACGGTATCTGATGTGATTCCAAGTAGTTTACTAGATCAGCAAACCATGGAAGTCCTGTATTGATAGACAGGAGGTGCTCATCGGGAAAATGCTCAGTAATGGGTCCGGAAGGGTTGATAATATCAGAAGGAAGGCAGGATAAGTGATCAGCTACCACATTCTATTTCCCTGCCTTGTCGAGAATCACGAGATCAAATTCTTGCAACAGCAAGATCCAGCGCATTAGTCGAGGTTTTGCATCCTTCTTTGTAAGGAGATGCCTCACAGTAGTGTGATATGAGTAAATGATAATATGGGAACCCAAAAGATACGATTTGAATTTTTTCAGGGCAAATACTACAGCTAGCAACTCTTTCTCAGTAACTGTGTAGTTACGCTGAGCCTCGTGAAGTGTCTTGCTAGCGTAGTAAATGACCATGGGTTTCCCGTCTATTTTCTGCCCAAGTATCGCACCTACAACGTAATCAGATGCATCGCACATGATCTCAAAGGGTTGAGACCAATCAGGGGGTGTAGGATAGGTGCTTGGGTGACTTGATCACGCAGGACTTCTGTTACGAACGCACTCTAAGACTTTTTTTTTAAGACGTCTGGGAGGTGGCCCAGATGTCTGGAACCCCTTCCAGACGTCTGGGATCTATTTTTGGGTGGCACGTGGGACTGCGTCTGCGCGCAGACCCACAATCGTCTTCCTCTCTCTTTTTCCCTCTCTCCTCCTGCGACTGCAGTCTGCCTCGCTCTCTCTCTCTCCCCCCGCGCGACTTTAAAAAGCCTCGCCCTCTCCCTCACTCTCATCACCTCTGCTCCCTTCCTCTTCTCCTTCCAGCCGATGCGCGAGTGCGAGCGCGAGCGAGCGGCGGCAGCGACAGCCGCGGTGAGTGCGGGAGGAGGTGCTGCACGAGGGAGGAGGCGCTCGGCCATGAGGGCGAGCTTGCCGTGGCTGCTAGAGCCGACCGGCGGGGGAGCAGCAGATGCGGGGTGACGCGGGAGGTCTGCTGCAGCTCGAGCAGCAGGCGGACGAGGCGCGGCGCGGCTGTGTGTCGCGGGCGGAGGGCAAGTCGCGCTCTGATTCTGGAAGTTTTTCCAGAATCAGACGTCTGGGTTTCCAACCAGACGATGGGGAAGACGTCTGGAGGACTGTCCAGACGTTTGAAAGGTAAGTTATTTCCGTACTTCCTCCTTCTCTTCGACCGTTCGTACTGAGAGCGAGGAATGGGTACGCGCAGGTTCTGAGGTTCGCATCCAACGCGAATCAGACGTTTGACTGCAGTGCCAGACGACGGGAAAGACTTCCAGACGTCCGGGGTGACCATCGGACGTCTGGGAACTAGGCCAGACACCCCCGCAGGCTTCTGGACGTCTGAGAGACTATACATAGCAAAGGTACCATCTGACCCTCATTTTAAGACGTCTGGAAGAGGTTCTAGATGTATAATTTTGCACTGTTTCATCGTTTTCGACCTGTTTAGGGCCAGTTCAGAGTCCGTTTTCCGTGTTTCGAGTTGCGTTCTTTTCGAAATAAGATCCTCTACCCGTTTCCAGTATTTATATACTATTTTGAGAAAATCCTTGTGTTTGATCCTTGTGATAGGACCTCGTTCCATTTCAGTCTTGGGGATTGCGGAGGCGCGCAGGATTTCCGACCACGCCCCCAGTACTTCCGTTGTAGCTGGTAGAGTGGCTTTAGAATTTATTAACATAATTTGTTACAATTATGGAACAACTCATAGAACCTAGGGCATTGCATGAATCCTAGGAATGAGAAACTAGAATGAATGGTAGATCCTACGGTGTTGCATGAATCCTAGGGCTGGAAAACTAGATTGTATGATAGATCCTAGGGTATGGCATGAATCCTAGGATGGGAAAACTAGTGGAATATATGAATACTGCAGTCTTGGAAAATGTGGAAAGGAAATAATAGCTACCTGTAAATTGGTTTAACAGCTGCCTGTTATGAATAAATGAACATGATTGAGAATATGGGATGTATGAACGTGAAACTGGAAAGGTGAAACCTGAATGTTCTGAGTTAAAAGAGCTGGAACCCTACGGGGAATTAGGAGTGGATCTCCTGGAAAGAGAAAGGAATGG
Source organism: Thalassia testudinum (assembly GCA_037157565.1). Lineage (NCBI taxonomy): Eukaryota > Viridiplantae > Streptophyta > Magnoliopsida > Alismatales > Hydrocharitaceae > Thalassia > Thalassia testudinum. The sequence goes on along the minus strand of JAZHRO010000036.1, from coordinate 121,714,401 downwards.
AACTGAGAAAGAAAGACGCGGTAGTGTGCTGTCTCTTGGGTACGTAGTACCAGGGGAAGCACCTGTTACCTACTTAGTGCAGAGCGGAGCCAGCCGCCCCAGGGACCCGGGGTTAGGTCTGGCCACTTTGTACCGACTTGCTGGCCCTCGTGTACGCAGTACCGAGGAGAGCTACTAATGTAGGGCGAGTACTAGCTACCCCACGGGCCCCGGGGTTCTGCTAGCTCACCTACACCGACTTGTTAGGCCCACTGGGCAAACCAGGGTAGTCAGGCGAGGGTGCGCGGACTGTGGAGGGGCAAGGCCCCTGTTTGGTTACTGTGGAGGGGTTGGACCCCTGTTACTGAGAGGGCTCTGCCCTGTACTGGTTCCGTGCTGTGCTTTGGGCGCACCCGTTAACGGAAACGACTGACCGCGTGCCAGTGTGGGTTAGCTACCTGTGCGTTTATCGCGCGTGCCGTAGTCACTGTTACGTCTGTCCGTGACCTTGGGGTGGTTAACTGAGAGTAGGATCACCATGGGGGACTCTCCCGGCCAGGAGAGCACCACGTGCTACTTCTACTGTTCGGAAAAGACTGCAATCAAGATCGTTCCCACGAGGAACATTCGAGATCAAGTGAAGGATCTGAGAAATAGATAAATTGTGAAACAATAGAAAGACGTAAATAAAGGAAGAAAGAAAATAAAACAGCTACTGTACACCTTACTGCTTCTTTAGTTTAGCTTCCACTCTACTCAGTGTTTCGCTGACGTGTTACACTCGTTACTTTTCAGGACCAGGTGTTGAGCAGCCAGGGTCAGCGGCTGCAGAGGACGCTGGGTCGAGTAGGGTCCAATAGAGTTACCACTGCTCTTTTGTACCTTTTTGTTTCCACTGTAGTGAGTAGTTTTCGTTACTCTCTGTACTTTTCTTTACCCGCAGTTCTTGTTATGTTATAAATGTTGTTCTACTGTTGTGGTGGTACATGCTGAAGTAGTTCTTTTTCTTACTGCTGTATTTTGTTACCGCTAGTTATATTTCATGTTGAATGTGGTTTATTTTACTGCTCTTTTGGTTACTTCCTCGTTGGACGACTAAGTCTTGGGATTAGTCGAGTCGGTCCGGTTCTCGTGTCTCGTAGGGACTCGGGAATCGGGTCGTTACAACTTCAAATGCCTGAGTGTATTCCTTGGTGATTTCAAAAGGGACATCCTTAGATAGGAGATTAGTTAGGGGGCGTGCGATTTTCGAGAAATCAGGAATGAATCGACGGTAAAAATCGTTGTGCCTTAGGAAGGATTGGATGTCTTTGATCCAGCTAGACATAGGGAGTTTGGAAATCAAATTCACCTTGGCTTGATCAACTTAGATGCCCTTTTCAGAGATAAGATGTCCCAGGACAATTCCCTAGGGTACCATGAAGTGGCTCTTTTTCCAGGAAAGAACCAAGTTCACGTTGATGCACCGCTTGAGGATTTGGACCAAGTGCAGAAGGAAATCGTCAAATGCTTCACCAAATACCGAGAAGTCGTCCATGAAGACTTCAAGGTACTCACCTACCATATTTGAGAATATGGCAAGCATGCACCGCTGAAAAGTAGCGAGTGCATTGCAGAGACCGAATGGCATCCTTCGGAATGCATAAGTTCCGAAGGGGTAGGTGAAGGTGGTCTTTTCTCGGTCCTCGGGATGGATTGTGACCTGGTTGTAATCGGAGTACCTATCTAGAAAGCAGAAGAATCGATTTCCCGTTAGTTTCTCGAGAATCTAATCAATGAACGGTAGTGGGAAATGATCCTTCTTCATGGAGGAATTGAGTCTTCTGTAATTAATGCAGACTCTCCACGAGTTTGCTATACGGGTTGCTATGGCTTCTCTGATTTCAGTCGTGATGACGGTGAGCCCTGCCTTTTTAGGCACAACTGGATTGGACTTACCCACCGATTGTCGGAGATTGGGTAGATGATCCCTGCATCTAACCACTTGATAATCTTCTTTTTCACGACATCCTGTAGATTGGGATTCAGGCATCTCTGCATTTCACGGGATGGTTGTGAGCCCTCTTCAGTGTAGATGTGGTGTGTGTAGTATGAGGGGCTGATATCGATGAGATCGTCGAGAGTGCATCCAATGGCTCTTCGATGTTGCTGGAGAATAGAAATCAAGCGTGTTTCCTGATCAGATGTGAGTCATGAGTTGATAATCACAGGAAACGTCTGATCGAGAAGAGGCTTTAATTCCAAAATCGAGTTTTCAGTAGCAGCGGGTAATTCTGGATGGGTGTCAAGAGCAAGGGAAGGACCTATGGGTGTGTTTAGGTTGAGTTCGGACTCCTCTAATTAGAAATTTTGATCCTCTTATGGTTGATCAGAAATAGTCGGGTTCTCTATGAAGTCGTTAACCACTACTTCAATATCACAAATTTGTTCTATGACTCTGTAATTAATTTCTTGTTGAGCCTTAAAGATGTCGATCTTTAGTGTCTTGCTCCCAAATTTCAATTCGATTTGGCCTTCCTCACAATTGATATTGGCCCTAGCAGTGGCCAGAAAGGGTCTCCCTAATATGATCCGTGTATTCTTCATATTCTCAGCAGCATCCATGTCTAAAACGATGAAATCTACTGGGAAATAGAAATCATGCACCCTAACTATGACATCCTCGAGAATTCCTTTTGGTAACTTAATTGATAGATCTGCTAGTTGTAAAGTCGTTTTAGTCGGTTTAAGTTTAGGTTCCTCGAAGTAGTCTAGTAAGGATGTGGGTATCAAATTTATGGAGGCTCCTAAGTTTAATAAAGCTCGGTCAAATCGTACATCACCGATTTCACAGGAGATCAAAGGGGTGTCTGGGTCTTTTGCGTTAGGTGGGAGTTTGCTCAAAATGATAGAGCTATTTTGCTCTGACAGTACAATCGGATTCCCATCTTTGGTTCGTGGCTTACGCTTAGGTGTACATACGTCTTTCAAAAATCATGCATAAGCCGGTACGTGGTGTATCGCATCCATCAAGGGGATGTTTATATGGACCTGCTCAAAGAACTTAACCACGTCCTCCTCAGGTGCCACAGTTTTGGTTATCCTTTTTCCCTTGGTCAAGGCCTCAGGAAATGGAACTTTAGATGGTTCCTCTAGAATGGATCCAAGTTCTTGATCTGGGATAGAGGTGTCCTGGATAACTATCCTTGGGTTAGGGTTTGTATTACCAGGCTTGGTTTGGCTTGGATAAGGTAGGTCTTGTGTTGTATTGCTAGTGCGGGTGATGGGTTCACTTTAACGAACTAATTATATGCCTAAGTATATTTTGATTATACTTTCTTGGTTCTTAATTTTCAATATCTTAGGTGATAATTAGTATAACCTACATCAATGACGACTTTATATTTATATGCTTAATTCACCTTTCATTACAACATCTTTATAATATTTTATATATGCAAAAGAGATTAAATCAGGTGGACATAGAAATCAATTAAAAACACTAATAGGATTATATTTGTAATTTAACCTTGCAGGTCTCCTTCCAATTGAATGTCCAACGGCGACCAATTTTAGTAAGGGATTTAAAATCCCTTAAATTGCACCGGTGAAGGAGAACAGAAGGGGGAAGAATTTAAAAGGCAAAACCAAGCTGCAGGGAGGGCTCTCGCCTCCATCGTGCTCCTCATGCATGCACCATGGACCAAACGAGCACCACGCAACAGGCATTCTCCAACTCCTCTCAAGCCACTTCGACGGTCGCGCGGTGACAGCGTGTGGCCACACCACTCACAGCTCCATCTCACGCTTACCCACAGTACAGACTGTGCCCACCACCACCAATATCCCCTCTTCCTTTCCTCTCTTTCCTGTTCATCCTCAACCTCCTCCTTTCTTCTCTCGCTGCACCCGAAGGAACCCAAATAACAACCCACCACCGGTTCTCACAGCCACCACCACCAGCCACGTCCCTCACTGCCAACATCGCCCGAACGCTCGCCTTGCTGCCGCTGAGATACCTACGTCAACTGCACGACCTCCAAGCCATTCTCAACCTCCCACCGACATCCGCCTGCCGCCGGCTCCACCCATTCCAACCGGCCATCGCGGCCATCACTCACTGGCGTGCCACCACTGGTACGAAGGCCTCGACTCCGCGCACCTCCCCTGAGCTTCTGGTCGCCCACGAGCCCCTCTCCCGCGCGCACGAGCCATAAACGCAAATCCCCTGTTTCCTCTCCTATTAATAATTACGTTAAATGCCATTCTAGAAAATACTATTCATTTATTTACCTCCTTATTATATTAAGATGGATTTACATGAATGTCCCTCAGGTTTATTTGAATGACGAATAGTGTATTTATCTCTTAACTAATCAAGTATGGGATATTGATTATAGGGAATGGGTTCGGTTTTAATTTTTATTGACGATATTTGTCAGTACTACAATTACGATTCACGTATGCCATAGTGGTGATTTTGCATAAAACCTTCCTATATTCTTAAGTAATTACATAAATGCTAAACTTATGTTGAAAATGAAGAGCAATAACTAATATGCATGCCCACTGAGATTCTCGAATAAACGAAGCACTATGCACTACTTTAATAGGATAATTCCTTCCTATGGGGACGACCTAACTATTTTCGTGGTTAAATTCTGAGAATTAAAATATTTTGAAAGCGATTTTCTACCACGCGATTAAATACGACACGTCATTTTATATTAAAGTTTTCAGCGAAAACGAAGATCGCTCTTTCAAATGGCGCCATTGCCGGGGAGAAAACATGCCTATTAATTTTTTCAGGAATTTTATATTATTTTTATACTATTTTGAAAGCTTTTCTGAATTATTAACTGTGGATCTTTTTCTGTGCAAAAACTCGTAACGAACGCGGCGGATGTGCACGACGGAGGCAATATTTTTGGCGGACCTTGATGCCACCTGGAGGCTAGCAACGGGTGCTTGTGGGCCTTGATCCCACGCACGTAGGCGTACGGAGGGGTCTTTTTCTGATTTAGTCATTAGATCTTAGCTTAGATTTAGTTGAGATTGACTTTAGACATTTAATTTTTGTCTTGTGGACCCTTGTTGGGTATTTTTGGGAACATGTTTCCAGTGTTTCTTTATTTCTTATCGCTCTTGTATGTGGGAGCGTATTTTCAAGAGCGTGTTCCCATTTTATTTAGATTATAGGATTATTCAAATTGTTTGAACTGTATGTTGATTAGTTAGTTAGATTAGGGTTGTTTGCTTATTATTATTTTATAAAAAAAATTCGAACTGCCTGCTAGAAGCTGCATATTTATAGGGTGACCATCTAAGATTGAATGAGCAGCATCTAGTTTTTTTTTTGCATTGAAAACATCCTGCATTGAGAGAGCTGGAGTAAGGTACGTCTTTTCTTGTGCATCAGTTATCTGCACACTCATTGCATTTGGACATAATTAAAAAAGACCATTTAAGATGATTTGAAAATATTAATCAAGTGGTCACATTACTTCTTGAAAAGAAAGAAAAGTATACAGAAAGTGTTTGAATAACGTGACTGCGATTTTCGAAAGGAAAAATCACTTTTCGCGGTGTGATGCACACTTCCTGCACTGAGCACGCACTATAGGCACTGCACTAGGACTTGGACCCTTAAGGCTATAGGCATCGATCTCTTTATCGGTGCAAACTCTCCTATCTCGCTTTGTGACGATAGTATTAACTTTTGCCTGAGTGACTTGATACTCTAAGGAGGGGGACACCCCTTAAAAGAATTCAAGGGTAGTTAAGAGGCACCGCTAATGCAACGCCTCAAAGGAAGGGTTCGCCCTACTTGCATCCCTTGGGTCCATCCTTGGAGTACCTTTTTACTTGAGCATTAGAGAATATCATCGCAACAAAGTGTACGTCTTTAGGGCACTCGAAGGTCAATTTAGGGTGAGTAATTACTTGACAACTTGATTGATCACCAAAAAAGGACTAAAAGTAACCTCAACCTTCTTAACAGTCATTGACCAGAAATTTCAAGCGCCTCATTTCTCTTATACCACTTATGTGGGAACAGAGAAACACTGCCTTGACTATATTTAGCCAAGTTGAAGAGTTGGAAGAGGACTTAAAGAATTTTAAATCAACAAAAGACCTCTTGCCTTGTGTTTGCTTGGTGTGTGCGTGATAGAGCTCTTTAGGAAGTTTTCTGTTTTAATCTATCTAAGTCCTAAGAGAGTTAAAACATTTAATTGAAAGAAATTGACTATCCTTACTCTTATCATTTTAACCAGGATCCCATGCCCCGAGCGTATCCATCCTTTGATGGGTACATTGACAATTCATGGGATCATTCTTATTTCTATCTTGGGAGTACTGGCCCGATAACTCCCACTTTTGAGCAGAGCCTAGGAGCGGGATTTTCCAACCCTGGAATCCCTACTACTATGCAAACACCCAACCCTCCCACCCTTCATAATTTTCCGTATCAAGGTTGGACCAATACTGATGTAAACATGTTTATACTACTTAAGATGTCTATTTATGCATGTTCTTAAGCATAGGATTGCATTACATACTATAAATATTGCATAGCATGCATCATCTTGCATTTAGATTAGTTTGAATAAAATGGAGGTTAATTGTCTCCTTTTATGTTCAGGGACAAGGCAAAATTTTTATGAGGGCCTCGGATCGAAGATCCAACTGTACAGATGTGATCAGGGTGACAATTGGAGTTCAACGACTCCAAGATCGTCCTAATCAGACACATGTAGCATCAGATAGAGATCGAGGAACCCTAGAAGATCAAGGGCCAAGATGGTGTGAATTCGTACTTCATATGACAAATTCGACCGCATGGATGGATCCGAATCGACGATCGCAGCCTAACGGTGCGAAAATCGACTCAATCCGACAACCGTGGCACCATCTACATCATTCAGAAGATGGACGACTAAGATGGCGCCATCTCAACTGCCCAACCGGTTGCTGCACCCGCCGCACCCTCTCTTCTTCATCGCCTCTCCGCCGTTGGATGTTAATCCAACGGCTGTGGATGCGCGCGCACGAAACCTTCCAGCGACATAAAAGCCTTCGTAGCGCGTTGGTCGAACGTGCTTACGAGATATAGAGGCGCACGCCCGATTCCTTGCGAGCAGCTGCTGAGGCATGGTGAGCGGGCGCGATTGACTGCTCGATCGCGATCGAGCAGTCGCACGTGCGTGATAGCGCTCACGCAGTATCGCACGCCTGCGCGTGACGCGCCATCAAACGCAGCGAGCGCGAGTAGAGGAGCTGCAGCAAGGAGCGCTCTCAGCCGTTCAATCGTAAGATTTAAAGAATGTGGAAAGGCATTGAGTGCGGGGAGATGAGTAGGCGGCGCACGTTGCCCATGATGGGGCTTTAGCGACAGTTTTATCCGTCACTAAAGACCCCTGATTTAATGTTTTGAGATTAAAAAGACCAAATTGCCCTCATTCCTTACAACTATAAAAGGAGACCCCCTCTATACGAAAATTTCATCCATTCCTTCTCTTCTCTCCCTCTCTAAAGCTCAAGAGAAGCTTGTCCCACACCCGGGATGCTTCTCAAGAGATAAAGTCCAATTTTCGTCCCCCTTTCGGAAGTGGATCCCACGACGATTATGACGTGCTGCTTCGTTCCCGTTCTTCCCGCTTCGTCCTCTTTCTTCCTGCTCCGTTCCCCTTCTTCCAGGCGTCGTCCCGTCTGGCTCGTCCTCCAAGCGATCGTCGAGGAGGATATCTCTCTCCCCATTCTTTTTACTGCTTTCTAGTGTAGATTTACTGCTTTCTAGAGTAGATTTACTTCTTTCTAGTATAATCATTTTCCCGCTTTCTAGTCGTAATGAGTAGTGTAACAAACAATCTCTTTGATAATGAATTCCATGTTCATTCTACATCTCTTTTTGATTTTTGTTTGTAATATTCTTTCTCTCTCTCTTCTATTGATTGTAAATAGATAGATAGTTTCTAATCAATTATTCTGCTTCGTGAGAAATAAAACAAACGCGTATTTTTAATCAAACGTCCGCTTCCCTGAGTTCGATCCGGGATTTCTATTCTGGTATAAATTTTATTTGTTGAACACAAGTTCTTCGCTTTCATACTATGATGACAGGTTTTCAAAACCAAATACGATAGCGTAGTACTTCATTGCCTCAACATTTTGGCGCCGTTGCCGGGGATTCAACATTTTGGCGCCGTTGCTGGGGAGGCGAAGCTCTTTGATTTTTTTTTGGTATTTTTTTTCAACTCACGAATCATTTATCTCACTTCTCTCCTTTCTTATTGTAATTGCAGGTACTCTTTTGAGATGAGCAAAAATGATAGATTGGAGAAAAGTGCTGTTGAAGGTTCTGTAAGTTATCCCCCACCTCCCACCCATTAGTTTTCATTTCACCACATAATAACACAAACATCAATCAACCTAGGTGTTCTTATAAACTCTAAGGTTAGTTTTGTTTGTTTGTTTGATACTTACACCCGCCTCAACCTCCACATTTAAAAAGAAAATAAAAAAAATCTCACAGAGGTACACAACCTCATCTGATTTTCAAACTCAACCGGTAAACCGATCTTTGGAGCCGGTACACACATCCAAACACATAATTGGGTAGAAATCAGATTAGGTAATCACTTGTGTGCCTAATTAAGTGGTGCAATAGGCCTATTTTTTGAGTTGATTGGCCCACGCCACTTCAATTAAAATCAACTCATTAAGTAGCTGCTGCGTAGGTTCAACTCTTAAGGATTTACCAGGCACTCCATATTCTTTTAAGTTTTAAAGGAAAACATCTTCACCTATGCTTTCAAAACCTGGTGTGCCAACAAAACTTGTTTGAAAATACCTAAAGTTGAATCCTAAAAGCTACTAAGTAAGATTTGAACCCTAAAATTCACCGCATCAAAAATAATCTTACTTGAAAATCATTGGTTGTGCACGCACACACGCATCAATCAATCATTAAGGGTACAACCCAGATAAAGGGCCCATCACATTCCAAAGCACATTCAAACCTAGCCCTAAATAAAATAGAGTAGACATTGGCCTTAAGGATTCGACTCGCTCTTCGGAGCCTAGAACGAGGTTATTTTCGATTAATCTGTTTCTACTGTTCAATCTGATGTCTAGCTAGGGGAGCAGAATCAAACAATCTCCACTGGGGGGTACACTAGGAACCGGAGGCGCAAGCCAAAGGAAGAACCTTCTTCCCAGTCCCCCCTAACTGGTTGGATTGAACAGCCGGAAGTAGATCAAATCGTTTCTCTATCTCAAGATGGGTTCTGGGAGTCTGTAGGTCTTTAGGCTAGCCCACATAAGAACATGTTTGATTGCTTGTATTGCAGGACGCCTTTCTTCCTCTTGTTTCTCATGAATCCTTCCACATATTATATGCATTCCCGCTCTTTCCCTCCTGTTATGAGTTATCCTCAACATGACGATTATCTCAACTCGTACTGTAATCAACCATCAGTTAGTCAGGATAACTCGGATTGGGGATACAGTTCCGGACCTCCGTGTTTAGGGTCTAACCCTGAACACTATGATTGTGATTTCTATCCTTCTCAAAGCCACATCGATTATAGATCACCACCCTATCATGGACAACCTAATATGATCTATAGTCAAGGAGGATACACTGATCCTTACCCATCCTCTGATTACACTGCCTTTAGGTCATCACCACCTTTTGAACAATCTGAAATGACCTATTATCAGGAAGGATATCACGGATCTCAATTTGTTAACTCCTCTGCACTGATCCCAAACCCGCCCAACCCTGAACCAAGTCATTTGGTTCAGGGTAACCAGGTTCAAGATAACATTCTGGCTAACTTGAGAAATATCATACAATCTTTAGAAGTTCAGCCAATACCTTGCATTGAAAGATTAAAGCCCCTGATTGAAATGATTGATGATTTGAACAAGTATTTGTTGGTTTGGCTCCAGGTTGTTAAGGATAAGAACCCGAGTGAGTTTTTACTTGTGAAGTTAGCGAAATTGAGGATGAGATTTGTGGTTGCTTTGGTTCAATCGTGGGATGATTGCCAGGACGAACCCCCTTTAGGAGAGTTAATGTTAGAACTCGCTCAAGCACCTGTCAGGGGGGACACGTGTTACAAGATTGACCAGATTGAATTAGAGCAACCAATTAAGAATGATCTGATTTCTTCTCCTAAAATCCCTGAGTCGGGGTACAATGAAACGTATGTCTTCATGGACCAGAATGTGATGGATGATTTTGAGACATACATTAATACGGATTTTGATTTCTTTGATTTTGATGGTGAAGATTCAAGTTGCGAAGTCTTACGCGAGTTTATAGAACATGATTTCTGTGAGATGATTGGGCCTGAGGAATCTGATAGATCATTTGATAGCTCAATAACTGAGGAAACTGATCTTATTGGGACTTACATTACGGATCCAGAATCGCACTTTCTGGAGGATTCAATCCAATGCCCTGATTGTCAGTTACATCCTATTGAGCTTATCGATGATTCTAGACCCAAGTCAATTCTGATTTAGCCACATCTTTTAGACTTGGAAGTTTCAGACAGGGTGATTAATATGCAGGAGGTCCCAGAATTTGACATTCTGAATGAGGAGGATAGGAGCTGGAAAATTTTGATTTGGGAAGCAAATTCTGGAGGAAATAGAAGATTGAGTTTAAGGGTTCCAATTCATCTAAAACCATTAAACCAGGACCCTTATGACATTTGTACTGAGGATGACCAACCCAAGTACACATTCATTGATTATCTTTTTGATATCTTTGTAACCCGACTTTTTGGTCTTGGGTTGCATCCTCATAAATCGCAGGCTTGACCCCACTTGCATACTGATTTTAGGTTTTGGGTAATTTTTATCCATAACCTTAAATATTCTCAATTATGGGGTATGGGTCTGCACCACAATCTGGTCTACATCTATGGACATCTGCTGGTAGGTCAGAGGTTTCTTCTTTTTATTCTGATTTTGACCTGCACCTGTGAATTCTTTATTTTTCTTCTTTGTATAGTGTGCCTAGCTGAAGGCACTAAATTCAGCACGTATACAATTTTTTTTAGTTTTATCTCAGAGCGGACCCGACATTCACACAATTCAGGTGGTTTCTACTCTATTCCACTCTGTTTTATGTCTTTTTAATATAATGAGGACATTGCATTAGATAGGCATGGGGGGGTGGATATTCATCTCTAAATTTATTCGTCAGCTCCGTAGATTTGTTTTATTTTCTTTTATTTATATATATAAAAAATTTAAATTAGGAAAGAGAACTTGGGTTTAAGAAAATTTTCAATCTTTGGAAATATTACATTAAGATTTGAACACAAAGACCCTTCAGGTCTTCAGACTTAATTAGCCTGTGTATCCATTAAAATGTGGATTTATTTTTCAAGTCCTTGCCATCTTAATTCTATCGTAATTGGAGTAAATAAGTTTGGGTGATATGTGCACGACTTATCAACCCGCCCTCTGATTTGAGGGAATTTTAAGCCTAAAGCATCTACACACTATCTTGTCACTAACTCGTTGTTCGGTGATTTTAACGAAAATTGGGTAGCTAATGAACCTTCTAGGGTGATATGGCTGACAAGTTATCGTGGGTAACGATCCATACCAGTCACTAGACCACTTTCTTTTTGCTGCCTTTAGGTAAATCTTAGACCAGGGAAGCCACCTACTTAAAAAAAGAGAGAGAGAGAGAAAAAGAGAGTCAAAAAGAAAAGAAAAAGAAAATAAAAGAAATAAGCCACACTGCGCCACACGAGTATGGCTGGCAAGTTGTCGGTGGTAACAGCTCATCGACCGGTTGTCTAGAACCTAGCTCAATAAATGCACTGAAAATTCCCAAAACACTTAGAAAGAAGAGAAGTAGAATAAATCAGGGAGATATACATTGGATTCACCCTTGTGTTGACCCCGTAAAAATAAAAGTAGGGAGAAAGCTACCGGTTGTAAAGATACACCTTTAGGCAGAATTCTCTTTTTAAGGTCACTTAGAGGCGTAGAAATCCGAAGTCCGTTATTATTACCGATCAACAAGTCTATCACATTCACAATAAGATGCTTAGAACTTAGGGTTCTCATTAAATCTTGGGTGAGTTGAATGGCCGTAGAAAGCCACTCTTAAACCCTAAAACTCAAAAATCCAAAAAAATTAGAAAAGAAGAAAAAGAGGGAAAGAAAATTTTCTTTGAATAAGGTGAGAGCTTGAGGCGGTCTGCATTTTAGCAGATACCTAGGCACTGTTGTGCCTTTGAAAGTTCAGATCCTAAGTAAACATTTTCTTAATGATTGAAAATAACTCATGCCCAAATAATCCAACCTAATTCTTTTATAAATAGCATGTAGTTTTTGCTAGGGACTAGCGAAAGATAGGCATGGGGGTATGATATAAACATGTTTACACTACTTAAGATGTCTATTTATGCATGTTCTTAAGCATAGGATTGCATTACATATTATAAATATTGCATAGCATGCATCATCTTGCATTTAGATTAGTTTGAATAAAATAGAAATTAATTGTCTCCTTTTATGTTTAAGGATAGGGCAAAATTTTTATCGAGGCCTCAGATCGAAGATCCAACCGTACAGATGTGATCAGGGCGACGATTGGAGTTCAACGACTCCAAGATCGCCCTAATCAGATACATGTAGCATCAGATAGAGATCGAGGAACCTTAGAAGATCAAGGGCCAAGATGGTGTGAATCCATACTTCAGATGACAAATCTAACTGCACGGGTGGATTCGGATCGACGATCGCAGCCTAACGGTGAGAAAATCGACTCAATCTGACAACTGTGGCACCATCTACATCATTTAGAAGATGGGCGACCAAGGTGGCGCCACGTGGCGCCATCTCAGCCGCCCAACTGGCCGCTGCACCCGCCGCACCCTCTCTTCTTCGTCGCCTCTCCACTATTGGATGCGCATCCAACAGCTGTGGATGCGCACGCACGAAACCTTCCTGCGACACAAAAGCTTCGTAGCGCATTGATCGAATGCGCTTACGAGATACAGAGGCGCGCATTCGATTCCTCGCGAGCGGTTGCTGAGGTGCGGTGAGTGGGTGCGATTGACAGCTCGATCGTTATTGAGTGGTTGCATGCGAGCGATAGTGCTTACGCCGTATCTCACGCCCGTGCATGACGTGCCATCAGATGCGACGAGTGCGCATAGAGGAGGTACAGCAAGGAGCGCTCTCTGTCGTTCGATCTCACGATTGAACGGCTGAGATTTAAAGAATGTGGAAAAACATTGAGCGCGGGGAGATGAGCGGGCGGCGCACGTCGCCCACGATGGGGCTTTAGCGACGGTTTTATCCGTCACTAAAGACCCCTGATTTAATGTTTTGAGATTAAAAGGACCAAATTGCCCTCATTCCTTGCAACTATAAAAGGAGACCCCCTCCATACGAAAATTTCATCCCTTCCTTCTCTTCTCTCCCTCTTCAAAGCTCAAGAGAAGCTTGTCCCACACCCGGGATGCTTCTCAAGAGATAAAGTCCAATTTTCGTCTCCCTTTCGGAAGTGGATCTCGCGACGACGACGATGTGCTGCTTCGTTCCCGTTCTTCCCACTTCGTCCTCCTTCCTGCACTGTTCCCCTTCTTCCAAGTGTAGTCCCATCCGGCTCGTCCTCCAAGTAATCGTCGAGGAGGATATCTCTCTCCCCATTCTTTTTACTGCTTTCTAGAGTAGATTTATTGCTTTCTAGTGTAATCATTTTCCCACTTTCTAGTCATAATGAGTAGTGTAACAAACAATCTCTTTGATAACGAATTCCATGTTCATTCTACATCTCTTTTTGATTTTTATTTGTAATATTCTCTCTCTCTCTCTTCTATTTATTGTAAATAGATAGATAGTTTCTAATCAATTATTCTACTTCATGACAAATAAAACAAACGCGTATTTTTAATCAAACGTCTGCCTCCTTGAGTTCGACCTGGGATTTCTATTCCAGTATAAATTTTATTTGTTGAACACGAGTTCTTCGCTTTCATACTACGACGACATGTTTTTCAAAATCAAATACAATAGCGAAGTAACCCGTAGCTTCAACAGATACCCATAGGCAACTGGAGCCTGAGATTGACTATCCTCCCCAATCTGATAGTAGTAGCCTCTCATCTTTTATGATAGAAATGCAAAAACAACAAAAAGAAATGATGGAGTCTATGGGAGAGATGTTGAGGAATAGTTAACAATTGAATAAAGAAATTAGACAGCTTAGCTACGCTCTTTCCAGTAATTCTGATCCCTACCCGTATGACCGTGATAATGAAAATAATTCTGAGGAAACCAATGACAATAAGGATTCCGTTTTGCGTAGCTATCACTTAGACTCTCCTAATGAGACACGACCACTAGAGGAGAACGATTCTAGTAATTATCCACCCAAGCTATATTAGAGTCAAAAGAAAGGGATGATGGTACCTCTTGAGGACCTTGATCCTAATGACAATATTTTCCTTACCCCTGATAACCCAAGTCAAGATCGTATTGTTCATATCACTTCCCCTTTTAATTATCTGGTGGAACCCCATTCTACCCTTAGTGAGCCTAATCCTGACCCTTCACTTAGGGAATCAACACCTACCATCTAACATTCTGAGGATTTAAATGCGTCCAATGAAGGTGACCCTAAGGGAATGGAGGATGAATTGGATCAATTTTGGTCTCAGGGGTACAATGAGTCAATTTTAGAGGAGGATGATAACCCGATGGAGGAACCTGGCCTTAGAATCTGGAGTGAATCACAATGGGATTATGTGTTATTCGAGGACTTACCCCCTGAGGATATAACTAATCTGGTGAAATCCAGATTCCTCCCTTCTTTTGATTTTGAGAGTCATCCTCTGCAAAACCAGGAGTTGATATTGGAAGAGGAAAAACACAATAGTGAGAAGCCTAAGGGAGATTCTTGGGGACAATACACATCAATTAAGGATTTATGCCTCGAGAAGAATAAAGAATTGAGTGATATAGGCTTACTCCAAAACATTAAGACTGATTCTCCTTCAGAAATAATTGACAATACTGAAGCAACTCCTTTCTTTACTAATGAATCACATATACACCCCGACAAAAACTCAAGTGAACCAAAAGAATCCGGGGATGAAATTAATGATAATGATTCAATTGCTTTGACCCTACCATCAAAGAAATTTAATTTGGAGTCCACCATTGATTCACATATACTGGAAGTGAAAATATGACTCCGATCATTAATGATAGGCAGGGTGACTTGAATTTTTCTCCAATAATTGTTAGGGAGAATACACAATCTGAATCGTTGTTGGAATTGGACTCGACACTGACTAAGCCCTCATTGGATCTAATCATTACCTTCCAACACCACAAACAACCCTTCCGCTCCCTAACTAATCCTTGGCTTAGATCTTTGATCACTTACATTCTTTCTGGAGAATATATCAGGCCAGTACATCCTCGGGTAGAATGACGAGTGTGGATTGATGCTTGTACTTTTAGTCTCGCCATTCAAGGGTTGGAAATAATAATGTTTATATCTTTTAAAACCCTTCCTGCTTTGGAGGGCCGTTGTTATCCTCCACTTATTCCGTTTCGGGAGGTCCCTTTTCATATTCCTTTTGTTATCCCTAGACCTCCCCAGGTAGCCTACGAGGTTATTTGCTTTCATGTCTTCTGGCGAGCATTTGGGATAACGTTGCATCATCAGCTCGCCAACATCTATGGCTACGTGTTTTCTAGGCCCGCGCTGTTACGCATATTTTTAGGGCCTAGCTTTTTCTGTCTGAAACCAGACTTACTGGTTCCATATAAGTCTGGCTGCTAACAGAAAATGCAGCGCTTGTTGGGAGGCAACTCAGCATTCTGAATGACACCATCATCAGGTGATTTCCTTCCTTTCTCCCCCTATTTTAATTTTACAATGAGGACATTGTAGGACTTAGGCATGGGGGGTGCATTTTGCATTTTAGGAAGTATTCATGCATTTAGGTCAGCATGTATATATAAAAAAAATTCTTTTCTTGAGCTGAATTGGATAGTCCCTAGCAAAACATCTTTGTCATGGATGTGTCATTAAAGATTTTTCTTCTTAAATTGTTTCTTAAGTTTAGAATCCAGTACATTTACTTCACTTGCACGTAGACTGGGTAATGGATCTTTGAAGAAAACCAATAAGCATTTCTAGTCTATTGAACCCTTGGACAGTTAATAGGGAGTCAGGCATACTATCATCTATTAGATCCACCTCATATTTGTGAGAAGAAAGTAGAGAGATTACTGGTGCGCTAAGTCTAGTGCAAGGACTCTTAAGTTTTGGACAATTAGATAAGGATACCTCAGAGTTAGGTATAGTTTTCGCTCTCTGTTCCAGTGTGCGTACATTGTGTGAATTCCTGAGAGTCACCAAATAAGGCAGATACACAGAGATTGAGTCTTAATAAAGCTATGACTATGGTGGATGGTTACGACCATCCTTCGTAGAAATCTCGGCTGAAGGAGGGTAACATTGTCAAAGATCGAAAATACATTTGTTCTATCTATTCCTTCCCGGTGCCGAAGTAGGCACTTCCACCAAATAAGCCACACAATATCCTCTTGACCATCATCATCCCTAATAATGCCTCATAAATAAAAGTCTGAGTCGTGATATGTTGACTTATAAAGAAAGAAAAAGAAGAAAAAAAAGAAACAATTATATTTAGAAAAATAAAATAAAATAAAAAAAGAGAGAAAAGAAAAAGAAAAGAGTCTAAGTTTATAATTTTATCTTCGTGACGATGTTTCTGAGGTAACAAAAACATTTATCGTGATCCACCAAATATGACTCATACCTACCTTTCAGTATTTTTGATCGCTCGAATACTAGCTGAGGACTCTAACTTAGTTGTAGAGTTATTAGGACTTTAGTTGAAGTGTAAATGCCATGAGAGGCCTCCAAACAATGAGTACATCTGCAGAATCTGGTGAGATATGTGATCTCATAAAAGAAAGAAGAAGAAGAAAAGAGAAAGTGAGTGAGCACAAAGGAACACAAAGAGAGTATAGTTGTTTAGCCTCTCTCCGAGTTGACTTGTTTAATAGTCTAGAGATCTAAAGTCTTTAGTACTAGATTACGTGTAGCACCAAATAAGTGTGTGCCACCAAATACAAATCCATTTAGCTCGATATCTCCTACTTGAGCCAAAAAAGCCGAGGTCAAATTACAGATGATCTTCTGCTTTATCCCCGAGGGAAGAATTACCTATCCCGATAGAATTTTATCAAAGGTTAAGTACAAACTTCAAATGTAAGTTGGCTTTTCACTTGAATCCGTTACTTAGGCTACTATCACTTCACATTAGTCTGGATCTCTAAATTTTTGGAATAAAGAAAGGAGAAATCTCTTAGTTACTTCCATTGTTTTTTGTTAGGGACTAGCAAAACTTAGGCATGGGAGTATTTGATCAGTTCACTTTAACGAACTAATTATATGCCTAACTATATTTCGATTATACTTTCTTGGTTCTTAATTTTCAATATCTTAGGTGATAATTATTATAACCTGCATCAATGATGACTTTATATTTATATGCTTAATTCACCTTTGATTACAACATCTTTATAATATTTTATATATGCAAAAGAGATTAAATCAGGTGGACATAGGAATCAATTAAAAACATTAATCGGATTATATTTGTAATTTAACCTTGCAGGTCTCCTTCCAACTGAACGTCCAATGGCAGCCAATTTTAGTAAGGGATTTAAAATCCCTTAAATTGCATCGATGAAGGAGAACAGAAGGGGGAAGAATTTAAAAGGCAAAACCAAGCTGCAGGGAGGGCTCTTGCCTCCACCGTGCTCCTCATGCGTGCACTATGGACCAAACGAGCACCATTCAACAGGCGTTCTCCAACTCCTCTCAAGCCACTTTGACGGCTGCACGGTGACAGCATGCAACCACACCACTCACAGCTCCATCTCATCCTCACCTACAGTACAGACCGTGCCCACCACCACCAATATCCCCTCTTCCTTTCCTCTCTTTCCTATTCATCCTCAACCTCCTCCTTTCTTCTCCCGCTGCACTCGAAGGAACCCAAACAATAACCCACCACCGGTGCTCACAACCACCATCGCCGGCCACGTCCCTCGCTGCCAACATCGCCCAAACGCTCGCCTTGCTGCCGCCAAGACACCTACGTCAACCGCACGACCTCCAAGCCGTTCTCAACCTCCCACCGACATCCACCCGCTGTTGGCTCCACCCACTCCAACCGGCCATTGCCGGCCATCATTCACCGATGCGCCACCACCGGTACGAAGGCCTTGACTCCGCGCACCTCCCTCGAGCTTCTGGTCGCCGATGAGCCCCTCTCCCGCACGCACGAACACAAATCCCCTGTTTCCTCTCCTATTAATAATTACGTTAAATGCCATTCTAGAAAATACTATTCATTTATTTATCTCCTTATTATATTAAGATGGATTTGCATGAATGACCCTCAGGTTTATTTGAATGACGAATAGTTCATTTATCTCTTAACTATTCAAGTATGGATATTGATTATAGGGAATGCGTTCGATTTTGATTTATATTGACGATATTTGTCAGTATTACGATTACGATTCACGTATGCCATAGTGGTGATTTTGCATATAACCTTCCTATATTCTTAAGTAATTACATAAATGCTAAACTTATGTTGAAAATGAAGTGCAATAACTAGTATGCATGCCCACTGAGATTCCCGAATAAACGAAACACAACACATTACTTTAATAGGCTAATTCCTCCCTGTGGAGACGACCTAACTATTTTCGTGGTTAGATTCTGAGAAGTAAAATGTTTTGAAAAGCGATTTTCTACCACACGATTAAATACAATGACACGTCATTTTATGTTAAAGTTTTCAACGAAAACTAGGATCACTCTTTTAGCGAGTAGTTGTAACGACCCGATTCCTGAATCCCTACGAGACACGAGAATCGGACCGACTTGACTAATCCCAAGACCTAGTTGTCCAACGAGGAAGTAACCAAAAGAGCAGTAAAATAAACCACATTTAGCATGAATATAACTAGCAGTAAGAAAAGGAAATACTACAGTATACACCACCATAGCAGAAGGAAAATAAACATGTACATAACATAAAGTTTCGACAAAGAAAGTACAGGGAGTAACAAAGAAACTACTCACTACAGTGGAAGAAAAGTACAAAAAGTACTACAGGTAACTCTGCTAGACCCTACTAGGCCCAGTGTCCTCTGCAGCCACTGACCCTGACTGCTAAACACCTGGTCCTGAAAAGTAATGAGTGTAACACGTCAGCGAAACGCTGAGTAGAGTGGCAACTAAAAGTTAAAGAAGCAGAAGGGTGCACAGTAGCTGGTATATTTTTACTTTCGTTATTTACGTCTTTCTATTAAATTACTATTGATTTATTTCTCAGATCCTTCTCTTGATCTCGAATGTTCCTCGTGGGAACGATCTTGATTGCAGTCTTTTCCGAAAAGTAGAAGTAACACGTGGTGCTCCCCTGGCCGGGAGAGTCCCCCGTGGTGGTCCTACCCTCAGTCAACCACCCCAAGGTCGCTGACAGACGTAACGGTGACTACGGCACGCGCGATAAGCGCACGGGTAGCTACCCCGCACTGGCACGCGGTCAGTCGTTTCCGTTAACGGATGAGCCCAAAGCATAGCACGGAACCAGTATAGGGCAGAGCCCTCTCAGTAACAGGGGTCCAACCCCTCCACAGTCCGCGCACCCTCGCCTAACTGCCCTGGTTTGCCTAGTGGGCCTAACAAGTCAGTGTAGGAGGCTAGCAGAACCCCGGGGCCCATGGGGTAGCTAGTGCTCTCCATACACTAGTAGCTCTCCTCAGTACTGTGTACGCGAGGGCCAGCAAGTCGGTGTACAGTGGCCAAACCCACCCCAGTCTCAACCTGAGGGTGGCAAGCTCCCCTCTACACTAAGAGGTAATGTGTGCTCTCTCTGGTACCACGTACCCAAGAAACAACACACTTCCACGTTTCACTTTCTCAGTTCCATTCTGTTCTCTTTCTAGGAGTTCTACTCCTAATTCCCCGTAGGGTTCATGTTCTTTTTGGTTTGGCCATTTTAGGTTTCACCGTTCCAGTTTTATGTTCATACAACCCATGTTCTTCATCATATTTCTTCATTCATAACAGGCAACTGTTAAATCAATTTACAGGTAGTTATTATTTCTTTTCCACTTTTCCAAGACTGCAATATTTATATATTCCACTAATTTTCCAGTCCTAGGATTCATGCCGTACCCTAGGATCTATCATTCAATCTAGTTTTCCAGTCCTAGGATTCATGCAATACCCTAGGTTCTATTATTCAATCTAATTTCTCAGTCCTAGGGTTCATGCAATGCCCTAGACTCTATTAATTATTCCACAATTGTAACAAATTTTGTTAAGTAAATTAAAAAGCCACTCTACCAGCGAAAACGGGAGTACTGGGGGCGTGGTCGGCAATCCCACGCGCCTCTACAACCCCCAAGACTGCAACGGAACAGGATCCTAACACAAGATCAATCACAAGGATTTTCTCAGAATGGTATACAATTACTGTAAATGGGTAGAGGAATTTATTCTAGAAAGAACGCAACTTGAAACGCGGAAAATGGACTCCAAACGAGCCCTAAACGGGTCACAAACGACGAAACTGTCCAAGATCAGACGTCTGGAACCTCTTCCAGACATCTTAAAAGGTGGGTCAGGTCGTACCTTAGTTCTGCGTAGTCCTTCAGATGTCCAGAAGCCTGCTGGGACGTCTAGCTTGGTTTCTAGACGTCCGATCGTCACCCCGGACGTCTGGAGGTTCTCTCCGTCATCTGGCACTGCGGCCAAACGTCTGATTCACGTGGGATGGCGACCCTCGCGCCTTCCCGATTAGGACCTGCGCACACAAACATCGGCTCTCAGCACGACGGAACGCAGAAGAAGTCGCGACGGATGGTTGCATGGCCGTACACGCGCAAAAAGGAGAAGATATGAAATATCTTACCTGTCAGACATCTGGACAGTCCTCCAGACGTATGATTCTGGAAAAATTTCCAGAACCAGGGCCCGATTTGCTCTCCGCCCGCGACGCACGACTGCGCCGCGCCCCGTCCGCCTGCTGTCCGAGCCGCAGCAGCCCCTCCGCGACACACCACTCCTGCCGCTCCCCCGCCGGCCGGCTCTAGCTCCCCCGGCAAGCTTGCACCTCCATGGTCGAGCTTCTTCTTCCTCTCGCAACACTCCTTCTTGCACACTCGTCGCGGCCGCTGCTGCCGCTGCTCACTCGCTCGCGCTCTCGCACTGGCAGGGAGAAGGAGAAGAGGAAGGCGGAGGAGATGAGGGTGAGGGAGAGGGCGAGGGTGTCTTATAGGGTAGCTGCGGGAAGAGAGAGAAGGAAAGCGGCGCCTGCAGGGAGAGAAAACGAAGGCTGCGGGTTCAGTCTGCACGCGCACGCGTGTAGACGCGAAGCCGTATGCCGAAAAAATTTATTACCAGACGTCTGGGGCACTTCCCAGACGTCTTAAACTGCTTTTGACGCCCATGATCGTAACAGTAGTCACATAATTTAATCTTTCCTGGTTTTGGTTTGGAGTGGGTAGAAGAGGTGCTTGCTGCTAGTAACTTGTATATGATGTTGAAGCCTTTATCCCGTCTGGTGATGGAGTAGAAGGGGCTTGATAAACAAAGTGAGCTTCGCTCGGATTTGGGTTCATAATGCGCCTTTGGTTCGGCATGTTATTTGGATTAGGCAGAGGTTGTGAAGGAAGAGCACCAGGTTGGCGAGGATTTGCCATCTGGGCAAGTTGATTGTGAACCTCTGTGATCTCGTCTCTGTGCTGTTTTTGCATAGTCACATTTGTCTTCTGAATGTCAGCTAGAGTATGAAAGATAAGAGTCATTTGATCTGTTTGAGTTGGTCCAGATTGATAAGTTGGGTTAGGCCGAGGTTGAGGCGGCTGATATGGATGAGGAGCTTGTGGTCGAGGCGGATATTGAGGTCTCTGATTTTGGTTATTGCCTGACCATGTGAAGTTGGGATGATTATGCCAACCAGGGTTGTAGGTGTTTGAGAATGGGTCATTTTGAATGGCGTTGAGGTCCTCGCAGGTCTGAGGAACCTCGGGAAAATCAGAATATGAGGGTTCAGAGTTCCCCCAACTAAAGTAGGTGGATCCAGAGTTTCCTTTGTAGCCAGAATCAGATGGGGGTGGATATGGGTCCATCCCCTGAGAAGGTCGGTGATAGATGTTGTGCACGGCCTCCCTGCCAGAGGGTGGTTGTGTGTACGGGTTTTGCGCAGGGGTGGCTCACTGCAAATGTCGAGTTAGCTCATCCACCTTCTTCTCAATGATAGAGATCTTGTCCAAATGACTGGCCATCAGTTCCAAGTCGACGAAAGAGAACAGGCCCTGTGTCTCATGTGCTCCCTTTGGATTCGTCAATGCACGTGCATTCATCCGGTCGAACATGCCCATGGATTCATTATTGATGGAGTTCTCGCACATATTCTTGAGAATCTCCTACATGGTGTCTTCGTGTTGGCCCATGATGCTTCCTCTGCAAGTTGTAGTGACGAATAATCTAATATTCC
Source organism: Thalassia testudinum (assembly GCA_037157565.1). Lineage (NCBI taxonomy): Eukaryota > Viridiplantae > Streptophyta > Magnoliopsida > Alismatales > Hydrocharitaceae > Thalassia > Thalassia testudinum. The sequence continues at coordinate 121,691,827 of JAZHRO010000036.1, read as the reverse complement.
TCACGGAGTCCCTAGTAAAAAGACTGGACTTGTTTCCATTTAGGAACTTCGTGATGGGGGCACTTTTGCATAAGATCTAGGAAACGATCCCATGCTTCGTGAAGTGGTTCTCCTGCTTGTTGTGTGAAATGTGTGATATGGTGCCGTAAAGCATTTGTCCGACTAACAGGGAAGAACTTTCTCAGAAACTCGGATTGAAGTTCTGCCCAGGTGTTGATCGGACGCGTTTGGGTTTGGTACCAATGAGCAGCTTTATCCATGAGAGAGAAGGAAAACATTTTCATGAGTAGAATATCTCGATTTTGAGCTTCTGACCCGAAGGTCTAGGCCAAATGCTTAAGTTGTTTGATATATTGGAAAGGATATTCAGAATTATGCCCATGGAATTTGGGAATGGCATGAATCATGTTGGGCTTGAGTTTAGTGTAAGGACCTCCAGCGGGGATTTGTACTTGAGGTTCGATTGCTACCGCAGCGGAATTGTAGTGATTTCGCATCATTGGACGCTGCGGTGGGTTCATAAAGGCCTGGAATGGATCATTGAGGTGCTGGAGTTGATTTTCAAGATTATTTTCTTCTGCGGGTTGTGCCATGATGATGAATGAAGGAGAATCAGGTTCAGATGAATCGGAAGAGATATCAATAGGATTGGGTTGTTGCACAAACAAGGAAGTCGAGGCTTGGCCTCGATGTGAATGAGTGACTAAAGGAGGCCTCAAGGATGGTCTTAGAGACCTCCCGAACATGCACTGATGGAGTAGATGAGAGGTAGAATGTGATGGACCCAATCAAGACACTTAAAAATTTTGGATGACTGTAGAAGTTTGGGGCGGATGATACCCCTTAGTTAGAAAGCCGTTCACCTGAGAATTACCTGGGCAGCCAGAGAGGGAGAGTCTCGCAAAGACCCCTACATGGTAGAGTGCCCTCACGGGTTACTGGGTTTCCCCCATCCGACCTCTCTTGTCACTGATGTTCTAGGTAGACCAGAATAGGGACTTGACCTCTTAAGTCTACCAGTTTTAATTAAGAGTAAGGGTGCTTAAAATTTCACTTTGAACTTTAAGATGTGTTGAGTGCAAAAGTGACCTAATTTGAAGATTGGTTGACCCAAATAAGGTGGGTCAACTTCACCTGTATTGTCCTTGAAAATTTAGGTATCTCTTTTTTTACTGTTCAAATGACTTTAAGAGCCTAATTTTTAGGGTTTTGCTTGAATAGATTAGTTCAATAAAGGTCTAGGCACACATTGTTTGGGGAAATGATTTCTTGATTAAGTGAGTGTGTTTCTAAAAATCCTAAATTGAAATCCTTAATTGGCTCTAATTTAGTCCACTTTAATTTGTCCAAATGTGGTACCTAGGGCTCAAACAAGAATGTGATAGCTCTAGATACCGTAAGCTTTAAGTGGGTGCACAAATCAAGATTTGTTGTTCAAATAAAATGTATCAACTCAGGCAACTCGATGAATTATCTATGGAAAGAATGCAAGTAGTCCTAATTGATTTTCCTTTTATCCTTTTCAGAATGAGGGGCTTAAGGGAGAGTGGTTAGAACTTACCTCCCCTTGGTGTGTTTGTTGTGCAGTTGATCTTCCTTAAATGTATCTTCTCCTGAAACAACCACAGCAAAAGAGATATAGTAAGTTAGAATCTGAATCAGGAATTGCAATCAAGAGTTCTAAATTGCCCGTTGCTCCTCGACAACGGTGCCAAAATGTTCTTCGCGCTAAATCGGTGTTTTAAGAATGTTGCGTTGTAGTATAGCCAAAATAGCACTTAAACAAATAAATTTTATTACTCGAAAAAACTCCGAGGTCGAACACAGGGAACAATATGGAATTTAAATTTCAAGAATTGCAATTTAAATGCAATATAAGTAATTTATAATAAAACTCCAAACAATAATGATATAGAAGTGAAAACAAATGTCAATAGTGCAAAAATAATGGGGTAAAATGGTGATTTGAATCACCAAATACCCCTTACAATTTCTCAACAGTATCAATCAAATAAAGCTTAGCAATATCAGACGGCTTAAATGTCTGATGCTACAATGCATAGCTTTCTTTCTCTTTTCTCAACCTCTTCTTCTTTCTCTGCTGCTGCTCCCTCTTCTCTTCTTCTTTCTCTTCTTTCTCTGCTGCTGCTCCCTCTTCTCTTATTCTTCTTCTGCTCAACCTCTTCTTCTTCTTTTGCTCTTCTCTTTCTTGTCTCTCTTCTTCAGCTATGGTCCTTCTTCTTTCCTTCTTCCTTTCTCTGTTCTCCTTCTTCACACACAGAGGAGGGAGGCTTCTTGAATTTGGCTAAGTGTCAGCCAATGTCTTCTGCAGCAAAACCCTCACCCTACCCCACACAATCTCTCTTTCTCTTTGTGGGTCACGCTCTCCCAAAGCCTTCCACAGTATCGTGTATACAGGTAATCAGACCTAGAGCGTACCCGGGACCAGGGCTGCGGGAGTGGGTTGCAGCCGAGGAGTGCAGGGCTTAGGCGGGTTATCGGGTGAACCGGGTCCGCGGGGGAGATGTCGCAGACGAGGCGCGTGAGGGGGGCGTGCGGGGACCTCACCCCCTGTGCGTGCTGAGGCGATAAGCCTATAGCACAAATATAATTTATGTGATGGCAGGCGCTCCTCAGCAACCGATGTGGGACTATCTGCTCTCGCTTCTTTGCATACGCCTGCAGCTGATGCCTTCATCTAATTTGCGTGCAAGGAACGGTCAACAGCTCCAATTGACCAAGCGAGCATGTTCCTGGACCAAATCCGCTTCGTCTGGAGTCGAAGACCTAGAGCTATCGGCTGGGAAGCAAGCTTCAAGCTTCGGTCGAAGCTTTGTCAATGGGGGTATGACCTGGGACCTGAAAAAGGCGAATACAGTCTTTCGACCTTGTTAGAGAAGCTCAAAAGGACCGTCGGAGTATGGCGGACGTGGTGGAAGTGGTTTCGTGGTGTGGCGCTGTTTGTGTGTGTGGGGTGGAAGCGACAAAGGTTAGAGAACAGTGGGTTGTTCGACGGTGGGTTTGAGTGGGCGAGAGGATGAATGGGGAGAGGGGTTTTGAAGAGTGGATCATGGTGGAGCTTATGGAGGTGATAGTGGTGTGATTCTTGCGGTGGAGCGGCGGTTGGGCGTTGCTGGAGCTTTGCCGGAGTGGAAGAAGACTAAGGGGGAGATGTGTAGTTGACGGTTGCTTTTGAGGGATAGAAGTAGGGAAAAAGGAGGGAAGGACAAGGAATGTTGGAACCTAATCTAAGGACGAAAAGGGTATGACGGTGTCGACTGTGGTTGGCTGGCGTCGTGGACGAAAGGTTCTCCGAGGAGGGGGATGGCGACGACGACGGCGGTAGAAGAGCTCCTGCTGGAATGGCCAAGAGTGGACAAGAGAGGGAAAGAGAATCCGGCCACTAGTTTTGTGGTCAGGCGACGAGAGAGGGCAGAAGGAGTCGTCGGAGCTTGTGGAGCTTTGTAGCCAGAAGAGGAAGGAGGAAAAGGGGATTTCACGGCCGGAATTCAAGCTTAGGGAACTTAGCGAGGTCTGAGGGTCCTTATATAGGGCTTTAGAAAGAGTTTTGATCTTGGAAGCTAAGCTTCCAAGCTAGGAATGCTCATCGAAGTTGGAAGTTTCTTGATACCCAAATTTCTTATGCGTTCGCATGAGAGATTGGGTTGGTTTTAGGGCTTAGGATTAGGTTCAAAAGGAAGGAAATTTCTTAATGAACTTCCCTTTCAAATTTGAAAGGGATTCGTTAAGAAATCAGGGAGTTCTTTCCCTTTTAAGATCGCCGAAGCAAGTAGGAATAGGTTTAATGGCGGTAGGGACCTTTTTGTGAGAACGACGACAAAGTTAGGAGCCTATTTGAAAGGATTTTGAAAGTTAAGGGTAGAAATGAAATTAGATAGGACCAATTTGCAAACTAGGTCAAGACAAATTCATCTTAGGTCCAAATTTTGATAAAAACCTAATTTTGACCTAAGGAATCCAATGGTGAAGTTGGATTTTGGTTTTTACCATGTTTGACTAGGTAATTTATGCAAAAACCTAAATTAGGGTAAATGTTTGTCTGTTGTTCTGTTTTAGGTCAAAACGGGTTCTGATGGTCAAATTGAAGGCTCTAAACTCTAGAGAATATTTTTCTATTATTTTTAGAGGGTTTTGGTAAATTTTATTCTGATCAGAACCTCAGTTTATTAAGTGGGTCTGTTTTTAGGGTTTCAAAAGTCATTTAATTTCTAGAACACGTGCAAACCCTTTTCTGATTGTTCTATCCCACTTGTTATCTTTTTAAGACCAATTGATCTTCATTCAACCCCTGAGAAAATCCATGATTATACTGCATTCATGATGAACTGGTAAAATTGTAATTTTAACCCTAGTTTCTTATTTTTCCTTCAAAATGATTATGCAATGACTTGTGACTCTCTAGCGGTTATGTAGGAGCATTTACTGACTTAATTGGGTCAAAATGAGCTAGTTATGACTCATGATGGTGTTCCCATTAGGTATAAAGTAGCGTGGTTGTATTGAGGTTGAACTACTCTCGTTTTAAATAGTTTATTTAGTGGATTTGATTGACTTTGTCGATCGGGAAATCCTAACTCAAGAGGTTTAGGTGGTGGTTTTTACCCGGGTTGGGTTTCCACCTAAAAATTACTTGTGCCATTGTGTGATTGCTTTTATGAGATTGTTATTTATTTTAATTCCGCATTTTATACGTCATTTATATATCACCCCCCTCCTGCAAGGAATTACATTTGGTATCAGAGAAGGTTCTTGCTTTTTGGTGTAACAACCAGGCAAGAAGATCATGGAGGGAAGCAGCTTTACAATGAGGATTCTAGAGGGGTAGTCTACCACTAGATCGCCATTCTTTGACGGGAATAATTACCCATACTAGAAGCTGCGGATGAAGACGTGACTTCAAGCCAACGACTTCATAATCTGGACTCGATGTGAGACCCCCTTCGACATCCCGGAGAGACCCACCGCGGGATACTCGGAGCAACAGATTCGGGAGCTATCTTTGAATGCGAAGACCATGAATGCCCTCTACTGTGCGCTCAACCCGGAGGAGTTCAATAGAATCTCACAATACGCCACTACATACGAGATCTGGCACAGACTTGAGGTAACTCACGAGAGTACCTCTAAGGTAAAGTCTTCTAAACTCAACTTACTTTCTCAAGAATTTGAATCCTTTTCTATGAAGACTAACGAAACTTTGAGTGAGATGAACACTAGTTCACTCTCATAATAAATAATTTGAAAGCTTTAGGGAAGACCTTCATCAAGGGGGAGCTTCAAGGGAAGCTTCTTCGTTCCCTTGAACCGGAATGGGAGCAGAAGGTTACCGCCATCGAGGAGGCGAACGAGGTGGAGGAGCTCAACATGGAAGATCTCCTAGGCAATCTAATGGCCTACGAGATAAAGCTGAAGTAGAAGAAGGATACATCAGAGCCAAAATCGAAGAAGACCCTCGCATTCAGAGCCACGTCGGATAGCGAGTTAAATTTTGATGATGAAGGTTTTAAATTTTTACTTAAAAAATTTTCCAAGTTTTATAGGGAACCAAAGAAAGAAAAGAAGGAAAAAGATAGCCCGAGACGTTGCTACCACTGCAACGACAAGGGTCATCTTCGACCTAAGTGCCCTCTTCTCAAGAAGGAGAAGGAGAAGAAGTATAAGAAGGCATTCCAAGCAACTTGGGACAACTTGAGCTCAGAGGAAGAAGAAGAAAATCCCGAGAAGAAGAATGAAACCGCTTGCATGGGTTTCATGGCCATGGCAGGAGATAGCGAAAGCGGCTCCGACAATGAGGTAAAATTTGAACTAGAAAATGCATTTGATGAGTTATTTGAAATCAGTAAGTCACTTAAAGTGGAAAACAAAAGCATGAAAAAGAAACTTAGCTTTTTAAAATCTAAAAATGACAGGCTAGAAATAAAACTTAAGGACCTAGAAAGTGTAGTTTACCTGGTAGGAGGGGGTGATGCAATAAATTGCGGAATAAAAATATAACAATCTCACAAAATAAACAATCACACAATATACACAAGTATTTTTAGATGGAAACCCAACCCAGGTGAAAACCACCACCTAACCCTCTCGAGTTAGGATTTTCCGATCAACCAAGTTGATTAAATCCACTAAACGAATCACTTAAACGAGGGTGATTCAACCTCAATTACAACCACACTACAAGTGCGAGGGTAGCATTCCTCAACCCCTTCTCTTCACGAGAAGGATTTTGTCTCTCGATGGAGATGGGAATTCACAATGTGAATACCCAACCAAATAACAGAGTAAAATATAAAGAGTAATCCTATAGAGCCACAAAGATATTCTTAAACTAAGCTTCTATAGGAGTTAGTATGTTTCCCTTTGCAAGAAGTGCGTTGAATTAGTGACGCTGGTGCGTGAACCACGCAACGACGCTCTCGTGAACTTTGGCGGAAGAGTGGGTGCGCAAGTTGATCGATGCTCTCTAGATGTAGAAGTAGGCTTGGAGAGCAAGAGCTTTCTTCTATTTGATCTTCTTCTTCTTGACATAAAAGAGTGGAAGTATGTTCCTTGGTGTGTCTAGGTGTGTCTTTGAGTGACAAGGGTTCTCCTCTATTTATAGAGGCCCTAGGAAGGCTTTGGAAGGCCTTAGAAGGCTTCCATAGCTGTTGGGTACAACCTCCAAGAGAATCAGGCCGGAATCAGGATCAATCATGACTCTGATAGGGTTATCAGACGTTTGATCCTGGCGTCGGACGTCTGGAAAACCAATTTAAGATGTCTGGGAACTAAGTCAAACATCTGATTATAGGCGGGTTTCCTTCCTGACTTGAATCAGATCAAAACAGGGTTCTAGTGAAAGTCCATCAGATGACACACAGGACGTCTGGCATAATGTCTGGAAGTCTGGAAACCTACTTTTCTGCGGGAATGGATTCCCAAGGGATTGCAACAGATAGAAAATCTCTGAGAAGAGATTTTGGGTCAGCCGAGGTAAAACGGTCATGTATCAGATGTCTGGGGTCCTCTACGGACGTTTGATACGAGGCTAACGGTCCTCTACGGACGTCTGATCTTGAGGAGAACACTAATTTAAAATTAGAAGTTTCTAGTTTAAAAATCAAGATGCATATTATAGAAAAAGAAATTGCATGTCTTAGGAAAAATTCTAACAATATTCCTATAGACCCCAAGATGCCACTATATGGTGAGAATGTACAATTGGTGGATAGTAGGCAGTATAGGCAGCTTGTGGGAAAGCTACTATATCTCACTATTACGAGGCCAGACATCTCCTTTGTAGTAGGGAAATTGAGTCAGTTCATGGCCAGGACAACACGCTAGCACCGGGATGCAGCATTGATGGTGCTCAGATACATCAAGAAGGCTCCTGGAAAAGGTTTTCTCCTTTTTAAGGGGTCTTCCATGACCTTGGTTCGATACTCTGATAAGGACTACGCTGGATGTCATGTGGATCGCAAATCCATTTTTGGGTCTACACCTTTCTAGCAGGGAGTTTGATTACATGGAGGAGCAAGAAGTAGAGCACAATTGCAAGATCTAGTGCTGAGTCTAAGTATAGGGCCATGGCTCAGACTACTGTAGAGATGATGTGGATCAGATCTCTGCTTGCTGACTTGCAGATACAATTTTCTAGCCCGATGGAGATGAGATGTGATAATAAAGCAACTACCTTTATTGTTAACAACCTAACATTTCATGAGAGGATGAAGTATGTTGAGGTTGACTGTTACTACACCAGAGACATCATTCAGAAGGGTTGCTTTTTACCACACCAGTCACATCTGAGGAGCGGATTGCTGACATCTTTACCAAGCCCTTAGCAAGATCTCTGTTTGATTTATGTGTATCCCAGTTGAGCACGATAGATATTTATACTCCAGCTTAAGGGGGAGTGTTAGCATATATTTTATATTTCTATGTTTGTTGTTGTATGGCTGTTGGGTTTAGTTTGCTTCTAAGGGACTTTTATGTACTTCCACTATTTCAGTTCTTTCTATATAAGAGAACCTTAGGTTTCTAATAGAATTAAGTCATTTCAACTAATTAATACTATTTTCCTTTTTTTGCATTGTAGGTGAGTTGAGGAGCATGCCTGTAAGTAGTTTATGGGTCCATTGAGGTGTTTGAGCCAATAAAAATCAAGAGATAGGCTTATTTAGACTAAGTGATGGCATATATATAAGGTTTTTGGCAAAAAAAATTAAAATTTTAATGAAATTAGGAGTTGCTTTGTTATAGATTTTAAACATATTCTTAAGAGTTTTCTAGAGCCTCTCAAGTCCATAGAAAAGCCTTAAAACTCTCAACGAAGGACATCATACCTTTCCTCTGAGTCTTCTATGAGCAACCTTGAGTGGTCGTCAGTGCATCTCTCTACCTTCATCTTCTCTCTCACTCTTACAACGTTGCCACGTCTTTCACCTCTTCTTGTTCTTTGTTTTCTTAGTTCTTTATTTTAGTTCCTATTTAACTTCATTATTTTGTAGTCTTTGATTAGTCTATTTTTCTCGAAATTTAGTATATTAATACAAGTTTTTTATTTTTCTATGTATTTTATTTGTTGATTTCTTGCATATGTATTTCATAATTAATATTTATTTTGTTCCATTCATAGTTACGTATACATGTAGTAATTTCATTTCTTATGCTATATGTATTATGTAATTTTTGTAAATCCAAAATTTTCAAAAGTTTTAACCTAGTTTTATGTAGTTTAGCAAAATTTTGTTTGTAAATTTGTTATGGAAAAAAATAAAACTTCTTATATGTTCTAATCCTTTTATTATTGTAATTTAGTCCCTATGTTTTCTTTTGAAATTTACCATGTGCATTCTCAAGGTTATTTTTGCTTAAAAATTAATTAGTATTAATAAAAAAGATGCAGGATCCTCCTAAATCTTCACCAATGTCAAATATGTGTAAAATGAATGGTGAAAGTTCAATTATTGATTGACAAATTTGAAGGTTCAATTATTGTTGTATGCTGGCCAATGTAGTATCACATAGGAAGAAGAATTGGAGTTGGTCTTACCTTATCATCCATACATAACAAATTGGTAAGGTATGTTTAGATAGATGTTTATTTACTTTTAGTAATTTTCATATAATTTTTAGATTTATGAAAAATTATTTATTCACATTTTGGAGTTAGGTCATTATGCTATAAAGTAATTCTTATTATTAGATTGGCATCTTATCTTATTTATAAAGTGTACAAAATTATAAAATTGTGAAAAGATACCAAAAAGTTAGTTTAGGCAGTAATTAGTGACTTGGAACATTTTTGCCTCCTTGTGGATTAAGTTAGACTCTCATTTGCTTGATTTTATCTATTTTTGTGAATTTGAAAATTATTAAATGGTTGCAATGACACTTACAATGATAGATTTATTATTCATGAACCCTTGTGATGAAATAGCTAGGAATGGTTGTGATAACTCCTTAAGTGCCAAACTTGGAAGGGTGGAAAGACAGACCTAGGTTGGTTAAAGGACTATAAGGTCCTATTTAGGATATTAAGGTGTGCCAATGTGGAATGAGGATAAATTAAAGAATTAAGAGAGCTTAGTCTAGATGAGGTAGATGGTCAATCTGGAGTCAAAGGTTCAGTTAGTGAAACCCATATGGAAAAACATAAGATCCTAAAAGGAAATATAGGAATTCGATGATAGGAGAGGCACAAATACCACTGGCATAATTATATAATAATAGAAAGATCTTAATAGTGAAGAAGAGAGAGGCCACCAAAGAAAATGATAGATCACATGGAAACCAATGAAGTAAAAGATGGTCAAACTTAACGAAAGCTAGCGTTGGGATGGGAGTTGAATAAATATTAGATCGAGGAAAACAAATAGATATATTAGATTTTGTTTTCCTTTATTGGTTCACTAACGAGCAATTTGATGTCGTTTTGATTTCATTTCATATAGGAATCCAAGGAGAACCCTGTGCTAGCGCATATAGGCACAACTCATACAATTTAAGCGTGTAGACTCTCATACAATTTTACTAGACATAGCCTAATCAAGTTACCTATAAATTGTTGTGAAGGTGTTAAGACCCTAAAGCAAGCTTCATCTAACAAATTAACATTAGTGACTGGAGGCTACTAACAATAACTAAGTCCCTTTAACCTTGCAACCCCATTTCGTAAGGCAAAAGGCAATTTTCAGAAAAACTAAAGTTAAGTGGAAAACACTTAACATCGATGGACACTTCCAAGGGGAAAATGAACCTTATCTAGAGTTAAGCTAGGCATCTAATGTTAGATATTGGGTACTTAATTTTGGCTTTGAAGCATGTGGCTAATTAATTTCCGAAAAACTAACTTTAGATGCAGGGCATTTGAAGTTGGATGAATGTTTTTTTGCTTAATTTGAAACGTTGTTTTTGTTTGTGGTTATAACATGGGTGGGCATATTTTGCCCATTGCAATGGAGGCTTGGAGAAGGGTTTTGAGCCCCAAAACCCACGTCTATACTCCCTTTAACCAACGTCTAACTTCTTGCACACATTCTGTGCATTCTTCTGCACGTCTTAACCACATTAGAAATTATTGAGAGTTGTTACATTCTTCCTCAAGAAACATACTACAATGTAAGTGCAAGATGAGGCTTAGGATTGCGTTCTCTTGATCTTCGAGTCTTAAAATCCTTTCTACACTTCTCCTCTATAAACAAAGCAGGACAGGGAAGTATTTGTTATTATTTTTAAATAAATATATTTGTTGCACACATCTTCATACCTTCTTTGGGATAAGACATCAGTTCGGGCCATCCTAACCCAACCAAAAGCCCCGCCCAAATAACTCAAGCACAGACTTAGTTTGGGCTGACTTGGGGATAGATTTAGGCCCAAACAATTATTAGATAATTTCTTCAGGACAACATAATTAGAGCTTTGGTCGAAAGTCTGTTAGTAGGTTCTTCTTAATCATGACTAGTATCTGAAGTATTTTTAATATTAATTTTAGGAAAGAATAGACATATATGTTCTACGTCAATATGAATTCGTAACTTCCCATGGTAGTTGGATATTTTAGGTTTGTACTTATTTCTTATTACCCTTAAAACCTACTATAAGCCTCTTAATACCACTTTAGTTTCAAAACCAAGTGTACTTGTGGATAGATTCATTCTTGGAATTATACGACTTTTTGAGGTTTTTTTTTTCTTTTTTGGCAAATGGAGTCTAAGTTTGGTTTATAAAAGTAAAACGTCTCGCTTACCCGTTACAACGACGAGTAATGAAATATTCACTATCACGCAAGGTCGTTGACCCAACCCGGTCCAAAGAGTTTTATGCCACGCTTGGGTTTGGGCTTAGAAAAGAATAATTTGTTGGGCCTTACCTCAATCTCAAGATTAGGGGGAAAAAAAAGGGCTTTGGTTTAAGCCTCCATCAGCTCACGAGCTCGTCTAATGCCCTATCCTTTTGTATTTTTTTAACATAAATTTTTTATTAAAGAGAAGAATCCGACACAAGGGACGTGCTTTACGGGAGAAGGAAAAAAATGGAAAAGCCTCGACCATGGAGGGGGAAAATGCTTCCTAGAACGGGAAATTCAAAAAACAAAAAACAAGATAAAAAATAAAGGAGAATGAAAAAGAAAGCATTCCAAAATCGATAATTAGACAACTTCTAGAAGGAGGACGACCCCACACTCTTAGGAACGACAAGGTATTAGCAAGACGAATTTCGAAGAAACGCATCACGAGATTGACTAGATTGACTAAAAGGTCAAAATCGAACTCGACCGTAATAACATGGGATTACATGTAATCCCATACAAAACAACCTAAACTAAAAAAATAGAAAAAGAAAGGTTTAGACCATCAACATGGTAGGATCAAACCACTTAACAACACAAATAATAGATCGCTACAATAGACGCCCTTGTCGCTGCACACGTCGTACGCGGTGCCCTCATCGACTGGCAACCTTGCTACCCCACCAACTAGCAACATGCTACCTCGACGCCCATTGCCCCAAGAGGCTGCCGGCCATCGTTGCAGCACCCACTAGAGATGGCCCTCACTTGTTACCACCACCGCGACTGGCTACAACGAACGCAGGCAGAGCAATAGCCGCCGCAACCATCGATTGAGTAGCTCGCTCCATTGCTGCCACCATTGCGACCAAGACCAGCTGCTACAAGCACCGATCGTCCATACATGTCATGAAGAGGAACCCATCGGTGAGGATGGAGAGAACCAGAGGGGGGAGAGTAGATCTGGCAAGTGGGGAGGGCTCTGATCAGCCTAAGGCAACTAATTGAAGCCCCATACTGTAGATGTTAGGGTTTGATGCTGAAGAGGAAAAGGAGAAAATACTAACAGAATCTTCTTGCATTTGAAGGATTCTCTATGGGACTTACGACATAGATTCTACGTCTTTACTTCAGTTTTTATTTGTTACAGTATCGAAGGACTCAACCTGTTACTTTCCTTCTCTCCAAGAAAGCAAGGTTCTTTTCGATTTTTGTTTAATTAAGAGGATCTTTTCCACCATAGGTTGAGCTACTCCAAAGTATACCCAGCTAGTGATAACGCGATAGACTTGAGGGCAAAATCATAGGTTGACAGAGCTAAGTATATTTTCTTCCCGTTAAGAGAGTCTTTCGCTCTAACTTGGCTCATTGTAGGCATTACAAATTTACTTGCACAATGCATTATTTTAATTCAGTTTGGAAGCACTGTGAGGTGAAAGATTGATGTAGAGGTGGTTCTCGGTAAAGAGGCAGAGTCCAGTGGCAAAGCCTTAGGTTGAAGGATGGAGGAAGAGGACGAAGTAAAAATAAAGTCGAAAAACTTACCGGGATCTTTTCATAAAAGAACTTCACTTTTGATCAACGGCGTACGTGTAACCAATTCAACATTTTCAAGGTATCCACGTAAAAAGGAAGAAGGCTGTAGTGTCCCCATATAATCACACAAAAGAAATTTATAGAAACAACTATATAAAATCCAAAAAAAGAGAGAGAAATGTAAAGTCAAGGCCTTTTTCAAGGTCACATTCCATGCTTCCCCTTACAAAAAAGGGAGGCACATGTGCTACGAATCGAAAGATTAAGATGACTTACTTAAATTCCTTCTATATGTAAGGTACGATTTATATTGTCCCTTCATACATTTGACATAAAAAATTACAATAATAATGAAAACATTTTAAAAGAAAATCATAAATACACCAATGTGAGGATAGAGAGAATACTACGGTTCATGTTAATTTTTTTCTCCTTGCTATCCTTTGTCATTATTCCTTAACTCCAACTAACTCTAAAATGATAAAATATATTTTATTTTCTTCAATTTTTACATCCATCCTTAGATGTCCTTTTCCCCCATCTCATCCTAATCCCAAGTAACTATGATATTTTTTATTTCTTTTTTCGTAGAGGCTACAAATGAGGGGTTAAGAGGTAGGAATTTATACCCCCACCATCCTATTCATCTACTTACATTACATATATATATATATATATATATACTATAAAAATGATTTTACTTTAACCTATTGCAAGAATATATTGGTAGTATTATAATTTTTTCTTTGAACATATTATAAGTATATATAGACACTAGGTTTACCTTAGAGAAAATTTCAACTTCAAAAGAAAAAAGATAGAATCAAATTATTATGGTCTGATTTTAAAATAATATGATGAACAACTATCCACCGGTAACAAACTTAAAAAACATATATAAAATAAAAAATTATTTAAAAATTTAACATAAATGAGTTGATAAATAAATTTAATATCCAGAAAGAAAGCATGACTCTATATATATAAAGGTAATAATCAATTTTACACTACATTCTAATTATCTCCTTTGAAGAATGCATATTTTTAATTTATTAGGTTATATATATATTTTAATAATCATGTAACATGAGCCTTTACCTTTTTTTTTTTAATTACCATAATATTAGATTTTCTATTTTTACACAATTAATTATTTTCGTATCCCAAACCCTAATTCTTTCTTGGTAGAGGGTACAAATGAGGGGTTAAGAGGCAAGAATTTATATCTCACAATTCCATCCATTTACTTACATTACATATATAAATACTATAAAAATAATTTTACTTTAATCTATTGCAAGAATATGTTGATTGTATTATAATTTTTTCTTTGAACATATTGTATGTATGTATAGAAATTTATCTTAAAAAAAATTTCAACTTCAAAAAAAAAAAGAAATGAATTATTATGTTCAAATTTTAAAATAATATGTTGAACAACTATCCACTAATAAAAAAATTTAAAAAATATATATAAACAAAAATTTAATAGGAATGAGTTGGTAAATAAATTTAATACCCCGAAGGAAAGTATGACTCTACACCTTTAGCTTTTTCTTTTTTCTTTTTTTAATATAATTAGTTATTTTCGTAACGCAAGCACCAAAACCCCTCACCCCACCTCCACAGATTTTCTGGTCCCGCCTTTCCTTAAGTATTGCTGAAAAAAACGAAAAAGAAGCACCAAAATGGCCCTAAAGCTCTCCGAGATGGGCTGTGGCTAATCTCGCAGACGAAGACCCAGTCGTCGTCCTCGTCGATAACGACGACAACATCACTACCACTCTCTCAACCAATCCTCCTCCGTCCTCAACCGTCCATCCTCACCAGAAGAAGGAAGGAAAGGAATAGGCCGTTCTACTTGTACCATTCCTCTCTCCTCGTCGGATGTGGCCCCCGGAGCCGCCGTCGGGACCTCCTCCTCCTACTCCAGGGAAGAGGAAGAAATGGACGGAGGTGGAGGAGAGGACCCTCCTGGACAAGTACGCGGAGATGTCGGCGGACGGCTCCCTGACGCGCCTCCGCACGCGAGAGAGGCGGTTCCGACCCATCGCCTCCCACGTGAACTCCCTCCACCACCTCGTCGACCCTTCCGCCTTCCCCTTCCTCTGGTCCTGGAAGGACGCCTCCACCAAGGTTCAGAACATGCGCCACCAGTACTCCCACGTCAAGCACAAGCTCCTCCTCCTCCACTCCTCCGGCTCCGACACCCCCCTCGACCCCCTCTCCCTCTGGCCCAACTTCAACCGCTACCGCGACGTCTTCGGCGACACCCCCTCCGAGGCCGAAGACGACGACGACGACGACGAGAACAACAAGAAGAAGAATACGAAGACACCACCCTCCCCGGAGAGATCGAGGGGGCGAAACGTGAGGAAGAGGACGACGAGGAGGAAGGCGTGGGCGGTGGTGAGGGAGCAGATAGAGGCGCTGAGGGAGAGGGAGGAGCGGCTGGCGGAGGCCGAGGGGAGGGAGAGGGCGAGGAGTAGGAGGAGGAGGGAGGAGGAGAGGGAGTGGGAGGAGCAGATGGAGAGGAGGAGGGCCGACTGGAGAAGGAGGATGGAGGGGGCGATGACGCAGCACCGCGCCGAGATGGAGGAGATGCGCGCCAGGGCGCTGCACGACCAGCAGGCCCTCCTCGGCCAGCTCCTCGCCGTCGCCGTGCAGTGGTGCGGCGGCGCCGCGGGATTCGCCCCGGGGGACGCGGGGTATCATCATCATCATCATCATCATCAGCAGCAGCAGCAGCAGCAGCAGCAGCAGCATCATCAGCAGCAGCAGCATCAGGCATGTTGCTTCTCGCAGATGGGGGTGCAGCAGGAGGAGGGTTTTAACCATGTGGAGGGGGGGATGGAGCATGGGGAGGACAGGGTGGGAGGTGGGGATAGTCAGGAGGAGGGTGACCAGTTCATTGTGGATGATGACGATGACGATGATGCTGCTGCTGCTGCCTGAAAAAAATGTGAACATGGATTGGAGGATTTTGGTGGTGGTATGGTATGTCTGTGCTCTTTTGATATCTCTCTCACTCTCTTTATGTATATTGTATTGATTTCTGTGGTTGCTGTTGTTTCCCTGGCAAGTCTTGTCTTGGCTTGGCTTCCCCATTGTAGTGGTAGTGATTGCAATTGTAGAAATTGATGCCTATGCAATGTGATTCTAGCATGAGTTAGCTTTTTGTTGGTTGCCTTTGTGGGGAAAATGTGGTGTAGATAGGCTGTGTTCTTTCTTTTTTGTGATCTATGACAAGTTTTTGTGATCCTTGATGAGAGGAACCACAGAAGTGTGAAGTGGGTTGTTTCCACATGGGGTTTATACAAGGATGGGACATGGATGGAAATTCCCCAAACAAAATTCTTGTTTACTCACCACATGATCCTTGTACCTACCGCCAAGTGGATTGTGTACTCTTCCAAGCTGAAATCTTCACAATGGTGCTCTGCCACCCCAAAGGTGTCAATGATCCTTGATGGATGATGGATCAGCAAAAACCCTGTGTATCCTCACCCCTTTGCAACCAATATATTGACACATCGCCCGACATCCCACTCCCATCTGTCTTTTAGCAAAGAATCATGGCAGTGCTGCAAAAGACCTCTTAGGATTTGAAGTGAATCATCCCCCTAAGAAGATAATGTGAGCACAAAATTGGGTCCCAAGACCCCTCCTCAAGGCATCAATTTTGGGAGGGGGCGCTGCAACAGGCACCTCTTATAAACAAAGTAGACGTTTTCATATCCCTCCAAGCAGATTGCACATGGATCTAAGGTTCTCACTATAGGTGTATTGTTGTAAGCTATCATTTCCTCAACTTGATGAATCAAAAAGATATCTGTGATGATTTCGGAGAAGCGCAGCGGATTCATGGGCGTGTGGAAGGCCCACGCGTGGAGATGAAGGGATCGGCTGTTACTGTTTATGTTGAACGGTATGGTTACTGTTCATGTGAATAGTAACACAGAGAGAGAGAGAGAGAGAGAGAGAGAGAGAGAGAGAGAGAGAGAGAGAGAGAGATTGTGGAAATATTGTTGTATTCAACTCAACTTCAAAACAAATAATTGTTGATCTCTATATAAAGAGATATACTCCTAAAACAACTCTCAATCAAATAAAATTAAATCCTAACAATCAATCAATTAACTAATCCTAAATTATCTCATTCTTAAAGTGGATTCCTATTAATTAAAACAAATTGCCACACTTGACACAAAACTTGGCATGCAAGCTACCACTTATTTTCCTAGATAGGCCACACGGCCTTGACTCCTAGACTGATTAGACTGCCACGTAGCACTGCCACATGGCCATTGTGTCATGTTACAGTGTCACATGGTTTCTTCATTCTTCACACTCCCCCTCAAGTTGAGTTTGGGAGAATGATGACTTGCTCTTCAACTTTGTGAGGCTAGATGCCACACCATTTGCATCTTGTTTGAATCTTTGATAAATGAACTTCTTAGATCAACTGCTAGCCTTTTTGCAACCTAAAAAGTTGTTGCTCTTTTTGCCGACCTCAGAAGTTGTTGTGATGACTATAGGTGTTTCTTCTTTACTTCGAGATAGTGTTCGATTTTCTTGAACTAATAGGAAGATGGGCGATCCGCTCCATGATATTTGACAATTTTTTTTTTTTTGGGAAAATCTCCTCTTTTGAAGGTGAGTAAAAAATCGGATATAGAGTGTCCATTGAAAAAGCATGAAGATTTTAACCGTATCATAACTCAATAAATCTCCTCTTCCCTTTTTTAGGCCTTGAGCTATGCCATTTTCACTTTTGAAGAACAAGCTTTCCTCTACTTGTGCGCTCCATGTAAGGTGCTGGATGTATGAGGGAACCAACTCGTTGGAGTCCCCTTCTTGTCTCCTTGAGCCTTGCGTAAGGCATCAAGATCTTTCAAGGAGTTCTTTAAGTGGAGAAGCACAACGGGCTCTTGGGCACGTGGAAGGCCCACTTGTGGAGATGAAGGGATCGATTGTTATTGTTCACATTGAACGATATGGTTATTGTTCACGTGAATAGTAATAGATAGCAAAGAGAGAGAGAGGGGAGGAGTTGAGAGAGATTGTGGAAATATTGTTGTATTCAACTCAACTTCAAAACAAATAATTGTTTTTCTCTATATAAAGAGATATACTTTTAAAACAACTTTCAGTCAAATCAAATCAAATCCTAACCACCAATCAATCAACTAATCCTAAATTATCTCATTCCTAAATTGGATTCCTATTGTTTAATACAAATTGCCACACGTGGCACAAAACTTGGCATGTAAGCCACCACTTAGTTTCCTAAATAGGCCACACAACCTTGACTCCCAAACTTACTGGACTGCCAGGTGGCTGATGTGCCATGCTTCTTCATTCTACACAGTATCAAAAGAAGAGGATCTATTTATTTACAACTTATCATCACAGCTTTGCCACCCTGACTTATTGGAACATGACCGGGTATTTCTTTTCCCCCAGAAGGGTATGATCGAGGAATAAACAGTTCAAATCCTTTCGGTGAAATTAACAAAAAAAAAGGTAACTCCTCTTCTTAAATCTACCCTCACCCTGCAAATTTGGTTAATATCATCTTTCTTGAAACACTAAACAAATACATTGACCTTCAAATGCAACTTACGCATTTCTGTGTGTGTTTTGGGGTTGGGGGTGGGAAGGGTTGTGTGTCCTTTGGTAATTTAACCCTGTTTGTGTTCAATATATGGAAAAAGATGCTACCTAATGTGAGAAAGCACTCCATAGAATCTGTTTCAGTTCAGGCTCTTGATGTGGACTTGAGATTTGCCCATTGTGGTAGTTGGTTTGTGCACATTCCATATACAATTTGTCTCCTTTACTTGTTTTTGCCAAAATATGCCATCTATTTGATGCCCTTATGAGGAAAGAACAATGCTCGAACCTTGCCTATACACCCCCCACCCCCCAAAATAAATAAATAAATAAATAAATAAAAGCTCTGCAAAATCATATCCGATTCTGTTGTAAACAGACCAGGGGGTAGGGTGGTAATCATTAATTTTGAGTGGTCATCCACTCATCCTTCTTCTTATCAAAAAAGCAAGGGGGGTTGGGGAATGATCATTATTTTCAAGTGATCATTCTTTTTCTTTTCAGACAAAGGGGGTTGTTCTATGTTCCCATCCCCTGGTCAATCTATATGCATTCAAAAGAGTCGAAGACCCTAGCATCCATCCATGGCTTTGTGCTACAAGGGTTACTTTTATTTTTTTGCTTTTGTTTTTCCCCCTTCCAACTAAGCACACGGAAACAAATTTGCTGCTCGGTCCTCCATCCTCATGTCCTAAGCATAGGTCCTAAATGTTCTCAAGGAAAGCTAAGGTATCATCCTCTGTTCGATGTGTTTGTGTAGATAGTGATGGAAGTAATTAATTGCATTTTCATACTTCGTATTAACAATGAATTATGAATTATAAGTGAGAAACTTTCAGGAGCGATCTTAAGGTCACACTCAGAAGCATGAAAAAATGTTGCATCTGGTGATGATTGATGAGCTGTTTTTTCTCCTTTCTTTTCTCCTTCCCTAATTTTCTTTTGGAAGGAGCATGCTTGGGAAGATACTCACTTAGGTGGTGGTTTGTGACTGAAATAGGGGATGTTATCACAGAAAGCTACAGATAGGCCTTCTTTCTTTTCTGCCAATTTCAGGTATGCTATCCTCCGCTTGAGTCATACCAGCATAGTGATGGAATCTACTTATGCATACGAACGGGCACTGTTTCCCGTATGGTTACCAACATTGCGGCATACGAAGGGCATCTGAGAGGGCCCTGGCACCTATTAATGAAGTTAAATGCCCAGCCAGGCATGGCTCTGCCATAGATTGAATACCCCACAGTTAATGCATCATGGCGTAGCTTTCCCATAGATGAATCATCCAGATTTGATGCGTAATGGAATATGATGTGTAGCCATGGTTGGTGTCACTGTCTAGTGTTTACAGGAACCATCTTCATGGTAACAGCAGATTCATATCGGACCACACCTTCGGTAAGGGTTTAGCTCGAACTGAGAGTGAGCAGTAGAGTGGAGTTGCTGCAATGAATCTTCATCATGTTTGATCAGCTAGCGCGATTGAAAAAGTAAAAGAGAGGTTGGTCAACCAGATCTGAACCTGGAACACTTTCATAGAAGCAGAGATGATTTAGCCTCCTTTAGTGGCTGATGTTTCACTGAAGTCCCTGAAAATTGCTGCTTTTAATGCGAAGTTGCCAATTTTTGGTCCTGTAGGGAGCATCACTGTTTGCCCATTTATTTCCGGCAATCACTGAGGATGGCTTGGAATCAGTCGGTTGTTCATATCAAATGTCCAAGCATCTAATTCTCATTCGCTTTCTTTTGTTCATTTCTCTTGATTGCTGGTGAAAGATGGTGATTAAAGAGAGAGAAATGCCAAAAGGTAAAAGAAAGGCCCGTAGGGCTATAATAGTTCAGTTAAACTACCACAAGATCAAGAAATAAAAGTCTAGGAAAGAAATTTAGTACAACGTCCAAAAATAAAGTAGAGCCATCAAGGAGTCTTTGAACCGTTTAGGAAAAAATGTTGAAGGTCTTCATATGGTTGCCTTTGAGATTTAGAGGTCTCTAATTTTCTTTAAGAGTTGCAAAAAAGATAACAATGAGAGTTTAAAAGGTCACGATTATTTTTTAGTAGATCTGTTTCGTAATAATCTATAAGAAAATTTTTTATGGGCTACGAGTTGAAGCATGATTGTTTTTGATATTGTCAAAGATCCTCGCACAATGCTCTTTCTAAACAAATAAAAAATGTAGTAACTAATATGGAAAGAATAATAGGTATCTCGTCAAGTAGGGGCGAGCGAGCATAATTTTTACGAATCAGCTAAGGGTGATCTTGAACTTGTTTAAATGTAAGCCCTTTAAAAGGTTGTAGATAAAAATGCAAGAAGTGAAAAGATGATTAATAGATTCTTCGTCTTTTTTACAAAGGGGACGTGTAAATGATAGTCCCTTGCTTTTAAGCAGTCTTGTATAGGGAATTTTTCTTCGAGAAGGAGCCAGGTAAATTAGAGACTCTTGATTGAAAGGGCTCAAGATAGGTTTATAAAAAGGAGAGGTAAGTCCTCCAAAGGCTAGAATATTATAAGCTTGCTTGGTTAGAACTTATTATTTTGCTCCAACTCAAGGTTAGGTTATCACTTGAATTGGGGAGGGAAATATTTTCAACACTTTATCTAAGGTATTCATTTCCTCAAGTAGGCTATTATCAGTACTTTTGATAAACTGTTTGAACCAATTGTTTTTAGCTTCCAGAGTTTTCAGGGTTTGTTTGATGTTAACCTCTTTATTGGTTGCTAATTTATATAGGTTGGGGCAGGTTAGAGAGAGAGGAGAATTGGATGTGGATTTCCAGTGCCAAAGGGGTAAGGATTCTCTATTACCTAGGGTGCAGTACTGAGAGGAGTAGAAATTCTTTGGCCTTTAGAATGCCTTTCCAAAAGAGAGAGAAATTAGAATTTAAAATGGAAAGTTGACATAATACAATTGTTTATTGTTTATTTTCCCCCATGGGAAAAGGATACCGACAGTTGAAATCATGTACTTGTCAAAGTCGAGGGGATACATTGAAATCAATGCGAAAGTTGGGGAACTTGCATTGTCTACATAGACATTATTTTCTGTTAAATCAATAGATGACTTAACAGCGATTTTCTATCTGGTATGGGTCAGCGACTACCTTAGTAGTAGTGTGGAGGATGACCGATATTACACGTTTAAAAGGTGCTTTCAAGTTTCAAGACCCGTTCTCAAAAGGCTTCCTCTGTAAGAAACAAAAAAAACCTTTCGTAAATGTAGTGTTGTATTTTGAGTTATGGTGTCTAATCTTGGGTGGTGAAGGTTCCTTTGTATTAGAAGATTGAGGTAGTGTTAAAATAGATTTTTAATTAGGTGTTGGGTAATACTTGGGTTTTTTTGAATGTGGGATAAAATAAGGTAGGAGTAAGTTAGTGTGGAATAAGTGGAGATGGAAGTTTATTTAGTTGGTAAAATAAGTGGGAGATAAAATGATTTGTGTTTGATGTGATTTTAGTAGGTATTTATTTAATATTAAAGTAAAAGTAAAAAGTACAATGAGTATTTATTTAATATTAAAAATAAGAAGAAAAGATATTAATAAAAATTTATTTAACATTAAAAATTAAAATAAAAATTATTATAATTTAATAAAAAAACTTTCAAAAAAAAAAGTACAACAAAAGTTGAAAGAGGAGACATCCTCAAACTAACCCCCATCCAAACGGGGCCTTATTTCCATCACGTAAAGTGCAAGAGAAAGGTGCCGTCCACTGTGATGGGAATCAATGTCGGATCGGCGGAACTCTGCAAGTTATATAAAGTTTTGAGCCTAAACCCTAACATCTTTAATTTGAATAAAGATTGCATTTGCCGGGAAGATCACGCTACGAAGTCAAACTAGCTGGTAAAATAAATATTGTCATTTAAATCGGAGATCATAAATGCAGAAATCAGAAAGAAAACTTGCCTAATTAAAAGTCAAGCTTATGCCCAATTGAAGCGCCACATTATGGCTGCATTGCCAAATAATTAAATCGAACATTTTCATGCTTGTGGTTCCTAAAGAATTCATCCAAGACGAACTTCACATCTCAGTTCTAGGAATATAAACAAACTAAACCCGACCATGGGCATGGATATGTCTGAACGAAAATGATTCAAGTCTATTCCATCATATTACACTTTCTCAAGATTGAGACATAGGTTGGAGGACTTCGGACGGGCCCTTTTCTCGAGTCTTGATCATTGTAGGGGACTGTTTATATAGCTTTCCAAACACAACACTTTGGTTAATATGATGGTCACTGCATCTATTGACATGTGATTTATAAATATAGAATTGAGTTCTTGTGGATAGGTGCTTTTTCGTTAATCATGAAAAGGAATGGTTGCTTCTATCACTAATTGGAAAAATACCAAATTCTCCGTTTGGGTGCTCTCATTGTAGTATAAATTGAAGAAATTGGTATGTAAAAGCCCTTGAAGTTCAAAATGGTGAAGCAAACAACCCATGGATAGTGTCATGCTGGAGTGTTATGGATGGCACAGGTTAATGCCATAAACTTTGATCACGTTCTCCACCATTTGCCCTAGACATTGCATTATGATGTGAATATTTTATCTTTCCAATACATTAATGATTATGGTAACCTCCCTTAATACCTACTGGCATGTCAAAGTGCAGTTGGTCATGGATATTGTAAGATGTCGCTATTTTTACAATTAAGAGCATTTAAATGTAATAAGAATGTACTAAAAAAAAAAATTAAGGTGACAATTATTTAACGTCATCGTAAGTGAAATAAACATCGTTATAAATTTTTGTAGATGTTAAAAAAATATAACTATAAACGTCTCCTTAGGTATGTCATCTTACATCTATATTGACGTTAAAAATCAAACGTCACTTAAAATAATTTTACTGACGTTATATAAACGTCACCTATAACATCTAAGGTGACGTTTAAACGTTTCTTAAAAGTTTTATTACGTAATCGAACGTATGCAAATGTTGTTTTAGATATCTTTTAACGACATTAAAACGTTACCAAAAAATAACTACGAAAATATTTAAACGTCATCATATCTTTTGTAAGATAACATTTAAACGTTACATTAAGTAATTTTAACATGTTTAAAAGTCGCTTTAACTTTTCTTTAAGTTTCTAAAAAATCTTTAGCGACGTTTAAATGTCTCCTTATGTATTTTACTGTGATGTTTAAATGTTACTTTATATTACTTTTAAAGACGTTTAAATGTCATCTTATATAACTTTTAACAACGTTTAAATGTCTTCTTACGTATTCTATATTGACGTTTAAATGTTACCTCATGTACCTTTTGAAAACATTTAAACGTCATTTTATATCCCTTTTAGTGATGTTAAAACGTCACCTTATTTATCCTACTATAACATTTAAGTATCATTTTAGATAACGTTTACTGATGCTTAAATGTCATCTTATGTAACTTTTAATTACGTTTAAATGTCCTCTTACCTATTCTTTATTAACATTTAAATGTTATCTTACGTAACTTTTGAAGATATTTAAACGTCAGGTTAGATTCCTTTTAGTGACGTTAAAATGTTACTTTAGTTATCATATTATGATTTTAAGTGTCATTTTAGGTAATTTTCACTGACGCTTAAATGCCACCTTATTTAACTTTTAACAACATTTAAACGTCATCTTATGTATTTTATATTGACGTTTAAATGTTACCTTATGTATCTTTCGAAGATATTTAAACATTATGTTATATCTCTTTTAATAATGTTAAAATGTCATCTTATTTATCCTACTATAATGTTTAAGCGTTATTTTAGGTAACTTTCACTGACGTTTAAATGTCATCTTATATAATTTTTAATAACGTTTAAACGTCCTCTTGCATATGGTATATTGGCATTTAAATGTTACCTCAGGTAACTTTTGAAAATATTTAAACGTCATGTTATATCCCTTTTAGTGACGTAAAAATGTTAGAGTAGTTTTCATATTATGACATTTAAGCGTCATTTTAGGTTACTTTCATCGATACTTAAATGTCACCTTATGTAACTTTTAACAACGTTTAAATGTTATCTTATATATTTTATACCGACGTTTAAATGCTACCTTTCGTGCTATTTGAAGGCATTTAAACATCATGGTATATCCCTTTTAATGACGTTTAAACGTCACCTTATTTATTATAATATGACGTTTAAGCGTCATTTTAGGTAACTATCATCGATGCTTAAACATCACCTTATGTAATTTTTAACGACGTTTAAACATCTCTTATGTGTTTTATATTAATGTTTAAATATTAACTTAATGACGTTAAAATGTGATCTTAATTTAAGGATGTTAAAAATGTGTAATTACTGTGATGTTTGAATTTTAATTTATATTATTTTAAATGACATTTAAATAGCTCATAATATGCTTTACTATAATACTTAAATGTTACTTTAACTAGCTTTAAAAGAAACTTAAGTATCATTTTATGCTCTAAAAGAGAGATGATATTAATTGCAGATGATTTGAGACCACCGATGATAGATTAGACCATACAGATCTGATCAGGATGACGACAGGAGTCCAGTGCTTCCGGAATCGTCTTGATCAGACATTCGTAGCGTCATATACAGCCCGTAGAAGAACAAAGGCCAAGGAGCAAGATAGCAAGGATCCAAACCTCAGATGTCAAATCCAACTGCACAGATGGATCTAGAACGGCGATCGCATTCCAACGGTACAAAAATCGGCACAATTGGAGCCCTATAGCATCAACTACAAAGGTGAGAAGATGAATGGTCCGGATGGTGCCATGTGGCACCATCCCAACGATCCACCACTGCGCCCCCAATCACTGAAGGAAAAACATGGGCTGTTGGATCGTCATCCAACGACTATGAAGAGGCCACGTCACCCTTCCCATCGTGCCTAATCAAAGAAGAGATTGTCTCAGCTATTGGATTTCCATCCAACGGCTAAGGACAGTTGAGTGGCAAAAGAGAACCGCGACCATCCGTGCACGTAGCGCAGCGGAGAGCACGCTCACGCAAGAGAGAGGGGCGAGCATTCAAATCGCGCCCAACGTGAAATCAAGGGGGCGGTGTGCTTGTGCGAAATCAAACCATGCGATGGAGATCGAAGGGCGTGGACACAGTTGCGTGGCGCGTGTAGGTGCGTTGGATGAGGCGGCGCAGATGCATGTGTGGTTGGACGCTCAAACTAATGCCTCGCCACACGCGGGCTCTTAAGGCAGTGTGACGCTAAATCTGAGCCATCTGATTGAATGGGTGAATTTGAAAGCGTGCGTACACGCGTGTGATGGGCGAGAAGAGGCACTGTGGCGCATGTTTTAGGCCGTCTAATCGTAAGATTGGACATCTGAGATCTAGAGCGTGCGCGAGCATGAGGAGCGACGCGGATAGGATCGGGAGTCTCACAGGTTGCTACGTGTCAGCAGCAGATTAAATCCGTGCGTTTAAGGCACGGAGGGTTATTTTGAGGTGTGATCTGATTCGTTGATGTCTCGATCGACGAATCTGATCGCACCTAAGTTGTTGCATGATAAACGCTAGTGTATCATCGTTCTTATGCATTAAAACAAACCTAGCTCTTAAGATTTTGCTCCGCAAACTGGTTTTTGGGTTGCATTTAGGCATTAATTAGGTTAGGCATGCATTGCATTTTTTATTGTGTTTTTGATGTGTTTTTGTGAGTGTTAAGGATAAACAAATTGTCAGATCCCTAGAACTCTAGCACTCAGGAAGGCAACTGGTGAAGAAGCTTAAACCAGCTGGAACTCAGCTTGATCTAGCTCACCATAGTTGGAATCCAGCTCACTTGAACTAGGGTTAGCTCATCCTAGCTCCATTTAGCTCATCTCAGCTGAATGGTAGCTCAAGAGAGCTCATCTTAGCTCACCTTAGCTCAAGTTAGCTCAGATCCAGCTCAACTTAGCTAGGTCTAGCTCATCTCAGCTCCCATCAGTTCACTAGGAGCTCTAGCTAGCTCAGCTGAGTTGACTGGAGTTCACCTCAGCTCAGAACCAACTACATCCAGCTCCACTCAACTCCAGCCAACTGAAGATGACTTCATCTTAGCTCAGGAAGCTCAAGTCTAGCTCTCGGGGACTTAGCTTAGCTCAATTTAGTTGAGCTAAGCTACCTTAGCTACCTCAACTAGCTAGGTCCTCCCCGGGAGCATTAGACCCAGCTCACCTCAGCTCCTTTTAGCAGAAGCTAGCTTGCTTTAGCTTGGCTTAGCAGCTAGTAAAGAACTAGCAAGCTAAACCAGCTAAGGTAGCTCCTTGCAGCTCTCTTCAGTAGCCACCATCTCTAGTGCAGCTCAAGATGACTATCTCTAGCTCTTCTCCCTCAAAACCCTAGCTCCAAATGGCTCCAACCCTACTCCCTACTAGCTAAGCTAGCTAAGCTAGCTTAGCTTAGCTAGTTCACCTCCATGGCACCAAAACCTACTACCCTACTACCTAAGCTCTAGCAAAAAAGACCACCTACTCCTACTTTATTTTGGTGTCAACTATCCCTTCTATTACCACCCTACATCCACCATCAAAACCCATCTCCATCCTCCGTTTTTTCCCTCTAAAATCAATACGTTCTAGAAGGTATTTTTGGAGGGAAACTCGAGGCACCTCTTCATTTCCCTCCCATTTTTCCTTCCAAAAATATCCAAGCACCCCTTCATTTCCCTCTAAAAAAACACCATAACCACCCCCCTTCCCATCCTATAAATGCCCTACCCTACCACCACATAATTCCCATCC
Source organism: Thalassia testudinum (assembly GCA_037157565.1). Classification (NCBI taxonomy): domain Eukaryota; kingdom Viridiplantae; phylum Streptophyta; class Magnoliopsida; order Alismatales; family Hydrocharitaceae; genus Thalassia; species Thalassia testudinum. The sequence goes on along the minus strand of JAZHRO010000036.1, from coordinate 121,664,651 downwards.
TCCATTTAGTTAAATCTACCCTATACCCACCTCATATCTACGACCAAGAAGAAGGAGCAGAGAAGAATATTAAGGGGGCACATCACCTGCCCCTTTGGTGCCTTCTTCTCCCCATTCCTTCACCTTGTGCCACGCTAAGAAGGAGGAGCATTCCACATCAAGGAGGACAGGCAGGCATTGGAGAAGAAGGGTGGTGCACGCCCACCCTTAGAGGAGTTCATTGAATGTGGTAGCTTCCACCTTGGAGGACACCATTTTCAAGGAAGGAGAAGGAGGAGCCCTTTTTCAATCTTAGGAGCCACTGAACTTGGAGCAACGAGCTTCCTTTCTTCACCAGATTTTGCAAGAGGATTTATGTTTTTATTGCTTTTGTATTTTCCATTTCAAGTAGAAGCATTCTGATGGGAACACCATCATGAGCCCTAACTAGCTCATTTTGACCTAATGAAGAGAACAAAAGCTCCTACATAACCAACTAAAGGTCTTAATTCACTGAATAACCATTTTGAGAGAAAAATAAGAAACAAGGGGTAAAACTATAATTTTTCCATTGCAGTACAACCACGGGTTTTCTCAAGGGCTAAACAAAGGTAAAAAGGTCTTAACCAGATAATAAGTGGGTTGAATCAGACAGAAAAGGATTCGTGTGAGTTCTGGGAATTAAATGACTTTTTATAACTCTAAAACAGACCCACTTGATTAAACAAGGTTTCAGTCGAGATAAAATTCACCTAAACCCTCTAAAAATCATAGAAGAATATTCTCTAGGGTTTAGAACTCTCAATTTGGCCATTGGAACTTATTTTGACTTAGAATGGGGTCTCAAACATATATTTACCTTAAATTAGATTTTTGCATAAATTACCCAGTCAAACATGGTCAAACACAAAATCCAACTTCACCATTGGATTCCTTAGGTCCAAATTAGGTTTGTACCAAAATTTGGACCTAAGGGGAACTCATCTTGACCTACTTTGCAAATAAGTCCAACTTGATTACATTTCTGCCCCTATCTTTTGAAAATCCTTGCATTTGGCCCCTAGCTTCCTCATCGTCCTTGCAAATAGGTCCCTCCACCATTATAGCGGAGGAAATCCTACTGTGGTGAACTTTAGAAGGAGGATTCTCCTTGATTGCTCAGAGAATCCCTCCCTAAATTGGAAGGGAGATTCTTTGAGTAATCTCCAGTTTGAACCCATCATTGAGCCCTAATTTGTACCGAATCTCTCATGTGAACGCATGAGAGATTTGGGTCTTTTTGAAGCTTCCAACTCCAGCGGACATACCTTGCTTGGAAGCTTGGCTTCCAAGCACAAACCCTTCCCAAGAGGACTATTTAAGTAGCCCCTGATCCAACCGCTTCTCCCCAGCTTGAGATTGGGTCGGTTCCCCCACATTCTTCTTTCCTCGCCGGTTACAACACCTCTGAAAGCTCCGACGGTTCCTCCCTCTCTCTCTCGTCACCCAACCACAATACCAGTGGTTGGGTTACCTTCCTCTCATTCATCCGCGTCGGCCATACCTGCCCTGACGTTGCCTTTGCCCTCGTCTTTGCCGTCGCCTCATCTACGGAGATCTTCGTCTCCAGCGTCGGTTGTACCAGCCTAGATGCCTCCCCTGTCCCCTTCGTCTTTAAATTAGGTCTGTTAGCTTCCCTCTCTCTTCTACTCTCGTTCCCCCTCTTTATTTCTCAAAAACACCCCTCAACGCCACCGATCACCATCACCTTCTCCACCTCTGGCCATACCTCTGGCGAGGTGTCCCCGTCGCTTCGCACCTCCATCCACCTCACCAACCACCCTACAACCTTCGCAACACCTCACTGATCATCTCCCACTACCCCAATCTCTTCGTCGACCATCCAAAAGCACCCTCGAACACACCCACTCACACGGCCACAGAGAACCCTAGGCATGCCACCACAGTCATCCCTATGCCACGCCGACCACTGCAGCACACTCACCATGCCTTGGCAAATCCCCCTGGACGTTTTGACGTGGCCGCAAGGCCGTGCTCATGATTTCAGGTTCAGGCACATCGGCCGCCACGGACGAAGAAGCTTGAAGCTGCTTTATGCGCTCCAGGTGCTGCTACTCTAGGTGCGAGTCCCAGGAGGTGCGGATTTGAGGCACGAATGTGCTCAGGTTCCCAATTGAAGTCAACAGCCCACGCAGCCTCGCTAATTGAGCCACACATCTCTGCTGTGGCGCACGCAAGGGAGGTGGGGCATTTAGTCCCACCTTGGAACTGGACGAGCGGGTGTGTGCACATAAATTGATTTTATGCATTAGCCTTGTCGCCTCCGACTCTCGGGGTGAGGTCCCTCTCTCCCCCTCTCACGGCCTCGTCCGCGGCATTGCCCACGCGCAGTTGGCCACGACCCGTTTACCTGACCGACTCACTTCTCGCTCACCACCCACGCTGGTGAGCCTGGACCTGGGTCTCCGATAGGTCCGATTACTCGACTCGGCTGTGTCTCTGGGATAGCAAACCAAAATAGAGAAGAGAGAAAGAGAGGAACGCTACGCAGGGGAAGGGGGGTTTTGTTGTGGAAAGATTGGCTCGACACTTAGCCAAATAAGAGAGGAAGAAGAGGTCAGGCGAAGAAGAAGGAAGGAGAAGAAGCCAAGGAAGAAGGAAGAAGCTGAGGTTCACAAGGCTAAGACCAGAGAAGAAGGAAGAAGGCAACGATAGCGAAAGAAAGGAAGGAGAAGCTAGAGAAGAAATCAGAGAAAGAAGAAGGAAAAGTCAGAAGAAAGCACTATAGCACATCACTTTTAAGATGTCTGATTTTATAATCAGACATCCAATTTTTCATAAGCTCCATTATTTCTAGCTATAATTCTTTTTGTGCTCCATGTACTCATGCTTTACATTCTTCATTAGATTTTGAGTAGTATTATGTGCTCAATTTACATTTATTATTGAGATTAGTGTGTGAATTCCTTTTGTTCCCTGTGTTCGACCTCAGACTTTAAATTCGAGTAATAAAATTGTATTTGAATGGGGACAATGTTGAACGCCTGTCATCTCTGTGGATTACACACTGACAGTGCCTCTCATATTTTTTCTTCATGCTTGGTCACATACAAGCTCTGGAGGAAGATTTGCCAGGAACCTCTACCTACTTGGGATTCCCTTTGGTAGAGGTTTGATATACTTGGATGGCCGTACAGGTGTATGGTCGCCACCTTGTGGTGTGTGTGGAGGGCGAGAAATGAAAAGCTTTTTTAGGAGAGACTAGTTCAATGTGAGAAAATTGTAAATGAGTGCTGATCCCTCATATATAGTTGGGGATCTGTTTTGTAATGCTTGTTTAATTTGAAATATATTTTCCTCCGGATTACTATTGTATCACGATAGCTTTCCTCACTGTTTCAAAAAAAAAATTGTATTTGTTTTGAACGCTTTTTTGGCTATATTACAACGCGACATTCTTAAAACCCGAATCAAGCATGATTAACACATTCCTCTACTTTTTGGCACCTTCTTTTCATATTTTTTTTGTTGTAATTGTTTTATCTTTGTTCTAGCACTTTTTCACTCCCTCTACCTAATTACTCTAGGCCTCCACGTGCCTAGAGTGAGCTTAGGGAGAGGCTCTACTTGTCACTTTAGTATTAGTGTAGTGAGTTAGGTGTTAGTTGTTTTCCGTCAACAATTTGTATATTGCCTTCGTTATTTCAAAACCCTAAAAAAAGATGATATAGTTGAAAAGACCAAAAAGAAAGGTGATTTCCATTTCCAAGCAATAGACCTGAATTTTGCAAACATATTGCCTCCTTGGACGACCCTAGATACTCCCCTATCTAGGTCTTATAAATTTAAAAGTGAAACGTATTTATGTGTTGCAACGACACTAAATTGCCTAATTAACAAATCGCATATTTTCGCTATCATTGCACGATTTTGGGGGCTTAAATGCCTGTTTTGCCCCTCAATGAAGCTATAAAAAGAGCCCCAGGGCCCCAGTTGAGAGGCAACTTCTATCAAACACATCTCCAGTCTCTCTCTCTACAACTTCTCTCTGATCTTCCTCCCGATGCTCTAGATTTGAAGTGCTACCGTACTTCGCACAAACATTCCACAAGCGGTGCAGTTCTTCATCTACTTTTTTCTCTCTCTATTATTTAGCATATTTGTTTTGATTCCTAGTTTAGAATTGCTTGCAAATAATAATAGAAATCTGATTCTCTAAATATCTGGTCTCTATTTATATGTTGCATTAGGATAGATAATTAGTACGAAAAGTTTTGAAAATTATGTTTTCCTTCTTGTGAACGACTCAGTACTTACCGAAATATTTATAAATTTATTTATTTCGACGTTATTTGCAACTACAATAATACAAAATCTTTTAATACGTTTCACGATGGACATGATACATTCCAATCTTTTTGTTTATTTGATCAACATTAGGTTGTTGGTCATGAAACATCATGAGCACGACATCAAAAAAAGAAGTCATTATCTTATGCTCCCCATATGAAATCTCTATAGAGTCCTTGTAATAAAATTCGGGATTCAAACAGTAACCTGCAGCATGAAAATGGTGATGAAGCTAATTTTCTCACTTCTTATCAAATATCTTCAAATATTCCTTGTATTCATTTTGATCATCATCAAATGCAGCCTTGATTGTTGCTCTCGCTACACGCATCCCAACATAAATGTAGCCCATTGAAGGATGCTCATCATTGTCCACCATCTACAAAATTTTTATAGGAGGCTCAATAACCTTAATTACTTTGAAGCATAAATCCCAAAAATAGGAGCTTAATATGACGTCTCTGACTTCATTAGCAATTCTTGTCTTTGATATTTTATGCTCCAACCATTCTTTAGAAGCAATCATCGATATTAATGAATCTTTTTGCTCACATAAACTCTACAGTGCAAGAAAATTTGTCGCAAATCTAGTGGCTGCTAGTCTAACCAATTCTTTTTTACAATTTTTTCTCATCAAATTCAAGATATAGCCATGGTTGTAGATGAATTTTATTATCTTTCTCCCCTTGATTATAGTAGACTGAACAAAAGGTAAATTATCGAATTTCTCAAGAATAAGATCAATGTAGTAAGCTGCACAAGGACTCAATCAATATGGCCATAATCAAATTTCAATGCTTTTTTAGCAGCAGCATAGTTAGCTACATTATCTGTGATAAAATGTATGACATTTTATGGTCCCAAAAATTCAATCACTTCTTTGAATAAGCCACATAAATATTTTGATGTTTTTGAATGATTAGAAGCATCAGCTGATTTAAGGAAAATAGTTCCCTTAGGACATTATGCCAAAAAATTAATTAATGTTCTTTGTCGTCCATCTGTCCATCCATCTGCCATGAGTGTGCAGCCAAATTTTTGCCAATGTCTTCTAAATGTTTTAATGTAATCAGACATATCCTTCATATTTTCTTGTAATAAGGGTCCACTTACCCTATATACAGATGGTGATTTATAACCAAATCCAACGGATGCAACAACATCCAACATCTCCTGAAATTCTGGAATCTCAACTGTGTGAAATGGTATGTGTGCCTTAATAAACCACTTTGCAATTTTGAAATTAGCAGCGTGAATAAGATCTTTTGAATCCAAAACACTTTTGATTAAAGGTTGACTTCCAGGTGTAGTAGCTAGAGGAAAAAAAGTTTTTAAGCTATGGGTTTGTGAATCTTTTGATGCAATACTACTTGATGGGCCTGATGATTGCTTAGGTAAACCATGGAATGTAACTAACTGAAAGTTAATGGGAGTCATTGCAAAAGTTTCATCAACTCTTTTTTTTTTCTATTTGATATGATTCCGATGCATTTTTCATTTGGTACTCCACATGGTTTGGGACATTTCTACATGACTCAATCTACCCCTTTTTCTTTGCTAAGTGTTCCTTAAATCTATGAATCCCTCCTCTATTGATAATCTTAGGATAGTAATTATATTTCACCTTGAAAGGTTTTAATGAAATCATTGTACAATGATCCCAAGCAATACGTTGTTTTTTTCTGACTGCCATTTTATTAACTTTAGGAGTGGGATGAGACTCATTAGAGACTCCTTCCTCATTTCTATCCATTGTTCTACAAACAAAATAATACAAAAAAAATATAAAACATGATTCTAGAATCTAGACCCTTACTCCTTTCTCATTTAAAGTAATTGTGATAAAAAGATATGCATTATGAGATACACACAATAAAAGAAATAAACAAACAACAATATACTTGCAACCAATCATCCAACAAACATTATGAAACTATAAATTAGATATGCTTTGTTGCTTCTATTGCATACAATAATACAATAAAAAAATTTGAAGATAATTTTTGTGGAGGATCCTTTCCGAAGAGTTGTAAGAGCAAATGGATGATAGAAAGGGGCACGAGAGAGGTGATGGCATCCAATTCCACCAAGATAATAATCATAACCATGAAGAAAAATGAGAACAATATATTATTTTCTTTCCATTGTTCATCTTTTTAGAATACTATTAAAGCCTTCGGGAAGTAAAAAAAGAAGGAAAGAAAAAAAACATACATTGATTTGTTGCAAGAATAGAAAAATGATGATTGTCTATGCTTATATCCTTTATAGATGATATTTCCAAGAAAAAATGGCACTTGAACTTTCATTTTCCTGTTATCTGCAGTTGCACCCTAATTACTCATATCTTAGATAAATTGAACTAAAAGTGGCTATTACTAGCGATATTTTTAACTTGCATTTATTCTAATAAAATGCAAAATTCTTAGTCTTGATATTTACTTTTGCCTGATTTATGTAAAAGTTGGAGTTGGCATACTTCAACAGAGAATTTGTGAGCAGAGGACGTAGGCTCAATTCCTCTTCCAAAACCTTAAGAAAGGGATGCAGGAAGGGGGACTCTTGAATTTTGTGACCAAAGAGGATGTAGGAAGGGGGTCTTGTGGAGGTGGGGAAGGAGAGGAGGAAGAAGTTTATAGTCGTGTTGTGGTGGGAGTTGCGGATGGCACTACAAATGGTGATGAGAGTCGCTTCGGTGGATGCCAAGCAGTAGGAATCGATGGCAAGGGCAAGGAGGCACTGCGATGGCTACTCGGCGGTGGTGGGTGACGAGACTATTTTCGCTTTAGAATAAGTTTCACACATAAAATGACGTGTTGAAGTAGTGGAAAATTACTATTCAAAATAAAGAAAAAGAAATAACCACTTGAGAGAGCAGATCGTATTCACAGGGAGGCAATGACCTATTAAAACTCACACACGTTGAAAATAAATATTTATCGAAGTTTTTGCATGAAAACAAAGCTGAAACCCCTTTCAGATTAGGCTAATAGAGTCACATAAGCTGATAAAGCAATTAAAGCAAGGAGGGTTCTCTTCATAAAATAGCAGCATTATAATATTAATATCCTAAATCCTAAAATTCCACAATGGCAATGGAATGTAAAAACTGATATCACTTCTCTTGTAGCAAAATAGGGGAGGATCTTCTCCTCGATCGTGCGTGAGGAGGAGACCAAGGCCGGAGGTGAGCTACTCGTCGGAGGAGCACTGGAGGGAGAGCTTCGCAGTGGTGGGTCTGGCGAGGTGCAAGATGGCCTAAGGTGGTAGGAGTGAGGCGAGAACGGTGGTGGGTAGCTATTTAGCGCAAAATTCGTCGTTGTTTTAGGAAATGCGTTGTAGTATAGGACAAATGCGTTCAAACAAATACAATTTATTACTCGAATTTTAAGTCTGAGGTCGAACGCAGGGAGCAATATAGTAATTTATTTCAAGATTACAATTTTTAGCAAGAATATAACAATGTAATGGCAATTTCAAGAATAAATGATGTGAATATGAAATCAAGAGTCAATGTGGCAAAAAGATTAGGGTAAAATTGTGATTTGAATCACCAAATTACCCTATTACAGTTACACTTAAATAATGCAATAGTATCAATCAACCAAATGCCACGTATGATGAGTGCACAGTGCACTTCTCTATGATGCTACAGTGCGTAAGCACTGTTCCTCTTTTGGTTGCTTCTTCTTCTTCTTCTCTTCTTTCTTCTTCTTCTCTTCTTTCTCTTCCTTGGCTTTTCTTATTTGGCTTTTTCTCTTCATGCACACGGGGAACACTTCGCGAATTTTGCTAAGTGTTAGAATCTCTCTGAAGCAAAACCCCCCTTATCCCCGCGCTCTCTCTCTTTTTCCTTCCTCCTCTTCTCTTTCTCAAGGATTTTTTTTTTGTTTGAGAAAGAAAGGAATGCTATCGAATCACTTATAGCAAACCAGGAGAGCTATTATTAAAAAAAATGAAATAATTACATGATCGAACCCCAATGCTGTATGAGACTCCAACAAAAATTTATAATATTATCCACATACATTGGGGTCTCCTAAAAACACACTCATTTCTAGCCCTCCATACAGCCCATAACACAGCCACCATATGTAAACATAGCTTATTCCCATCCACAAGACAACGCCACAGATTCTCCCATGTGGGTAGAGATTTATTACATACTCTCCTCCATACATAATCAGTGATCGTACATGAGGAAAAGATATGAATGCTAGAATCATTATGCATCCCACATAGGTGACAAAACTGTGTGGGGGTACTCATCCTCCTGTGTCTCAGATCTCCAGTAATCAAGCTGTCCCTTCTGCAGAGCCACAAAAAAATTGGCATCTTCAATGGTATTTTTAAATTCCATAGCTTCTTCCCCATCTCATCAAATTCCGCCATCCTGGAGGAAATTATCAATCTGTCATAAGCAGCCACATTAGAAATTTCACCCTCCCATTTGTATGTGTCATATTCATGAGGCATGGGTTTAAAGGCAGCAAGTTCTTGCATGAGACGTTAATTCTCTATTCGTGTTCTTGTTTCATGATTATTCCACCCAACATTATTGAAAGACCATTGCTTAGATTCCGCATCCCAATAATTGGACACCATAGCATTTTTATCCGAAGCCGCTGCATAAGCAAGGGGGGACCTGTCTTTAAACACCCCCCCATGTACCCAATTTTCTAGCCAAAACTTGAAGCTTTTCTCATCACCTAATACAGATTTGAAAAAATTCCAATTGTACCTCAAGGCGCGCACCACTGAAGACCAAAAGGGGGAAGGTTTACGGGGGTTTAAACGATTATTCTCATCATTGGCAGTCCCATAACTGTCCTGAATAATTTCTGTATATATTTTTTTTTCTCCCTGCAGCAATCGAACAACCCACTTCAATAGTAAAGCTTAATTGAATTCCTTAAGGGATCTAACACCCATACCTCCCATCTTTTTTGGCTTGCAAATTGAGTCCCACTTCAAAGGTTGAAAAATAGCCCCTTGATGAGAGGCCCCTTTCCAGAAGAATCTTTTGCGCATCACATCTCGTTTTCTCCAGATTGAGTTCGGGGCTTTAAGGATAGAGAAGAAGAATACTGGAATCGAAGTGATGATAGAATTCAGTAATATATACCTCCCTCCTTTTGATAGGTATCTACTGCTCTAGCCCTCCAATTTCGTAGCTACCTTTTCATAAAGGAAAGACTAATCTGCTTTCTTCATCTTAGAACATTTTAAAGGTAGACCCAGATATTTAATAGGCAACGAAACCACAGGTGTACCCAGAATGGTAGAGATGTCATTCTGTAACACACTATTCATCCCAAAGCAGACCAGGGAGGATTTATTTCCATTCAGTCTGAGACCAGAAATCTCTCCAAAAATCTTTACCATATGTATAAGTTCTTGCGCTTCCCTTTTCCCCCCTTCCACAAAAAAAAAATAGTATCATCTGCATATTGGAGTATAGGGGCTAGAGCCCTATGATTAGACATTGAATACCCCCTTATAAAACCATCCATTGCTAGTTTGCAGGCGTATCTTGCCAAAGTATCCACAGCAAGGTTGAAAATCAGAGGAGCAATTGGGCAACCTTGCCTAACTCCACACTGGAGCTGAATCCAAGAGCGGCATGGTTTCCCATTTATCAATGGGGAAAAAGAGGCTGTCGTAATGCACCTCTTCACCCATTGTATCAATAAAGGTGGAAATTTCCTTCTTTTAAGAATCTCCCACAAGTATGACCAGGAGATTGAATCATCAGCCTTGGAAAAATCAACTTTCCATAAAAAGGCCTTGGTCTTTCTCTTGTGCCAACCCATTACCATCTCCTGGGCAACAATGAAGGACTCTTGTAATGATCTCCCAGGAATAAAAGCTAACCGAACAGGCATTATTAAGTCCTTTAAAACCTCCTGCAATCTGTTAGCTATAACCTTACTAATAATAAGATAGATGGAATTAGATAGTGCAATGGGTCTGTAATTAGAAAATCTCTCCGCACCTGATTTCTTAGGAAGCAGAAATAGATAGGATCTGTTCAACCTCTCAAAACCAGAGTTGCCCAGTTCAAATTCATGAATAACCTTTAAAACATCCACCTTAACAACACTCCACAACTCTCTGTAAAAGAACGCCTGAAATCCATCCGGACCAGGAGCGCCTTCATTATTTAAATCTTTAATAGCTTTTAGTACTTCTTGTTCAGACATAGGTGTGACAAGCATGTCTCTCTGATCATCACTAACACAAGGGAAATCCACCGATGCCATCCTCCAAGAACCTCTTGGAGTAGCCTTGGATATTTCTTTAAAATATTTACCTGCTTCAGTTTTGATTTCATCAATAGAGGTAACAGTTTTCTCTTCCACTTTAACTGATGAGATAAGATTGAATCTCCTCCTAGCACTGGCCGCAAGATGGAAAAACTTCATGTTTGCATCACCCTCTTTGAGCCATAGCTGTCTTGATGTTTCACGCCAGTCCATTTATGTTTTCAGATCCTCTTCCCCCATTGTAGCTTGCATCTGCTGCCTCAGCTGCTGTTCCTGGTGGTTCAAGGACTACCTACATTCTTTCAGATCCAAGTCCCTGATCATTGCCAGAGCCTCCCTCCTCTTCTGTTCTCTAATCAGAGTCACGGCTTACCTATACTCTTTAAGCACATCATGCAGGCCTGACAATTTTGTAGCCAACTGCTGTGTAGCAGTACCTTGCATGGCCTTGTTCTGCCACCACTGGGACACCATTTGCACAAAACCTTCTTCCTTAAACCAAGATCTCTTGAGTTTGAAGTATGATCCAATGTCTGAACTCATCCCACTGTCCCATACAAGCGGAGTGTGAAAGGCCTATCAAGGCTCATAACTGCTGATAATTGATGCCTCTCAAACAAGCTAGGACTGCCAAAAAACCTATCCAATTTGGAAACCTGTCCACTGCCATTTCTCCAAATAAACTCCACACCACTGATGGGGTATTCAGTCAGTCCCATGTTCTACACAGCCATTTGAAAGCCTGCCATTGAGCTGTCCACTCTCCCATCTGGGTTGTCATCACCTGAGAGATAACAGTTGAAATTGCCCCCTAGTAGCCATGGGACCTCTTGCACTCTTTGATGCATAGCAGAGAGCTCCTCCCACAAGCCAGCCCTGTTTGCAGCCACACAAGGACCATAAATGCAAGACATAAATCATTCCTTATCTCCTTGGGGAGACTGACATCTGCAAGAAAGCATGTACCTGTCACGAATAACTTTAGTTACTGAGAGGCAAGACTTTCTCCACCAAAAGGCCATTCCACCAGACCTTCCAGAGGCACCCTTAACCACATCACTGCGACCAGATTGCTTAAAGCAATCCCATTCCTGACCATTCTCCATCTCCAAATGTGTCTCTTGAATGAGAGCACAATCAATCTCCCACTCAGAGAGATATCTACACAAGGAAGTCCTTCTCAGCTTATTGCGCAACCCACGCACATTCCAAGTCATCACTCTCATTCCTTATTGGAATGGCTCCCTTGGGCCATACAACCCACAAATTCGACCGTAATAGAATTAGCAATATTCTACTTCTCAATAGGGGGCAAGTTCTCCTTCCTTCTCCTTCTCAGCATGTAGGGAGATCTACCCACACCTCTTTTCTGATTGGATCCACTGCCATATTTCAGATTATTAGGAATTGAGAGCTGCATTTGGTTTGCCTCTTTGAGCACACTGCTATCATTTCTGAGCACCAGTTCCCTTCCTATCCTGCCCTCCTCTTTACTACTAAGCATCTCTGAATCTGTCACTGAATTCTCAACACCCTCCAGATAACCATCCTCTTTGACTACCATGGCTTGTCTGCAATCACCAGCTGTATCAACCTCTTCCATCTGGTCCTCAGCATAGACCTGGTGGCAGTCCTTCCTCTTTTTGGTCTCAGGGGCATCAACAAGAGGAATGAGGCCATGCCTTTCATTCTGTTTCCTCACTTCAGTGCTGGCTCCAGACATCTTTTCCTACCCTTGTTCAACCTGCCCAGGCACCTGTCCAAGTACTGCTAGCCGAATAAGCCAAGAAGTGCTCCCACATCTGATTGTAACCATATCAGGAATTGAGCCAGCACTGAAAACATCAGCCTCTCCAATCAAAATTTCAGACCCATCACAGATGGATGCAAAGCCTGCTAGCATCTTAGAAATGACCCCCTTTGATCTCAGATGTAAAGGTAGGCCAGAAATCTCAAGAATAATCCTCCTAGAGCCCACTCTTTGTGGAGGCCGATCAGGGAGAGCCCCATCAAAGGGAGACACCATTCTCCAAATCACAATAAATTCTTCAAAAAAGCTCGAACGAAATCTCAGTCGTTCAACATCCATCATTCCCAAACCATATACCAGGAATTGAGAATGGGATAGCATGGCTACCTTCTAGCCCGTAGACAAGAGATTTAAGGAGCATACCAGGTTTTGAAGCCTATCTATCGATGATTTGCCTGCCATGATCTCGCCAATCAAAGCACCCCTCAGCATGATCTCTGTAGATGAGATCTCTTCAGAAGTCGGGATCTCAACCTCAATTGAGTGCCTGCCCAAAGTCGACGACGGCGTCGGTCGGGCTTCTTTCTTCACCCTCCAGACAGGGTGAGAGAATACCCTCTTTGTCTGCAGAGGAACCCTCCTAGGGCATGACTCGCATTTGTGCCCTTCTCCTTTGCACGGCAAGCAGATCAGAGGGTTTTTGCAAATCGCCGCCACATGTCCCCTTTGTCTACATCTGAAACAAAGAACGTCACCGTTCATCCTCCTCCAGGGTCTTATTGGAATGTTTTCAGACGTCCTATGAAACCTCTCCTACTAGACTCGCTCCCTTCTCCTCCAAGCCATCGATCTCCACGTCCTCCACTCACCTCCTTCTCCAGCCCTAGATGGCTCCTCCACACCATCGCTTGCCGCCCGATGCCGGTGGCCCTCTTGCCCTCTCTCATTTTCCTTCGTTTGTATTAACCCCTCTCTTTCTCAAGGATAACCGAGTATTCGGGTAATCAGGCATGAGCGCACCTGGGACCAGGGCTGCGTGCGTGAGTGTCACAGCCGAGGTGTGAGAGAAGGCTTAGGCGGGTATTCGGGTGAGAGGGGTAAGTGAAACCTCACCCCGTGTTTGAGGCGATAAGCCACAGACAGAAATTCAATTTATTCCTGTGTGCTGCTTTGTGAACTAACGATGTGGGATTAATCCCACAGCTTCTTCTACGTGTAGCCGCAACCGTGAGTGTCCTCGTTCAATTCTCCCAAGGGTGTGGTTAATGCTCCCAATTGGTGGTCCAAGTGTGGTCCTAGGATGATTCCGCAGCCCTTGAAGGTGCAGCTGAGGATTGCTTGGCCTTGAGCACGAAGAACTCATCGGCGGTAATGGCGCTGCGGTAGAACGACAGTGGAACCTGAAACTCACGCAAACGACCTCACGGTCACATTAGAAGCACTTAAGATGGTCGCCGGACCATGGCGAATGCAGTCGTGATAGTTTCGTGGTGGATGGAAGTGTATGTTGGCTGGACGGAGTGGGGAACGAAGGTGCGTGATGGGTTTGTTCGGGGGCACGTTTGGGTGAGTGGTGGAGTGAAATATGAGAGGGGTTTTGATGGGTGTGAAGTGGCGGAGGTAGTGGGGTAGGTGGTGAGGTGGTTGGAGTTGTGAGGTGACGTGAATGCCTCGCCGGAGATGTGGCCGGAGTGAAGGAAGATGACAGTTGCATGTAGTCTAGGGAGTTGCGAAGACGAAGTTGTGAAGTAGCGGAGCTAGGGAGTTGATCTGAGTAGGTAGCGGATGACGAGGAGGAGGAACGACACTGGGTCTGGTATGGTTGGCACCGGAGACAAAGGCTGCTCTGGTGAGTTGGACGGTGATGAGGACGGGGTTAGGAGACGTCTCATTGGTATGTTGAGACACGGAAGACGATGGGGAAGAAGATCCGACCGCTGGTATTGCGAGCGGATGAAGAATGAAGTCAGAGGGAGTCACTAGATGTCATGGAGCCTTTCGGCCAGAGAAGATGGAGGAAAGAGGGGTATTCCAAGCCAAAAATGAGAGTAGAGAGGACGGTTTGTCCTCAGGAGTCTTTACATATGTCTCAGGGGGTGCTTGAAGCTTGGAAACCAAGCTTCCAAGCTTGGTAAGTTCGCCGGAGTAGGAAACCCACATCTCTCATGCGTTCGCATGAGAGATTAGGAAAGAGTTGGAGCCCACAAATAGGTTCAAATCGTAGAGAGATCTCTTACGAATCTTCCTTCCAAATTTAGAGTAGATTGAGCATGAAATTAGGGAGAGATCTCTGATTGAAGGTCGCTGGAGTTGTAGGAATAGGACTTTTGCATTCATGGAGGTGGTGGGGACCTTTTGGCGAAGAAGACAACAAAGATAGGGGTCTGTTTGTAATGAATTTCAAAAGCTAGGGGCACTTGTGGAATGGAAAGAATTAGACAGGACTAAAATGCAAACTAGGTCAAGACGATCTCTGATTGAGCCCAAATTTTGATATAAACCTAATTTGGACCCAAAGAATCTGATGGTGAAGTTTGTTGAAAGCGAAAAACTATGCAATCAAAATTGGATTTTGAAAATCCGTCATTGTAGTTCGATTTGCGAAGCAATCCGTCAACAGATAAAATTTTACCGAAGTTCGTAAAGAAATTTTGAGTCGAACACAGGGAGGCGGATGTTTGATTAAAAATACAGGTTTGTTTTGTTTGTCACGAAATAGATTAGCTGGTTGAAAACTAGCTATCTATTTAACAAATAATAAATAGAAGAGAGAAAGACAGAATATTACAACTAAAGACAAAAGAGAGGTAGAATAAATATGGATTTCATCATCAAATGCTGTTCATTACACTAATCATTACAACTAGAAAGCAGGAAATCTATGCTAGAAAGTAGTAAATCTACTCTCGAAAGTGGTAAAGAGAATGGAGAGAGAAGTATCCTCCTCGACGACTACTTGGAGGACGAGCTGGACGGGACGACGCCTGGAAGATAGAGGACGAAGCGGGAAGAAGGAGAACGAAGCAGGAGGAACTGGGGGTGAGGCAGGACGTCATCATCATCATGGGATCCACTTCCTGAATGGAGTGAGAGGACAACCGTGGGATACTCTACAATGGGGGGAGGTGGAAAAATTCTAATTTTTACTCTAAAGGAGCATCTTGGGTTTGGGACAAGCTCTTAGAGCTTTGGAGGGGGTGAGAGAAGAGAAGAAGGGATGAGAATTTTGTATGGTAGGGGTCTCCTTTTATAGTTGCAAGGATTGGGGGCAATTTGGTCATGACATATTCAAAAAACTTAATATCAGGTCTTTAGTGACGAATTTATTTGTTACTAAAAACCTGACGTGGGCGACGTGCGTGCACGCCTCTTCTCCTCGCGTTCTGCCTGCCCACATTCTCCCGAGATCAGCCGTCCGATCTCAAGATCGGATGGCTTAAAGTCGTTCCTTGCCTGCTTCATCTTCTTCAGCTGTATCACCCATGCGTGTGATGGAGTGTGCAGAAGCACGTCATCGTGCGCGTACGCGATCCGAAGCACCTCCATGCGCTATGTCTCCGCTCCTCGCTCACACGATCTTCATCTGACGGTTGGAATCAATGCACCCCGTGCCTCTACCTCAATTTGAAGCTTGCAGGGGCTCGACCCCACGCCTCTTCTTTGCGTAAAGCACTTGTGCCCGCTGTATTATGGCTGTCGCTTTGTCGCAGTTTTGTTTTAAGCGCGTGCACCCGTTGTCATTGGTTCAAGATCCAACGGCCTAGATCAATTGAGCGGGTGAGGAGAGAGAGAGGGTGTGGTGGTCCTTGCTAATGTGGCACCATCTTGGTCATCCATTTTCTGTGACTTGTAGAAGGTGCCACAGATGTCGGATTGGATCGATTTTTTTGCCGTTAGGCTGCTATTATCGATCCGAACCTATCCGTGTGGTTGGATTTGTCATATGAAGTGTAGATTAACACCATCTTGGCCCTTGATCTCTGACCTTCGGATTATATCTGATGCTATGGAAGTTCGATCAGGGCGATCTTGGAGTCGTTGAACTCCAATCGTCGCTCTGATCAGATCTGTATGGTTGGATCTTTGATCCGAGGCCCCGATTAAAAGTTGCATTATCCCTGGCCACCAAAAATAAGAAATTACTATATAATTTGTACAATTTGACCTAAATGCATGATGATGAATGTTATGCAATATTTATAATGTATGATGCAACTCTACACCAAAAAACATGCATAAATAGATAGTTTATGTGATATAAATATGTTTACATCACACCCTCATGCCTATCTTTTACTAGTCCCTAGCAAAAACTATATGCTATTTATAAAAGAATTAGGATTGGATTACTCGGGCAAAAGTCATTTTCAACATTAAGAAATTTTTACTTAGGACCTAAACTTTAAAGACACAACAGCGCCTGGGTATCTGCCAAAATGCAGACCACCTCAAGCCCTCGCCTTATTCAAAGAAGGATCTCTTTTTCTCTTTTTCTTCTTTTTTAATTTTTTTGGATTTTCAAGTTTAGGGTTTCGGCGCAGTTTTCTACGGCCACTCAACCCACCCAAGACTTGATGAGAACCCTAAATTCTAAGCATATTTTTGTGAATGTGATAGATTCGTTGATCGACAATCAGAACAGACTTCGAATTTCTACACCCCTAGCTGACCTTGAAAGTAATTCTGCCTAAAGGTATATCTATACGACCGGTAGCTTTCTCCATACTTTTATTTTTATGGGGTCAACACAAGGGTGAATCCAGTGTATATCTCCCTGACTTATTTTACTTCTTCGCTTCTTTCTAAGTGCTTTAGGAATTTTTATGTGCATTTCTTGAGTTGGGATTTGGACAACCTACCAATGAGCTGTTACCCACGATAACTTGCCAGCCATACTCGTGCGGTGAAGTTACTAGACTGTGTGTGATTTATGGTGCTTAAGTTACCAAGTCTTGCAAACCAGAGGTTAGTTAACGGGGCTGAATACTCTCTAAGATTTAGATCTAATACACAAGCTTTGCATTTTCCCCAACCTCTTGAGGACTAATTCGGATCTTGACAAGTACATTAATGTTTAAATCCAATCAGATCCAAGAGGCCCAAGGTCGGTATTTGCTACTAATCCTTTAAATTTTATCCTTCCAGTTCTTAATTCATCATTCGATCCAACCTATAAGTTAGGTAAGTTCCATATTACTTTGAAGGGACTCAATTACTTACTTTATCTTTTTACTCCTTTCTTTTCTTTTCAAATTTTCCTCCCTCCTTTTCTCAATTTTCTCTAAAATGGCTCTTCTTTTTCCTCAACCTCTTTTTTTTTTTCCATTTTTCTATTTTTCAATTTTTTTTCATTTTTCTGATTTTTTTGGAATATATAATTTTTTGATGAAACCCTTTTTGTGAATTGATTCTCACGATATTTTGCACTTTAATACCCCCCATGCCTATGATTTGCAATGTCCTTATTGTAAATTAGTTGGGTTCGAGTTCAGCTTAGATCGTATATTAGAATAGGTTCAAAGGGTGGGTGGATGGGTCAGGATGACTGTTGCGGATGATTTTAAGCTCTGATACGAGTACTAGAGGTGGAGTCGGCTGTTCTAATGGACGAATCCTAAAGTACAATATGAGTTCAACAAAAGATGTGTCAAAAGGGTTTCAGGTTTTTCAAAAGATGACGGGTTGCCTCCCATTAAGCGCTGAGTTTAACGCCATCAGTCGGGCATAATAAGCTCAGGGAGAATGGAGATCAAAGGATAATGCAGCCATGTTCGCATAAGTAAGTTTGATGAATGGCTTGAGTCACTGGCCATTCATAATGAAAGGTTCAGAATCAAGGTTGGGTTGACTGATTTCGACGGCTCCATTTCCAAAGATTCGTCTCACCAAGAATGGTCCAATCCATTTAGATTTGAGTTTGCCTTGGAAAATTTTTAGCTTGGCATCAAAGAGTAGGACCTTCTGACCTGGATGAAAAGATTTTCTAGATATGTGTTTGTCATGAAAGGCTTTCACCCGCTCTTTATAAATTCGCGAGTTCTCGTACGTGTCATTGCATAGTTCCTCGATCTTGCTCATTTGAACTGACGGTGGGTTCCAGCTTTAGAATGATCTAGATTGCACTTTCGTACTGCCCAATAGGGCTTGTGCTCCATCTCGACGGGGAGGTGACATGCCTTCTCGTACACCAATCTGAACCGCGACATCCCTAATTGGGTCTTGTGGGTGGTCCTATAAGCCCATAAAGCTTTCAGAAGTTGGGTCGACCAGTCCTTCCTGTGAGGCTGAACAGTGACCTGGAGGATTTTCTTGATCTCCCGATTAGACAGTTCAACCAATCCATTGGTTTGGGAGTGATAAGGAGTCGAGATTCAGTGCGACACCCCGTACTTGATCATCAGGGATAGGAACTGAGCATTCGTAAAATGAGTCCCTCCATTTGGGATAATGGCACGTGGGACATCGAACCGTGGGAAGATGTGCTGATGAATGAATTTGATTACCACCTTATGATCATTGGTTTGGGTCGGGATAGCTTCAATCCATTTAGACACGTAGTATACAGTGAGGAGAATGTATTCGAAGCCGTCTGATTTAGGGAAAGGTCCCATGAAATCAATCCCCCATATATTGAAGATTTCGCATATGAGAATCGGCTGTAAAGGCATCATATTGTGGTGGCTCATGTTGCCCAAGGTCTGGCAACGAGTGCATGCCTTATGTTGAGAACATCATCATGAGCCCTAACTAGCTCATTTTGACCTAAGAAAGAGAATAAAAGCTCCTATATAATCTGGAGAAGGGCCTAATTCAAGGAATAAATGTTCTGAGAAGAAAATATGAAACAAAGGTTAAAACTGTAATTTTACCATTGCAGTACATCAAAGGGATTTCTCAGGGGCTAAACATAGGTCAAATGGTCTTAATAAGATAAAAAGTGAGTTGATTCAGTCAGAAATGGGTTCATGTGCAATCTAAGAATTATATGACATTCTGTAACCCTAAAACAGACTCATTTAATTCAATAAGGTTCTAGTCAGGATAAAAATCAACTAAACCCTCTAAAATTTATGGAAAAATATCCCCTAGGGTTTATAACCTTCAAATTGGCCTTTGGAACCTATTTTGACCTAGATAGGGGTCCTAGCTAGATATTTGACCTAAATTAGGTTTTTGTGTAAAATGTCAAGTAAAACGTGGTCAAACCTAAAATCCAACTTCACCATTGGATTCCTTAGGTTCAAATTAGGTTTGTGTCAAAATTTGAACCTAAGGGGAGGTCACCTTGACCTACTTTGCAAAACAGTCCACCCAATTACATTTTGACTCCTAACTTTTGAAAATCATTGCGTAGACCCCCCTATCTTCCTTGCCACACTTTGCAATTAGGTCCCTCCACCATTAAAGTGGAGGAATCCTACTCCGGTGAGGATCCAAGGAGGATTGCTCCCTGATTCCTCAGAGATCTCTTAGATTTGGAAGGGAGATTCTCTGAGGAATTCCCTTTCATCTGAGCGCAATCAAATGTTGTGATTCGCACACAATCTCTCGTGCGAACACTCGTGAGATTTGGGTCTCCCACTGATTCTTTCTCCGGTGAGGATTCTTGCTCTTGGAAGCTTGCCTTCCAAGCACAAGAGCCTCTGCTAGCACCTATAAAGAGACCTCCTGATCTGACTACTCCTATTCAGCTTGTCTTGGCCAGAGAACCACCTCCAATTTCTTCCCTTCTCCTCTGACCAAGTGTTTAGCAGGCTCCTCCTCCTCCTTCTCATCGCTTTGCCACAATACCAGTGGCAGAGCCGTCTTCACCTCCTTCCTCCGCATCGCGCCATACCTGCGCACGCACCTCTAGCCCCTTCGTCGTCGTAGCTCTCCCTCCACTAGAATCATCTTCTCCGATGGTAGCAGGTACGACCAGCTGCCCTTCTGTCCCTTTTTGTCCACTTAGTTAGGTTAACTTTCTTCCCCTCTCTCTTCTCTTTATTTCCCCTATCTTTATTGCTATTTTTATCCCCTCGACACTGCAGACCACCACCATCGTTCTCATCTCCGGCCGACCACCGGCGAAGGCGCTTCCATCGCTCCACGCTCCCACACGCCTCGCTAGACCCCTCAAAACCTCCGCCATCACCCACTGATCATCATCCCCACCTCCATCGACCGCCAACACCTCCCCAAGTGTCCCCCGAACACACCCATCACAACAGCCATAGAGCGACCTAGGCATGCACGCCTAGGCCGTTCTATGCCACGCCATCCACCGCATCACCTTCACCGTGACACGGTGAAGCTCTCCAAGTGATTTGACAAGGCCACGAGGCCGTATTGCTGAGTTTTAGGTCCGACCCTCTTTTGCCATTGGAGCAGGCGTGAAGGAGCAAGCTTGCTCGCTCCAGGTCGCGCTATTGCAGATAGAAAAGCCCCAGGTGCGCGGAATTAGTCCACGACCCTTTCGCACCCAACTATCGAGGGCCTCATCGACTGCAGTTGCCCCAATTGCACGGGTGTTCCTCCTACGTGTGCACAAAGAAGCGGGTGGGACTTTAGTCCCACCTCGGAAGATTTCAACACAGTAAGTCATTTAAGTTGTTTTTGTGTTCTCACCTTATCGCCTTAGTTCACGGGGTGAGGTCCCCTCGCCCACGTCACCCACCTCATCTGCGACCCACGCCCTGCGGACCTGGCCTGCTCGACTCATTTACCCAGCACTCCTTGCGCACCACCCATGCCGGTGCGTCTGGACCCGGGTGCGCGTGACCCGACCTGAATACCCGATTGGCTAGCTCTGGGAGAGCGAACCTAAGAGAGAAATAGATAGAGAGCGTATGCGGGGGAGGGTAGGGGATAGGTTTTGCACTCGTGTGTGCAGGGAAGGAAGAAGGAAGAAGAAGGCACTGCTGAAGAAGAAGAAAGGAAGAGGAAGGTGCAGTCGTAGAGAAAGGAGAAGGAAGAGGAAGCTGAGGCGAAGGAAGAAGATGAGAAAGCTAAGGAAAAAGAGAAAGAAGGAAAAGCAAAGGTAGAAGACAAGGAAGGAAGAAGAAGCACTGTAGCAGAGAAGGTGCGGCTGAAGAAAAGGCAAAGGCAAAAGCAGAAGGCAGAAGAAGAAGGAAAGAAGAGCCAAGACAGAGAAGGAAAGAAGCATTGTAGCAGAGAAGGTGTGGCTGAAGAAGAAAGCAAAGGCAGAGAAAGTCAAAGGAAGAAAGAGACATCAGAGAAAGAAGAAAGAGGAGAACCAAAGAAGAAGAAGGAAAGAAAGAAAAGAGAAGACTAAAGAAGAAGAAAGAAAGAAGAAAGGAGAAGCTAAAGAAGAGAGACAAGAGAAAGAGAATTAGACTTTTTGCCCTATTCTTCTCAATCTCTTTATTTTGCTACATTCTATAATTCATAAACTCCTGCATTATACTCTGAATTAGATTTTGAGTAGATTTAAGTGTTCAAATTACGTTGATTAAGATTAGTGAATAAATTCCATTTGCTCCTTGTGTTTGACCTCGGACTCAACATTCGAGTAATAAAAACTTCTTATTTGTTAACAACACTTGATCGACTGTACTACAATGCGACTTACTTAAGACCCAACCAAGCCCTGTAAACACCTTACAATAGTCGTATGTGTCCTTGAAGATCGTGGGCCAATAAAAGCCGCAATGGAGGACTTCAGCTGCGGTTTTGTGTCCGGAGAAGTGTCCGCTGCAGGCCTGGTCATGGTAGAAGGACAGAATGTCCTGAATTTTCGCTTTCAGGATGCACCGTCTGATGATCTGGTCAACACCAATGCGGAAGAGGTGCAGGTCTTCCCAGATATAGTACTTGGCATCAGAAAGCAAGTTGTCCTTTTTGGCCTTCGGTCAATCAGGCGGATTTGATGTGATGCCAAG
The DNA here is from genome assembly GCA_037157565.1 of Thalassia testudinum. Taxonomy (NCBI): domain Eukaryota; kingdom Viridiplantae; phylum Streptophyta; class Magnoliopsida; order Alismatales; family Hydrocharitaceae; genus Thalassia; species Thalassia testudinum. Next base: position 121,642,425 of record JAZHRO010000036.1, on the reverse strand, counting down.
TAGTTAACCAAACCAGAGTACAAGGGAAGTCCTGCACTGATAGTCAGGAGGTGCTCATTAGGAAACTGTTTTGTGATTGATCCGGAAGGGTAGATGATATTAGAAGGAAGGTGGGACAAATGATCTGCTACCATGTTCTGTTTTCTCGCCTTGTCGCAAATCTCGAGGTCGAATTCTTGCAATAGCAAGATCCAGTGGATTAGTCGAGGTTTTGCATCCTTCTTCGTAAGGTGTCTCACTGCGGTGTGATCCGAGTATATGATAACACGGAAACCTAAAAGATAGGATTGAAATTTTTCTAGGCCAAATACTACAGCAAGCAGCTCTTTCTCAGTAACTGTGTAGTTACGCTGAGCCTCTTCAAGTGTCTTGCTAGCTTAGTAGATGACCATGGGTTTCTCGTCTATTTTCTACCCAAGTATCACACCCACTGCGTAGTCAGACGCATCGCACATGATCTCAAAGGGTAGAGACCGGTCAGGAGATTGTAGGATTGGTGCTTGAGTAACTCGATCATGTAGGCTCTCAAATGCATGAGTGCACTCCTCTGTAATTTCGAAAGGGACATCTTTTGAGAGAAGATTAGTTAGGGGGTGTGCGATTTTCGAGAAATCAGGAATGAAACGGCGGTAAAAATCGACGTGCCCCAGAAAAGAGCGGATTTCCTTTTTCGAGCTAGGCATGGGTAGTTTGGAAATCAAATTAATCTTAGCTCGATCAACCTGGATGCCTTTTTTAGAGACAAGGTGACCCAGGACAATTCCCTTAGGTACCATGAAGTGGCTCTTTTCCCAGGAAAGAACCAGATTCATGTCGATACATCGCCTGGGGATTTGGACCAAGTGCAAAAGGCAATCATCAAAAGATTCCCCAAATACTGAGAAGTCATCCATGAAGACTTCAAGGTATTCACCTACCATAGCTGAGAATATGGCAAGCATGCACCGCTGAAAAGTGGCGGGTGCATTACAGAGACCGAATAACATCCTGCGGAACACGTATGTCTCGAAGGGGCAGGTGAAGGTAGTCTTCTCTTGGTCTTCAGGATGGATTGCCACTTGGTTATAATTGGAGTACCCATCCAAGAAGCAAAAGAATCGATTCCCTGCCAATTTCTCGAGTATCTGATCAATAAATGGCAGTGTGAAATGATCCTTTTTAGTGGACGCATTCAATCTTCGGTAATCAATACAGACTCTCCACGAGTTTGCTATATGGGTTGGTATAGTCTCTCCGGTTTCAATCGTAATGATGGTGAGTCCTACCTTTTTGGGCATAACCTGGATTGGACTCACCCAACGACTATCGGAGATCGGGTAGATGATACCTGCATTTAACCACTTGATGATTTTTTTCATGACATCTTGTAGGTTCGGATTTAGGCGTCTCTACATTTCATGGGATAGTCGTGAGCCCTCTTTGGTGTAGATGTGATGCGTGCAATATGAGGGGCTGATGCCAGTCAGGTCATCGAGAGTCCACCCAATGGCTCTCTAATGCTGCTGGAAGATAGAAATCAAGTGGGTTTCCTAATCAGAGGTAAGGTGGGAATTGATGATCACAGGAAACATCCGATTTGATCCCAGGAAGACATATTTGAGATGGTCAAGGAGGGGTTTCAACTCCATGACTAGATTACCAGCAGCAGTGGGCGGTTCATGGTGGGTTTTAGAAGTAAAGGTAGGAGCTGTAGGTGTGTCTAGGTCTGGTCTAGGCTCCTCTAATTGCGGGGTTTGATCCTCTTGTGGTTGAATATCAGGGATACGTGGGTTTTCTTGAACAAAGGGCTCTTCAACCACGGATTCGATATCGCAAATCTGCTCGATAACCCCACAATTAATTCCTTTTTTAGCCTTAAAGATGTCGATCTTTAGTGTCTTGTTCCCAAATTTTAGCTCAATTTGGCCATCTTCACAATTGATATTGGCCTTAGCTGTGGCCAGAAAAGGTCTCCCTAAAATGATTGGTGTGTTCTTCAAATTCTCGGGAGCATCCATGTTTAAGACTATGAAATCCACGGGAAAGTAAAAATCACGTACCCTAACTATGACATCCTTGAGAATTCCTTTTGGTGACTTAATAGATCAATTAGCCAACTGTAAAGTCATCTCTGTTGGTTTTAGCTCAGATTCTTCAAAGTGGTCTAATAGGGATGTGGGTATCAAATTTATGGAAGCTCCTAGGTCCAATAAGGTTCTCTCAAATTGAATATCATCGATAGCACAGGAGATCAGAGGGGTATTTGGGTCTTTTGCCTTAGGTGGGAGTTTACTCAAAATGATGGAGCTAGCTTGCTCCGACAGTACGATCGGGTTCCTGCCTTTGGTTCGCGGCTTGCGCTTTAGTGTACATACATCTTTCAGGAATCTTGCGTAAGCTGGTATGTGGTGTATCGCATCCATCAAGGGGATGTTTATTTGGACCTGCTCAAAGAGCTTGACCAGGTCCTCCTTAAGTGCCACGGGTTTGGTTTTCTTCTTTCTCTTATTTAAGGCCACAGGAAATGAAACCTCAGATGGTTCCTCTAGAATTGGCTCAGGCTCTTTATTAGGGATGGGCGTGTCCTGGATAACCAATCTACGGTTAGGGTCTACAGTCTCAGGTGAGTTATGGTTAGGAAAAGGTGGGTCTTGTGTTGCTTTGCCACTATGGGTGGTGACGGAATTTAATCCTACCTAATTCTGGTTTGGGCTAGGGAGGATAGGTGTCTGCTGCTGAAACCCGAAATAAGAGGTTGAAGCACCCGTCCTGTCAGGGGATGGAGCAGAATGGGCCTGATAGATAAAGTGGGCTTGACCTTGATTTGGATTCATAACGCACCTCTGGTTCAGTAGGTTATTTGGATTTGGAAGAGGTTGAGAAGGGAGTGCACTTGGCTGGCGAGTACTTTCCAGCTGGAACAATTGATTGCGTAGCTCAGAGATCTCTTCTTTATGTTGTTTTTGCATGTCAACCAAGGTCTGGAGAGTCAAAGATGTTTGATCTTCCTTAGGTGGTCTAGATTGAAAATTTTGATTGGGCCTTGGTTGAGTGGGTTGATAGGGGCGCAGGTTTTGTGGTCGAGGTTGGAATTGAGGTCTTGGATTTGGGTTATTGATTCAGACAATACGCGGTTTGTTAATTAGGCAATTTAGTGTCATTGCAACGTGTAAATCCGCTTTTGCTTTTAAATTTATAAGCCTAGATAGTGGGGTATCTAGGGTCGTCTAAGGAGGCCAAATTGTTTGCAAATCAAATCCCTTGCTTGGAAATAGAAATCACCTTTCTTTTTTGTCTTTTCAAATATATATATTTTTTAGGGTTGAAATAAAGGGAAATACGTGGGTTTGTTGATAGCAAGAAAATCGTCTATACTAATCCACTACATTACTACTAAAGTGATAAGTAGAGCCTCTCCTTAAGCTCACTCTAGGTGCGTGAAGGCCTAGCGTAATTAAGGAGAGGGGGTGAAGAAATGCTAGACAAAAAATTCTATAAAACTATGCAACAAAAAGATAAAAGAAGGCAACTTGAATTAACGGAAATCTATTTTACAAAAAGCACATGTAGAGGAATGCTTCTATTCTAACTTGAAACTACAAGAAAGTAAAACATAAATCCTCTAAATGAAATGGTGAAGTAGATGATGGCTTCTTGCTCCAAGCCTGGTAGCTCTCGGGTTTGGAAAGAGTCCTCCAACTCCTTCCTTGTAAACCTCCTTCAAATGGTGTCCTCCAAGGTGGAGGCTTCCACCTTAACTTTCCTCCTCCAAGGGTCGGCGTGCACCACCCTTTCTCCTCCTTGCCTGGTCGTCCTCCTGGTGGGGAAGTGCTCCTCCTCCTTGGCATGGCACAAGGGAGAAGAAAGGGGAAGAAGGCACCAAAAGGGCGGGTAGGATGCCCCCTTAATCTTCATCTTTTCTTCTTCTTCCCTGGCCTTGAATAATGGTGGGTGTAATGTGAAATTAAACTAATGGGAGGATGATTTTTTTGGTGGAATGTGATGGGTTTTTATAGAGGTACAAGGGGGTAGGGTTGGCGTGGATAGGTGGAGGGCTAGGATTGATTCTAGGGGTGGTTATGGGTGGTTAGGTTGATCCTAGGGCTAGGGTTAAATGGCGCCAAATGAGGGGGCACAAAGGGGGGTAGTTATGGGCTTGGTGTTCCTTAGGGTTGGGTCCAAAATGGACCTTCTAGAAGGCTATTAGGTGGCGCCATCTTAGGGTTCTAGAAGGGGGGTATGTGGATGGCTAGGATGGGTTATATGGGTAGGTGTAGGGTGGATAAAGGGGCTGAAAGTTGGCGCAAAAAGGGAGGTGGTTAGGGTTATTTTTGGTGCCAACTTTTGGTGTCTTTTGGTGGTTAGTTGAGGGGTAAAAGGTGGTGAAGGTGGTGGTGCCAAAGGGAGTAGGGTGGAGCTAGCTAAGGTGAGCTAGGTAGGGCTTAGTTGGTGGAGCTAGTTAGGTAGGGTTTTAGGGTGGTGATTGGCCAAGGGAGCTGGAGTCTAGCTAAGCTAAGCTAAGTTAAGCTAGCTTAGCTAGTAATGGAGTAGAGGAGTAGGCAATGGGAGATAGGGTTTGTGAAGAGGAGCTGGACAGAAGAAGTCTGGAGCTGAACTGGAGCTGGCAACTGTTGAAGAGGATGGCATGGAGCTACTTTAACTGGCTTAGCTTGCTAGTTCTTTGCTAGCTGCTAAGCCAAGCTAAAGTAAGCTAGCTTCTACCATAATAAGCTGAGGTGAGCTGGGTCTGGTGCTCTTGGGGAGGATCAAGCTGGTTGAGGCAGCTAAGGTAGCTTAGCTCAACTGAGTTGAGTTAAGCTGAGTCCCCGAGAGCTGGACTTGAGCTTCCTGAGCTGAAATGAAGTCATCTTTAGCTGGCTAGAGTCGAGTGGAGCTAGATGAGCTGGACCTGAGCTGGGGTGAACTCCAATCAACTCAGCTGAGTTAGCTAGAGCTCCCTATGGACTAATGAGAGTTTAGATGAGCTAGACTCAACTAAGTTAAGCTGGATCTGAGTTGACCTGAGCTAGGGTAAGCTAAGATGAGCTCTCTTGAGCTACCTTCCAGCTGAGATGAGTTGAATGGAGCTAGGATGAGCCAACCCTAGTTCAGGTGAGCTAAATTCCAACTATGGTGTGTTGGATCAAGTTGAGTTCCAATTGGTGAGAGCTTCTCCTTCACCAGTTGCCCTCCTGAGTGCTAGGGTTCTAGGGATCTGGCAATCTGTATATTCCTAACACTCACAAAAATACATTAAAAAGACAACAAAAAGGTGCAATGCATGCCTAACCTAATTAAATGCTTAAATGCAGCCCAAAAACCCATTTGTAGAGTAAAATCCTAAGAGTTAGGTTTGTTTTAATGCATAAGAATGATGATAAACTGGCGTTTATCAATTATTTCCCGACCATGCAAAGTTTGGATGATTACGCCATCTAGGGTTGTAGGTATTAGAGAAGGGATTGTTCTGGATGGCGTGGAGATCCTCGCAGGTTTGAGGATCCCCAAAATAATCAGGGTATGAGGGTTCAGAGTTCCCCCAACTGTGGTAGGTTGCCCCGGAGTTACCTCCGAAATCGTAATCAGGCGGGGGTGGATACACATCCATCCCCGGAGAGTGGTGGATATTGTATGCAGCTTCCCTACCTGAGGGTGGGTGTGTATGTGTGCTTTATGGTGCAGAGGTGGTCTCGTGTAGATGTCGAGTGATGTCGTCCACCTTCTTCTCAATGATGGAGACCTTATCCAATTGATTGGCTACCAACTCCAAGTCAACGGATGCGGAAAGGCCTCGAGATTCGTGTACCCCCTGATCGTTTGTCAATGAACAGGTGGACGTTCGGTCGTACGCACCCAGTGACTCATTGTTTTTCATGCCAACCCATGATGCTGCTGCCACAGGTTGCATTGATAAATAGCTTGATGTCATCACAGAGCCCGTGGTAAACGGATTGGACTTGTTCCTACTTCGGGACTTAGTGATGGGGGCATTTGTGCATGAGATCCAAAAAACGATCCCATGCCTCGTGTAGAGATTCTCCCGCTCCTTGGGAGAAGTGTGTGATTTGGTGCCACATAGCATTTGTGCAACCAATGGGATAGAACTTTTATAGGAAGGCAGTTTGAAGTTCTTTCCATGTGTTGATCACGTGTGGATAAGTTTGAAACCAGTAGGCGGCTTTGTTGGCCAGAGAGAAGGAGAAGATCTTTAAGAGTAAGCTGTCTCGATTTTGCATGTCTATCCCAAAGGTGTGGGCTAGATGCTTCAGATTCTTGATGTGTTGGAAAGGATCCAAGGAGTTCAAGCCGTGGAATTTTGGAGTCATGTGAAGCATACTAGGCTTAAGCTCCACCTCGATTCCCCTCGCAGGGATTTGATTCATGTCTCAATCTCCACCGCAGTGGGATTGTAGTGATCTCACATTTGAGGATGCGACGGTGGGTTGATGAAGGCATTGATCTGATCTCTGAAATCAAAGAATTGTTGTGGTTTAAAGTTAGGTCATTCTGGCTGATCCATGGTTGTGATTGAAGGTTCGAGCTTAGAATCAGAGGAAATGTCAATATGATTAGGTTGTTGCACAAACACGGAGGTGGAGGCTTGACCTCGACAAGAGTGAATAACTAATGGAGGCCTTAAGGGTGGTCTTAAGGACCTCCTCCCAAACATGCACCGATGGAGAAGATGAGAGATAGAATGTCAGAGGACCCAATCGAGGCACCCAAAGATTTTTGGATGACTATAGAGGTTTGGGGTGGATGATACCCCTAGATCAGAAAGTCATTCACCTGAGAATTACCTAGGCAGCCAGGAAGGGGGAGTCCCGCAAAGACCCCTACACGGTAGAGCGTCCTCACGGGTTACAAGGTTTCCCCCACCCGACCTTCCTTGTCACTGAGGGTTTAGGTAGACTAGAATGGCGACTTGACCTCTTAAGTCTGCCAATTTTAGGTTAAGAGAAAGGGTGCTTATGATTTCACTTGAACTTTTAAGATATTTTTGTGCAAGGTGACCTAATTTGAAGATTTGTTGACCTCGCAAGGTGGGTCAACTTCACCTGTTTTGTCCTTGATTATTAGGTCCCAACTTTTTAAGATTTAAGTGGATATTTAGAGCCTAATTTGAGGGTGTGCTTGATTAGGTCAATTCAAGCAAGGCTTGGGATACACACAAGTTAGGAGAATGTATTCTTGATTAAGTAAGTGGAGTCCTCAACCCTAGGATAGAAATCCTATTTTGGCTCTGATCCAATTAGTTCCGTCCAAATTTGGTACCTAGGGCTAAAGAAAGAAGGTGATAGCCCTAGATACCTTAAACCCTAAGTAGGTGCAGAAATCAAGGTTAGGGTTTGTCTACCAAAGAATCAAAATTGTCAACTTGTGAGGATTGATTCTAAGAATGAAAAGCAAGTTGTCCCTAATTGATTTTTTTCTTCTTTTAGCATTTTCAAAATCAGGGACTTAGGAGAAAGTGGATGGAGTTTACCTACCCCTAGGGTGTTTGGTGCGTGTCTGACTCTCCTTGATTGGATTCCCCTGCATAGATCATAGCAAAATAGATACAGCAAGTTAGTATCAAATTAGATATCACAATCAAGAGATCAAATTGCATGTTGCTCCCCGGCAATAACGCCAAAATGTTTAGCGCGAAATTCATCATTGTTTTAGGAAATACGTTGTAGTATAGGACAAATGCGCTTAAACAAATACAATTTATTACTCGAATTTTAAGTCCGAGGTCGAACGCAGGAAGCAATATAGAAATTTATCTCAAGATCACAATTTTAATTAAGAATATAACAATGTAATAGCAATTTCAAGCACAAATGATGTGAATATGAAATCAAGAGTCAATGTGGCAAAAAGATTAGGGTAAAATGGTGATTTGAATCACCAAATTACCCTATTACAATTAGACTTAAATAATGCAATAGTATCAATCAACCAAATGCCATGTATGATGAGTGCACAATGCACTTCTCTCTGATGCTGTAGTGCGTAAGCACTGTTCCTCTTTTGGCTGCTGCTTCTTCTCCTCTTTCTTCTTCTTTTCTTCTTTCTCTGCCTTGGCTTTTCTTCTTTGGCTTTTTCTCTTCACGCACAGGGGGAACACTTTGCGAATTGCGCTAAGTGTTAGAATCTCTCTGAAGCAAAACCCCTTAACCCCGTGCTCTCTCTGTTTTCCTTCCTCTTCTCTTTCTCAAGGATAATCGGGTATTCGAGTAATCGAGCATAAGCGCACTTGGGACTAGGGTTGCATGTGTGAGTGTCACAGCCGAGGTGTGAGAGAAGGCTTAGGTGGGTAATTGGGTGAGAGGAGTAAGTGGGACCTCACCTCGAGTCTGAGGTGATAAGCCATAGACACAAATTCAATTTATCCCCGCGCGCTGCTTTGTGAACTAACGATGTGGGATTAATCCCATAGCTTCTTTTGCGTGTTGCTGTAGCCATGACTGTCCTCGTTCAATTCTCCCAAGGGAGTGGTCAACGCTCCCAATTGGTGGTCCAAGTGAGGTCCTGGGACGATTTCGCAGCTCTTGAAGGTAGTAACTGAGGATTGCTTGGCCTTGAGCACGAAGAACTCGTCGGCGGTAATGGCGAGGTGACGGAACGACAGTGGAACCTGAAACTCATGCAAATGGCCTTACGGCCACATTAAAAGCACTTATGATGGTCGGTTGACCACGGCGAATGCAGTCGTGCTAGTTTCGTGGTTGATGGAAGTGCATGGTGGCTAGACAGAGTCGGGAACGAAGGTGCATGATGGGTTTGTTCGGGGGCACGTTTGGGTGAGTGGTGGAGTGAAATATGAGAGGGGTTTTGATGGGTGTGAAGTGGCAGAGGTAGTGGGGCAGGTGGCGAGGTGGTTGGAGTCGTGAGGTGACAGGAATGCCTCGCCGGAGACGTGGCTAGAGCGAAGAAAGATGATGGCATGCGTGTGGTCGAGGGAGTAGCGAAGATGAAGTTGTGAAGTAGCGGAGCTAGGGAGTTGATCTGAGTAGGTAGCGGATGACGAGGAGGAGGAACGGCACCGGGTCTTGTATGGCCGATGCCAGAGACAAAGGATGCTCTGGTGAGTTGGACGGCGACGAGGATGGGGTTAGGAGACGTCTCTCTGGTATGTTGAGATGCGGAAGACGACGGGGAAGAAGATTCGGCTATTGGTATTGCGAGCAGATGAAGAATGAAGTTAGAGGGAGTCACCGAATGTCGTGGAGGCTTTCAGCCGGAGAAGAGTGAGGAAAGAGGGGTATTCCAGGCTAAAAACTAGCGTAGAGAGGACGGTTTGTCCTTAGGAGTCTTTAAATAGGTCTCAGGGTTTGCTTGAAGCTTGGAAACCAAGCTTCCGAGCTTGGTAAGTTCACCAGAGTAGAAAATCCACATCTCTCATGCGTTTGCATGAGAGATTGGGAAAGAGTTGGAGCCACAAATAGGTTCAAATTGTAGAGAAATCTCTTAGGAATCTTCCTTCCAAATTTGAAAGAGATTGAGCATGAAATCAGGGAGAGATCTCTGATTAAAGGTCGCCGGAGTTGTAGGAATAGGACTTCTACATTCATGGAGGAGGAGGGGACTTTTTGGCGAAGAAGACAACAAAGATAGGGGCCTGTTTGTAATGAATTTGAAAAGGTAGGGGCACTTGTGAAATGGAAAGAATTGTATAGGACTAAAATGCAAACTAGGTTAAGACGATCTCTGATTGAGCCCAAATTTTGGTACAAACCTAATTTCGACCCAAGGAATCTGATGATGAAGTTGGATTTATGTTTTGACCAATTTTGGCTAGGTAAATTGTTTAGTTACCCAAATTAAGGCAACTTTTCGTCTGTGACTCTCTTTTAGGTCAAAACGGGTTCGGGGTCTAATTGAAGGTACCAAACCCTAGAGAATATTTTTATATGAATTTTAAAGGATTTAGGTGAATTTTATCTTGACGAGAACCTCATTTAGTTAAGCGGGTTTGTTTTTAGGGTTTCAAATGTTATTTAATTCTTGAAGTGTGTGAAAAACCCATTTTGTTCTGCATGGACCCTCTTGTTAGACTCTAAAGCACATTTGACCTTTAGTAACCACTAGAAAACCCCATGGTTTATTCTATATTTGTGGATTACTGGTAAAATTGCAGAAATAACCTTTTATTCTTCTTTTCTTCTCAAAACAATTTAACCTGCCCAAGAGACCTTCTGAATGATATGTAGGAGCTTTTATTGACTTTATCAGATCAAATTGAGCTAGTTATGGATCATGATGGTGTTCCCATCAGTAGCTGCTAGAAGGAGCAGCAGCACACGCGTGGAAGTGGCACGGCCACGGCTTGGAGGCATGCAGGTGGTGCATGCGTGCAGTCGGGGTGGTGCGCAAGGGCCGTGGCATTGTGGTGGAGCATGCACGATCGACGGTGTACGTGTTGTGAGGAGTTGGAGAGTGGAGGTCGCGGAGGAGATGGTCGCTTTGTGGATGCATGGGGCTAGGCCGGCGAGGGATGTGGTGAGGCCGGTGTGAGGCTTGGCGTGCTAGCTGGTTGGAGTGTGGCGATGGATGAGGAGTAGGTGACTGTTAGAGGGTGGTGATGTTGGGTTCTTTTGGTTGCAGTGGAAAAAGGAGAGGAAGAAGAAGATGAATAGTGACTTTAAAGAAAAGAAAAAGAGAGTGGAGAGAGAGAGAAGAAGCTAGTGTGACCAAAGGTGCATGCTCACGGTGAGGGTTGAACTCGTTGGATTGGCGATGTTGCCTGTCACACAGCATGCCCACAGTGTAGTGGAGTTTAGCTGGGAGACGCACGGTGGTGGCACGAGTGATCGTCTGCAGGAGATTCAGGTATTGGCGGTGAAGCTCTGCCATGGTAAAGCCTTAGTCGACGGAAGGTCAACCAAGTCTTGGTGTTGCTATCCCTACAGTTTGGTGCCGTCCCCTGTCAACGAGCGTGCCCACGGTGTGCAGGGAATTAGTTCATGGTCGGAGGCCTACAGTATGAACGGATGTACAAGATGGGGCGGGGCGATGGCCTCCTTCTCCTAGTGTTGCGACTCCACTGGCAACGTCAAGGGTCACCTGATCTCTGAGGCTAGTGTGACAAAATGTCTCCAAAGACGCATACCTCGCACCAAAAGAAGATAAGAGTCAAATATGCCCCGAATAAAATATGAACAAAAAAATGAATGCATGCGAGTTTAACATGCCCGTTGCCTCCCCGGCAATGGCCCCATTTGAACAGACGATTTTCGCTTTGGAAGAAGTTTCTCACATAAAATGACGTGTTGAAGGAGTATTGAAGTGGTGGAAAAGCGCTAATCAAAATAAAGAAAAATAACCACTCGAGAGAGCGGGTCATGTCCCCAGGAAGGTAATGCTTGTTAGAAACTCGCGAGAATAAAAAATTGTTGTTCACGAATGATTTCCTCAAGAAATTGTGTCAAAAATCACGTAGATATGAGTTTAAATAAAAGTGCAAGTTGAAATTGCATTTATGCTAAATAGAAGGGAGTTCAATGTAAAGTGCACCACAATAAAATAAGAATAAAATCCTCACAATGGCACTTGAATGTAAATACAAATAAAGCTTATCCTATAGCAAGATTCTTCCAAGAATTGAATGAAAACCCACCTAGATTAAGGTTAAGAGATTGATTTGCCAAATAAGTTAAACAATGAAGGGGGTTCTCATAAATTCACTAGAATAATCAAATAAAAAATAATGAAAGTGGCAATGGCATGATTGGTAATAACTAATTGAGGTGAAAACAGGTGAAATCGTTCCCCTTATTTCACTCATGGAGTAGGGCTTTGTCGGCAGTGAGGTACTCGAAGGAAGATCTCTAGACCGAGGGCTTCACGATTGTGGTCACGGTGAAGTGTAGGGCGGCCCGAGGTGGCTGGACGGTGCTGTGGAATGTGATAGGTGGCGGTGGAGCTGCTTTGTATGCTGGCTGTAGGCGGCGTGAGGAGGTGCGCATGGGTGCGCAGAGAAGAGGGATTGCTGGTGGTGTGTACGGGCGTGCTGTTGGCCGCACGTGGGAGGGGAAGGCGCGAGCGTGCACGGTGGCATGGCTAGTGGCCGCGCGTGTGAAGGAGAAGGCAGCGGCTGGTAGCTATCGACGTTGGAGGTGATGGGTTGTGTTATGAAAATAGAGGAAGAAGAAGAATAAAGGTGGGTGCATCTGCTGGAGTCGGTGGTGATGGGAGTGGAGTTGCGTGATGATGGAGTGGGCTACGACTGATGGACGAGGGGTTGTTGGCCGCTTGTAGGAAGTGAGCGGCGGTGGTAATGTTAGCTATTGAAGGTGGAGATGCTGGGTGTGATGGGTTCTTGTGGTTGTAGGGGAAGAAGAAGAAGAAGATGAAGAAGAAGATGTGGTGGGGGTGTTGGTAGTGTTGTGCAGTGAAGAAGCACGGTGATGCAAGCGAGCTCCGGATGGCAGTGTGGCCTGTCACTCCACATGCCCACGATGGTGGAAACTCGTTGCTACAGTTGAGCCCGACGGTGGTGAGATGGATGAGCTCTTGAGCTCTACACAGTGGTGAATGGGGGTGTGGTGGCCTCCCCAGCATGGTAGATGACACCCACGGGATGCGTTGATTTAATTATGTCGTTATAGCATGCGTTTGCGACGTCGATTTTAATTAAAGATGTGGGTTAGGTGAGTCCAAGTGTCGAACATGAGTAGGCGTAAAATCGGATTACTTTGTTGCTTTTAGTTGTCACAGGAAGTTTGGTTCGCTTGCTAGAAAATGGGAAAGAGAGAGAGAGAGAGAGTAGGGTTAGAGATTTGAGATTATAACATGGCGATTACTTAACTAAACATGAAGCATGACATGATGAAATATATTGCACAAATAAAGTTGTTATACAATTACAATGATAGAGAAAAGATTAAAAAAATGTAAACATTAAACTATGGTAGAGGAATGTGAAAGGGAGAGGCGAGGCGGCCACAACGGTGGATGGGACTTCCGTCGGCTGCTTGATAACTCTGGAGAGTGTGAAGTATGCTTGGTGAAGCTAGGAAGGAGCTAGGAGTAGGGTGGAAGGTGTGTGTGTATTCAATGCCTTTGAATGAGGTGGTTGAAGGGGTTTAAATAGGAGAAAAGGGCTTCTAATTGAGGTAAGGGAGTTTAGCAATGTCCAGGACGTCGCTAAACCCCTTCCAAAAACGTCGCTGAAGCCCTCTAGCCGCCGGTCTGTTGAGGCACGTGTTCTTCTTCTTCTCAAGCCACGCCCGCGAACCGTGTGCTCGCGTTGTGGGCCGTCCGATCAGAGATTGGACGGTTGAGAATCTGCGTGGGCACACACTGTGGATCGCGCACATTCTCGCCCGGGCGCATCAGCGTGCATCCGTTGTGCCGCGTGGCACGATCCTCGTCGTTGGCTTCCACATCAGCGGTCGAATTTCGTCCGCGCGTGCTCCTGCTGCCAATTTGAGCCTTGCTCGGGCTCAATCCTGCGTCTGGTGTGCGGGGATAAAGTGCTAGCCACTGTGCTACCTCCGTTGGTTTGTGTGGAAGCGAGGTCGGGCGCAGGGAGGTGTCTTCCATCCAACGGTCAAGATCTGAAGTTGAGGGCGCTTGTGATTGCGAGGGCGCACTGGTGAGGGGCGCGGGCGGGCGAAGGTTGTGAATTATCAGCTCTCCGATTGGCGGATCGGACGGCTTAAATTTACTGAGCGCGATGAAGAGGTGGTGCGCTGCGGGTGAGGGTGCGTTGGATGCTGCCACGTGGCCTCCTGTGGGCCGTCGATCATCAGATCAACAGCTAGAACTTCTTGGGCTTGTTGAGGGAGCTCCGGATGTCGGATTTGAGCGATTTTGAGTCCGTTGGACTCCGTTCATTGTTCTAAATCCATCCATGCGGTCCGATTGCTCATTTGAGGCATGTTTCAATACACACTTCTATATACAGTCATTAAACATTGATTATAAGCAATTTTAATTTGTTATGCATGCAATGCTCCCAAGCCTATCATGACATGTTATTAGTGCGCATATACCCTCAAAACTCACCCTAGTTGATGAAATTATCATCATTGAATGTGGAGTTATTAGCAGACTCCTGCTTTCCTTTGTAGCTGCAGTAGCTGCTTGGATTTGAAATAGACCGTGAGCATTGAAGGCTCCAGATCCATTTTTCACGGAGGATGAATGCTCGCAAGTGGTGGTGTGGTGTAGATCGTAAGAATTTCCTACATATAAAAAAAAGGAATAAATAAATTAAAGAAAGATTGGTTTATTTATATACAAAACCCAAAAGAATGTTTAAATCTTATTTCTTTTTAAATAATGCATGTAATGTATGCATGCAAACTAAATAATAACTAGCCTACTTGAATTCTAATGCATGCTAAATAATTTATATATGAATGCAATGCATACAAGCAAATATATATAAACTACATTATTTACATCTTAATGCATGCTATGAATATGTTATTATTAATCTAAAGTCTAGGCATTTAAGTAGCTACTTAGCCCACAAATATGGGCTCATCAGTGGGGCGTGACGATGGGAGTTGACGCTTCAATAGTGGCTAAGCTAGGAGCCTAGGAGTTGACAAAGGTTGTGCCACTACGATGGGAGTTGACGAAGGTTGCGTTATTGCACTGGAAGTTAACGACTTGACGAATGTTGCGCTGGTGTGGTGGGAGTCGACGAAGGTTGCGTCGTTGCGGTGGGAGTCGACGAAGGCTACGGATGAAAGTTTCAAACTTTGGAGTTTGGAGAAGATGGAGGTCGTGGACGAGAGACTTGCCACCAATGGGATTCGGTTGGGCTTCTACAAAAAATAAACAAATTAATGTTTTTATTTTGGTTGGATGGGTGCACCGGTCAGTCCCGGTTCATCGGTCAGGTTGGTTGGATCGAGTTTTGGTCTGTTCCACTAGTTTAAGACTCCCAGTTCAAAAATCGACCAGTTCGGCCGATCTGGTTTGATTTTTAAAACCCTAGTTGTATGTATAAATACTACTTCGTGGACCATTTTTACAGTTGTTGGGAACATTTGAAAATGCTTGAGGTATCATCCAAAATGTTGTAGGCGTTATTTATAGTAGTATGCGAAATAGTACTATTGTGGCAAGAAATATGTCTACTAGAGGCACCAACCATAATGTTAGGAACATTATGAAATTCGTAGTACTGTTGGCAACATTGTTAACAAATTCGTGGTGCTACTGGTAGCAATGTTAAGAACTTCATACTGCTGCTATTAGTATTCTTTATCTACATAAGACTATTGTACTCTTTAACAATGGCAACATTGTTAAGAAATTTATAAGACTTCTTGAGACCGTTAACTGAATGAAGTATTTCATGATCAATTTCCACTAACGTATAAATTAAATATATGAAAGTTGATAGTTGAAGGATTGACCATAGATGGACGTGAGCTAATGAATTTGTTTGGATTGGAATGAAATTCATTCAATTACCTTCTATTGGCACCAGTGTTTTGCTTTGCAATTTATGATTCCAAAGGGATTGTGTTAGTGTAGGTTCATATACCTCAAGTACAATCTTCATTTCTTAAATACTATAAAGAATGTGTTTTATTCCTCTCTTTAAGAAGAAATGGCAAGCTTACACCTTAGGACGACTTGTGCCAACAACATCACCAATAAAATGATTTTATTGATGCCAACAGTAGGTTGGTAGGTCATAAGCTGCCACTGGTAGGTTGGTAGGTGCTGCTGGCATTCACTTACCTGTTGTTGGCACCATACATGTAGCATGTCATAAGGTCGGTGTTGTATATATTGTAACTAAGATTTTAACTGCTCTAAATTTACTGCTGTAACCACAATTATATTACCTGGCCCCTTCACTCAACTATACACATAGGTGCTGCAACCACTGATTCCTTAATGTCTGTCATTGTTGCTATTAGCAGTAAAATTAAAGTAGTTGAAGATGCTGTAAGCACAATGGTATTCACCCCTTTAGTCTGTTGTAGGCATAATGTAAAATTTGTATATTACAATAGGCATCTTTGATAGTCATAGTAGAGTGTGCATAGATACTAATTTGTGGAACATTTATACTGTTGTAGGCAGCATTCAAAAATATTTGAAGCATCATAGAAAATGTCGTAGGCATCATTCATAGTAGTATGCTAAATATTATCATTGTGGTATGAAATATGTTTGCTAGAGGCATCAACCATAATGCTGCCAACATTCTGAAATTTGTAGTGTTGCTGGCAGTATTATTAACAAATTAGTAATGTTGCTAATAGTATTGTTAAGAACTTCCTAACGCCATTGCAACATTGTTACAAATTTGTAGTGCTGCCAGCAGTATTTTTAAGAAGTTCATAGTATTGCTGGCATCAATGTTAAGAACTTCATAGTGTTGTTGGCAACATTATCGTTAAGAGCTTTATAATGTTGTTGACAACATTGTTAATAAATTCCTTGTGCTGCACAAAGATATTCACCCTTCAGTTTGCTTTCAGCATAGTTGTAAATACCGATAGAATTGGGCGATCTCCTTCATTTGCAACCATTCGCTCCTCGGTTCTCCCACTCCACTCCACCTTTTCCCTTCTCCCTTTCCTCTCCCCTTTCTTTCCCTCTGGCTTAGGGTTTTGTCTCCTCCGGGCTGGTGCAGCCTTTTGGCCTTTCCCCTCAGTGGGAGGCCTCTGTTCCCCTCGCCTTTTTGATGGCTCCTTTTGGAGCTTGAAGGAGAGCAACCCTAGTCCCCCTTTGTTTAGGTTTTTAGTTTCCATCATTGTTTCTTATGATCTCTTCGTTTGTTTTCAATTTTGGTTTTGATCCCCTTTTTCTCTAGTTTCGTCCGATTGTCTGTTTGCTTTTGGTTTGCTCTAGGCTTGTTGGTCTCTTGGGTGTTCTTCGTTTCTTGGATTTTGCGCTTCCTAGGTTGATCGCGTGGTATGGAGGTTCGTCCCTCCTCCCGATCCCCTTGTTCTCCTTCTCGTGTGGAGGATCCTTCTCTCCCCAAGCGATCTTTTGCTTCGGTGGTTGCGGGCTCAGGTTCTTAGGAGCCCTCCTTTGTTGAGCTTGCCTTGAAGGTTCGTCGTATGGAGTTGCGAGATGGGGTCCTTGCCATGTCTTTTTCCTCGAAAGAGGTTTCAAAGTTGTCTATGGGTTTTTCAACATCTATTGTCGTCCGAGCTTGGGGTCCTAAACCCTCAACTCTTAGGCTTAAAGAATGTTTGGCGAATCGATTTAATGTGAGATCGGCTTTCACTTTGATCTCTCTTGATGTGCGTCACTGGCTTCTTTGGTGTGATACTTATCTCGACTTTTGCAGTATCTATTCTGCTGGGTCTATTGTTATTGGTCACATGTATTGTCAGTTCATTCGTTGGTCTTCAACCTTCCGAACTGATGTGAATATTTCTGTCATCCCTGTGTGGGTTGGGTTTCCTAGGCTAAACTTTCACCTCCTCCACCCTAATGCCCTTCTTTTGATTGTGTACCAACTTGGATCCAATAATGGGGATCCTCGTACGGTCCAAGGCTTGAGACTTGGTTACCCAAGGGTTTGTGTGGAGGTGGACCTGTTAGCCCCTCGAGTGGATTCTGTTTTTATATTCAATGGAGATGCTCAAATCGCTCAACCGGTTGTTTTTGAAAGTGTTCCTTTGTTTTTCCCTAGTTGTATGAAGCTTGGCCATGAGATTTCCAGATGCCCTAAATTTTCTATGCAGGTTGCTGCTAAAGGTGATTCATCGATCCCTTCCTGTTAGACTGTTGCTTGTGGCCCGGAAGCTTCCTCGCCTCTTTCTCCTCGGGCTACTATGGGATCTGACAGCAAGCAGGGAGAGCCTTGCTTGACGCTGGCTCTCCATTTACAGAACCCTTTGACTCTGGCAGAAGGGGAGGTTTTTAATTCTTCTTGTAACTCGGCATGTATAACTTCTATCTCACATTCTTCTGGGGGGGTTTCATTTGTTTCTTCGACGTGTACTGTTTTGCCAAAGAAGAAAGGGAGACAGGGTACCAAGCTGCTTTGGCTAGTGAAGCGTGCTTCTCATCCAGTGGCTTCTAGGGGGAAGGAGGTTGTTGGGGCTGACCCTTGATCTTCCTTCCCTCTAAAGGTGAAAAGTTCCCTTTTAGTCCCTACTCCGCTTTCATCTTTTGATTCTACTTTGGTTGATTATGATGTGTTGGTTTCTCATCGTAAAGTTTCATGTTTTCCTGCTGGAGCTGCTCAATCTTAGAAGATTTATGATAATATGTCCTCTGAACTTAATCGTTCCCAAAAGAAAGTTTTCCCTTTGTTGAACACGGCTAATGAAAATATGCTTCTCCTTCAGGATTTCCCTAATCAGCACCGTTTTTCTACGGATAAAAATGATTTTGGCGAGATTATTGAGGATAATGATGAAGTTCAAATACAAATGGTTAAATGCGACCCTTTAAATGATTTGGTTGGTTTATCCTGGGGTATTTATCTCCCTTTACCTTCCTCTCCTCCTCCTCCAGATCTAGATCTTACATGTCTGAGGTCAAGGGTTTTGATGAGGGTATGAGCAATGATGTTAACCCTATCAACATTATATATGATGTAGAGTCTCAAGGTTTGATGGATTTTTTCGATGCAGAACCTCTCTTCCTTTAGGAGAAGGCACATGAGGCACACTCCCTAGTGTTGGCTGGAGGAGTCTGTGGGGGTCAAGTCCTGGAGGAGGCAAGGAGGATTACTCGAAGTCGATCTAAATCGCTTCAAAAAACTCTTTCCTTATGAATTGTTTGTTTTGGAACTGTAGGGGTATCCTTAATACACCTACTCTATCTTGCCTTAAAGATCTTATTCATACCCACTGTTTGAAGCTCATCTTTTTGTTTGAGCCTTTTGAGGATCCTATTTCTTTTGACTCTATTACGAGGGAGATTTCGTTTAACCATAATATGGTTGTTCCTGAGGCCCCAAAGATTTGGTGCTTTTGGAGAGACTCTCTATGAACCTCCTTGAGTTTTGCAAACAAGTCTTGATGGTCCATTTCTCCTCTGGGAATACTGAGATCAAGATTTCTACTATTTATGCTTCCTGTGAGGCTTTGCAACGTGTGGATCTTTGGGATTTTCTCTCCAGCACTTCGTCTCTTTTGCCGAATCCTTGGGTCATTGGTGGTTACTTTAACTGCATTATCCGCCCTTTTGAAAAATCCGGGGGTATCCCATTCTCCTAGGTGCATGTTGATCCTTTCCTTTCTATTATTCATAGCCTAGCCTTACCGGAAATGCCTCTTGTTGGCTCTTAGTTCTTCTGGTGCAATGGCCATCGTGGTAGTTCTCGGATTTAACAAAAACTGGATAGAACTCTCCTTAACTCGGAAGCCTTACCGTTCTTCTCCTCGGGTCTGTATGCTTCTAAGACCAATTCAGACCATGCTCCTATGATTCTCCTTTCGTCTGTCTGTGCCTCTCTTTGTCCTCACCCATTTTGTTTTCAAAATATGTGGTTCAAGGATCCTTCTTTTATACATCTTGTTGAGAAGGTGTGGACTGAGGCCCAGATCGATTCGGCTCTGGACCCTATTTCCAGATTCTATGCTAAGTTGGCTGATCTTAAGAAATCCCTTAAAACTTGGGATAGATCAACTTTTGGGGATACCCAAGAGGTGGTTAAAGACCTTGAGGCTCGCTTTGATGATGTTGATTCTAGTCTTGCATCCCATTAGGATGGTAACCTTGCTGCTGAGCTCAAAGGTATCCATACCCAACTCAACGATGCCCTCATTAAACTCAATGATTTTCTTCTTCAAAAAGCGAAAATTGAATGGATCAAGGAGGGGGAGAGAAATACTAAGTTTTTGTACTCTACTATTAGGAAAAGATTTGCTAAGAGGAATCGGGTCTCTCTCTAACATTATTGTTGGTGGTAATTGGGATAAGGCTTCCTCTATTGCTACTGATTTCTTTCAGAGTCTTCTTAATTCTGAGGCCCCCCCGGAACCCTTTCCTTTGCTTGAGGTTATTCCTTCCATAATTTCTGATGAGGACTCATCCTTTCTCATTTGGCCCCTGGATTTTGTGGAGATTTTTAACATTTTATCTAGGATGCCTTCCAATCGTACCTCAGGACTCAATGTTTCAATGTTGAGTTTTATTCTAGATTCTGGGATCTTATCAAGGAAGATTTGATTTCTACAATCTCATATTTCTTCACTTACAACCGTGCCCCATGGTCTCTCAATAATACCTTCATTTCCTTGATCCCTAGAAAGCGGCTGCCCATGAAATCTCTGATTTTCATCCAATCAGTTTGTGTAATGTCCTCTATAAGATTGTTTCTAGGATCATTTCCAATAGACTCTCCTCCCTTTTACCTAAAATTATATCCCCTTAATAGGCTGGTTTTATCAAAGGGAGATCTATTTTTGAACATATTGCTACTGCTTTTGAGCTCACTCAATGGATCGATCGGAAAGTATTTGGTTCCAACATCATTATCCAACTGGATTTACAGAAAGTTTATGATAGGGTAGAGTGGAAAGTCCTTTATCAGATTATGCATAAATTTGGTTTCTCCACCTCGGTTGTGGACTTGATCAAGTCTTTTGTGGAGCACGATGGTTGTTCTATTCTTGTTGATGGTATATCGGGTCCTTTCTTTGGGGTCTCTCGTGGCCTTCACCAGGGTGATCCCATCTCTCCATTGCTTTTTGATATCTACATGGAAACGTTTATCTATGGTATTAAAGAATTGGCTTTTGATGGTCAGATCATCCCTTTCTCAGCTAAATGTGGAGTCCTTCCCCCTCTTGGATTACTATATGCTGATGACATTCTCCTTTTCTTGAATGGGTATCTCCATACCATCAATAATCTCTCCAATTTTCTTCGGACCTTTCAAGAATTCACCAGTCAGCGCATCAGCCATACTAAAAGTCAATTTTTTGTTGGGAAGCATTTCCCCTTTGGTAGAATTTTGCGTATCCACAACCTACTAAACATCCAATTGGGCTCCTTCCCTTTTCAATACTTGGGTTGTCCCATTTTTCCTGGCAGAGCAAAATTGGTTTATTTTTACCAGATTATTGATAAAATTCAATCTAAGTTGGCCGGGTGGAAGACAAACCTTTTCTCCTTCGTCTCTAGACTCTTGCTCGTTAAACATGTTATGACTTCCATTCCTATCCATATCCTATTTGTCCTGGATGTTCCTAAACCTATTTTATGCAAGCTGGAATCTATCGTTGCTACCTTCTTTTGGGGGGATTCGGAGGCAGATAAACATCAACATTGGGTTTCTTGGAAGCAGATTGCCGAACCATTGTCCTCTAGGGGTCTTGGGGTTCGTGATCTTAACCTGTTTGTTTCTACTCTTAGAATGAAGCGTGTCTGGCATATTCTTTTCACTAGTTCCCCCTATGCTACTCTTATGACTAAACTTTATGGCAAATTTCCCCTCAAGTCCAATCTCATGCCAGCGAGGATCAAGATCCTCTATGATACTTATCTTCTTATGAAGCCTTTGATCTGTTGGGATGTCCATGAGGGCCAAATTGACTTCTGGATGGATGTTTAGGTTGGGAACTCTGCCCTTAAGGACTTCCTTCCCCCTGATTGTGCTCCTGGTCCAATGCCTATTAATTCCATCATTGATAATTTCCTTAATCATCTCTTGATTGGTCATCTTCCTAATCATATTACTGCCAAGATTGCTGTGATTGTCTTAGATGACAGTAGAGATAATCCCATCTGGACTCCGAATCAGAGTGGTGATTTTACTATTGCATCGGCTTATCTTAATTTCTTCTCTCACAACTTGTCTGAACCTTTTCTCAAAGACCTGTGGAACCTCAAAATTTCCCTTAGAATGGCTTTTCTTACTTGGAGAATTATGCTGGCTAAACTTTCTACGGATGATAATTTGAGTAAACTTGGTATTCATTCCCCTTCCAAATGCTCTTGCTGCCCTGATTGCCCTCAAATTGAAACAATCTCTCATTTTTTCTCTACTAGCCAACTTGTGCACCTGGTTGGTAATTGGACCTTCTCCAAGGTTGCTTCCTATCATACCTTGCCTAGTCATTTTTTTCATTGCATGCATAACCCTGCTTCTACCAGTAAGGATCGCATTGTTAAGGGAATTTTTTCCTATATCTGGTGCAATGTGTGGTACATTAGGAATAAACTTAGGAGAGATCAGATTAATTTTTCCAATATCAAACACCTCTTGCTCAAAAGTTGGCATAATTTTGACATTGCTATTTGGCTTAAAAGTATGCATCCTAGAACTATTGTAGTCAATTGGATTCGTCCCTCTCATGGTTTTAAAATTAATGCTGCTGTTGTTTCTTATGAGATGTCTTCCAAGATGGGCTGGATCATGAGGGACCAAAATGGAGGATTCATTAAAGCTACTGCTGGAACTATCCCCTTGATTTTTAAAGAGAAAGCTATCATTCTTTCCTTCATTCATGCGCCTAGGAATGTTGAAGACTCTTCTATGGTGTACTTGGAATCGGACTGTACTTTGTTGGAATTTTGGTGGACAGGAAAGATGGTCCTTCCCTGGGTTCTTAGGTGGGATTTTAGTTCTCTTCAGGCTTACAAGAATCGCATCGACGCCATCTATTATATATCCTCTACTACGAATACTCTCGCCTCCTATTTTGTGGCTTCTGCCTCTGGAGGATGGATGATCATCATCGACTATAATCAGCTCTCCATCAAGGCTAAGGGCCTGATCAGGCTTGACAAGCTGCAATTCCCATATGTTTACTCCTCTATCTGATTCTTGTCATGCCTTTGTTTTGCTTTTAGTTTTGTTTTGTAGTATTTTGTACTAGGTCATGAGTCGTGGCTGTCTTTTCCTTGTACCTGACTGGTTTTGGTTTGGTCCCCCTTTCTTTTCAATGCTCCTAGGGAGTGGGGGATGAATAAAATCGACTCCTGGTTTCTAAAAAAAAAAATTGCTGTCAGCATAGTTGATGTAAAATTTATATATTATAATAGACATTTTTGATAGTCATAGTAGATTGTGTACAGATATTACCTCGTGGATCATTTATACTATTGTAGGTAGCATTAAAAAATACTTGAGGCATTATACAAAATGTTATAGGCATCATTCATAGTATTATGCTAAATGGTACTGTTGTGACAAGAAATATATCTACCAGAGGCATCAACCATAATGCTGACAATATTCTAAAATTTGTAGTTTTGCTGGCAGCATTATTAATAAATTCGTAGTGCTGCTGTAGCATTGTTAAAAACTCTATAATATTGTTGGCAGTATTGTTAACAAGTTTGTAGTGCTGCTGACAACATTATTAAGAACTTCATAGTGCTGCTGATAGGAATGTTAAGAATTTCATAATAGTGTTGGCAACTTTTTTGGTCTGCATAAGATTATTAACAACACTCAGTTACTCCGTTAACTGAATGAAGCATTTCATGATCAATCTCTACCAACGTACATATTAAATATATGAAATTTGATACTTGAAGGGAATGATCATAGATGAACATGAGAGTTTCTATAAGATAATGATATAGATGTAAAAAAGGTGAAGTTAGTTACTATCGACGTAGTTACTATGGACGTTAGTTATTATGGACGTAAAGAACATTGCTTATAACACTGTCAATAGGAGTAACTACTAACACATCTTACTTGAAGCATCCGATAGTGATAGCACATCCTGCCAATAGCACCAGCAATCCTGCCAACAATAGCTACTTCTGTTGGTTTTGCACAAAAATGGAAAAGACTGCAAATTTATACCATTATGTAGCAGAGGTTACATGTGCTGTACATGGATATAGACAATGTCAGAAAAAACTGTCGCATGTAATGATGAACTAATAACATTGCATGTTGATTTCCATGTGGAAACACCTGATATGGAACTATGCCAACGAGGATGCCACCTAAGATGGATACATTTGTGAGTAAGTTTGTAGGTAAGTTTATACTTTTTCTTATTTAAGTATAAATCCTTGGTTGTTAAGTATACAAGCATAGATATTAAATTTACAAATAAATATAGGTATTGGTTACACTCAAGCTCAAGCCAAACCTAACCCCTCAACTTTCTTGATGATAATTTTTCAAGAAGTAAATGAGTAACCAATAGGTAAATGAGTTTAGGTATGAATTTTGATATAGAAATTAGATGGGTAAATGGGTAATACATGGAGATTGGATTTGCAAATAAGTATACGTTTGGATTTGCATGAACTTAACCCAAACCTGCCCTTTAATTCCCTACTTGCTTCATGCTAACGTCATTTCAATATGCTGGGATAGTGTTTGTATATTTTATTATTATTTTAGGTTTTGGTTGGTTGTGAGTTAAATTTTACTCCACGTAGATAGAGTAACTTGTGTGATAGGGGAGATTTATCTTACACACAGATCTTTATGTTATTTGATTTGATCACTCGTATTGACAACGTTCATTGCATCTACTTTCATCCAACTATCACTTATAGTATTCTTATATAAACTGTAATCCACTAAATATATGATCTCATCATTATTTATCGTATTACTCATCTTATCTATGACACATTAGCTATCCTATCTAAATGAAGCCTTAGCATATAGTCCAAGTCTACAAATAGGGCACAAGCAGCATAGCATGAGGGTGAAATAGGATAATTAATTTGATTTGGAATAGCATAGAGTTGAAACCAAGACACAACATCTGTCTCGTTTGTAATGGTGGATCTATGTGATTGGGAATCCCACCCTTATCTTTGTTTGTGGGAATGATGTGTTTTATTCTATTATCTCACCATGTGATTCCTATTTTAATCCACAATTCCGCATTGTTAAATGCTTTGGATTCGAACCATATTTTGTAGGCTTTAGCTTTCGTGCCAAGTAGAAAAGTCAACACTAATATGCACGTCAAGATAGTGCAATCTATAAAAAAAAATAGAAAAACGATTATTTAACGTCCAAAAAATGCCTCTGCGTGGTTTTTTTTGTTTTCTTTTTTTAATTTAACTTGGTAGATTGGCTTTTACCTTCAAAGGAAAGATTCAGAAAAAAAATTGACTAATTTTCTCTTGTCGTTTCTCAGCGTCGGGAGCAAACTTCATAACCGAGTCAGGTAAATTAATTTCACTGCCTTACCATCAAACTAAAGAACAGCGTGCTTGTCTTAGTTACACCGAGCCATTGAATCGTCTTGATGGTGCTAATCTTTTTTTTAGTAGCTCAAATTGTCTCCCTTACAAAACTCTTGGGTACCTCTTACCCCACGAAACCTCTCAGCTTCCCTTCCTTGATCTTTTACGAGAAAACTTTCGTTTGCCACCGCCACTAGGTGGGGCCTTGACCAGCCACTGCGTTGGTTGGGGCCCTTCCCTCGTCAATCTCAACTTTCGTATCTCTCCTTCAGCCAACATTCTCGAGAGGTCTTGGTGCGTCGGTGTCGTACTTGGCTGGTTGCAGCGATGCCAGAACCCCCTCCGATGTTGGTACCGATGGTGGCCAATTGTTCTTGTGGGATTGCTGCTGATGTTGTTTCTCTTGATATTATTGAGTTCTTTGTTGTTGACTGTTGGTACCTTCTGATCGTGTCGATTCATTGTTGATTTTATTGACACAAGCTCCCTTTCTTTTATGTTTGTGTTTGTCTGCTATTCTTTATTACTACGTTTTGAAATATTGTTCATTGAAACTTAGGAACCATCGCTTGCCCATGCCACCAAGTAAATCCTAGGCTGAAACTTATGACCCTCCGTTCCCCCTTTGATGGGTCCAAGAGTGCTGCCACCAATGAGACACCGAGGCGGTGTATTTTGTTTTGTTATTATGTCTTAATTTTGTTATCTCCCACTATTCAAGGGGGGTGAAGGTGTTCCTCTTCATTTTTTCCTCGTGGTTACTTCCTATTATATTATTTCATTTCCTTTAAGGAAGGTATCTACTTCTAAAAAAATTCCCTTTACGAATGAAAATTCTCAGTATAGATTATCAAGTAATCTGCTTTTTATTAAAAAAAAAAAGTTTAAGAGTGGAGATTGTTTTATATAGCATCTCCCAGGATCATACAACCAATATAGCCTCTTGCAATTTATATAGCATATTGTAATTTATACCAAAGAAGCTACTCTCTCTCCGTCTCTCTCTCCCTCCCTCCCTATTTTGCAGTAAGGCACAGCTTTTCAAGAATATTTCTTTTTTGTATAGATCACTTGTGACAACAAGGAATGATACTGAAAGGGACAACCTGGTGATTACTTAACATGTATTCTCACGGTTACGTCTAATCTATAAATACGTTGAATCAGCGTGGAATTTCAGTGCACGTGCTACTGTTCACTGCACCGTGGAACAAATCTTCAAAGGCATTTGAGGTAGTTATAAAGGAAAGCGTGCCTTATTCTACCATACCTTCCCTCCCGTCCCCGCCCGTTGAATTTCTCTTCTCCTTGGACAACTCCCCTGTCACTGCTCGTACTGTTCCTCTCACTTTAGGGTTAGGGTTAATTTATTCGAGAAGTTAAGAAAGTAACGTCAAAAGATATGAAATTGATGTTAATTTGTAATTGTATTTATTTATGATGTGGTGTTGATATCAGTTTGTATTTACATTAATTGGTGTTAAGTTATGATGTTTACTTGATAGTAATGTTAGGTATGTAAAATATAAGGAATGTTAGAGACATAAGTGATGTAGAATTTTAACAAGGATTTAACTAACATCAATTAAAAATGATGTTAGATAAATCCATATTAAAATTACTAAATCTAGATTAGTAAACGAAGGATTAAATAGTCAAGAAAATGAGAATTAACCCTTCTTACTGCCGAGGATTTCCCCATGGCCACCATTCACTCCATCGTTGCCACCCTCCTCTCTGTCAGCTTTCCCCCTCGACTTTGCCTAAAAAGCAAAGAGAATCTCACTGATGTTGCCCATTTTTATTCGTTGATGGCAGCCAAGTTCTCCGCTTGCAACCAGTGGCAACTGCAGTTCTGGGTAAAGTGTTGATGACAACCATTTCTTCTTGGAGGGAAGTGAAGTGGGAGATGAAGATATTTGAAGTGAAAGGTAACATTTGCCCATCTTTCGTTAACCACATTTCAGTGCCGGTGCTACTGTCTATTGCACTGCAGCTCAAATCCTCAATGACATTTGATGTGGATATCGAGAAAAGCGTGCCTCATTCTGCCACCCCTTCCCTCCTGTACCGCCACTGTACTCCTCTTCTCCTTTGACAACTCAGCTGTCGCCGCTCCTTCCCTCCCTCCCTCTCTAGGGTTTCCCCATGGCCACCGCTCGCTCCGTCGTCGCCACCGTCCTCTCCACCGCGACGGCTTTCCCCCTTGGCTTCGGCTCAAAAAGAAAATAGAATCTCACTGATGTTGCCCATTTTTATTCGTTGATGGCAGCTAGATTCTTTGCTTGCAACCAGCAGCAACTGCAGTTCTGAGTAAAGTGTTGGTGACAACCGTTTCTTCTCGGAGGGAAGTGAAGTGGGAGATGAAGATATTTGAAGTGAAAGGTAACATTTGGCCATCTTCTGTCAACCGCAATTAGTTCCGAGTTAAACTTAACCAGTGCCCATTAAAAGAATCATATAATGACTATGAAGAAAGCTTATTGCTTCCGTGTATGTCATTTATTTGGGGGAGAGCGACTGTGGACCCCACTGGGAAAAGGGACCAGTGAGCAAATTGAGCTAATGGTCATTGGTTTTGTAGGGTTGGGTGTTGAGCACATTTGTTGTCAATATGTTGTACCGTGTTGAACTGTAGGCATTAATTTAGAATGCATGTTTGCAATTATTAAGCTAAAAAAAATCCAGGATGCCATCCTCTAAGGACAATCTCTTAGTCAACAGAATGTTAGTGTCATGCTTGCTCTCCAATCCGGGATGAATGGACATGTTTGTTCATTGATTGAATGAAGGTAGGAAATTGAAGGCTGCAACATCTAATGAGTGAACTCTGCACCTTGGAGTATTTTTGCTAATATGGTTGATGAGCTTCTTATAAAATTCACCACGGGCATCTAATTATTACTTGATGTTGTTTTTATATGCTTGAATTCATTTTTCTATGCTATATAGTTGGATCATGGAATCAAGGAGCTAGTTCTTTTCGACTAAAATCAAGTAGCCCTTAAAAAGAACCACCAAGAAGAAAGTGTGTAAATAATGATGATGATTGTTAACGTTGGCATCCATAATTCTTTTAAGTCTGACAAGAGTTTGAACAACCTCTTCCTTGGTAGAGGCAAGGCTCTGCGAGAAGTGCATGGCTTTGCTCTCTGATGCCAATATTCGAGCTGCGGATTCCTTTGCCATGTTCAGCAAAATTTTTGAATAGACATTTTTTACAAGACAACCATCACAAAGTATATCAGTAATCACGATATGGATATAAAAGTAGAAGGCAACATTCATCACTGGATTTCTCTGTTTTTACATGATAGGAAGAGAGAAACTCACAACTTTTGAAAGACAGAAGAAGCTTAATTCTTCACACAAGAATCTAAAAATGCACATTAAACTAAAAATGAAAATGATAAACCAAGCTAAAAATAGGGACATTATTTGTTTTCCCTATTTCAAATGAGAAAAGACCAAACAATAGCAAGTGAAATAAGTTGCACACTCTACATATTATGTGAAGCAACAAGGGAATACCCCTTCCTCTAAGAAAATTCTCACAGGCAAAAGCAGCTAAGAAGTAGCCAATCACCTAAATATCAATGATAAATAAGGCATCTTTACTGGAGAAACCAAAACCCAATAACCCACTTATGAGTATTGTGCAAGTGGCAACCCCAACAATCACAAAATCCTAGAAGGTAAATCTCATCCTTCACAAGCAATAAACAAAAGACCAAAGCAACAAAAGTAACTCGAATGTGGAGTAAAAGGAAATAGTTGTCAACCATTTTCCCTAACTCCATCAGGAAGATGCATAGATGACATAGATTGTTAGAAAAGGAAAATGAGATCCATTCTCACAACCTAACTAACTAATGCTTCTTGCATTTCCTATCCTTAGGTGTGGATGGGTTAATTGTACGTGCTTAGAACAAGAACAAGAAAGCAACCAAAGCTAAAGAATGAGCAGCTTAGGGCAAGTTTACCTTGAGAAGGGGAGAGCAGGTGAAAGTTTTGAATGTACGAAATTTCAAGTACAATGGAACTTGCATTGTAGAATATCTGGCAATAGAAGAAAATAATTTTTTATTATACAAATGGCATAAAGAACTTGTGATATTGCATAGTTGTTATCATAATTTTGTATTTATAAAGCACCAAAATGATTTATTTTCTTTCTCGATGTTTGTCTATATGGTTTCATAAAGGGAACTGACTTTTGGGTTGTGCATAATTACGTGGTGCAATGGGCCACGAACCATTTTGCATTACTTGACAACTATAGCAGGCCACATTTGACTTTATAATTGGGCAAGCAAACATCCACTGTTAAAGATTATTAGTCACCTCTTATACCTTTTTCTCATGTTTGCCATTTTAGTTGGCCAGATAGCCCCTCTTCTTTAGAGAGATAACTTCACAACCCAAAAAAGCACACACTATGGTAGGACACATCTTACAAGTGAACAAGCAAGCATCCACATGTCAAGATCATTAGTGGTTGATTAGATATTTAGAATTAATTTTGGTTATATTTTAAATATGATGTTTCATGAGTGATTTTCTCTTCTAGAGATTCAGGTTGTTATTTACCTTTTATTTACCTTAGAATTCATAATCTTCTCAATGGAGCTATTTTATGTCGTTATGTCAATTAATTGTGTGCAAATCATGTGTGAAAGAAACTCTAAAATGTGCGGCCAGAGTTTGCAATTTTTGAATTTATCTCCATGAGGGTTAAATTAAATCTAGGTTCTCAACTAAAACAAAAAAAATCTTCAAATGAAATTCCTTTTTTTCTATCCTTTCCCTGGCATCGTTTGCTTTATAAGTTATCATACTTTCTATCTCTTGCAATAGGACACTTTTCGTTCTTGCCACATATTTGTTGATTTTTCTAAGTTTATAAATTGAATTATTAAATTAGTGTACGGAATACTGAATGAGGGATGCATGGCAACAACCTGATCAAGGAATTGTGCGGTCTTTAATGATATCTTATTTTATTTTATTTTCATGTTAAGGATGTGGACAAGTTTATACCTTTGAAGGCTATTATAGGGGTTGAATTCTTTTTTCCTTTTTGTTTCTATAGGGTAATGTTTGATAATGGACCTCATGTCCAAGCAAAATGGTGCTCTCTTTTTAGAAGTCTCACGGCAAATTTTGTCTTTTGATCTTTTACAAGCATGTTGACAAGGTAAAATTATAGTGAGTAGCAAGGTAAATATTCCAAAAAGTTTCTTGATTTCTCCATTAGGTTCTTTGATGAATCATAAGCATTCAGTATGATCAAACATGGCAATGGTTGCAATCTCTAATTAGTTTTGTAATCTAAAAAGTAGTTTCTTATGGTAATAATCAAAGCCAAGGTCTTAGTTGTTCACTTAGTGAGAATGGGTAAATGAAATTGTTAATTCAACTTAGTTATGGAACAATTTCCCTTCCAAATTGGGAAAGTCTTTAAGGAGACAACTAATGTATCCTTTAGGGTTGCTAATTGAATCATATTATTTAATTTTAATTTTACTTTGATTTGATATAATTCAATTCAAATAAAATAAATTAAATATAAATCCTATACTTGTATTCAATATCTTAACAAATTGCATGTTTGATTCCATTCAGAAAATTTTGATTTGATTCAATAATATACATTATATATTATGTATAATATTATATTATATTATATAATTTATAGTGTACATTACACATATAATATATCATATTATATTATAATATATAATATATAATATATATTATAGATGCAGTTGTTTTTAAAAAAAAAAGATACCTATATGTATCATTTTTCCATTTGAACTCCTAAATTGTGTTATACCAAGCCCCAACTATAACAAATAAAGAAAAGTTCTAAAATATATTTTGATTTAGGAACTGGGAAGATATAACTTAAATTGCTTATATAAATTATCATGCAACATACCGTTAAAATGTTTATTAATGTTTTTCCACCACATATATAGCATACTACATGCAGTTTCAATGAAAAGAAGAGAAGAAAGCAACCACCCAATGTTGTAGTGCTTATACTGTGTTTTAGAAAACAGACATGTTGAAATATAAGTGATAAAAGTGTAACAACACTTAAATTTGAAAAGCTTGAAAAATCATGAGTTCCGAAGTCGTTCACAAAGAGTAAATATGGCAATTCAATCCATCAATCACAATAGTAAATAATAATGATGTAATTAATATTCAATCACAAATATGAGAATAATTAATTAATACTCAGAATAAAAATAAAGAGAATAATAATGGTGGTTGAAATCATCAATTATCCCCAACAATTAGGCATAAATCCCAATAAGATCAATAGTATTATCAGCAATCTTAAACCACAATCAAAGCCACAATCAGAATCAATTTCCTTTTTAGATTAGACGTTGGAGAGAAGCCCCAAACGCCTTAAGTGTCATGCCCAAATCTCCTGAGATTGCCTAAGTGTTGGGCACGAATCCTGAGGTAGCACAATGTAAGCCCCCTTCCTTCCTCAGAACTGGGTCATAGGTATTCGGGTAAACAGGTAATAGGATCTGGACTAAGGACCAGGCTTGCCTGGGTGTAGGCGGCGGGCGAGGAGCGAGAGGCGTGAGGGACCTCACCCCGTGATTCGAGGCAAGCAGCTATAGCGCAAAACTTAATAAGTATCGATTTTAGTTTTAAAAGTTCACGATGTGGGACTAATGGCTGAAGCTCCCTCGTGTGTGTCGCAGCTAATGAAAACCTTTTCGATTGCAGCTACTACTGGTTTGCCTTTGTCAATTGAGGGCCCAGACAAGACCCTTGTGTTAAGTCGCAGCTATTGGGAGTGGTGGCGAGGTAGTTGATTGATGGACAGTGGTTGACGGAGTCGGAGAAGATGGCCGGTGATGGCGACGGCGACATGCAAAGAAAACATGGCCTAGGGCCAAATCAGAACACTTAGAAGGATCGCTGGAGTACGGTGAACGTGATGGTGGTTGATGTGCATACATCTAAATAGCCAAAAATGTCTATTAATGCATGTTTTTAGTATTATATTAGCATAATGCATTGTAAATATTGCATAACACATAATCATGCATTTAGATCAAATTGTACAAATTGTATAGTAATTGTCTTTTTTTATAGCCAGGGATAGGGCGGCTTTTAATCAGTGCCTCAGACCAAGGATCCAATCGTACGGATCTGATCAGGGCGACGACTGGAGTTCAACGACTCCAAGATTGCCTCGATCGGACATCTGTAGCACCAGATATAGTCCGAGGAAGCTTAGAGATCAAGGGCTAAGATGGTGTCAATCCACACTTCAGACGACAAATTCGATCGCACGGATGGGTTCAGAGCGACAATCGCAGCCTAACGGCGTAAAAATCGATCCAATCTGACATCCGTGGCACCATCTACAACACAAAGCAGATGGACGGTTAGGATGGTACCATGTGGCACCATCCCAACAATCCACACCCGGCTGCACCCCTCCACTCAACTCCTGAAGGCTCGTGTGACGTGAGATCTCGGCTGTTGGATGAAGATCCAACGGCCAAGATTGGTTGAGCGCAAAAGCAGCGTCGCGCCTCAGACTGCTGCATAGCACAATGGTTAAGGCGTTGTCATGCAAAGATCGTGAGTTCGAGTCGCCCCTGAAGCGCTTCTCCTCGCGTGGGCACACGTGATCTCGACCGCGCGATTAGCTGTGAACAACCTAGATCGTCCAATCGGGTGCACGTGCAATTGGACGTCTAGTTTCATGCCTGATCTCACGTGCGGGTGTGCGAAGCGGAATCGTCGACGAGCGATTTGAGTCGTCTGATCTCATGATCAGGCGGTTGAGACTGCTTGGACGTGCGCGTGCGTTAGGTGCATGGGAGAGGAGGAGACGGTAGGTGCGTGCGAAGCTGCAGAAATGTGGGGTCTTTAGTGACGCTTAAATCCGTCACTAAATTTAAGCGTCACTAAAGACCCCCTCATTTAATGTTTTTGGATATGTAAAGACCAAATTACCTCCAATCCTTACAACTATAAAAGGAGACACCTACCCTACGAAATTCTCATCCCTTCTCCTCTCACCCCCTCGAAAGCTCTAAGAGCTTGTACCAAACCTGGGATGCTCCTCTAGAGTAAAAATTAGAATTTTTCTACCTTCTCTCCCCTTCGTGGAGCATCACGTGATTATCCTCTCACTCCATTCAGGAAGTGGATTTCACGACGACGACGACATCCTACCTCGCCTCCGGTTCCTCTCGCTTCATCCTCCTTCCCACCCCATCCTCCGTTTTCCAGGCATCACTCCGTCCGGCTCGTCGTCCAAGCAATCGTTGAGGAGGATACTTCTCTCTCCATTCTCTTTACCACTGTCTAGAGTAGATTTACTGCTTTTTAGCATAGATTTGGTGCTTTTTAGTTGTAATGATTAGTGTAATGAACATCATTTGATGATGAAATCTATGTTTATTCTACCTCTCTTTTGTCTTTATTTGTAATATTCTCTCTCTCTCTTCTATTTATTATTTGTTAAATAGATAGCTAGTTTTTGACCAGCTAATCTATTTTGTGACAAATAAAACAAACGCGCATTTTTAATCAAATGTCCACCTCCTTGTGTTCGACCTGGAATTTCTTTATGAATTTCGGTAAAATTTCATCTGTTGACGGATTGCTTCGCAAATCTAACTACAACG
This sequence comes from Thalassia testudinum, assembly GCA_037157565.1. Lineage (NCBI taxonomy): Eukaryota > Viridiplantae > Streptophyta > Magnoliopsida > Alismatales > Hydrocharitaceae > Thalassia > Thalassia testudinum. The sequence goes on along the minus strand of JAZHRO010000036.1, from coordinate 121,608,715 downwards.
ACGGGCTTTCAAAATCCAATCCTTTTTGCGATAATTTCCACTTCAACAGTGGCGGAGATTTGGTGGTTGGTACAGTGTGGTGGTCGGACGACGTCAGTGAAGGTGGTTGTGTGATGGGTCGTTCGGCGGTGGGTTTCAGTGGCCAAACTCCCCAATAAACTTGGGGCTTTTGGTTGCTGGAACTCGTGGATGGTGGTGGAGGTAATGGTTTGTGGTTTCGTGTCGAGTGGTGTCGGCATGAGCTCGTCGGAGCTTGTGCCAGGGTTGGCGAAGAAGGTGGTGGATAGTACGTAAAACTTAAATTTAAAGGCGTAGGAAGAGTCTAAAGAGGGAGAGGGAGAGGTTAGGGTGCTTAGGGAGGTGAGAGAGAGAGAGACCACGTCTAGCATTGGCTAGCTGAACGTCGGGAACATGAAGTCGTCGGTGAAGGAATTGACGAGGAAGAAGAGGTTGGCGGCACCCTTGCTTTGGCTGGCAAGGTACACTAGGAAGATGGGAAGAAGTTGGTGTTGCTCTTTGGCCAGATGCAAGCACGGAAGAGGGAAGCGGAGGGCCTTGCTGGAGCCGAAGAAGGAGGTGGCCGGAGAAGGAGGAAGAAGAGGATTCTCGGCTTATTCTTGGTTGAGGACTGCCTAGGGATGTCCTAAAGCTTAAATAGAGGTCGAATTAGACCTCAATTTGGAAAAATTCATGCGGTTAGACTAGGATTAAGTTGGAAGAAAGCTTGGAAACCCCAAGCTTCGCTAGTGGTTGGTGCTGAATTAGGGCTTGAGATCTGGTGCAAAGGATTGGGCATAATGTGAACACCAATCCCACCAAATTTGGTGGGATTTGGTGGAGATTCAAGGATTTCATCAAGTCAAAGGTGGCGATTTTGGGTCATTGACTTTGTTTAGCAATCTCTGAAGAATCAGGCGATAGGGACCTATATGCAAAGAATATGATAAAGTTGAGGGCATTTCTGTCAGAAAAGTTGAAATGTGAGGGTTAATATGAAATGAACGGAGATCTAGGGACTGAATTATAAATTAGGTTAAGATGGATTCTGATTGTGTCCAAATTTTGGTGTTAATCTAATTTGAACCCAAGAAATCTAATAGTGAACTTAGATTTGAGTTTTGACCACGTTTGACTGGGTAAATTGCACAGGGGCGTAAATCAGGATAAATTTTTATTTGAATCTCTGTTCTTGGTCAAAATGAGTTCAGATGGTCAAAGTGAAGGTACTAACCTCTTAGAATATTTTTCATGAATTTTAGAAGGTTTAGACGAAATTTATCTCGACCATAACCCATTCACTTTAAGTGCTGCTGATGATTAGGGTTTTCAATGATATTTTAATCCCCGAAATATGTGAAACTCTAATTCAGTCAATGTGAACCCACTTTTTAGTCTTTTATGTTCATGTGACCTTGAATTCACCCCTGATTAACCCCTTGGTTAATCTGCATTAATGATTGAATGGTAAAATAACATAATTAACCTCGTTTTTCTGACTTCTCTTGAGAACAATTTAGTGTAGAATTGTGACCCTTGATGTAAACATGTTTATATCACATAAACCGTTTATTTATGCGTGTTCTTAAGCATATAGTTGCATCATACCTTATAAATATTGCATAACATGCATCATCTTGCATTTAGGTTAGATTGTATAAAGTTTAGGTTAATTTTCTCTTTTCATGGTTAGGGAATAGGGCGATATTTAATCGGGCCCTCGGATTGAAGATCCAACCGTATGGATCTGATTAGGGTGACGATTGGGGTTCAACAATTCCAAGATCGCCCCGATTGGACTTCCGTAGCATTAGATGCAGTTAGAGAAAAATCTGAGATTAAGGGGCTAGGTGGTGTAAAACGTACTTCAGATGACAAATCTGACCGCACAAATGGGTTTGGATCGATGGTCGCAGCTGAATGGTGCAAAAATTGGTTCAATCCGACATCCGTATCACCAGTTACAAGCGAGAGAAGATGGATGGTCTAGATGATGCCATGTGGCGCCATCCAGACCCTCCAAACCACTCCTTGGCCCGATTTCTCATCCAACAGTTGAGAATTGATCAAGTTGCCTCCCTCAAGCCACGCCTCATGTGAGAAGAACCACACATTTGATCCCAACCGTTGAATTAAGATCCAACGGTTGAGATCAAATAGCACAAGAATGCTCTCCTCGCCTATCCACGAGCATAGCGTAGTGGATTAAATCCTCCAAAGCAATAGGTCACGAGTTCGATTCTCCGCTCTGTGCTACCTCCTTGCATGCGCAAGAGGAATTAGGTGGTCCGATCAAATATCAATGCCTCGGATCAAGCCATCGGATGCATGCGCAGGTTGGCTCCCGGGTGCACGCGCGATCGTATGCACTTCCCAGCGTGCAGTTGCGAGCGATCTGAAGCATTCAAGTAATGATTCAACGGCTGAAGGAGGTGAGCCTTCGTACGAGAAGATCCAGTGGCATTTTAAAACATCCGAAGTCTCTTGCCGTCGTCTGATGGAGGTGAAGCACGCCTTATGAATAGGTATCCATGACCATGAGATGAGGATCCAAAGGCTGCTGATTATCCATGCCATTCATGCGGGAAAAAGGTGCACAACGTGGGAATGCGCAACCAAGAAAGACGTGGGAACATGGGTGCTATCAAGACCCACGTTTTTCTTTATATTTTTACAAAAATACCCCTATCCTGGGGAAGGAAAAAATGAGAGAGAGAGAGGGAGAGAGGGTGTTTGGCGTCGGGTGGCAGGGGGTGGTGGCGTGGAAGCGGCTAGGGATGAGGAAGGGGGTGAGTGGAAGACATGGAGGTCGAGGAACTGGAGGAGAAGGGAGAGGGGTCGGCAAGCGCGTGATGGTAGGACAACCAATATCAACCCAAGAAGGCCCTGGAGGAGATCTAATGGCGAGATCTTGTGCTTCAGATGTAGGCAAAGGGGTCACATGGCTGTGATTTGTAGGAACCCTCTTGTTTGCCTGGCGTGTGGGGGTGAAGGGCACAAGCGTGATTCCTGCCTTAGGGTGAAGCCGCAGCACACAAAGATGGCCCCTCAGCGTTCAGGTCGGGAAGCGATGAAGGAGCCTTGACTACCACCACCACCGACGCTTGGCAGTCACTCAATTGAAGTGGAGATTCCATTATCTGAGGAGATTTCTTCTGCGGAGATCATGCTGAGGGGTGCTTTGATTGGCTAGATTATGACAGGCAAACCCTTGATCGAGAGATTTCCAAAATTGGTAAGTTCCTTGCAACCTATGTCAGTGGGCTGGAAGGTTGCAATGCTTTTCCAGTCTCGTTTTCTAGTATTTGGTTTGGGGATGATGGATGTGGAAAGGTTGCGATTTCGGTCGAGTTCTTTTGAAGATATCAATGTGCTCTGGAGAATGGTTTCCCCCTTTGATGGGGCTCTCCCTGATCGACCCCCCCAAAGAATGGGATCTAGGAGGGTGCTTCTCGAGATCAAGGGACTGCCACTGCATTTAAGATCTAAGGGAGTTGTCAAGATGGTTGCAGGCTTTGCATCTATCTGTGAAGGATCTGAAGTCATGATTGGAGAAGGTGATATTCGATCACTTAGAATTGAGGCTGATGTCCTTAAAACTGGATCAATTCCTGACAGGATTACTATCAGATGTGGGGGCTCTTCATGGCTCATTCGCCTAGTAGTGGTTGGGCAAGTTTCTGTGCTACCAGAACAGGGTTATGTTAAGACGTCTGTGGCTAGTTCTGAGGAGGTGCAACAGGTTGAAATGTTGGCTTGTATTTCATCAGATGAAGCCCCTGAATCAAAAAAGAGGAAGGATTGTCAACTGGACTATGCAGAGAAGGACTTGATGCCTATGGAAGATGTTAATGTCTTGGGATGTAGCAGCCAAGTCTTTGTGGCCAAGGGTAATGGTTCTATGGAGGATGCAGATGCTTTAGAGAGGGATTCAGATAGTCCTAGTAGTAAAGATGAGGGGAAGTCAGGTATGGAAATAGTGCTTAGCAGTGACAACAGGGCCCTCAAGGAGGTGAACCAGGTGAAGTTCACTGTCCTAGGTGATCTGAAGTTTGGAAGTGGATCAAACTAGAAAAGGGGGGTGGGTCGCTCCCCTTACATGCTCAGAAGGAGAAGGAAGGAGAACCTGACCCCCATAGTGGAGCAAACCATTGCAAACTCGATCATGGTTGAGTATGTGGGCTGTTTGGCTCAAGGGGATCAATCAGGCAAGGAATGAGAGTGCTAACCTGGAATGTGCGTGGGCTGCGCAATAAGGTGAGAAGGGCTTCTCTATGTAGATACCTCTCTGAGTGGGAAATTGATTATGCTCTCATTCAAGAGACACACGTGGAGGAGGAGAATGGTCAGGTATGGGACTTCTTTAGGCAGTCAGGACATGCAGATTGTGTGGTGAAGGGTGCAGCTGGAAGGTCTGGTGGAATGGCCATATGGTGGAGAAAGTCTTGTCTCAATGTAACTGAAGTCCTTTGTGATAGGCATGTGCTCACCTGCAGATTCCAAACTCTCCAAGGATATTTGGAGTGGTATGTCTCTTGCATTTATGGCCCATGTGCTGCTGCAGACAGGGCAGACTTGTGGGATGAATTGTCTGCAATGCATCAAAGAGTGCAGGAGGTACCTTGGCTCATAGGAGGCGACTTCAATTGTCCTCTCAAGTGATGACAGACCTGGGGGTAGGAATGATAGTTTTATGGCTGGCTTCCAGATGGCTATGCAGAATTTGGGTATCACTGAGTACCCTATCAATGGAGTTGAGTTCACTTGGAGAAATGGCAGTGGACAATCCTCTAAATTGGATAAGTTCTTTGGTAATCCAAGCCTACTAGAGAGACACCAACTGTTGTCTGCTATGAGCCTTGACAGGCCCTTTTCTGACCACACTCCACTTGTGTGGGACAGTGAGGTGAATTCTGAGATAGGGTCATATTTCAAACTCAAGAAGTCTTGGTTTAGGGAGGAGGGCTTTGTTGAGATGTTATCTAATTGGTGGCAGAACAAGGAAGTGCAGGGATCTGCCACACAACAATTGGCTTCTAAGTTGGCAAGTCTACGCTCCATGTTGAAAGAGTATGGGCAGACAGTGGCACTGATCAGGGAACAAAGGAGGGTGGAGGCATTGGCAGTGATCAGAGATTTGGATTTGAAGGAATGCAGGCAGCCATTGAGTTCTCAAGAACAACAACAAAGGCAGTAGATGTAGCAGGTTGTTGGGGAGGAAGATTTGAAAAGAGAAGTGGATTGGAGTGAAAGATCTAGACAATTATGGCTCAAGGAAGGTGATGCCAACACGAAGTGCTTTCATCTTACGGCTAGTGCTAGGAGAAGGTTCAATCTCATTTCATCAATTAAAATGGGTGAGAGAACTATTATTTCTATCAATGAAATCAGAAGTGAAGCTGGCAAGTATTTCAAAGAACTTGCCAAGGCTTCACCAAGGGGTTCTTGGAGGATGGCATCGGCTGATTTCCCAAGTGTCAGTAATGATCAGATGGCCATGTTAATTGCTCCTATTTTTGAACAAGAAACATTGAAAGCAATTAAAGATTTGAATAATGAGGGGGCTCCTGGACCGGATAGGTTTCAGGTATTCTTTTACAGAGAAATGTGGAATGTCATCAACAAGGACGTAATGAATGATATTCATGAATTTGAATTGGGCAACTCTGGGTTTGAGAGATTGAATAGGTCTTGTTCTTGCTACCAAAGAAGTCAAGTTCAAAGAACTTTTCTGATTATAGACTTATAGCCTTGTCAAATTCTATTTACCTTATTATCAGTAAGATTATAGCCAGCAGATTGCATAATGTACTAAATGATTTGATAATGCTTGTCCAGTCTACCTTTCTTCTTGGGAGGTCTTTACAGGAATCCTTCATTATGGTGCAAGAGATGGTGATGGGATGGCACAGGCGAAAGTGCAAGGCCTTTCTATGGAAAGTTGATTTCTCCAAAGCTTATGACTCAGTCTCCTAGCCGTACCTATGGGAAATCCTTAAAAGGAGAAAATTTCCCCTTCGTTTGATATAATGGGTGAAGAGATGTATCACGACTGCCTCATATTCCCCTTTGATAAATGGGAAACCATGTCGAGCCTGGATTCAGCCCCAGTGTGGGGTAAGGCAATGGTGTCCACTTGCCTCTTTGATCTTCAACCTTGCAGTGGATACATTGGCAAGATATGCATGAAAACTAGCAGCTGATGGGTTGATAAGGGGGTATTCAATGTCTAACAACATGGCATTAGCTCCCATTCTCCAATACGCGGATGACATTGTCTTTTTTGTTGAAGGGGGGAAGAGGGAAGCACAAGCGCTATACTATATGGTAAAGATTTTTGGTGAGATTTCTGGTCTTAGACTTTAATGGAAGCAAATCCTCTTTGGTCTGCTTTGGTATGAATGGAATGATCCAGAATGACATCTCCACCATCTTGGGCATGCCTGTGGTCTCACTGCCTATCAAATATCTAGGGTTGACTTTGAAGTGTACTAAACTGAGGAAAGCAGATTGGTCCTTCCTATATGTAAAGGTAGCTACGAAATTAGAGGGTTAGAGTAGTCGCTACTTATCAAAAGGTGGGAGGTATATTTTACTGAACTCGGTCATTACATCGATTCCAGTTTTTATCTTCTTGTTCTTAGAGACCCAAAATCAATTTGGAAAAAACTCGATGTGATGCGCAAGAGATTCTTTTGGAAAGGAGCTTCTCATCATGGGGCTTTCATTCAACCAGTAAAATGGGATTTGGTCTGTTTGCCAAAAAAGATTGGTGGCATGGGTATTAGGTCCCTCAAAGAATTTAATGATGCTCTGCTGTTGAAGTGGGCTGTTCGACTACTACAAGGGGAAAAAAAAATGTGGACAGAGATTGTTCAGGATAGCTATGGGGTTGCCAATAACGAGAAGAACTGCCTAAATCCTCACAAACCCTCTCCCTTTTGGTCTTCAGTGGTGCGTGCCTTGGAGGATAATTGGAACTTGTTCAAATCGATTTTAGGTGATGGGAAAAACTTCAAATTTTGGCTGGAAAATTGGTTGCCTGGTGGGGTGATTAAAGATAGGTACCCCCTTGCCTTTTTAGCTGCTTCTGATAAGAATGCTGTGGTATGTGATTATTGGGACACGACTTTCGAAAAGTGGTCTTTGAACAATGTAATGTGGAATGATCATGAAATAAGAACACGAGCAGAAAATGAGCATCTCATGCAAGAACTTGCTGCCTTCAAACCCACACCTAAGGAATATGACACATACAAGTGGGAGGGTACGTTCTCCTCAGCGGCTGCCTATGACAAGTTTGTCAACTCATCCAGGATGACGGAAGTAGATGAGGTGGGTAAAAAGTTATGGAAATTGAAGGTACCACTGAAGATACAAATTTTTTTGTAGTTATGCAGAAGAGATGGCCTGATTGCTGGAAATCTGAGGCATAGGAGAATGTGAACTCCTACCCACTTCTGACACATGTGTGGGATGCATAACGATTCCAGTATTCATATTTTTTCTTCTTGTGTGATCACAGATTACGTCTGGAGGAAAGTGTGTAGAGAATCTCTTCCCACGTGGGAGAATCTCTGGAGCTCTTTCTTGAGGGTGAATAAGCCATATTTATCTATGGTGGCTGTTTTATGGTCTATTTGGAGAGCTAGAAATGAGTGCTTGTTTCAGGAGAGTCCAGTGAATGTGGATAAGATTGTCAATAGTTGCTGAAATCTCATACATCAATGGGGTTCAATCATGTAACCTTTTCATTATTTTTTTATCAATAAAAGCTCTCCTGGTTTACTATCGGTGATTCGATAGCATTCCTTTCCATCTCAAAAAAAAAAAAAAAAACCCCATCCAAAAGCCTATAAAAGGAGCCCATATTCTCTCCATTTTATCATCCTTTCCTCTCTTCTCTCACCCTCTCCAATGCTTTAACAACTTGTCCCAAACCCGGGATGCTCCTCTAGAGTTAAAAAAATAATTTTTCCACCTTCTCATCCCGTTCGTGGAGCATTCTACGGTTGTCTTCTCACCCCCGTTCGGGAAGCGGATCCCGCTACGACATTGCCCTGCCTCGTTCTCCGTCGTCCGTCTTCATTCTTGTTTGTCTCTCATCTCACCGCGTTCTTCTGAGCGCTTCGTCAACGTGGCTCGTCCTCTAAGCAACCGTTAAGGAGGATAACTTCTCTTCACCTTTTCTTTTATTGCTTTCTAACGTAGATTTCCTGTTTTCTAGTGTAACGAGTAGTTGTATTGATTAGTTGTAATAGACATCATTCTGTAGTTATGAAATATCTGCTTATTTGATCTCTATTTTGTCTTTATTTGTAATATTCTCTCTATCTCTCTCTTCTATTCGTTATTTTTTAAGCAGATAGTTAGTTTTGATTCAATTCGACCAGTTAATCTGTTTCGTGACAATAAAACAAATGTGATTTTTAATTAAACGTCTACCTTCCTATGCTCGACTCGAAATTTCTTTTGAGTTTCGGTAAAATTTTTCTGTTGACGGTTTTTCCTCGCAAATCGCACTATAACAATGGGTTTTCCAAACTCAATTGTATTTGCGTAGATTTTCTGCTTCAACAACCCTTATACGATAATTTAGGAGTATTTATCATTTGAATCTAACTAATTTTGGCTAGTTAGGACTAATGATGGTGTTACCATCACCCACTAGCAGTAGCTCATCTGTCAATTACCTTGCATTGTTGTGGGTCATCAGCAACTTAGTACATCCCATCTTTGATCATTTAGTCTTCTCAATCCCTCTGAGCATGTATGTGAGCCCTTTAGTCTTCCATCTACTCCATCTCTATCCTTCTCAATCCTACATGACTCCCTTATTTTCGAATTTTTGACCTCCATCACTAGAACAAAATAAAATGGCAATGTGACACCAGCTTGCTCCCTACTCTTCTCAACACTTGTCAGTGGCCTCCACAGTATCATTGCCTTCTCCTTCATCTTTAGCCACCATTTGTGACCTTTGAAATTGAAGAGCAAGAGTTCCTTCCCAAACCAATACCGCTGTTATGGTTCAACCACCTTTAAATTGCCACAACTCATCTTCTCCATTATTTTACTTGGCCTTGTGGGGCGTAGGTTGCAACTAATGGCCTATTGAAATTAAGGAGCAGGGGTTCCTCCCTCAACTAGTACTCCTCCTTTGGTGGTTCAACATCCTTCAAATTGTTGTCATCATCTTCGTCGTCTTCTCCATCACTTGTCTTACCCTAAGGGGCACAAGCCGCAACTAGTGGCCTATGGTAGAGTTGGAGGTAAATATATATCTTCACCATTCATTAATGCTTTTCTTTTTGATTGATCTCCTTCATTATTTGTAAGGATCGTTAGTGATCAACGAAAAACCCCTTGATATGTCATGAGTTTGATTGGAGGGTTCCAATCAAGAAATAGAAAATATATCGTAATCAAACGAAAATACCAATTGTGGACACAAGGAATTGTTTACACGATTCCACCTTATAGGGTGTACGTCCGAGGAGGGAGACCTAACCCTCAAATCCACTAATACAAAAGAGGTATTACAATGGATCAGTACTCTATCAAGTTACAACAAGATTCTCTCGAAGTCACTATGGCGTGATCCATATCTTCGACCCTTTTCCTCACCTTTTATAATTTGAAGGAGACTTCGATCAGGAGTTCGTCAAGTGAGGATTTTGGTCCATGATTTTCAAGTTTTATTCTTGTTAGGGATCCTTGGATTGATGATGAATGGTCATGATTTGGTCTTGTGTGTTGGTTAGATCATGGAGAAAATTGAGGGGGGGGGGGTGAAAGCACTAGAGGAGAGGTGAGTAGTGCTAAAGGTGGTAAATAAACAACTAATTCAAGTTAATGCAGTTTCAAAATATACTCAAACAATCCACACATATAAGAACTATAACACAAGTATTTATAGTGGAAACCTAATCTCGAGTGAAAACCACTACCTTGATCTCCCAATCTAGGATTTTGCCTCGAGTCACACTCGGAAAACTAACCGGTACTTATGGGGTACCAAATCTTTTTACAAACTCTCTTGATATCCAAATCAAGAGCAAACTTCTCTTACTTAAGAGGAGAGAAATTCAAAATTCGGGCCCTTAGAATAAAGGAATAAATCAGAATTAAAACACAATTTAGCTCCTATGGATAGCTCCAATTAGATATGCAATTAATTTTGTGAACTAGCTATCTAGGAGACTAAAAGAACTCCCTTAGTGAGTGTATGAAGGTGCTACGACTAGGAGTTGAGGTTGTTAAGCTCCAAGGAAGGTGGCCTTCAAGAATAAGAGCTCAAAACACCTATTTAACGGCTCAATTGTTTCCCAACTTCATACATATATATATATATATATACATACATACATATATATATATATACATACATATATATATATATATACATACATATATATATATACATACATACATATATATATACATACATACATATATATATACATACATACATATATATATATATACATATATATATATATATAGATACATACATATATATATATATATATATATACATACATATATATATATATATACATACATACATATATATATATATATATATATAGGGGTGTTTGGACTATTTTAGGGTGCAAGAGACCCCTATTCAACGGCTAATTGAGTTGGTCAAAAAGTGCTTTACCTAATGTTAGTTAAAAGTGACATAACGTTATGTGAACTTTCTAACGTTAGGTATTCAGTTAGGTACAAAATTCGTTATTTGTTAGAACTTTTTTCGACGGCTTAAAGTATATTACCTAACATTAAGTATACTTTGCCTAATGTTAGGTAAACTACCTAACGTTAGATACTCAGTTCAACGCAAAGTTCACTGTCTCCTGGAATTCTCAAGTTGAGCTTAGACCAACTACCTAACATTAGGTAACTTATACGTAATGTTAGATGGACTGTAAAAAGTCCTCCAACTGTCCAAATCAAATTTGTTGATCCTATGGGGTTCTAGGGTGATCTATTAACCTCGAAGGATATGTTTTATCATATTTTTGACCAAATTAGACTTATGTAAGTGGTGTCCTAATAGTGTAGATTAATGTTAATCGTATTGGGGCTTTCCTTACATTCTAAGAAATATGAAATTACAACTCAATTTTTAAAATTATAAAGAGACCTAAACTTGATCTCCTCCATCTTCTTGGTTTCATGATTTGTCAAGAGTGCTTCAACCTGAAATTGATCTTGTAACAACTATGCATAACATACAATTTTAATCTCAATCACTTGGTATGCTTGTTATCATCAAAATCATTATTAAAGGCTATTGTGGTGTCTAATTACTTATGCACCAGCATTCTCCCCCTTTTTGATGATGACAAACATTCAATTGAGAGGTTAAAAAACTCCTTCTCATTAAGTGCTCTCTTTCAAACATTTTAGAGATATAACAATGAAAGCCATGTCAAAGAAGCAATGCAGGATACATGCTATACACATATTTCAACACACATTTCAGCGTCATATCATCGTCATTTCTCCCCTTTTTGACATCATTAACAAAATAGAGAGAGATTTAGCATGTAACAATCCAAACATTTATAGCTCAAATTGTACACTTGCATGATTCAACATGAAGATCACATATATAGCTTAACAAAATATCATAAGTTCAACAAGATTCATAGAAAAAGAGAAGCAATAGTTTTGAGGAAATAAGAAAACTAGTTATTACAAGCTATAGAAATTAACTAAAGATCGATGTTTGTGTGGCCCAAGGTTTACTAATACATGAGATGAAATTGTTAATAAGATTACACATGAATAATCAAAACTAAAGTTGGAAATGGTGACACAAGATTAGTTACGACGCTTCCTTTTGCCTTTTCCCTTGGATAGGGTGCAAATATCCTCCTTGATTTTGGAAACATCATGACGTACTTCAGACAAATCATGAGAAAATTGGTGATGAACATTCATAAAGTAGTTGTATCTAAAGGTGCATGCTCTTAATAGAACTAGCTGAGTAATTTATTTTGACGACGGTGTCCTACACGGTGTAGTTGTCATAGTTCGTGTGTGTGTGTGTGGATGTGTCTTGACTCACTCCCAAGGTTGGGGACGTGGGATGTCCTCCGGATAATAATCATATAGGTATGATGGCTCATGAGAGCTCCCACCTACCTTTCCTTGATTATCCTCATCCATGTCGTTGTCGTCATCCTCCTCCTCATCATCATCCATGACATGCATTTTCCTTGCCGTGGTGACATTGAAGCAATCATGCTTCTGGATCTTGATACATTGAAAGGACTCAAAGTGAACACCATAGTGCAAAGTGATGCACGCTATGATGTTGGAGAAGGGTAGGAAATTGATTGGTTCCTTGATCATTTCATCAAGAACAATCTTAGCCCAATAAAGAGGTTTCTTGGTGAGGATAGCATAGGTGACAAAGGTTAAGTCAGAGGGGATGTGATTAAATCCACTTGATTGCCTTTTAGGAAAGAGACTATAGTAAAGAATCGTAACAATCAACTTTGGGAGAAGATGCATAGTGTTAGGTGCCAAATGGTAGTTACCTACAATAACACTTTCCAAGGGTCCTAAGTCCTTTAGGATGCGATGGAAATCAAGTTCATGGGAGATAGATTGAATGGTAGAACTAGAGTGAGGGACCCCAAAAATCCCTGAAAGCTTAATAGAGTTAAGCACAATATTTTTGCCAAAAAGATTGGTCTTAAGAATTTTTCCAGTAGAGGGATGGTTAAACCAGGTCATGTTGTCATACCAAATTTTTGTCAAAAAATTATAGTGAATGCCATTTTGGTTATAATCAAAGTAGGTTGAGAAGTCCACGTCAAACAATGTTTTTAAATCAAAATTTCTAAAGTCATCCTAGATATGGGTCAAATTGGATAAGCAGTAAAAGTGCCAAATTTAGTGAGACGCTCATTTGCCTCATGAGAATGAGCATACCTGAGGAGCTTCGATTAGAATGGGTCGGAGGGCGCATCACTAGAGGATGCCGATCCCTTCCCCTTGTCCTTTCAAGATTTGGGTGCCATAGTAATGAGTAGCAACACTCTTAGGTCAAGAAGTAAGGGAAGTATACTATGAAAGGGTCAAGATAGACTGAATAATGTTAGGTCAAGATGAACTAATGTTAGTTCTGATGACTGCTGCAGTCTGGCAAAATAGGCACAACCTAACGTTAGGTAGACATGACCTAACATTAGTTAAAGGGCAGATTGCAGGTCATGATTGGAAAACAAGGGTTTGAGGGCGAAATCAAATATTGATGATGGAATGATGATGCAAACATGCAAGATACATCAAATACAACATCCCACACAAGTCTAAACATCAAATCAAACAAAAGTCCTAATTTTTGACCTAGATCTTGATCAAATCACAAGAGATTTCACAAGAAGGGTGGAAATAGGGATTTTACCTTGAGATCCCTTCTTGGAGGAGTGAGATCTAACATTAGATCACCTCCAACAGGAAGATCTACACCTTCAAAGATGGAGAGTAGAGGGAGAATGTGTTGGAGTTTGGGTTCTCTTTTGGGTTCTCTCTTTGGTGAAAGGTGAAAAATGAAGGTAAAGTGAGATGGGAAGATTGGGTTGCAAAGGTTAAGAGGAATAGAAAAATAATAAATTAAAACAATTACAACCACATGTTCAGGGAATCTCAAAATCAAATGTAACAAGACCAAGGTGCCATATCTCAAACTTATGCCTAATGGTCCTATTTAAATTATATTTCTAAGTTGAGTGCAATCCTATTAGGCCTTGATGTCACTAATCTTGCATAGACCCAAATTTTCTCCTAATTTCACCAAATCTCTTATAATTGAGTGGTTTAGTGAATATATTCGATAATTGATTTTCTGTAGAGATAAATTTCAATTAAATTTGATTTTTTAGCACATTATATCTAAGAAAGTACAACCCATGTTCTTACAAGTACATTTAAATGTTGAAGCTAGCATACTAGGAACTAAAATCAAGTTCTTTTCTAACTATTTTATTCTATACTCTCCCTTAAAACATGCTCTTCTTTATTAAAGGCATAAAGCGATCAACCATTTCCTCCTTATCAAATACAAGGACATAAATATCTTTTCCGCTTCTTCTGATAAAAAAAAAAAATTCTAAAGTTTCTTTATTAATTATTTCAAAACTATCTTTATTAAATACAATTTTACATCTTCTATCATAGATTTGACTAACACTAAGAATATTATGTTTTAAACCATCGACTAAGGTAACATTTTTAACTTGCTTGAAAGAATTACCTACCGTATCCTTACCAACAATGCGGCATTTTTGGTTGTTACCTATAGCCATGCATCCTTTGTTGGCTTTCTTAAGGTTTAGAAATTGCATGGAATCTCCCGTCATGTGCCTTGAACAACCATTGTTCATCCTCTTTGAGGCTTATAAAACAAGAATTGAGAATATTTTTTGGTACTCATGCCTTCTTAGGTCATTGAGTGTTAGAATACCTTTCCCAAAATAGTTTCTTTTAGGAATCCATTTGTTATTGGCCTTTTGGTTGAAAACATATGCTTGATAAGGTTGTCTTTGAGTCTTATGACTGAAAGCATATGTATTATAAGATTGTGATATAGACATATCTATTTAGGTTAAAATGTTTATTTATGCATGTTCCTAGGCTTAGATTTACATTTCATATTATAAATATTGCATAGCATGCATTATTCTACATTTAGAGTAGTTGTGTATATTTTAGGTTATTGCATCCTTTCTATGGTCAGGAGAGAAGGAGATTTATTTCGGAGCCTCGGATTGATGATCCGACCATACAGATCTAATCAGGACGATGATCGAAGTCCAACGCCTCCGAAATTGCCTTGATCAGAGTCCCGTAGCACCATATACAGTCCGAGGAAGATCAATGGCCAAGGGACTAGGTGACGTAATTTGGAGCTTCAAACGATAAATCCGATCAGGAGGATGGATTCGGGTCGACGATCGTAACCCAACGGCGTGAAAATCGACTTAATCCGACCTCTGTAGCAGCCCCTACAACAAAAAGAAGATGGACAGCCCAGATCGTGTCACATGGCGCAACCCAGGCTGCCCATTCGCACGCACGCGGTGCCACACGCTCACAGCAGTGCGGGTGCACGCGCGAGAGCGTGAGGCACTCACTCGAAGTGGCAGCGCACGCAGGCGCGCACCACACAGGCGCGCCAGTGCAGCGGCGGGTGGGCGTGTGGGCTGTCTTCAGCTATGTTTGCGGCGGATCTTTAGCGACGTTTGCGGCGGATCTTTAGCAACATTTTTGACCATTACTAAATGTCCTGTATACGAATTTGATTCTTTCCTCCACTATAAAAGGACCCCTACCTCTCCCATTTTTTCTCATCTCTTCATTTCTTCCTCTCACCACCTCCAAGGCTCTAGAGAGAGCTTGTCTCAAGCCCGGGATACTCCTCTAGAGTAGAAAACCAAATAATTTTCCCTCCCCTCATCCCCATTCGTGGAGCATCCTGTGGCCGTCCTCTCATCACCCTTCGGGAAGAAGATCCTCGCCGCGACACCGTCTTGTCCCATCCTCCGTCCTCCTTCATCCCGCTCCTCACCACCTTCCTTCAGGCGACGTTAGAGTGAGTCGTCCTCCTAGCAACCATCGAGGGGAATTTCTCTCACTTCTTTCTATCTTTTTACGCTTTTGTAGTGTAGTTTTCCTACTTTCATAGTTGTAACAAACAGTTCATGAATAGATGATTGTTTCTTTCTCTCTCCCTCGCTCTCTTATATTTTTGCAAGTAGATAAAGTTTTTATTGACTTAATCTCTTGCTTGTTAAAAGTACAAAAAAAAGTAGAAAAGATAAAAATGAAATAAACAAATAAAAAGAGAAACACAGATTTTCAAAATCAAACGTTCACCTCTCCGTGTTCGACCCAGGACTCCCTTGAAGTTTTGATATAAATTTTATTTGACCACGAGTTTTGCAACTACGACGACGGGTTACTCATAACCCGGATTTCAAACTCGTGAAACACATGCGATCATTTTGGCACCGTTGTCGGGGAGGCAATGCTCTTTGATTTTTTTTTTCCGTGTTTTTTTCCGCCTTACCTAACTTTTATCTCACTTTTTCTCTGATCTTACTGTGATTGCAGGTACTCTTTTGAGGCGAGCCAAAGCGGTTAGATCGAAGAAAAGTGCGGATGAAGGTTTTGTAAGTGTCCCCCACACCACCCCCACCTTAGTTTTCATTCCATAACTTTGATTGGGGATACAAATCCGGACCTCAATGTCCAGGGTCTAACCCTGGACAACGAGACTATGATTACTATCCTTCCCAGAGCTACAATGATTATAGATCTCCACCCTTTTATGATCAACCTAACCAGATCTACAACCATGAAGGATATGTTGATTATAACACTTACCCTCCCCAGAATTATGCTGAATATAGGTCACCACCATTCTTTGAACAATCCGAGAACCTCAATATCTTGACTCTCCTAGAATGAACCCAAACCCACCCAACCTTGAACTGAACCAGTAGGTTCAGGTGAACCAGATCCAAGACAGGGTGTTGGCTAACTTGAGGAACACCATACAATCTTTAGAAGCTTAGCCAACACCACGCATTGAAGCATTGGAACCTATGATAAAAATGATTAAGGAGCTGAATAGCTCTTTATTGGATTTGCTCCAAAGTGTTAGGGATAGGGACCTGGGTGAGTTTCTTCTTGGGAAATTGTCGAAGTTGAGGATGAAATTTGTGGTTACCCTAGTCAAATCTTGAGATGATTCTCAAGATGAACCCCCTTCAGGAGAGCCAATGTTTGAACCCGCTCAGGTGCTTGTAGAGGGGGATACATTTTCTGAGACGGGGGATGATCAGGTTGGGCTAGAGCAATCCATTGACGATGAACCGATTAATTCACCCGAGATCCTCGAGCCAGGGAACGAGGAAAAATGTCTCTTTGAACCAGGAAATGACAATCGATTTTGAGACATATATAAATGAGGATCATGGATTCTTTGATTCTGAGGGTGAAGAGTCTCTTAATGAAGTCTCACTTGAGCATAAGGAAGATGATTTTAGTAAGACAAACGGACTTGAGGAATCTGACGAACCTTTTGATAGCCCAATTATTGCAGATTTGGATTCGGTTGGGACTAACTTTGAGGATTCGAATCCTCATTTACTAGAAGATTCAATCAATAGCCCCATTCCTCAACCACACCCCAAAGGGATTGATTTTGATTTGGAAATCATTGTACCCAAGTCAATTCTGAGTCAGCCACGATTTCTGGACTTGGGTAAATCTTATGGGATGAACGGTATGCTAGAGGTCCCGGAACCTGAGCACTTTATGTTGGAGGATAGGAATGTTGAAATGAAAATTTGGGAGGTTAATTTTGAGGGAAAAACAAGTTTGGATCTAAGGGTTCCTATTAACTTAAAGCCACCTACTTTCTACCAGGACCCTTACGATATCTTTCACGTGCAACCCAAGCTCAAAATAACTGATTATTTTTCTGAGCTAGATTTTAAGTGGATAACTGCACCTATTGAACCATCTTTATCTGTTGTTCGACACTTTGGTTTTGGGTTGCACACTACTAAACCACAAGCCCGACCTCGCAAACACAACAACCTTTGGTTCTGGGTGATTTTCATCCAGAACCTGAGAACCACTCGACCCTGGGGCATGGGTGAGCATCATAATCTGGTCTGTTGGTGGGTCTGAGAGTCAATATTTTTATTTCGATTCTGACCCGCACTTGTGAATTCTCAATTTCTTCCTTGTATGTATTTTGTGCCTAGCGGAAGGCATTAAATTTAACACATGTTTATATTTCACGTTTTTTGTGGAGCTCACTGGATTTCTCACGATGTTCAGGTGATATTCTGTTTAATCCACCCTTTTCATGCCTTTATTTTTACAATGAGGACATTGCATCATTTAGGCATAGGGGGTGGATACTTAATCATGAAATTATTTTGTTAACTCCGTAGAATTTCTTTTAGTTTCCTTAAAAAAAAGAAAAAAAATTAAAAATTTAAAAAGATAAAAAAAAGAAGAAAAATTAGGAGAAGAAAACCTAGGCATCTGGAAGTTATTAATTTTGGGAAATGATACGATAGGACCTGAATACTTAGACTCTTCAGGTCTTTGAGCTTAATTACCCCGGGTGTCCACTCAAATGTGGACTTAGTTTCGAGTCATCGCTAAGTCAATCTTATTTTAATTCGGTAAATAAATTGGGGTGATAAGTGTACGACTTATTAACCTGCCCTCTGATTTGGGGGAACTTTAAGCCTAAGCATCTACACACTTTTTTTTGCACTGACTCACCTTTCGGCAGTTTCTTCGGAAATTGGGTAGCTAATGAACTATCTAGGGTGGTATGGCTAGTAAGTTGTCGGTGGTAACAGCTCATCGGCCAGTTGTCCAGAGCCCAGTCACAAGACCATTTTTATTGTACTGCCTTTAGGTAAATCTTGGATTAGGGAAGTCACCTACTTAAAAAAAAAAAATAAACAAAAAGAAAAAGAAAAAAATAGAAAAAGGAGAAAAAAAATAAAAAATAAAACCACACTTCACCGCAGTCCGCATTCTGGTAGACACTCGGGTACTATTAAGTTTTCGTTGTTTAGGACCTTAGTTGAAATTTTCTATTGTTAATAAATGACTTAAGCTAAGCGATCTAATCCTGATTTTGATTTTATACATAGCATGTAGTTTAATTTTGCTAGGGACTAGCAAAAGATAGGTATGGGGGTATAATATACACATCTATTTAGGTTAAAATGTCTATTTATGTATGTTTCTAGGCTTATATTTGCATTCCATATTATAAATATTGTATAGCATGTATCATTCTACATTTAGAATAGTGTATATTTTAGGTTAATTGCATCCTTTTTGTGGTCAGGAGAGAAGGAGATTTATTTTGGAGCCTCAGATTGATGATATGACCATACGGATCTAATCAGGACGATGATCGGAGTCTAACGCCTCCGAAATCGCCTTGATTGGAGTCCTGTAGCACCATATGCAGTCCGAGGAAGATCAACGACCAAGGGACTAGGTGACGTAATTCGGAGGTTCAAACGATAAATCTGACCAGGTGGATAGATTTGGGTCGACGATTGCAGCCCAACGGCATGAAAATCGACTCAATCCGACCTCTATAGCAACCCCTACAATAGAAAGAAGATGGATGGCCCAGATCATGCCACATGGCGCGATTTGGGCCGCCCATGCGCATGCACGCACCACCGCACGAACACAGCAGCGCAGGTGCGCGTTCATGAGCGGAGGCACGCACGTGAAGTGGCAGTGCACGCGGGCACCCGAAACGCGCACCAGCGCAACGCCGGGTGGGTGCATGGGTTGTCTTCAGCGATGTTTGCGATGGATCTTCAGCGACGTTTATGACCGTCACTAAACGTCTTGTATATGAATTTGATTCTTTCCTCCACTATAATAGGACCCCTACTCCTGCTATTTTTCTTTATCTCTTCCTTTCTTCCTCTCACCACCTCCAAGGCTCTAGAGAGAGCTTGTCCCACTCCCGGGATGCTCCTCTAGAGTAGAAAACCAAATAGTTTTCCCTCCCCTCATCCCCATTCGTGGAGCATCCCATGGCCGTCCTCTCACCGCCCTTCGGGAAGAAGATCCTCGCCGTGACACCGTCCTGCCCCATCCTCCATCCTTCGGCTCCATCCTCCTTCATCTTGCTCCTCACCACCTTCCTCCAGGTGACGTCAGAGCGAGTCATCCTCCGAGCAACCGTTGAGGGGGATTTCTCTCACCTCTTTCTATCTTTTTATGCTTTCGTAGTGTAGTTTTCCTACTTTCATAGTTGTAACAAACAGTTGTTCATGAATAGATGATTGTTTCTCTCTCTCTCCCTCTCTCTCTTATATTTTTGCAAATAGATAAAGTTTTTATTAACCTAATCTCTTGCTTGTTAAAAATATCAAAAAAAATTAGAAAAGATAACAATGAAATAAACAAATAAAAAGAAAAATGTGGATTTTCAAAACCAAACGTTCACCTCTCCGTGTTCAACCCGGGACTCTGTTGGAGTTTCGGTATAAATTTTATTTGACCACGAGTTTTGCAACTATGATGACGGGTTACTCGTAACCTGGAGTTCAAACTCGCGAAACAAGTAACCCATATTTCAAACTCGCGAAACACGTGCGATCAGATTGCTTTTGAGCCTTATGGCTAAAAGCATGTACATTGTAAAATTATTTTTGAGTCTTATGACTAAAAGCATGTGCATTTTAAAATTGTTTTTAAGCCTTATAGCTATACAAGTATGTATGTTGGATTGGCTTTTTAGCCTTATGTGGCATAAAAGAGTTTTTGCCTTTGGCCTTCACAAAATTCATTGGCTTCTTAATTGTAGATGAAGATTCAACATAACCAATACCATACCTAGAGGTTAATGGTAATTGACTTGCAAGCATTTATTGTAGGTTCTTACTACCATTAGTAAACTTAGCCAAGTCATTAATCAACCTATTTGTGTTATTCTAAATTCATCCACATCTTTCTCTAAGCAAGCAATTTTATTTTTTAATTCAATAGTCTCTTCCATCAATATATCTTTTTCAATAAGCTAGTGTTAGAAGTAATAAGATTTTTATTTGATCTAGTTAAGTTCAAACATTCAGTTCTCAGATTTGCATTTTCCTTTATTAGATTCAATTTCTCATTTACAAGAAGCTCATATTTGTTTTGTAAGTCATTTTCTTCTGCTCTAAGCTTTTTCAAGGTTCTATTTTCTTGTTTTATTTTCTTACATTCATGAAAAAGCTCATCATATGCATCAAGTAGCTCATCAAAAAAAGTAGTCTTGTACCTCAGTTTCATTTGCCATGAGAAATAGGTGTGCAACTTCTTTCTTGCTCAAGTCGGAATTGGAGTCGGTGCTATCACTTGTACTTTGATCTGAGTCATCCCAAGTTACTACGAATGCATTCTTCTTCTTCTTGAAGAACTTCCTTCTTGATTTGTCATCCGTCCTCTCATTTTCTTTCCTTCCCTTTCTTTCCTTGTTATCTTTCTTATCCTCATTGAGTGGAGGATAGTCCTCCCTTATATGGCCTTTCTTCTTGCATCCATAGCAAGTAGGAGTCTCATCATCTCTCCTCTTTTTTAATTGTTTCCTCATTCTCACATATCTCTCGAATCTTCTAGAGAATATGGCCTTCTCTTCATCCTCTTTATTTTTATCTTTGTCGTCATGATCGGAATCACTCTCAATTTTGGCTTTGAATGCCAAGCTCTTCTTCTTGGAGCAAGAAGCTTCATTTTCCTCCTTTTTGGATAGCTCAAGCTTCACTTCATGAGCCAAGTATCTCATCTATGCTAATTTTCTTCAAATCCTTTGCTTCCTCAATTGTAGTGACTTTTGGCTCCCATTCCTTGGTTAGAGCCCTCAAGAATTTTGACACCATCTCATTTAAGGGATAACTCTTTCCAAGCCCCTTGAAAGGGTTGATGATGTTGGTGAATCTTATGCTCAGTTCTTTTACGCTTGCACCCAACTTCATTTTGAACATCTCATACTCTTGAGTTAAGAGACCAATTTTTGTCACCTTCACCCTTGAGGTTCCTTCATTAGTCACTTCAAGACATTTCCCAATTTCATGTGCCATTTCTAGCTGCAAAATTCTATTAAACTCATCATTAAAGAGGGCATAATATAGTATGCTCATAGCCTTACAATTGATTGATATCTTTTTCTCATCTTCCGGCTTATAGTCTCTGGTGGTGGCATCTACTTCCGGCACTTTAAATTTCTTCTCTACCATTTTCCATAATGAGAGATGTCTGGTGGTTGATTTGAGGTAGATTGCTATCTTCCTCTTCCAATGAGTGTAGCCATTTCCATCAAAGTAAGGAGGTCGGTGGGTTGACAACCCCTTGGTTCTCATGTTGCTTGATTCCGCCATCATCGTCAGTGCGAGGAAGTTACTCCAAATTACACCAACCTATGCTCTGATATCAAATGAAAGTACTAGAGGGAGGTGATTAGTGCTAAAGGCGGTAAATAAACAACTAATTCAAGTTAATGCAGATTCAAAATATGCTCAAACAATCCACACATATAACAAAAACCACAACACAAGTATTTATAGTGGAAACCTAACTTCGGGTGAAAACCACTACCTAAATCTCCCAATCTAGGATTTTGCACTGAGTCGAACTCGGAATAAATAGAGAGGATGGAGCAAGGTTGTATTCATGTTTTTTTTTCCATAAACCCATTTCCCACCTCAAAATCCCAATTAGACCTACTTAGGTCCAATCAGACTTGAACCCACCTAGGCTAAGCTAACCCCACCTAATTCCACCTAAACCCACAACCTACTTCTACCTTTTTCAAACACACACACACACACACTCCCACACCCTGTTCAACGCACACACACCCGCCGTCCCCTTCGCAACACAACCCACTCTCCCGCTCTCACGATTAAAACCTCTTCCCCCCCCTCATCTTTATTGACGATCACCTTCCATCACAGTGCTAAGCAAAGTGCACCGTGACCCTTTGCCTACACCACAGACCACTGCGAACTCCACAGTCATCCTCCATCCTCACCATCCTTCTCACACCCTTGACGTGGTGGTGCATGATGATAGTGTGCACTGTCCTCACCCCCAATACCATCCGTTGTCTCCACCATCACCAACACCAACACCATCCTCGCCTCTAAAATCACCACCATTCCATCCATGCCACCCTTCCCTTCTTTTTCTTCTTCTCCTTCGTGGTCTTCTTCTTCATTCCTTTCCCCTTTGTTACGCACGCCAAAGCCTCCGCTTCACCACCACCTCCACAGCTCGCCATTTGACCTTCCTCCTCACTGCCAACTCCATCATTGTGTTCCACTGTCCAAGCCACCATCCACTCCGTGATCCTTGCTGTTCACCGTCAACTTGACCATTGCCCACAACTCATCGTCGGTGGCCATTCCACACGACTAGCTAGTCGTTACCAATCACATTGGGATGTGCTACCACTACCAACGCGTCAGCCAAGATCCGACCGACCTCCACCGTGCGTCAATTGGCTGCTACAGTGAAGAGAGAATTAGAATTTACATTCAATGTCATTGCAACTCCATTCATTTATTACATAATTGATTTATTAAGGTGAATTTGCATGAATATTCCTCTCATCTATTTTAATTAATTGTTATTGATTTCTTTTCATGGATGAATAGGTATATCTTCAAAGCATGAGATATTGGTTATAGTGAACAAGTTTAATAACATTTACAAGTTGATTGGGTTTGTGTCTCCCTATGATATGACTTGATTTTGTAGTTCAATTTTAGTATATTTTTAGTAATCTTTGATCGAGAGATTTTCCACCACATTAAAAGTAATACAATGACAAATGATTTCTATTAATATCTTAGTTAAGCGAAAATCTCTCTATAAAATGGCATCGTTTCCAGGGAGGCAACAACCTTGATAAACTGGAAAATATTTTCTTATCCATATTGATTTCTGGTTGAGACTATATATTTATTGATATATTATTCTGGATTTCATTGCGAGGTGCATCTTCTAGGAGGAAGGATACGTTGTGATCTCGTCATCCTGGCAAACCTTGTTGCCACCTCGAGGAATCATTGCAGGCACACGTGGGCCTTGATTTCACGCATGTGAAGGAGCACAGAGGCACATTTAGGAGGACTTCTCTTATTTTTCTATTTTTGTGCATTAGATTTAGAATAGAGTTTAGATTCTTTATACTCTAGTTAATTAACTGTTTTCTCGCCTTTGTAGTTCTGGGGTTGGTTTTCGGGGGAGTGTCCCCATTTATTTAGATACTCGGTTGATTTTATTTTTATTTTCCTTTGTGGTGAATAGTTCCTTTTCTTGCACTTAAAAAAAAACCTGAGCTACCTATTAGAAGCTGCATATCCATAGGACGACCATATAGGATTGTTTGAGCAGCATCTAGCCTTCTTTTTTAGATTGCATGCACTCCTGAATTGTAGAGTGCTGGAGCAAGGTACTCAATTCTCATTTGTTGCATAAACTATCTGTACATTCATTGCATCTGGGATTTAAGTAAGAGACCACTTAATTTGATTTGAAAAGACTAATCAAGTGGTCACTTTAATTTTGAAGAGGGATTAAGAGAGAAGAAGAAAGATTAAAATTCACAGGAAGTATTTTGAAACTTGTTTTTGCTTTTAAAATAAAAATCATTTTCATGTGTGATATACACTTCCTGCACCAAACGCGCACTTTAGGCACTACACTAGGTCTCGAACCCTAAAGGTTATAGGCATCGATCTATTTATTGGTGCAAACCTTTCTATTTCATCTTGTGGTGGTGATATTATCTTTTGACCGAGTGAACAAAAGAGGGGGACACCCCTCAAAGGAACAAAAGGGTAGTTAAGAGGCATCACAGTCACATTGCCTCAAAGGAAGGGTTCGCCCTACTTGCATCCCTTAGTTCCATCCTTGGAGTACCTTTTCACTAGATCACTTGAGAATATTACTTCAACAAGGTGTAAGACTTAGGGCACTCAAAGGTTGGCTTAGGTCGAGTAACTGGACTGTATAACTAATTTGACCACTTATAACAACTAATTTGACCTTAACCTTCTTTAAAATAGAATTGACTAAGAATCTCAAGTTGCCTCATTTCTCTTATACCACTTAAATGGGAATGGAGGAATACTACCTTGACTTTATTTGACTAATATGTGAAGTTGGTTTGATGACCTTACTCGCTCTAAAGAAAGGAAGAAAAGACCTTTTGCCTTGTGTTTGCTTGGTGTATGTTTGGTAGGCGCTTACTCAGCGGAAAGCTTGTTTTCTATCCATAACTTGAGAGACTCCCTAGGGGAGCCAACCAAGAGAGAAAAGATGGCGAGGTGAGGAGAGGGATAAGAAGAAGAAATTAGGGTTGGGGAAAATCAAAGAACCTTAAGGAATTATTTCTTACGCACAACTCACCAAGCCCTACCCAACAGAAGGCCTGGAGTGGAGAATCCATATGAAATTAAGAGTAGTGCCATATCTTTGCAACCCTCTTTCTATCGTACTGATAGGGAGGACCCTTACTTGAGGAATTCACCGAGGTCTATTCCATGGTGAAACTCCAATGCTTTATTAATGAAGCCCCGACGAGGACCTTTTTTCCGTTGTTCCTAAAGGGTAAGGCCAAGTACTGGTATCATACCCTTGATGTAAGGATAAATGATTGGGCTATCCTTAAGGGAGAATTTTTAAAGAAGTATTATCCTATGAGTAAAACCAACCATTACAGAAGAGAGATTATGGGTTTTACTCAACAGGAGAGGGAGCAATTTCACGAGGCTTGGGTGCTGTAATGACCTGCTTAGGTTGTGTCCCCACCATAAAGTGCCAAGATGGCAATTGGTTCAGAGGTTTTATAAAGGATTATCTGAACAGCATAGGCAGACCATCAATGCAGCCTGCGTTGGAACCTTCACGACCAAGACTGAGCATGAAGGTTGGACTTTATTTGAAACCTTAAGTGATAATTCCATTCATATGTCCTTTGCCTATTAAGAAAGAAAACCATCGATCTCACAAAGGAAGATGGAGGCCCATGAAGACAGGGCTACTCAGGATTTGGCTTATGAAATTAAATTATTGAACAAAAATTTTGATAGGCTTTTAGCAAAACCTGGCTTGCACCTACAAGCAGCCTCTATTGTTTAGGCTCCAAGTGAATGCACCATTTGCCAAAGCACTTCACACGCAACTGTGGAGTGCTAATTGGTGAATCACTTCCCTGAGCTGATTCAGGCTGATTTGAATGTGGCCCAAGGATTTTGCCCACCCCTAGGAGGAACTCGTATTCTAATACTTACAATCTGGGGTGGCAGAACCATCCAAAATTTTCATGGAAGCAAAGTGATGTTTCCAACTAAGGGAATACAAGATCCCAACCTCCCCAACCCATGTACCAACCACCTTATATGACCCCTCCTCAGAATAAGTCTTCTAAGATGGATGAACTCAACGTCGTGATGAAGGTGATGCAAGAGCATCAGAATATGGTCATCCAATCTCAGAATAAGATGATTACTGAAATGCATTCCCAAATCTGTCATCTTACTGAGGTGATGAGGCAGCGAGATAACTCTTACTAATGGTTCTTCTCCTTCAAATTGCCCAGTTCTTTTGAGGAGAACCCCAAAGGTAAGGGGATTATATTCAGAGAGCACGCTCAAGTTGTGACCGTGTTGAGGATGCAAAGAAATTGTTAACCCTGATAGCCCTCCTACAATTACCCCTTAGAATTCCCCTCCTGTACTGACCTCGACTCCCACCCTCATCGAGGAAGAGCCACATTGCTCTCCCTTGCTTGAAACCACCCACCTGAAGGATGTCGTTATTCCGCCACCCCTTTCCAGATACGATGACCCCTCCACCTAGAAGCTGAGGGTGGCCTATCCGGAGTGTCTATCCACTCCTAGGGAATCTTCTGTTGGGTCATCTAAAGCTAAGGATAGGGCAGACGAGATTATGGACACCTTTAGGTAAGTCCATATTAACTTGCCTTTGATAGATGCTATCAAGCAAATCCTGTCCTATGCCAAGTTTCTGAAGGACCTGTGCACCCAGAAATGTCGATTTAGGAGACAGGTCCAAACTAAGGTCATCCTGCCTGACCATGTTAGCTCGGTGCTCCAACATGGAACACCTCCCAAGTTGAAAGACCCAGGAGCCCCGTATATTTCGGTGGTTATAGGTAACCAACGCATTGATGAGGCTATGCTCGATTTGGGTGTGGGGGTGAACATTTTACCAAGCTCTGTCTACAACCTTCGGGGATGAGGTGATTTAAAGCCTAGTCTTGTCATCCTCTGGGTCACAGATAGATCACTTAAGATACCATGGGGATTGTTAGAAGATGTCCTTGTGAGAGTGGATGGCTTATTCCTCCCTGTTGATTTTCTCATGCTTGACACTAACCCATCAAATAAGCACACAAAACCGTCCATTATTCTGGCATTCCCCTTCTTGGCCATAGCCAACACCTCTATCAATTGTAGATCGGAGGTACTTAAAATGGGCTTTAGGAACAAGAAAATCCAACTAAATATCTTTGATGCTTACAAGCAACTTGAGTTAGAAGATTGTTCCCAGATTGCGGTACTTGATGAGATTGTTGAAGAGATTACTCTAGTACTCTTATGTAGTGACCTTCAAATGTCATATCTAAGGACCACCCTCAGATTATTGTAGAAAATGAAGGGGATATGCTTGAATTGGAAGAGTTGTTGGGAGTGCACACAGTCTCTATCCCCTCCCTGGACATTGAAGGTAGACCCGTTACCTATTGCAGGGACATCTCAACTTGTACCCTCAATTCAAAAGGCTCCTGAGTTGGAGCTTAAACACCTCTTGAACACACTAAAATATGCTTTCCTTGGCCTCAATAACACACTCCCTATCATTATCTCGGCTGCGTTATCTAAATTGCAGGAGGGAGCTTTGCTTGAGTGTTTACATAGGCATAAGGAAGCTATTACATGAACTATAGTTGATATTAAGGGTGTTGACTTTTCTCTCTGCATGGATCATATGTACATGGATGAGTTTGTAAAGCCCTTTTGTGACTTGTAGAGAAGGCTTAACCCCAATATGCGGGAGGTTGTTAAGGAGATTCTGAAATGGTTAGATGTTGACATTATCTATCCAATTTCAGACAGTAAATGAGTTAATCTTATACATGTGGTGCCTAAGAAGGCAGGAATCAATGTAGAAGAAAATGACCAAGGAGAGTTGGTGACCACTAGGCCCTCAACTGACTGGAGGCTTTGCATTGATTATCATCGTCTGAATACGGTTACCCAGAAAGATCACTTCCCGTTACCTTTTATTAATCAAATTCTGAAAAAATTGGTGGGGAATAGGTATTTCTATTTCTTAGATGGGTACTATGGGTATAATCAAATAGCTATATTTCCTGATGATTAGGAGCACACAACCTTTACTAGCCCATATGGCAGATTTGCATTCCGTTGAATGACATTCGAGCTATGTAACGCTCCTACCACATTCTAATGATGTATGATGGCTATCTTTTCTGACATGGTTGACGAGTTTGTAGAAATTTTTATGGATGACTTTTCCATCTATAGCTTGTCACTTGACCTTTGCCTTTCGCACCTTGATAAAGTCTTAACCCATTGTGAAGAGGCTAAGCGGGTGTTCAACTGGGAGAATAGTCATTTTATGGTCCAGCAAGGTATTGTTTTGGGGCATGTAGTTTCTGAGAGAGGATTGGAGGTGGATAAAGTCAAAATCGAGTCCATCTCTAAACTTCCACAACCCACCAATGTTCGTCAAGTTAGATCTTTTCTTAGCCTTGCTGGATTCTATCGGCGCTTCATCAAAGATTTCAGTAAAATTTCTAAGTCACTCTGCGACCTATTAGCGAAGAATGTCTCCTTCAAGTTAGATGACAGATGTGGTGAGGCATACCAGGTCTTGAAGAAGGCCCTCATTACTGCGTTGATCCTCAGAGCACCAGATTGGACCCTCCCCTTTTAGCTTACGTGAGACGCATCTGACTTCACCGTGGGAGCGATCTCAGCTCAAAGGGTTGATGGTAAACCCCATGTTTTACACTATGCCAACGAGACTGTCATGGATCCTTAACAAAATTACACTATCACCGAGAAGAAGCTTCTCGCAGTAGTGTTTACTTTGGAAAAGTTCGATTTTACTTACTGGGATTTAAGGTTTTAGTGTATACATATCACTCAGCCTTAAAGCATTTGCCTGCTAAGAAGGACACTAAACCTAGATTGATTCATTAGATTTTGGTACTTTAGGAGTTTGACTTGGAAATTAAGGATAAAAAAGAAGTTGAGAATGTGGTAGTAGATCATTTATTTAGGATCCCTACTGAGGCATCAACCCTAGCTGGCACTATTCACGAGACTTTTCCTGATGAGTCTCTGATGGTCATGGAGGCCAAATCTCCTTAGATTGCTAGTATAGTGAACTGTTTGGTCACGGGCATTACCTCTAATGCCTCGGATAAGTAGAAGCAAGACAACTTTCTCCTCGAAGCCAATTGTTATCACTGGGAGGAACCTGAGCTGTTTAGAATAGGCCCTGATTAGTTATTCTGCAGGTGTGTCCCAGAGGAAGAGCAAAAGAGTATTTTGAGTTTCTGCCATGACCTCCATTGTGGAGGATATTTAGTGGAAAAAAGACAACCCACAGGATTCTTCAGTCTGGCTTTTGGTGGCCCATATTATTCAAAGATGCACATACTTATGTGGGTGCATGTCTATGTTGCCAGCAAATGGAAACCATTGGGAAAACGGATGAGATGCCTTAGCAACCTTTTCTCCCAATAGAGATATTTGATATTTGGGGCATCGATTTCATGAGTCTTTTTCTTGTGTCCTTCGGATATGAGTATATCATTGTGGTTGTGGACTATGTATCGAAATGGATAGAAGCCATACCCACACGAACTAATAACCATTCCGTGGTCTTGGATTTTGTCAAGGCTAATATCATTTCTCGGTACGAATGCCTAAAGACTATCATAAGTGACGGAGGACCTCACTTCAAGAATGCATACTTCATGATATTACTCCAAAGTTTGGGAGTCAATCACATGATAGCCACACCTTACCATCCTTAAACATGAGTGATGAGAACACCATCATGAGCCATAACTAGCTCATTTTGACCCAATGAAGAGAATAAAAGCTCCTACATAACATTCTGAAGGTCATAATTCACTACACAATCATTCTGAGAGTAAAATAAGAAACTAAAGTTAAAACTATAATTTTACCAATGCAGTGCAACCACGGATTTTCTCAAAGGCTAAACAAAGGTCAAAGGGTCTTAATAAGATAATAAGTGGGTTGAATCAGACAGAAAAGGGTTCGTGTGAGTTTTGGGAATTAAATGACTTCTTGAAACCCTAAAACAGACCCACTTGATTAACTAAGGTTCTGGTCAGAATAAAATTCACTTAAACCCTCCAAAAATCATAAAAAATATCCTCTAGGGTTTAGAACCTTTAATTTAGCCATTGGAACCCATCTTAACTTAGGTCTCAGATAGATATTTGCCCTAAATTGGGTTTTTGTATAATTTTTTTAGTCAAACGTGGTCAAACCCAAAATCCAACTTCACCATTGGATTCCTTAGGTCCAAATTAAGTTTGTACCAAAATTTGGACCTAAGGGGAACTCATCTTGACCCACTTTGCAAAAAGGTCCAGTCTAATTACATTTGAACCCCTATCTTTCAAAAAATCCTTGCATTTTGCCCCCTATCTTCTTCATCATATTTGCAAATAGGTCCCTCCATCATTATAGTGGAGGAATCCTACTCCAGCGAGCTTTGGAAGGTGGTTTCTCCCTGATTGCTAAGAGAATCCCTCCCAAAATTGGAAGGGAGATTCTTTGACTAATCTCCTCCAATCTGAACCTGATTTGATGCCCTAATTGTTTCCTAATCTCTCATGCGAACGCATGAGAGATTTAGGTCTTTTGAAGTTTCCATCTCTGGCGACCAAGCTTCCAAGCACAAATCCTTCTCCAGAGACCTATTTAAGAAGCCCCAGATCCAACCACTTTCCCTCAGCTTGAAATTTGGCCGGATTCCCTCCATTCTTCTCTCCTCACCAGCTGCAACCCTCCGCAAGCTCCGACGGCTCCTCCCTCACTCTCTCATCACCCAACTACAATACCAGTGGTCGGGTTGTCTTCCTCTCAGTCCTCCACATCACGCAACACTAGCTGACATCGCCTCTACCTCGTCTTCGCTGCTGCCTCATCTACGGAGATCTTCGTCTTTCCCACGTCCGGCGACCATACCGGCATGGGTTCTCTATCCCTCTGCATCCCTTAGAGGTAGGTCTTAGACTCTCTCTCTCTCACACGCCCTTTCCCTCTCTTTATTTCCCTAAACCAACCCTCGACGCCACTGACAACCGTCACCTTCACCTCCGACAATACATCCGGCGAGGAGCTTTCGTCGCTTCGCACCTCCATCCACCTCGCCAACCACCCTACGACCTCCGCCTCATCTCCCTGATCACATCCCCTCACTCCAACCTCTCCATCAACCACCCAAAAGCCCTCAGTAAGCCACTTACATGCCCACAGTAAGCCCTAGATACGCCACCACAGCCACCCACATGCCACGAAACCATGCCCATCACATCCGCCATGGTCCGACTAAGCTCCCTAAGAGATTTGACGTGAACGCGAGGCCGTTCTTTGTGATTTCAGGTTTAGGCATCAACCGCCATTGGCGAGGGAGCTTGAAGCTCGCTTGCTACGCTCCAGGCCTTGCGCTGCTCCAGGTGAGACTCCTAGGATGCACGGATTTGAAGCCAGCACGTATCCACTCCATCAAGCAAAGGCTTTAGCCTTTGTGGCCTCGCCAATTTAGCCATGCATATGCTGCTGCGGCGTGCGAAAGCAGGTGGGACATTTAGCCCCACCTCGGAACTGGAAGAGTACCATGTGTGCATAAGTTGAATTTGCTCCATAGCCTTATCGCCTCCAAATCACGGGGTGAGGTCCCTCTCACTTGACCAACCTGGTCTCGTTCGCGGCACTGCCCACGCGAACCTGGCTGACTCGACTCGACCTACACTCCTCGCCCACCACCGCACGTCGGTGGGCCTGGTCCTGGGTACGTACCCGACCCGAATACTCGAATAACTGTGGCTCTGGGAGGGCGGAACCTAACAGAGAAAGAGAGGAGAGTTGCGTGTGGGTAGGGGTAGGTTTTGCTACAGGTTGAAGAGGAAGAAGGATAAGCTAAGATGAAGAAGAAGGAAAAGCTAAGGACGAAGAGAAGCTAAGGGCCACGGCAGAGAAAGGCAGAGAAGGAAGAAGCTGAAGGAAGACAAAAGGTAGAAAGATTGAGTAAGAGGAAGAAGAAGAAAGGAGGAGAAGACAGAGAAAGCTAAGGACAAAGAGAAAGAGGAAGAAGAGGAAGCAGCAAAGAAAGAAGAGGAGTAGAAGCAGAAGAAGGAAGAAAGAAGCGGAGCTGCAGAAGAGAAGCAAAGAAAAGAGAAATCAAAGCAAGGCACTGTAGCACACAACTTTTAAGATGTATGGTTGCAAAATCAGACGTCCACTTTTCATAAGCTCTCCATTATTTTATCTACAATTATTTTTACTCTTCATATACTCATGCTTTACACTTCTACTCAGATTTTGAGTAGTATTATGTGTTCAATTGACATTTATTGTTGAGATTAGTGCATGAATTCCATTTGCTCTTTGTGTTCGACCTCGGAACATATTCGAGTAATAAAATTATATTCGTTTTGAACGTTTTTTTGGCTGTATTACAACGCAATACTTTTAAAACCCGATCCAGTGCTCACAAACAATGAGGTCAAGTCAAAGTGTCAAATAGGGAGATTAAACAAATTTTGGGAAAAACTGTTAAGCCCGATAGAAAGGATTGGAAGAAAAAGTTGAATGATGCACTTTAAGCCTACAGCATGGCTTATAAGACTTCCTTGAGCATGCCACCTTTTAGAATGGTATATGGGAAAGCATGCCACTTACCTGTGGAAATCCAACACAAGGCCTATTGGGCTATTAAGAATGTTAATTTGAAATTTGGATAGAGTAGGTAAAGCTCGCATGCTTGAGCTAAGTGAGCTTGAGCAATGAAGCCTATGAAACCTCTCAAGCTTACAAACAACGTATAAAGGTCTTCTATGACAAGCACATCATTAGAAAGACCTTTGAGCCCAACCAGTGGGTTTGACTTTTTAATTGCAGACTCAAATTATTCCTCGAAAAGCTCAAGTCTCACTGGGATGGGCCGTATGTTGTGACGGAAGCCTTCTCTCATGGTGCAGTAGAGATTCAGAACCCCACTTCTAAAGAGTGCTTCAAGGTAAATAGCCAACGTCTCAAACCTTACATAACTCTTGCTAATGGCCAGGTTGTGGATGCACTTTAGCTCGAGAAGCCTTAGCTCCTGCCACTCTCCTACTCAAGTGATATTCTTCTATGTCTTTAATTTTCCAATGAGGACATTGTCAAGAATATGCATGGGGGGTATAACTTGAGGTTGTTTTATAGCATTTATAATATTTGCATGCATTTAGGTGCATTAGTTTCTTTTAAAAAAAATGTTGTTGAGCTGAATTGGATAGTCCCAACATTTTTTGTGGATGAAGTCTTCGAAGTTCTGGGTTAGATCGAATGATTAGATAAGACTTTAAGTGTTTTACCTCAGGAGATTAGTGAGAGGTACTATCTTTAGATCCTTAGGGTTTTGAAAGCTTAAAGGTCCAAGTATCTATTAAAATGCAAATTATTCCTCGAGTGGTTGAGGATGTTGCAAAGCTAAGGTAATAAGTCAAGGACTTTGGAAGTACTTGATACCCTTGTTTGCCATTTTGTTTGCAGGTCTTGGTAACCTAGGCATCCACCCTCACACACACTATAGTCTTGTTTAGAATGCCTAATAAAGTGATCCCCTTAATTATTTTCTTGAAGAAAATTTGGTTCTCTAGGCTCTAACTTAGGAGAAGCTTAAAAACACATCTTGATTGGACGAGTTCCTACCACACGAGAGGTTGGGTATATATTCTCCTTGAAGACGCAATGATAACATGTCACCTCTTCGGCGCTTGTCTTTTAGGATATCCATCCTACTGGGGGCATGTAAGGATATTGTGCAGTTCAGGTACCATAAGTGACACTATCCCGAAGTGCTGATTGCCAAAGGCTTGAAATTACTTCAGAAATCGATGGGTGGCACTATTGCGAAGTGCGATTGCCAAGGCTTTTTGGGGTTGCCATGGGCGGTGCTATTTTTAAAAGACGACTTTCACTTAACAAGATGACAATTAAAATGATTTGTCTTTTGTATTTCTAAGTGGTGGAAAATCGATTAATCAAAGTATTGAATTAAAATTAAATCACTCGAGATAAGAGTGGGTCATGTCCACAGAGAGGCAATGTCTATTACAAACTCGCACGGGTCAAAAATAGATATTCATGATTAATTTCATAAGGAAATCGAATCAAAATTGCCTTTCAATTAAGATAACAAGATATGATCATGCTGGTATTGTATTTACGTGAAAGATTGAGAGAGTTCTCACAAAATAATCAGATTAGAATATTATTAAATCTAAAATCCTTCTCTTCCAATGGCAAAGAAATATAAATATTAATTCAACCTAAAATAAAGCATCTCCTTTGGAGAGCTACTATACGCATAAGAGGGAGCGGTCGGCCATGAGGAGCTCACTAGAGCTGGAGTGGAGCAAGGGCTTCGCGGCGGAGTCGGTGGCACGGCGAATAGCGGCCGCCTGTGGCTGGATGGAGTGATGGAGGTTGTGGGTTTAGACGACCTATTGGTACTATCGGAGTTTCTCCATGTGCAAGCTACTGAAGAGGGGCATGCGTGGTGGCTGCTGCTGCTGTGCGTGCACAAAGAGGCGTGCGCGCACGGGTGGTGATGCGATAAGGGGAGCTACTGGTCGCGCATGGAGTGTGCTGTTGGCCTACTGCAGGTGCGTGTGGGCGTGCTACTGGCCTGCTGGAGGTGTGCGTGGGCGCATTGCTGGCCGCACATGGGAGGGGAAGGCATGGAGGAGAGCGCCTTGCTAGGTGCGAGCAGGGTGTGCGGAGGCGTGGCGGCTGGTGGCTAAAGAGAAAAGAGATGACGTGAAGTTGGTGAAGGTGGTGCTATGATGATGTCGGTGAACAACGAGCGTGGAGGTGGTGGTCAAGGTGGTCTCCTACGATGAACAGGGGGCACAGTGAGGTTGTAGTGCGAAGCTCTGCGATGGTGGTGCAGGCTGTCACCTTGCACGCCCACGGTGCCAAAGCTCCGCTGCGATTGAGGCCGGTGGTGATGAGAGGAGAGTTTGAATTCTTTGCACAGTAGTGAAAAGGGTGGGATGGTGGCCTACTCAGCATGGCAAACCCTCCTCCTTTGTAGTTGTGACTGCCTAGATTTGAAATGGGAGAGGCATGAGTTGTTCCACTTCTCACGGCCATTAAGGAGATTTCATGGCTGGAGGAAGAGGAAGCGGAGCCGTTTCTTGTGAAGAAGAAGAGAAATGAAATAAAATAAAATATTAGGGTTATTTATGCACAAACCCTTAACTTTTATATTAAACCCAAAATAATGCATGTAATGCACCTAGTTGGTTAACCAATTCAATTCTAAATGCATATGAGTGCAATGCATGAATTATGCAATCAAGTGAAAAACATAAATTAATTTATTTACATCCTAATGCATATTAACTAAATGTTAAAGATATCTTAATATCTAGGCATTCACATACTTAAATAGCCCACAAATATAGGCTAATCAAATTCCCCAATGCTTAGTATTTGCTAGTCCTTAGCAAATTCAAGCATGACTTAATACTCCAAGTTATCCAGGCTAACTCAATTGACCTCTTCATAGAAATTAGGTTGAACTATCTAATTCTAGATCATAAGGTGCCTAAGTAGTTACTAAGTTACAGACTAGGTCAGCTAAGGATAAGTTACAGGCACAGGTTTCTTTGATTTCTAACTCTACCCTAGGGTTTATTGGTCCAAGAGATTAAAGCATCCGTGCATGTGCATTGGTCTGATTTATTTGAGGTTGATATGATTTCCAACCTAGAAAGAGAGTAAGAGGGATTTTTTTTAATATATATATATATATGTAGTTTTTTGTATGATTCCTCTAAGTCTAATCTTAGATTAGCTATCAACACAGTTTATGTCAGATTCCTTGTCCCCATCACTGAACCTCGAAGAGTGCTTGGCTTTCAATGTTTCGAGATAGCATCGCCCATAGCGACCCCAAGAACTCCTGGTAATTGACACTTCGAGATAGTATTTCCCATGGATTTCTTTAGCGAATTCAGACCTGTAGCAATCGGCACTTCGAGATAGGGCTGCCCATGGCACCTGAACCGGACAATGCGCTTACATGCCCCCAGTAGGATGGATATCTTAAGAGACAAGCTCTGATGAGGTGACATGTTATCACATCATCAAGGTGAGTATATACTTCACCTCTCGTGCGGCAAGAACTCGTCCAATCAAGTTGTGTTTTCAAGCTTCTCCTAAGTCAGAACTAAGAGAACCAAATTTTCTTCAAGAAAGGAATTAAGGTGATCACTATTTACACAAGACCAAGTGTGTGTGATGTGGATGCTTAGGTTACGAGGACCCGTAAACCAAAAGATAGACAAAGACATCAGGTACTACCCAACCTTTAACTTAATCCCTAGCTTTCCTTAACCTCTTGAGGAATTTTCCGCAACTTGACTCTTACTTGAGATTTTAAGTCCGAACGGACCCTAGAGTTCTAAAGTCAGTAGTTCAACCATAGCTCCTATAATTAGGCACCTAGAGTCAGCTAAGCAAACCTAAAGTCTTGGTCTCATGCCTAAAGATGCAGAGCCCATCCAGTTAAGCATAACGACATAGCCTATTTTTTTATATTTATTTTATTTTATTTTTTATTTTTGAATGCAATATGCATGCATGAATGCAAAATGTAGACATGCTATAAACAAATGCCTCAGGTCCTATCCTCCCATGTCTGGTTCAAACAATGTCCTCATTGGAAGTAAAACAGCCAAGAAAAGATGTTACCTGAGGCGGAGAATGATAGGAGCTAAGGCTCCTCGAGAGTGACCTCATCAACCAGATGGCCATCCAAAGTAATATACGGTTTCAACTGTTGGCCATTAACGGTAAAGGCATTGTTGAAGAGGAGGGACTCTTGATCTCCACAGCCCCATGTGGAAACGCATTAGTGTTTATGTATGGCTGATCCCAACGAGATTTTAATTTCCCTCGAAAAAGCTTAGGTCTGGAATTGAAAAACCAGTCTTGTTGGTTGGGCTCAAAGGTCTTTTTAAGGATATACTTATCATGCAAGACCTTAGTTCTCTCTTTATAGGCTTGAGAGGTGTCATAAGCATCATTCCTCAACTCCTGAAGCTTACTTAATTCCAGAAGTCGTGCCTTACCTGCCTTTTCTAAATCCATGTTGACACTTTGGATAGCCCAAAGTGTTCTATGTTCCAGCTCAATGGGTAAATGGCATGCTTTCCTGTACACTATCTGGAAGGGAAACATTCCCAAAGGGATTTTTTAGGCTGTCCGATAAGCCCATAAATCATTATCCAACTTTTGGGACTAGTCCTTCCTTTCAGGCCTAACGGTCTTTTCCAAAATGTTATTTATCTCCCTATTCGACACTTCAACCTGGCTACTCGTCTGAGGATGGTAAGTGGTAGCGATCTTGTGAGTTACTTCCAGACTTTTGAGTAGCCGATTGAAGTGGTCATTTTGGAGATGACGTCCCCATCACTTATAATCGTCTTGGGGCAGCCAAAGCGAGATATAATATTGGCCCTCACAAATTTCAAAATCACAGAGTGGTCATTTGTGTGCGTAGGAATGGCCTCTATCCACTTGGAGACATAATCAACTACCACAATATATACTCATAACCTTGGGACGAAGGGAAGGGACCCATAAAGTCTATTCCCCAAACATCAAAAATTTCAACAGGTTAGATCGGGTGTTGAGGCATCTCATTCCTCTTCCCAATCGTTCTAATCTGTTGACATCTAATATAGGCCTTAACAAAGTTATGAGAATCCTTAAATAAAGTAGGCGACCAAAAATTAGATTGAAGAACCTTAAAAGTTGTTTCCTTAGCACCAAAGTGTCCTCCACAATGAAGTTCATGGCAAAATCTCAACACACTTTGTTGCTCCTCTCCAGGCACGCATCATCTCAGCACTTAATCTTGTCTAATTCTAAATAATTTGGGCTCTTCCCAATGAAAGTATCTAGCTTGGGAAATAAATCTCTTCCTTTTCTGCTCATCCCAGGAGCCAGATGTCTCTTCGGTGACCAGGTAATTAACAGTATTAGCATACCAAGGTGAAGTTGGTGTTACTGCCATAAGGGTTTCATCGGGAAATGTCTCGCGGATATCTCCATATGAAGAGTCATCAAGTAGGAGGTGCGACAGGTGATTAGTCACTACATTTTCCACTCATTTTTTTTCACGAACCTCCAAGTCAAACTCTTGAAGGAGTAGGATCCAGCTAATAAGTCGTGGCTTAGAATCTTTCTTAGCAATGAGGTGTTTCACTGCCGTATGATCAATGAAAATACCCTAGACCCAAAAAGATAAGACCTAAACTTTTCCAAAGCAAATACTTCGATGAGTAATTCCTTTTTTGTCACAGTATAGTTTTGCTGTGGGTCAGTTAATGTTTTGCTAGTGTAATGTAGTACATGAGGTCTTCCCTTAACCCTTTGTCCAAGGACAACTCCCACAGCATAATCTGAAGCATCACACATTAGCTTGAATGGGAGTGTCCAATCTGTAACTCGGAGAATAGGCATAGAGATCAAGGACTCCTTCAAAGTGTGAAAGGCCTCGACGCACTTTGAATGAAAATCGAAGGAAGATTCCTTCGCCAATAGGTCGCAAAGTGGTCGAGAAATTTTACTAAATTTTTTAATAAAGCGCCTATAAAAGCCCGCATGGCCCAGAAAGGATCTAATTTGTTTGACATTCATGGGCATTGGGAGTTTGGAAATAGAATCAACTTTAGCTTTATCTACTTCCAAGTCCCTTTCAGACACAACATGCCCAAGTACAATGCCTTTCTGTACCATGAAGTGGCTTTTCTCCTAGTTGAGGACTAAACCAATCTCCTTACATTGCTTCTCTAGGTGCAGGAGACACTAGTCGAAAGATGAGCCATAAATAGAGAAGTCATCCATAAACACTTCAACACACTCATCAATCATGTCCGAGAAAATGGACATCATACGTCGCTGGAAGGTTGCCGGTGCATTACATAGCCCAAACGGCATATGCCTGAATGCAAAGGTACCATAAGGACTTGTGAAAGTCGTCTTCTCCTGGTCCATCAGGGAAGATTGCAACTTTGTTATACCTAGAATATCCATCAAGATAGCAATTGTACTTATTCCTTGCTAATTTTTTGAGAAAATTTGGTCAATAAAAAGCAAAGGAAAGTGGTCTTTTTGGGTAACGGTGTTCAGCTTGCGGTAATCAATGCAAACCCTTCATTCAGTTGAGGGTCTAGTCATCACTTATTCTCCTTGGTCATTAATTTCCACAGTAAAGCCTGCCTTCTTTGGCACCACATGGATAGGACTAACCCATTTACTATTTGCAATGGGATATATAATCCCAGCGTCCAACTATTTCAAAATTTCCTTTTTAACCACCTCCCTTGTATTGGGGTTAAGACGTCTCTGCATGTCCCTAAATGGTTTGATGGAATCATCAATATAAATGTGGCGCATGCAGAGTGTGGAGTCTATACCCTTAATATTAGCGATGCTCCAAGCAATAGCTTCCATGTGCCTAGACAAACAGTCAATCAGGGCTCCCTCTTGTGCCTTAGATAGCAAAGCCGAAATGATAACGGGGAGTGTATCATTGGCACCCAGGAAGACGTACTTGAGAGTATCCGGGAGGGGTTTCAGCTCAAGGTCAAGGGCTTGTATGGTTGAGGGTTTTATAATAGATGTTCCCATCTCAAGTAGCATATCTACCTTAGGCAAAGATGATGGGGAAAGAGACTCAGCAGAAACACCAAGCAACTCCTCAAGTTCTAGTATATCCCCTTCACATTCCTCCAAGAGATGGGAATGCTCATTAAGCATAACATGCTAAAGGGGGTCATCACAAAAAATTGCAGGGGTTGTCTCTTCAATTAGGTCATCTACCACCTTAACTTCGGAACAATCCTCAATCCCGGTTTGTTTATAAGCATCAAACACATTAAGCCAGATTTTCCTATTCTTAAAGCACATTTTTAATGCCCCAGTATTGCAATTTATCAAAGCATGTGAAGTTGCAAGGAAGGGGCGACCCAAAATGATAGAGGGCTTGGTTGGCTTGTTGGTAGGGTCTATGTCCAAAACTAAAAAGTCTACAGGGAAGAAGTCCTCCACTCGCACGAGGACATCTTCCAGAATTCCCCAGGGTGTCTTGAGTGATCGGTCTACATCTTGGACGATTACCGAGCTAGGCTTCAGATTACCTCCTCCAAGCCATTCATACACGTAGCTTGGAAGGATGTTCACCCCCGCACCTAGATCAAGCAAAGCCTCATCTATATGTAGGTCACCAATGATCACCGAGATATACGGGGCTCCCGGGTCCTTAAGTTTCGGGGGTGTGACATGTTGAAGTATTGAGCTAATTGAATCAGGCAGGACAACTTTTGAATGGACTTGTTTCCTAGATTGCCACTTTTTATGCACAGGTCTTTTAGAAAGCAGGCATAGGACAGAATATGCCTGATAGCCTCAGGCAAAGGCAGGTTAATCTACACTTGCTTGAAAGTCTCAATGATTTCATCCGTCTTATCTTTTTCTCCAGATGAGCTGGCAGAAGTCTGTCCAAAGGTGTGTGAGCACTTTGGAAAGGGCACTCTCGGTCTTTGGGTGGAAGGGTTGTCATGTTGGGTAATGGGTGAAGTGGGGACAACCTCTTCCGATTAGGTGATTTCAAGCGGAGGAGAGTTGGGTAGCTCTTCTCCGGTGGGGGTGAATGTCGGGGTGGATGGGTTTTCAGAAGGCAAGACTATAGGAGCATCAGGTTTGGAAATTTCTTTCCCACTCCTCAAAATAGTCATCGCCTGGGCATGCTCCCTAAAGACAATCCCTTTTCCTTTAGGATTCTCCTCAGTAGTGTTGGGAAGCTTCCCAGTCTCCCTTTGTCTAACAGCCTCTACAAGGTGTCCTATCTGTGATTTCATTTCGTGTATAGCCTTGTCATGAGATTCGATGATGGCACTTTGACTTTCCTGCATAGTTCTCAGCATTGCCTTCAATTCATCCATCTCAAAGGTCTTTGGTTGGGCAAAGTTCTGAGGTTGGTTCATTTGTTGGTTTTGAAAGGGTTGTGGTTTATAATTTCCTGAATTTGAGACATTACCTTATCTTCATGAAAAGTTTGGGTGGTTCCTCCATCCCTCGTTATAAGTGTTGGAAAAGGAGTCATTACGAGGTTCAGGATGGAACACTTGGGTGGCATGCAGGTCTGCCTATACAAGCTCAGGGAATTGGAAGACCAAGTGGCAATCCATAGTGGTGTGCGTATTGCCTTGGCAAATGGAGCATTCTGAATCTTGGGATGTGGAGGTACTAGGCGTGAATTGGCTCGGGCTCGACATAAGCTGATGGGAACACCATCATGAGCCATAACTAGCTCATTTTGACCCAATTAAGTCAATATATGCTCTTACATAACCGTTGGAGAGTCACAAGTCACGGCATAATCATTCTGAGGGAAAAATAAGAAACTAGGGTTAAAACTACAATTTTACCAACTTATCATGAATGCAGTACAACCATGGATTTTCTCAGGGGTTGAATGAAGGTCAACTGGTCTTAAAAAGATAACAAGTGGGTTAGAATAATCAGAAAAGGGTTTGCACATGTTTTGAGAATTAAATGACTTTTGAAACCCTAAAAATAGACCCGCTTAATGAATTGAGGTTCTGATCATGATAAAATTCACCTAAACCCTCTAAAATTCATAGAAAAATATTCTCTAGTGTTTGGAACCTTCAATTTAACTATCAGAACCCGTTTTAACCCAAAACAGAATCACAGACAGACATTTGCCCTAATTTGGGTTTTTGCATAAATTTCCTAGTTTAATGTGGTCAAAACTAAAATCCAACTTCACCATTGGATTCCTTAGGTCCAAATTAGGTTTGTACCAAAATTTGGACCCAAGATGAGTTTGTCTTGACCTAGTTTACAAATTGGTCTTGTCTAATTACATTTTTACCCTTAACTTTCAAAACCTTTTCAAATAGGCCCCTAACTTTGTCGTCGTTCTCATGAAAAGGTCCCTACTGCTATTAAACCTATTTCTACTTGCTCCGGTAACCTTAAAGAGGAAAGAACTCCCTGATTTCTTGATGAATCCCTTTCAAATTTGAAAGGGAAGTTCGTTAAGAAATTCCCTTTTGAACCCGATCCTAAGTGCTAGAACCTACCCAATCTCTCATGCGAACGCATGAGAGATTTGGGTATCAAGGACTTCCTAAACTCTAAAGAGCTTTCCAAGCTTGGGAAGCTTGCTTCCCAAGCTCTAATCGTCCTCCTGAGGTGTATAAAAGCACCCCCTGCTCATACCGAATCCCTCAAGCTTGAATTCGACCAAAGAAACCCTCAAATTCCTCTCTCCTCCTATGGCTGAATTGCTCTTCAAGCTCCGGCAACCCTCCTTGCCTTACCTCGTTGTCTGACCACAATACAGCGGCAAACTCTTCCTCCTTGCCTTCTTCCTCGTCGAGCAGCACCTGTCGGCACCCCTATCTCCTTCATCCTAGCCATCCACTACTCATCGAAGCAGTTTCTTCCCCGACGCCTACCATACCGCAATCGGCGCCGCCTTGACTCCCCTCTGTCTATCAACTACCTAGATAAGTCCCTTACCTCCTCTACTTCATTTTTTCATCTCAACTGCGCTCAATTTCGACCATGCTACCACCTGTTCACTGTCGTCCCTTCCATGTCTGGCCACTCCTCTGGCGAAGTGCTCCCATCGCTACACCGCTCCATACACCTCGCCGACACTCCCACGAGCTCCGCCTCATCCATCTGCACGGAACCCCCATCTTTATTTCCCATTCCTTCCACTCAAACGACCCCCCGAACAAACCCATCACCGACCACCTTCTTCGAGTCTGTCCGACCACCATGCACCTTCATCCTCCACTAAACCACTGCCATTACATTCGCCAACATCTGGAGAACCTTCTGAGGTGTTTTGGCACGGCCGAAAGACCTTATTCTCTATTTCAAGTTCCAGGCTGGAGCTTCGCCGCCGTGTTGTCTTCTCCAACCGTGTTCGTGGTGTTCTAGCTACGCGAGGTCCAGGTCTTAGCTCCAGGAGACACGGTTTCACTCAAGGACCCTCTCCAGGTCCTCAATTAGGGACTTCATGGAGAGTTGCGATGCTAATTGGAAGATCCTCACAGTTGCAGGCGCACGCGAAGAAAGAGGGACATTTAGTCCCACATCGTTTCATGAAAGAGCTAAGGCACACACATATATTGAATTTCTGCCATCAGCTTATCGCCTCAACACGCACAGGGGGTGAGGTCCCCATACACACGCCTCACGCTCCTCGTCTGCGACTCTAACCCTGCGGACCTGATGCGCCCAATAACCCACCTAACCTAAGCACTCCTTGGCTGAGACCCATGCCTACAGCCCTGGTCCCGGGTGCG
This sequence comes from Thalassia testudinum, assembly GCA_037157565.1. Classification (NCBI taxonomy): domain Eukaryota; kingdom Viridiplantae; phylum Streptophyta; class Magnoliopsida; order Alismatales; family Hydrocharitaceae; genus Thalassia; species Thalassia testudinum. Next base: position 121,565,406 of record JAZHRO010000036.1, on the reverse strand, counting down.
TGTGTGCCTGATAACTCGATATCCTGAGAAAGGCCCTGGGAGGGCGAAGCCCAAGAGAGAAAGGGAAGGAGAGATTGCGTGGGGTAGGGGGAGGGTTTTGCTGCAGAGAGTATTGGATAACACTTAGCCAATTCAAGAAGCCCCTCCCCTGTGTGAAGAGGCTGAACAGAGAAGAAGAAGGAGAGGACCCACAGCAGTAGAGGAAGATAGAAGAGGCTGAACAAAAGAGGAAGAAAGAAAGAGGAAGAAGAAAAGAAGAAGAAGAAGGAGAAGGTAGCAGAGAAAGAAGAAGAAAGAAGAGGCTGAACAAAAGAGGAAGAAAGAAAGAGGAAGAAGAAAAGAAGAAGAAGAAGGAGAAGGTAGCAGAGAAAGAAGAAGAAAGAAGGGGCTGAACAAAAGAGGAAGAAAGAAAGAAGAAGGAGAAGGAGAAGGCAGCAAAGAAAGAAGAAGAAAAGAAGAAGAAGAGAAGAGGGAGCCACAACAGAGAAAGAAGAAGAAGAAAGAAGAGAAGAATAAGAAGAAGAAAAGAAAAATCACCCTATATTGACACTTTAATTGCATATATTTAAGCATTGATTTGAGTGTTATTTGTGAGTAATTTGTGATTCAAATCACCATTTTACTTCATTCTTTTTGCATATTTATCCTGGCATTACTCTCATTGCAATCTTTATACTTGATTTAAATTATAATCTTGAGCTTTAAATTCCATATTGCTCCCTGAGTTCGACCTCGGAACCTTTTCAAGTAATAAAATTTATTTTATTTTCAAAGCGATTTCGACCTATACTACGACGCAACTTTTATAACATCGATCTCGCTTGGTGAAAACATAAGCCTTTCCATATTTTGATTCGGCAATTGGATCTAGTAGGCTAAATTCTGGGTGTCCCTAGCCTCATTTGCCTCCAACTTTCTTTGCATGAGAGTGGATTTTCTATTCAAGTAGGCAGAATTCAGGTAAATAGAATTCTCACTCAAAGTATCAAAAATGTTCCAAGCTTCATTCTCAGTCTTAGACAGAAAGGTTCCTGCACAAGCCTCATCCACAGTCTGCCTGTGCGAATCACCAAGTCCGGTGTAGAACTTTTCAACCAGTTGCCACTTGGGCACCTGGTGATGCAGGCAAAGTCTCAAAAGGTCATTAAAGCGCTCCCACGCATCATGGAAAGCTTCCCTATCTTTTTGAGTAAAACTCATAATTTCCCTCCAAAAGTGATTAGTTTTGCTCATGGGGAAGTACTTCTTTAGAAACTCCTTCTTTAAGGCATCCCAAGTGTTAATACCATCTAGGGTATGATACCAATACTTTGCCTTGTCCTTTAGGGAGAAAGGAAAGAGGGTTCACATTTGGGCGTCATCAGTAACGCCCTACAGCTTTACCGTGGAACAGACCTCGGTGAATTCCTGTATATACCTGTAGGGGTCTTCCCTAGCAGTACCATAAAAGGAGGGCAGCAAGGATATGGTACTGTTTTTAATCTCATAGGAATTGTTTGCTCCAGGTCTACGTAGTGCAGAGCTAGGGTGATTGGTCGGAATGAAATATTCCTTAAGGCTCCTTTGACCAGTTATTTCTTCCCTTGGGTGGTTTCTTCTTAGGATTCTTTCAGGTTCTGGATCAAACACAAGTTGTCTCCTAAGAGATCGCCTACCAAGCATACACTAAAAATACAATTCAAAAGGACTTGTTAGGTCTTTACAAATTTAGGCTTTCGACTTTAGTTCATATTGTAGGTGATAATCCAAATTGCCCAATCAATTATGCACCTATTGTCGACCTACGGATTGGCTTAATAAAGACCTAACTAGAACTTTAGAGGTCCACCTTAAAGACCAAAAAGTTTAGTCACTTCCAAACATGGCAAAGAGGGATGCAAGTAGGGTCAAGCCCTTCCTTTGAAGCATTGTTTTCGTGGTGGTTCTTATCTACCCTCAATCCGCAAGGTTTAGAGGCAACCTCACTTTTGGAATATAGTTTGGATCACCTCAGTGTCCAACAATAGGAGGCTCTTTCTTAGAGGTTCCAACCTAGGAGTGTCTAGAGTGCGTGCTTTAGTGCAAAAAATGTCATATACGTGTGCATTCACTGAATTTTTTTTTTTTTTACTTTGAACCGCAACACAATGTCTTAAATCAACTCCTTGGATTTTAATGTGCTCCTTTAATTAGTCCTCTTTAGAAATTTAATGTGACCACTTGTTAGATCATTTCAAGACAAATTATGTGGTCTAAGAATTAAGTCCAACTGCAAATTTGTGATCAAGATATGGATGCAAAGTAAGAGGATGCATACCTTGCTTCCAGCAATCAACGATGCGAGAATGCACGCAATGTAGAAAATAAAGTCTAGATGCTGCTCATACAATCCTAAATGGTCGTTCCTAGGAGCAGGTAACATCTAGCAGGTAGCTCGTGCTTCTTTTTTTTTCTTTTCTTTTTTACACTACTTAAGTGCAAACAAGAAAGGATAAACTCTACAAAAGAAAATTAAAAGCTATTGGCTAAATAAATGGGAACAAGCTCCCAAAAAGATTACCCAACATGGGCCTAAAACAAAATTGAGGAACAAACCTCTAAAAATATGACCCCAGAACAAGGTTCCCAAATAATGAATGTAAGAAATCCTAAAGTCTAAGTCTGTCTAAATGTAAAAGTAGAGGAGAATAAATATGAAGCTCCTGTCCTCAAGAATTTCTCCTCTGGATTGGTGGCGACAATGTCCACCAAGATGCCAAGCTCCCCCTAGCAGGTGTAGTAAGATGTCTCCTGGTCAAGAGTGTGGACCAAGGTCCATGATGCAAAGATGCTGAGGCAGGTGCGACGATTCTCTCAGAGGTACCTCGCACAAACCAGATAGAACATATTAAATATGCCTTAAAAATTTAAATATGCATGAACAAATGAATGACTGCGAGTTTATCAGGCCCGTTGTCTTCTCGGCAACAACGTCATTTGAAAAGACGACTTTCACTTAATAAGATGATAATAAAATGATTTGTCATTTGTATTTCTAACTAGTGGAAAATCGACTAATCAAAGTGTTGAATTAAAATTAAACTACTCAAGATAAGAGCAGGTCGTGCCCACAGGGAGGCATTGTCTATTACAAACTCGCACGGGTCAAAGATAGATATTCATGATTAATTTCATAAGGAAACCGAATCAAAATTGCCTTTCAATTAAGATAGCAAGATATGATCATGCTGGTATTGTATTTACATGAAAGATTGAGGGAGTTCTTAGAAAATAATTGAATGAGAATGTTATTAAATCTAAAATCCTTCTCTTCCAATGGCAAAGAAATGTAAATATTAATTCAACCTAAAACAGAGCATCTCCTTTGGCGAGCTACTGTGTGCACAAGAGGGAGCAGTCGGTCATGAGAAGCTCACTGGAGCTGGAGTGGAGCGAGGACTTCACGGCGGAGTCGGTGGCACGGCGAATAGCGGCCATCGGTGGCCAGACGGAGCTATGGAGGTTGTGGGTTCCGACAGCCTGCTGCTGCTGTTGGAGCTGCTCCATGCGTGGGCTACTGAAGAGGGGCATGTGCGGTGGCTGCTGCTGCTGTGCCCGCACGAATAGGTGTGCGCATGCGTGGAGGTGTGACGAGGGGAGCAGTTGGCCACGTGTGGGAGCACGTTGCTTGCCTGCTGCATATGCCAGCAGGCGCGCTGCTGGCCTATTGGAGGTGCGCGTGGGTGGGGAAGGCACGGTGGAGGGGGCCTTGCTAGGTGCGGGCAGGGTGCTCAGAGGTGTGGTGGCTGGTGGCTAAAGAGAAAAGAGATGATGTGGAGTTGGTGAAGGTGGTGCTGCGGTGATGTGGGTGAATAGCGAGTGTGGAGGTGGTGGTGAAGGTGGTCTCCTACGATGAATAGGAGGCATGGTGAGGTTGTAGTGCGAAGCTCTGTGATGGCAGTGCAGGCTGTCACCCTACACGCCCACGGTGGCAAAGCTCCGCCGCGATTGGTGCCGATGGTGATGAGAGGAGAGTTTGAATTCTCTACACAGTAGTGAAAGGAGTGGGATGGTAGCCTCCTCAGCATGGCAAGCCCTCCTTTGTAGCTGTGACTGCCTGGATTTGCAATGGGAGAGGTGGGAGTTGATCCGCTTCTCATGCCTATTAAGGAGATTTCATGGCTGGAGGAGGAAGTGGAGCCATTTCCTGTGAAGAAGAAGAGAAATGAAATAAAATAAAATATTAGGGTTATTTATGCACAAACTTTTAACTTCTATGTTAAACGCAAAACAATGCATGTAATGCACCTAATTGGTTAAGTCAATTCTAAATGCATATGAGTGCAATGCATGAATTATGTAATCAAGCTAAAAACATAAATTAATTTATTTACATCCTAATGCATGCTAACTAAATGTTAAAGATATCTTAATGTCTAGGCATTCACATACTTAAATAACCCACAAATATGGGCTAATCACTATCCCCAAGCATCGAAAGCTAGTGACCCTTCAAGGATCGGTGATGGAGACAATGAATTCGACACAAACCATTTTGATAGCTGATCCAAGGTTAGACTTAGATAGATCAAACAAAAAAATTACAAAAGAAAAATCTCAAAAACATTTCCCTTCTTGTTGGCCATCATACCAACATAAATTCATTCACCAGCAGAATGAATAAAGACCATTCACACTTATGCATTGAAGCTTAAACCTTTAGGACCAACAAACTTTAGGGCAGGCTTGAGGATCAAAGAAACCCCTGTTGACAACCCAAAACCTAGGCCAACCAGGTTTGTTTCTTGAGTGGTAGTTGGGTACCTTACGATCTAGGAGTAATATCTTAAGTTAGTCTTTAGGGGTGAGGTACGTTAAGGCACCCTAACGGCTAATTTTAGCTCGAAGCTTGGGAATCTTACACAGATTTTGCTTGAGACTAGCAAAACTTGGGTAAAAGAGCATTTGATGAGTCTATATTGGTGGACTAATATTTAGCTAAGTTGGTTGATTTCTACTCTTTAGGTTGTATTAATATTTGCATTTTGTTACAAAATAAATGCATATCCTAGGATTTAGATTTACATATATTTTCTTGCGTTTCATAATTTGTTTGGTAATATTAATAATCATGCAAATTTATTTGGATTGTAGGAATTAATAGAGAGGATGGAGCATGGTTCAATTCACTTTTTTTTTCTGTAAACCCATTTCCTACTTCAGAATCCCAATTAGATCCACTTAGGTCCAATTAGAGTTGAACACACCTAGGCTAAGCTAACCCCACCTAATTCCACCTAAACCCACAACCTACTTCTACCTTTTCCAAACACACACACCCCCCCACGCCCTCTTCAACGCACGCACACCTGCCGCCCCTTTCTTTGCAACACAACCCGCTCTCCCGTTCTCACCATTAAAACCCCTTCCCCCCCCGGTCCCCCGTCATCATTATCGACGACCACCTTCCATCACAGTGCTAAGCAACGTGCACGGTGACCCTCTGCCTACACCACAGACCACTGCGAACTCGACAGTTGCCCTCCATCCTCTCCATCCTCCGCGCACCCTCGATGTGGTGGTTCACGGTGACAGCGTGCACCATCTGCTGCCTCCATTGTCACCATCTCCATCCTTATGTCTAAAATCACCACCATTCCATCCACGCCACCCTTCCCTTCTTGTTCTTCTTCTCCTTCATGGTCTTCTTCTTCATTCCTTTCCCCTCTGTTACACACGAGAACCCAAAGTTGCCGCTTCACCGCCACCTCCACAATCGGCCATTCGACCTTCCTCCTCACTACCAACTCCATCATTGTGCTCCACTGTCCAAGCCGCCGTCCACTTTGCCATCCACGTTGCTCGCCGTTAGCTCGACCATTGCCCAGAACCCATCGCCGGCAGCCGTTCCACGTGACTAGCTGGTCGTTATCGATCACATTGGGACGTGCCACCACCACCAACGCGACAGGCGAGATCTGGTCAACCTCCACTGCATGTCAGTCGACAACCGATGCTCCTCCCCGCGTGCAAGCAAGAAGAGCGTAGATGCTCCATTCTGCTATAGTGAAGAGGGAATTAGAATTTACATTCAATGCCATTGCAACTCCATTCATTTATTAGATAATTAATTTATTAAGGAAAATTTGCATGAATATTCCTCTCATCTATTTTAATTACTTGTTATTGATTTCTTTTCTTGGATGAATGGGTATATCTTCAAAGTATAAAATATTGGTTATAGTGAATAGGTTTAGTAACATTTATAAGTTAATTGGATTTTTTCCTTCATGTGATATGACTTGATTTTGTGATTTAATTTCAATATATTTTTAGTAATCTTTGATTAAGAGATTTTTCATCACATTAAAAGTAATACAACAACAAATTATTTCTATTAATATCTCAGTTAAGCAAAAATCTCTATCACTAAGATTAGGTAAGTCCTAGGTGGCCTTAAGATAGGAAATCAATGGTGTAGATGGTTTCTCTATATTGGATTTAGGACATGGGAATGTAAAAAAATAAGTTGTTCTAAGATCTAAGGGTCGGAGGGATTTAGGTGGAGCCTTGTGTCCCTCTTGTGCTGTCTCCTCCCAGCACGTCTTTTCTTCTTTAGTCTCTTTGTCGTAAGCTTCCTTTATTCATCATTATTTGGCCTCTAGCTAGGTGGTTCACCTCCCAAATAGAATCCTAAGCTTTTTAGCTTTATTCTCTGCTCTCCTTGATACCTACATTATTCACATGAACAATTAGACATTATTAACCATAAAATGTGCATCAATAATACACTAGTAGAAAAGGCGCTATTCTTGACGGTGAATTTTCAACTGTTATACAATGGTTGCTAATAATAATATGATCTCGACTGTTATAAGGTAGAACAGTTGCCAAAAAGTCAATCATTAACTTTCCCACCTACTCTGCAGTTGGTGTGGTTGCAGTCATTCTTGACCGTTTTTAATGGTCAAGAATAGTAGATATGTCGACCGTTTATGATAAAATAGTCGACGATAGTCTTTTCGGAAACCGCCAACTTAAAAGTTACTTTTCAAACTCAATTGTCAACTGTTTTCTTGGAAATATTCAAGAAAGGTCGACCTAAATCCCTGCGCAACCTTGACTCCCTCCCCTTCCTCTGAAATCTCCCTCTCCTCTAGGCCTTCCCCCTCCGCTCCTTTGCGACGAAGCCCAACCTCCCTCACCGTGCGATAGTCCTCTCGCCGTGCAGCCTAGTTGCGACGTGCGGCCCCTGTCGACGTTCACCTCCTCCTCAGGTAGCACCTCCACTCGCCTTCCACCTCTGCTTGCCTTCCCTCGCTGGCGTGGAGGACGAAGGTTGCAAGGTTGACCTCCTCGCCATCCTCCCCCCTCCCCATCTCATCCTTGATGATGAGCACCACCACCTCCTGCTCATCCTCCCTCCCTTACGAAATGCGGTCGTGACCACCACCACCACAATCGCTTGCCTCTTGATGAGAACCTCATCATGAGCACTAACTAGCTTATTTTGACCTAAGAAAGAGAACAAAAGCTCCTACATAACCAAGAGAAAGGCCTAATTCAAGAGATTACTGACATGAAAAGAATACATGAAACAAAGGATAAAACTGTAATTTTACCATTGCAGTGCATCAACGGGATTTCTCAGGATCTAGATATAGGTCAATTGGACTTAATAAAATAAAAAGTGGGATGGTTCAGTCAGAAAAGAGTTATTGTGAAATTTAAGAATTAAATGATATTCTGTAACCCTAAAACAAATCCACTTAAATTCACAAGGTTCCAGGTAGGATAAAAATCAACTAAACCCTCTAAAATTCATGGAAAAATATCCCTTAGGGTTTAGAACCTTCAATTTGGCCTTTGGAACCTATTTTGACCTAGATTGTGGTCCAAGCCCAATATTTGACCTAATTTGGATTTTTATATAAAATTTCCAGTCAAACGAGGTCAAACCTAAAATCCAACCTCACCATTGGATTCCTTAGGTCCAAATTTAGGGAAGGTCATCTTGAGCTACTTTGCAAAATGGTCCACCAAATTACATTCTGGCCCCTAACTTTTGAAAATCCTTGCAAAAACCCCCTCAACTTTCTCGTCACTTTCTACATTCAGGTCCCTCTGCCATTGCAGCAGAGACCCATACCTCCGGTGAGGTTTTGAGGAGGTTTTCTCCTTGTTTCCCCAGGGAGCTGCTCCCAGATTTGAAAGGGGAGCCCTCTACAAAACCCCCTACCGCATGAGCAACTCCCCATGCCCTGAATCGCCCCATACCTCTCGTGCGAACGCTCGAGAGGTATGGGTATCACCTCCAGCCATGCCTTCGACAAGGACTTTTGGTCGCCTCCTTGCACCTGACCCTCGGCCCATGCCTTTATAAGGAGCACCAGGTCCGGTCGAAGGGGGCAAGCTCAACTTGGCCGGGGAATCACCCCAATTTCGTCTCCTCCGGTTAGGAGTCCAGCGAGCTCCGGTGAGCTCTCCTCCTCTTTTTCGTCACTCTACCACAATACCAGTGGCAGATCCGCCCTTATCACCTTCCTCTGCATCGTGCAACACTCGTGTGCGCACCTCTAGCCCCGTCGTCGTCGCCATCACCCCTCCCCTGGACACCTTCGTCTCCGGCGACGGCAGACACACGTCGTCAGCCCCTCTGCCTCCCCTTCACTCCAATCACCTCAGATAAGTTCCTCTCCCCCTCCTCTTTATTTCCCCTATCTTTACTTCTATTTCCAAACCCTCGACAACCACAGACCACCACCATCTTCTCCACCTCCGGTAGACCACCGATGAGGTGTCTCTGTCACCTCCCCACACCCATCCACCTCGCCAGGCCCCTCAGAAGTACCACCACCATCCACTGATCACTTTCTGCCCGTCCATCGCCCGCCATCGCCTCCCTAAACGCCCACCGAACACACCCATAAACACGGCCACAAAGCAACCTAGGCACGCAGGCCTAGGCCACCCTGCGACCAGCCAACCACCACAGCACTTTCGTCGTGCCACAGCGAAGCCTCCCTTGTGATTTAACGAGGCTGCAAGGCCATATTGAGTGATTTCAGGTCGATCCCCCATTTCGCCATTGACGCTGAAGCAAGGAGCTTGCAGCAGGGCTCCAGGTCGCATGCCCCAGGCATCAGGGTCCTTGGTGAAGCGGGATGAGTGCGCGAACTCATACAGCCAAGAGATTGGCTTGGCAATCGACCACAGTAGCAGCATTTGAGCAAAGCACCTCCCTGCGGGCGTGCGAAGAAGCGGGTAGGACTTTAGTCCCACCTCGGAGGTTTCCAAGGCAGGTGAGCGGCTTAAATTGATTTTGTATTTTCTCTTCATTGCCTCCGAACACGGGGTGAGGTCCCCTCACCCGTATACCCGCCTCGTCCGCGACCCACGCTACGTGGACCTGGCTGACCCGTTTACCCTGTACTCCTCACGCACCACCCACGTCGATGCACTTGGACTGGGGTGCGCTTGACCCGACCCGATTACCCGGCTCTGGGAGAGCATTCGTAAGAGCGAAATAGAGAGAGAGACGCGGGGGAGGGTAGGGGATAGGTTTTGCACTCTCTCGTGTGTGTAGGGAAAAGAAGAAAGCTAAGAAGGAAAAGGAAGAGGAAGGAGCAGCTAAGGAGGAGAAGGAAGATGGCACTATAGCCGTAGAGAAGCTGAGGCAGAAGAAGGAGCTGTAAAAGAAGGACTTAGCCAAGTAGAAGAATAAGAAGAAGAAGAAGAAGAAGAAGACTGCAGAGGCCAAGGAAGAAGAAGTTGAAGACGTAGCCAAGGGAAGGAAGGAAGAAGAAGAAGCCAAGGAGGAAATCACAGAGAAAGGAAGAGGAAGAAGAGCTGCTGAAGACAGAAGAAAGAAGAGAAAGACAGAGATCAGAAAATCAAAAAGTGAAGGCACTGTAGCAATCGCAAGTTCAGATGCCTGATTCACAAAATCAGACTACTGATTCACAAGGAAAGAGAAGGCAAAGAATGGAAGAAAAGGAGAACATTGTTTTTTCTCAATTTCTCTTTTATTGCTACATGTTAATATTCATAAATTCATGCTTTATATTGTGAATTATATTTTGAGTAATTTAAATGTTTAAATTACATTTATTGAGGTTAGTATGTATTCCATTTGCTCCCTGTGTTAGACCTCAGATACTTAGGTCTTCGAGTAATAAATTCTTATTTGTTCATAACACTTTTTCGACTATACTGCAACCAGGTTGATTTACAACATGACAAAGCGTTACGAACACCTCTCCACTCACTGCCACCACTACCAGCCACCCCTCCTCCCTCCGCCACCACCACAACTGGCCGACCACCACCACCAACCAGCTGACCCCTCTCCCCTTTCCTTCCCTTGCCGGACCTCCACCACCACCAACACCTCCCACCACCACCAGCACGATGACCTCCCACCGCTAGCACCACCTCAGGCCATGACCACCACCTCCTGTTGCCACTACTACCACCTCAGGCACCACCACCACCACCTCCTCCTACCACCACCACCTCCTCCTCCTCTCACCACCACCACTCCAATTTCCCCCCTTAGGTTTAGAAATTTAATTTTAGGTTAATTTAATTTTTTTAATGTGCTACTTAGGTTAGAAATTTAATTATAAATGCAATTAAATTGTATGCTTCAATGTTTAGTTAAATTATCGGTGTTTAGCTTAAAATGTTTAATGTTTGGTTCAATGTTTAAATTAACATGAATATTTAGTTAAATTATTGTTCAATGTTAGTCATGAATGTTTGGTTCATTATTAGGTTTTAAGTTATGGATTTAGGTTATAGGATTTAGGATTTAGTGTTAGGTTATAGGATTTGGGATTTAGTGTTAAGGGTTTAGGTTATACGGTTAGTTGAGGGTTTAATGTTCTTAGAGTTTAGGTTTAAGTGTTTTTTGGGTTTAGGGTTTAGTGTTTTTAGGGGTTAGGTTTTAGTGTTTATAGGGTTTAGGTTTTTATGTTATAGGTTTATTGTATTTAAGATCATAGGTTATGCGATGGGGTTTTTTATGGCTTAGAGTTTAGGGGTTAGAATTTATGGCCTTGGGTTTAGGGTTACGAAGTGAATGTTTAAGGTCTAATTCCATACATGGATGGTTAATGCAGCGAATATGATGCTGTAAAGCACCTATGCAATCACATGTTGCTTAGCAAGTGGTCTTGATGAGCTAGAGAGTCAGATTGGTTAGCTAGTCAGATTCCACAAGGCTAGCTTGTCTTGGTGAGCTTCTTCCTAGAAGCTTCCTCAACATGATAGGATGTGATGTGAGATTGGGCTAGAGAATTGCTTAGTGAGATGGACCATGAAGCCACTAACCGTAGACCTAGAGTAGTAGCTTGCAGACCTAGGTTGGTTGAGGGACCTAGTAGGTCCATGAGGTGCCCTTGGGATGTATTAAAGGTATATTAATGAAGTGTACCAAGAGAGCCTAGCAACCACCAAAGTGGATTCTGCAATGTATATGAATTGATAGTAACTTATAATTGGGGAATAATAAGCTTTAGAGAAGAGGATATCACCCAAGAAAGTGGGCCACATTGATAAAGGATATTTAAGATAGCTATTTTAGTTTGAAAGTACCTTTGTCAAGCAAATATAGAAGGCAAATGACTGGCTATTCTTCTATGTCCTCCTAGTTTCATTCAACTGTCCTATATGTCCCAAAGACATTAGGGTTCTAGATGGGTACTCAACTATTCCTTAAAGACATTAGGGCTCTAGATGGGTATTCATCGCAACTTTCATGTTGCGTAAATAAAGCGCAAAAGAAGATTGCTGGGTAAAAAAGTCATGATTCTCATGTGTACATGCAAATCTTATTCTCACTAGCGATATGTGTAGTGATGCCTGATCCGATAGTCAATTCTTTTACGAAGATGAGTAGATATTTTAAAGTCATCTATTTGAAGATATTAGATCCCGAATTGCTGGAGTACTGGGATAAACAAATTATTATCACACTTTGTAAAAAGGAGTAAATTCTTCCGCCTGCATTTTTCGATGTGATGGTTAATGTCACGCTTCATCTTAAGAATGAAGCGAGAATTGCTGGACCAATTGAACGATATTTGAAGAAGTTGAAAGATTATGTCTTGAATAAGACAAAGCCAGATGAGTCAATCGTGGAAGGATATCTTGTAAGGGAATGTATTAACTTCTATGCCATGTGCATGAATGAGACAGACAATTAATTTAATCATCTTGAACGGAACTATGATGGAGGATTTAATGGTAATGATGAAGATTGTCTGTCCATATTTGATATCAGAGGAAGCTCGATCCTCCGGACGGAGTTCAAATCCATCTCGGAAATGGATCGACGATTAGCACACTTATACATTTTGAAGCAAATTCCAAAAGTTGATGAATTTTACAATGAATTCAAAGAATCCTCTGTGCCATCTACACGTGACTTGCTGTTCCTTGATTTGTTCAGCAATCGTGTAAATAAACTGAAAAAAGAAGGGGATCTACGGTGGGTACAAGATTTTGATGTAATTGCTGATACACCATTGACATATGGACATTACCATTCAGCTTACATAATTAATGGTTTAATATTCAGAGTACGGTCCATTGATGTTGTGAAGGTCATGCAACATGCAGGAGTCGTCATCAGTTGTGATCTAAGCACTAGTTGTGATGGGTATTACGGTTAAATTGAAGAGATTGTGGAAATGAGTTAAAGGTTTGACCGTAGGGTGGTTTTATTTAAGTGATTGGCTTGATGTTTTCAAAGAAGGCGTTAGATTCAAAGTTGATAAGAAACTCGATTTCTTGAACCTAAGTAAGAACCGTCGCATTTTTGAGTCATTAGAACCATTTACACTAGCTTGTCAGGTAACACAAGTATTCTACGTGCTTGATAATAGCAGAAATGCGTGGATAATACCCGTTAAAGTTCTACCGCATAAATAATACGATGCGGGAAAGGATTTCGACCTAGATGTTGAATCTGAAGCATATCAGCAAAACCCACAAAGTGAAGAAGTTGGCCCTGGTGCAACTGATATTTTTTTAAATATATAAGGTAATTTGCCAAAAGTACTAATCCGTAACCCACAAATAAATTGAATGTTCATTTAATTTTATTTATTTTAATATTTTGTAGAATAACATGTTTATTTAAATATTTTGTAGATACACACACTTGCACAAATTTTCATTATGTTCATTTATCTCTTGAGACTGAAATTTATTTTATTGCTTTCTCGTATAGGTTTCTCGCATTCTTAGACTGTATCAGTACGGTTTCTACATCATTTCATTGCTATGGTGAGGTTCTTGTACCACTTTCTTTTTTAAAATGCTCTTTTAATGTTACTTGTAGGGTGTGCCCAGTTAGGCTGATTTTATGCGTGTGGTGTGCTTGCTTAGGATGCATGTTAATTTTTTTGTGATTATGTGGTGTGTGCCCACTTATAGTTGTCATTTTTATTGAATGTGTTGTGTTGAATGTGAAGATGGAGGAGAGAGAGAAATAAAGGGTGAAAGGGAATGTGAGTGAAAGGGAAAGGGGAAGGGAAATGGAGTGGGGAATGGGAAGGAAAAAGATGAGGAAGCCCCCTAATGTAGGGGGGAATGGAAATTGAAGAAGAGGAAAGGGGAAGGAAAATGGATGAGGAAAGGAATGGAGAGTGGAATGCTGGGGAAGGAAAAAGACGAGGAAAGGGGGGAATGGGAAGGAAAAAGAGGAAAAAGGGAAATGAAGAGGGGAATGGAATATATTGTTTAACGTTGGATGTGCTTACTTTTGTTTTATTTTCAATTATTTGTATATTTGTTTCATGTAGTAATTTTGAAAAAACACGATATATAATAGAAATGTTGCCTAAATTTCTACCTTTTAATGTAGGGTGCACCCACTTTTATTGATTGTATGTTTCATCTTTTATCTTGTTTTATATAAAGTTGAATGTGAAGAAGGGAATATGAAGTTGAAAACAAGAAGAGGGAGGGGAAGGGGAATGAATAGAGGATAGGGAAAAGGAAATGAAGGGGGGAAGGGTAATGTGAAGTAGGAGGAGGGAAAGAGGAATAGATGGGGGAAGGGGAATGTGAAGAAGAGGGAGGGGAAAGGGATTGTGAAGAAGGGGGAAGGAGGAAAAGAGAAGGAAAGAAGAGGAAGGGAAAGGGGAAGGGAAATGGAGGGGGATAAGAGAAGTAAAGAAGAGGAAGGGAAAAGGAATGGATGGGTGAAGGGGAATGTGGAGTAGAGGGAGGGGAAGGGGAAAGGTATTTTTTTTTCTACGCTTCTTTTATTTTGATTTATCTCTATATTTGTTTCATAAATCATAATATATGAGTGAAATGCTGCCAAAAATTTTTTAAGATATCTAATTATTTGTTTTTTTTTCTATGAAGGTTTAAGTCAAGAAGAAGGCTAATAAGAGTGGCAGAGATGATGCCACCTCCCAGCAGCTTGAGATCCCTCGCCAGGAGCCTCAACCTCAGGCTTCCCGCTGACAGCACTCAACTCAAACCCCCCCGTGAGAAGCCCCACCTGCAATTTCTGAGGCCTGGAGATGTGGCTTGATATCTCCAAAGTTAGGAGAGGGGGGTAGCAGGAAGGGGAAGAGTCCAATGCCTCCTTCAACGATTTTGAGGCAGAGCATCTTGATTGCGAGGAGGATGCACCAGCCGATGAAGAGGATAGTGCTTCATTTGATGAGGAGAATGTTAGGTTGGATGATTAGCTAGAGTAGTCGGCTGACCCAGATCCTTCCCACTCGAGAGGTTCTGTGCCACCCCATTGCCGTATTGCTATGAAAATTTAATAAATGTTACGATTTATTTATTTCTTTGTCATTTTATTTTATGTTATTATTTTATCTTCTATGTGCACATAGGGGAAGATGTTCCACGTAGAATAAGGACCTAGAGAAAATTTCGCATGGGGTCCTCATTTCAGTGAGGATCACACCAGTGGGGGAAGGTGCCAAAGGAGCTAATAAGGCAGCTCATTCGAAATTTAGAGGTAATTGGTAAAAATTAATAACTTATTTACATTACTTTATATAACTTTAAATTATGTAACAATTTTTGTTCTCCTACCAATGCTGGCAATCTTCGATTTGGGAGATAATTCGCACATCCCCAAATATATCCTCAAGCACGCGGATAAGATTCACAAAGACTGGAGATTAGAGATGAAGAGTAAGGCAAAAGATAAATTTTAATTATATTTATTAATTTCTTTTACCATAATTTTAATATTATTTTGAACATTACAAATATATTTTTAGTATTATAAGAACAAGAATCATGATGAGGCATTGCATAATGGGCCTCTTCTGATACAACTGCACACTTGGAAGGAAGTGTGCGAGCATTGCCATGATCCAGTGAAGCAAGTAAAAGTATTGCATATAGTATCATTTAACTAATTTTTAAAATATTAAATTGTACCTTTTTTTCGGGAGCAGGTGAAGAAGAATAAGAAAAATAGGGCTAAAGCTCTACTGAAGACCCATGTCTTTGGTAGGAGGAGCATAACCAGAATGAAATCCCTATATGTAAGTATTTTTAATTATTATTTTCTTTTAAACCTTACAATATTTTTTATTTGTTTTAGTTAGCTCTTTCAAAGTATTACTGTCTGCCATGCATGAAGGTGCCCAGCTTGATTAGGTGGGAATATATGAGGTCACTCATAATAAGCTGAGTAATAAGGGAAATGGAGAGTGGCTTCATGACACATATTAGCAGAGACACATAAGTTAAAATACACAATACTTTTATTTCATTTCATAATTATAATTAAATGAAATTACTTAACATTATTCAATCTCTTTCAAGATAATATTGCCAACTTAATGCATCCTCTTGAAGATGCCAACTCTGGTACAGTTCAGCAGCCACTGATAGCAGAGGAGGCATTCCAGACCGTCATGCCACCTAAGCATGGTGGGTACGTCCGCAATGTAGGGAGTAATGAGATCGTTTCCACTTGGTATGGGAGAAAGGGGGCATCTTCCTCTTCAGTTAAGGTACATGTAAAGACCCATCCTGTTTTTAGCCTTTTAAGACGTCTAGAGTGTCAGTCAGACGTCTAGACCCTTTCCCAAATGTATGGAAGTTAAATTTTTGTACGCCTTCTGCGTTCTGCACACGAGCGGCGCGCAGAACTCATTTCTCTCTTTCTCTTTCCTCCTCCCTCCCCCTGCAGAACCCTAACCCGGCCTTATAAAAGGCCACCCTCTTCCTCTCCTCTCCACTCCACCACTACCACCACACCCCCCACTCCACTGTCGTGAGCAAGGGCACACGAGAGAGAGCGTGAGAGCGAGGAGGAGGGTGCGTGAGAAGGAGGAGAAGGCCACCGTGGTGCGTGCGAGAGGAGGAGGGAGTTGGAGCATCGTCCTCGACCACCTGCAGCAGCTGAAGCTACGGTGGAGCGAGGGGGGACGTGGCAGAGCGCGGCGAGAAGCGCAGGCGCGTGGTCTGATACTAGAATTTTTTCAGTATCAGATGTCTAAAGTGTCTTCCGGACTACCGGCTAGATGTCTGGCGTCAACACCACACGTCTAAAAGCATTTATATCGCGAAGGTGCGTCTTTTTCGTAGTTACGGCCATGCAAGCCACACTGCAGGCAATTTGGTTTAGGCTAATGTGGGTTGCTGCTCTGTCGTGCGCAGAACACCTTTCCACGTACTTTCGGACGTCTGGACTGTTCATCAGACGACCGGACTAGTCAGACGTCTGGAATTATTTTCAGACGGTCGCGAGGGAGTCTTGGACGTCTGAGGTCACTGCAGGAGCTTGAGGTGAGTCTCTGTGACTTTTATGACATCTGAACTTATTTCCAGACGTCTGATTTGGGTCTACAGACATGTTTTTGACCCGTTTAGGATCTGATCGGGATTCGTTTTATGCAAATAAAGTATCTGTGGTTTCCTTATGAGTTTTTCTACATATTAGAAACCTCTATACACTATTCTGAACCATCCATTGTGATGTGTTCCTTGGTATAGGACTTCGACCTATTACGTGTCTAGGGCTCGCAGAGGCGTGTGGGTTTGCGGTTCGAGCCCCCAGTACTCCCAGATTGTCTGATAGAGTGGTCCACCCCTGTTATACTCATTAAATATGAATGCATCTATGAAAATTAGACAACTGAAAACCTAGGATGTGGCATAAACCCTAGGACAAGAAATGGTTGAACCAATTGTTTTGCGTAATTGAAATTGTATATTTATGGATGAGTTAAATTGTTAGCCACTGCCTGTAAATAAATATGAGCTGCCTGTTAGAATATGAGCTGCCTGAGATAACTAAACAGTTACCTGTGATATCACTTGTTGCATCTGTTAAATTGTGGAAATACGAGTTGCCTATGTATAACGAGAAATGAATTGTGAATGATGAAACCTGAATTGGAATAATATGGTGAACATGAACATGAACCCTACGGGGAGTTAGGAGTAGAGCTCCTATGGTTAGATGGAAAAGCCTAGAATGTGGACGGGAAGTGTGCTGGCCCTTGAGTACGTGGTACCAAGGAGAGCGACTGTCCCCTTTTAGTGTAGAGTGAAGCTAGCCGCACTTGGGTTGGGACCCGAAGTTAGGATTGGCCACTCTATACCGACTTCTATTGGCCCTTGCATACACGGTACCAAGGCGAGCTACTAGTGTAGGGAGGGAGCTAGCTACCCCATGGGACCCGGGGTTCAGCTAGCCACCCTACACCGACTTGTTAGGCCCTCTGGGTAAACCGGGATAGTCAGACGAGGGTACGCGGACTGTGGAGGGTCGAGACCCCTGTTTGGTTCTGAGGGGCTAGACCCCTATTTCTAAGAGGGCTAGGCCCTATGCTGTTCTGTGTTGTACTTTGGGCGTACCCGTTAGTGGAAACGACTGATCGCGTGTCAGTGCGGGGTAGCTACCCGTGTGCTTATCGCACGTGTCGTAGTCACCGCTACGTCTGTCTGTGACCTCGGGGTGGTTGACTGGGTGTAGAACTACCACGTGGGACTCTCCCGGCTAGAAGAGCACCACGTGTACCTTATATTCTTCGGAAAAGACTGCAATCAAGATCATTCCCACGAGGAACATGCAAGATCAAGAAAGAAATCTGAATGTTAACCAAATGGGGTGAAAAGGAATTACTTGTAAAATAAAATAACTCGAAAAGATAAATATACCTGCTACTTTTACTGCTTTAAATAGTATGGTTTACCACTCTACTCAGCGTTCGCTGACTCCATCTATTTCATAACACTATTGAGGTCCAAGAGTTGAGCAGTCCGAGCTACCGGCTGCGAAGGGTGCTAGGCCCAGTCGAGCCCAACCGTAGTTTTCGGTACGTTTTGTTGTACTCTCTTTACTACTATAGTGAGTTTCAGACTTTTTATTACTATTTCTGTTACTGTTGCTTTCATTCCATTTTTCCTATTATTGTGGTGGTGTGTACTAAATTAGCAGCTATTACTTTCCTTTACTGCTTGTACATTTTTACTGCTTAGTTACATTGTATATGTGAATGTGGTTTATTTTCCTGCTTTTCAGCTATTTCTTGTTGGATGACTGGGTCTTAGGATTAGTCAAGGTGAATCGGTCTTGGGTCCTGTAGGGATTCGGGAACCGGGTTGTAACAAGATGGTATCGAGCAAGGTCATCCTGAGAAATAAACTAACTAGCTTGAGAATAACCATTCACGTGCATGTAACTAGGGTAGCCACCATAGCGTATCGCTTGACATCTGTTCTGAGTCCCTTTTTGCAGAAGTTCGATAGAGTTGACCTCTTTTGTTTTGTTTTCTACTTCTCCTTAGAGGAGATGCCTTGTCGGGGAGTTCTTGAGGCGGGCCGCGGACACGGCTGTGGACGAGGTGGGAGGGGCAGACATGCCGAGCCCAAGGTGCCAGTTGACCCGCCACTTCTCCCGGGCATTTAGGCCCAGGACCTCGCCCAGCTGATCAGAGACATAGTGCGAGAGGAGCTTCACCTGCCTCCACGGGCACCTCTCCCTGAGGACGTGGAGGGGGAGTCCTCGGTGGGACAGAGAGACTGCCGCAGCGCCGGACGAGCAGGAGGGGGAGGGGGTGGTCCTCCACCACCCCCACCACACTCTGACACTTCCGAGCATGAGCCCTCCTTGCCTGGAGGCGTGCTCGTTCCCCCACTGCAGCTGCACCACGAGCTTTTCGGACAGTTCCGGAAGCTGAAGCCCCCCTCCTTTAAGGAGGATGAGGACCCGTCTGAGGAAGAGGACTGGCTGGAGCAGATAGAGAAGGTGTTTGACACCCTTCGCCCCCTGTAGAGTGCCGCGTGGCCTTTGCCACGTATCAGCTAGAGAGTGCCGCACATAGGTGGTGGAGGAAAATCAGAGGCCAGGAGAGGGGAGAGCCGACGTGGGACCAGTTTGTGACCCTCTTCTGCGAGTAGTACTTCCCACAGACTTGGTAGGACTAGAGGAAGCGGGAGTTCCATACTCTCCGCCAGGGGACAATGACTGTTAGCGCGTATCGCATGCGCTTCCTGGAGCTGTCATGTTTTGCTTCGACAGCCGTAGCTACAGAGGAGAACTGCCTGTGGAGGTTCACTGAGAGGCTCCGGCCTGCTATTCGTGGGTATGTCAAACCCTAAAGCTACCCACCTTCTCGAGACTGGTGGAGGCAGCCATGGCATTCTAGGAGACCAACTCGACCGCACGAGACACCGACAGCAGACGGAAGAGGCCCTACCAGCCAGAGTACTCTCAAGGCCGTCGAGAGAGGAGGCACGCGGCACCCGTAGGAGAGCCGTCTCATTTTGTGGGGCCGTCAGTGGCCTTTGGTGGCCCCAGACAGGGGCCAGCTGCCAGCACTAGACCCCCGCCCAACCGTCAGCAGGGACCTACCGAGGGAGGGAGTCGAGTTCACCTTTGCTACCAATGTGTCCAGCCGGGCCACATCAGGAGGGACTACCCATCTAGGGCTGGAGCACAGCAGATGCTCCCCACATCGAGCACTGGAGGCCGAGCTGGTGGTCGTGGTCCTCAAGCACGTGGGGGAGGGCAGCAGTCACGAAAAGGGTACTAACTAGCGGCTGCTCGCTCGACCTAAAGTGTAGCTGCTTCTTCTGCACCGAGGGCTAAGGGGCGTATCAATGCCCTGACACATAGAGACGCCAGGGATTCCGGTTCAGTGGTGGCAGGTATGGTTACCATTTCTGGCAAATTAGTATACGTGCTTTTTGATTCCAGTGCCACACACTCTTTTGTTGCTGCGAGTTTTGCTGTTAGTTTGGGACAGGACAATGTGTTGTTAGAGGATCCATTTGTGATCAGAGGCCCAGGTGGCTAGCTGTTTGTAGCTGAGGAGGTCTACACAGACTATGAGGTCAGTATAGGGGAAGATCGCCTCCCCGCTGACCTGGTTGTGATACCGATGGAGGATTTTGGCGTGATTCTAGGGATGAATTGGTTGTCCGCCTACTACGCCTTGGTGGACTATTTTGAGAGGAAGATCGTCTTCTCCATACCGGAGATATCTTCCTTTGAGTTTCACGGACAGCCGATGGACGGAGGTTTCAGCTGCATATTTGCGCTTCGGGCAACGAGGCTTTTGAGCCAGGGGTGTGAGGGCTTTCTAGCCTGTGTAGTGATAGAGCTTAGCCCCGTGGTTGACTTTCAGAGCATTCCGGTGGTTTGTGAGTACCCCGATGTGTTTCCAGAGGAGCTGCCAGGACTACCGCCTGAGCGTGAGATCGAGTTTGAGATCTCACTGATACTGGGGACCAGCCCCATTTCTACTGCACCGTACCGGATGGCACTACTTGAGCTGCGAGAGCTCAATTCACAGCTACAGGACCTGTTGGAGAATGGCTTTGTGAGGCCCAGTGCATCCCCGTAGGGAGCCCTTGTGTTGTTTGTGAAGAAAAAGGATGGTACCCTGCGACTTTGTGTTGACTACAGACAGCTGAATAGGGTCACCATCAGGAACAAGTATCCGCTGCCGAGGATTGATGACATTTTTGACCAATTGCGAGATGCCACAGTATTCTCCAAGATAGATTTGAGGTCAGGCTACCATCAGTTAAGGATTAGGGAGACCGACGTCTCCAAGAAAACTTTTCGTACCCAGTACGGACACTACGAGTTCTTGGTCATGCTGTTTGGGCTGACCAACGCCCCCGCTGCTTTTATGGATTTGATGAACCAGGTTTTCAGACCGTATTTGGATCAGTTTGTGGTGGTATTCATCGACGAAGTGCTCATTTACTCCTAGGGTCAAGCACAGCATGGATAGCATCTACGGATGATTCTGGACACTTTGAGATGACGCAGGCTGTATACCAAGTTTAGCAAGTGCAAGTTTTGGTTGAGGCAGGTAACTTTCTTGGGTCATGTGATCTCAGGGGATGGTTTGGCTGTGAATCCAGCCAAGGTTGAGGCTGTACTCAGGTGGGAGAGGTCACGTACAGTGATAGAGATATGCAATTTTTTGGGACTGGCAGGTTACTATCGGCGGTTTATTAGGGGATTCTCGCAACTTGCGTGTCCTATGACTCAGTTGACTTGGAAGGACGTGCCCTTTGCCTGAACAGATGCTTGTGACGTATGTTTTCAGGAGTTGAAGGAGAGACTAACTTCAGCTCCTGTACTTACCATCCTGGACAGCAGTGGCGATTTTGTGGTCTACACAGACGCTTCGTTGTAGGGGTTAAAGGGTGTGCTCATGCAGGGGTTATGTGAATGTGGTTTATTTTCCTGCTTTTCGATTACTTCTTGTTGGACGATTGGGTCTTGGGATTAGTCGAGGCGAGTCGGTCTCAGGTCCTGTAGGGATTCTGGAACCGGGTTGTAACAGTACAGGAGATGACTACGGACAATGCAGCATTACGCCGCTGAGACGAAGAGCAGTGGATCAATGAGCTAACCACGTAGGTCAGGGACATTGCGACGCAATTCAAGGAGTCGACAAAGCAGTTGCAGTAGTCGACTCAAACCATAAAGGAGCTCCTGAAGGTACTTCAATATGGTGGTATCGATCACTCATCCTTTCATCAGTATAGAGATCGTCGTGACGATGACGATTTAGGTGGTGGTGCTGGAGGCATTGGTACCGTAGCCTGATTATTGTATTTTTATATGCACTACCGTTTGTACATGTACTTTGTGTACATTATTATATATATATAATTTTTATTCTCATTTATAGTCTTTTAAATGAATGAAACTGTCTTAAGTTGTGTAATTATATTTTTATTGGATTTTTAGTTCTCTATAGTTCTTCCACATAGTTAAAACCTTTAGTAAAAAAAAATTTGCTACTATTTTCGACCGTCTTACAATAGTCAAGAATAGTTTTTGACTAAAATTACAATGCATTATCGACTGTTTAACAACGGATGAGAATATGAGTATTCTCGATCGTTCTAAAGAAACGGTCGAGAATATCCTTAATATTCTCGATCGTTTATTTCTAATGGTCGATAATACCACCTTACTCGACCGTTTAAATAGCAGTCGACGTAGATGTTTATGTCGACAGTGCATTTGAAACGGTCGAGAAAAACTTTTCTGGACCGTTGAAAACAGACAATAGAAGCAACCACACATCAAATGAGGGTCCACCTTTTTCCCGACGGTAACGTTCTATAATGGTCGAGAAAACATAATGGCGACAATATATTTCTCGACCTTTTTTCTTGATCATTTTTTTCACATTGTTGACAGTTTTTAACGATTGCGAATAATGAATATTTTTGTAATGATAATAATGCATGTACGCTTAGACTATAATATTTACAACCTAAATGCATGTTCTTACTAAGAAACTAACCCAAGATTAGACATATTACGAATATAAATTAAGCTGTTATCATTCTCTCATCTCATGAGTACAAAAGTTATTTGCATGTGATAAGACACTCCCACTTTCTCATGAATCTAGGCATCATTGAATACATTCATAACACTTTATGAATTATTCAATTCTAGGTCCATGTATGGATCACGATTGGATTTAATCCTATAGCTTTAACTCAATCTCTCATGTTATGATCCTCAAAGCTTCATCATATGATGGTGGATCATTCCTCAAAATCTTTTGAGTCATGAGATCCAAGTATCATGAGTGGGTTTCACTATCTTGAAACTTTTTCAAGAAGTATACCATATCTTCTGAAAAGTGATTCCCTTCAAATTTTTATTGGAATCTTGAATAGGTTCTAGTAACCTTACAGGATTCCTTATTTCTTTTATTTGATCTCATTCTAAGCATCAATCTCTTGGAATTTGATATTCCACAACTTGAATACTTCTTGAGAATTTCCATAAAGAAATAGGAACCCTTCCATATCCCTTATGACCATTAAAACTTATAATTGCCTTAATATCTAACTAGTTTAGATAGTGCGAATCCAACCATTGACCGAGAAGGTTTGATCAAGATGAGTTCTATAACTCTCCTATCATGCATTATTCTTGGATTGAATTCTAATAAGTCAGTTATCATTACAGAATTTGGCATTCTATAAGACAAAATTTCCTTTTTAGAATTTTCATCAGACCAATGACAACTTATTGTCATGTGTGAAGTCCTCGAATATTGCAATGTGTCATGAATCCAACTCACTTGGACAGGATATTAGTCAAGTAGATTTGATCTTGGTGGCCTTATCTTGGTTGAGTTCAAATAACTCTCCAAGAATTGTTCCTTGGATTGGATTAAGCATTCATTCTTTGGGATTCTAGTATTCCACAAATCAGGAATGCTTGACTAATCCGTATCACAACATTGATAACCATTATTACGCTTGTAATCTCTAAGGATTTCCTTAGAGTCCAACTAATTTGAACTCGGACATAGGCAATTTATATCAAATCCAAATATCTAAATTCTTGTCCACATCATATATGAAAAAGAGATCATGCTTCAAATCCATAGAGGATATACATTATCTAATGTGAATCCACATTGAATTTAGGGAATCTAGCATTTATCATCAATTAAACTTTTCTAAGTTCTATCTTGTCTCAATGAGTTAGGACCATGCTGAGGTGCACAAGAGGAATGAGTTAGAAGCAATTTATTTCTCGTTGAGATACTCCTTGTAATTCATGTAAGTAAGATCTACCATCCAAGTCAAATCGAATCTCATATGGTGTATTCATGGTTTATGGAATTCACTAACTCCATAACCAACATGTGGGAGTCATAGAACTTTCAAGAAAAACTTTGACCTTTCCATATTTGAATATTTTCATATTTGGAATGATCATTAGCGGATTTTGTCGTCGATTAAAGATCTTTTCCATAGTGCACACATTGCTATGTGTTACCCTTGAGAAATCTCTCTGTCATATTTCCTTTTTGTAAAAGGATTAGACACTAATTGTCTTAGAGCTCTTGATTATTAGGTTGAAAGAGATTGTTCTCAACTTATCCTTTAAATCTTACTCTTAGATATTCATGTACGGACGTGAGTCATCTCATAAAGGTGGAGTACACTCTTTACAAATGTTCAAAAATCTTATTTATGATCACATCATTAAAGAAATTCAAGTATTTGAAAATATATTCTGAATCATTTAAACATCCAATGGAAAAACTTATAATAAGTCATTCTTCATATGAATAAGTCAATTCCAAACAGTTTGAAAATAGAAACACTTTCTATACATGTATGTGTTAGCATTTAAAACATTACGAGCTTAATTGTAATTAACCTACCTTTGACTTAAGATGGATCTGTACCATAACTTGTCTTAAGTAGACTTCATACTGATCTGGTACCGGTACTGGTGGACCAGTACCGGTATCACATATATTGAGTACCGGTATCGATGGATCAGTACCGGTATCTTAAGTAACAGGTATGAGTTCTATATTCAAATGAGTACTGGTACTGATGCCAAGTACCAGTACCCATAGGTTATAATTTAGAACTCATGTCTAGATGAGTATTTGTCCTGTACTCATAATGTACCTGTACTTGTAATAGGTACTGGTACTCATAGGGTACCGTTATCCTCCAGGAAGGGACCAATCTCAATGAGTACCAGTACTTGTTGAGTACTGGACACATTTCCTATTGCCTACCAGTGCCAATAGTAGTGATCAATACCGATACTTGTAAGCTACAGGTTTTGGTGACTTCAAGTCCAGAACCTAACCTAGGATTCATGTATACCGGTACTCATGATGAGTACCGGTACATGTAAGTCCCAGTTTTGGACTTAAGACGACCTGGAGTTGATCTGTAGGTTGTATGTACCAGTACTCATTAAGAGTACAAGTACTAGCAATCTACAGAATACTTAAGGGTTCGAACTGTAGCTTTCCTATAGTTAACCAGTATCAGTACTCATCTTGAGTACTGGTACATGTAAACCACAGTCTCTTATTAGTAATGCCTGAGTACCGGTACTCATAAAGTGGTACCGGTACTACCTACTGTTATGAGGTGTGTTTTGGATTTTTTGAGAATACGAAAAGTAAGATCTAAACATGCATATGATCTAATGATTCTGTAACTGAATAATAAGCAAATAAGCATATGCATGTCCAAGCATGATTCATATAAACAAAATACAAACATGTATCTCTAATCTAGTCAGATTCTATTCAACGTACATTGAGTATAAAAGACATACCTGGGTTTATGTTGATTACAGAAGAAGAGGCCACGAGTTAGGCTCTTCTAAGAGTGTTCTCACCTTCCTTAGATCAAGAGTAATCAGGAGATAACCTTCTCCTGAGATAGCAGCTACCTAGCCACCCTTGTCTCTCTTTCTCTCTCAACACTCGATGGGGAAGGTGGAGCAATTGAGGTGAAAAACCCTTGGGGACCTAACCTCTCCATATTAGTAATTAGGCAAAACTAATTACTATCAGCAAATTATAAATTTACCCATCGAGGAATTATAATTGCAAAATTACATAATCCAAACCACACTATCCTTTTGCATTTTATACCCATACCCTCATTAGAACCTAATTTGATCACTCAAGATGATGGACAATATATAACAGTCCTGAATATGTTGATTGATTATATAATTACATAACGCATATATTAGTCCATACGTTTGACTAAAATCCAACAGTATGATTATAGAGACAATCTTTGAGATTCTGAATAGAAATTTCAAATATGAGCTTAGTATATCCTAGATCTTGAGCACACATTTTGACATGCTACTAATTTTTTTTGTACCCTATAGTGGAGATGATTAACTATATACCAATGTGGAGTAGCACCCCACATACGTATCACATGAGCTCGTAGTCACCACTACACGTAGGTTGAGACCTCGGGGTGAATAACCAAGTAGTGGAGTAGGTGCGAGCCATTCTTAAGAGTGTCTTGTATCAAGCTTGGTGTTTGGAATATCATAATGATATCTCCTCGCATCTTCCGAGGAATTGGATTGTGGGTTGTGATGGCCGAAAAGTGAAAAGGCACGAACAATCTAGAACTTGAGTAATAAATAAATAAATAAATAATTAATTAATATGAGTGAGTGCTTATTCTTTAATTGTTGTAGCTTCTCTCTAGTTCATATACATATTATGCCCTATTTTGCTACTCTACTAAACTTTTGTTAACTTTTCCATTTGGACTTCATGCTCAGGGCTTGGTGACTAGCATCTAGATTTCATGGTTGTAGGAGAAGACGATGCTAGTTTGAGTTTGAACACTTTGTCGTTCAAGCGTAATTTGAAAAAATCAATAATCAAAACTATGTGGTTAGTGGTAAATTAGGTTGATCCACGAAAAGGCTTCAACCGATGAAGCTAATTCTAATATAATCCTAAACTATCAATTGAAATGCAAATTAACTAGAATGGAATGTAAAGATTTTCTTTTTTCTTTTTAGCAAAAGATGTGTATTTAAATTTGTTATATATAGAATCAAACCAATACATGATATATGATTGAATCATAAGTTTGATTACACGAAGTTGAATCCAAGCCTTGACCTACACGCGATTCATGGATGAAGACCTCCATGTGGAAGCCACGTGCACTGCACCTAACCGTCGTAATGACGGTTAGGTCTTTCTACCTCAATTCCAATGCTACTGGAGGCTGTGGAAGTGATGTAGAGGTGGAGTTGTTGATAATGGTGGCGATGATGGCGATGGCATAATCGGATGAATGGTCAAGGTAGACAATGGGAATGGACCCAGCCTATGGAAGAAGTGTATAGGTGGGATTTTTAGTGGGAAACTAGGTGAGGATATGGTGAATGTGGTAGGATATTCATAGAGATGAATGGTGATGGTTTAAGGTATAAAATCAAGTAAATGAGAGAATTGAAGTGGCAAATAAAATCAAGAATTCAAGAAGGAATCAATGGAAATTCTAGTTTAACGAGGTTGGAAAAAATCTCATGCAACCTGTTTTGAATGGCAATGAGATGGGCATGAAAGTGAACGCTCGTAGCTGTACTAAGCATTGAGATATTTGTCTTTAGGTCGTGGCATGAGTTTGATGGATTTGTTAAATATTTGGCATTAATCACCATTTCATGAAGGATGCAATTGGACTTTTGGTTTGACGTGTCCTTGCATGAGAACATGCAATGTCCAACACTTTTCTATCCCATATGTGTGTTTTTCTATTTCATTCACGTGGATGAGATAAGTGGGCTGCAAGAACGGTTGAAGTCTTGTGTTGAATTTTGTGTTTAGATTTAGGAATATTTCCTACAAAATTTACTAAGTATCAAAGAGGAATCGGGTAATGTTGTGACATTGTTCTTGTCCTAATGGGATTTGAACTGGGATGCTTGTCATGATTGGTGATTGAGAATGATTAGTGTCAGTGAGATTTAAGTGACCATGCAGGCTTGTGTATTGGAGTGGTGTTTGTGAGTGCATAGTTTGATGATGTGGTCATGTTGCGTGCAGGGTATACGTGGTAAGATCTGCTGCTTGCTCCTCCTATTTCCCTCATATTCTTCCCATTGTCCTTTACTTAGGTCCCTCTACAAGAGATAAAATTATACAAAGATTATTTCAAACATAAAAATGCTACATTATTTCAATGCTTGTTTATTTTACTAAATAATGCTAGGACAAACAAATTTAGGTATGAATTATGCATGTAGATTTAGACTTATCATAGTTCGACACTTTAATTAGTCAGTAGGACCTCTTAGTTAATGACAATTAATTTTTATTTTAGCACTATTTTCTTCGAACTTGTACATTTATTACTTCAATGGCTATGAAAGATGATTAAACTCTTTAGGTATTGTTTCGGTACATATTATTCTTCTTTTGTATGCTTTATGTATGTAATATTACTTGTTGTGTGATGGTATGTTTTATGTTTATATGTTAGACGACCGAAATCTTGGGAGATTTCGGGAAATCTACTTGGGTCCCTACTAAGGTGGGGTTCAGGTCGTAACATTCTCCATCTTCATAGTCTAGTTGTTGTAAGCCTGATAAGAAGAAAAGGATGACCTATTAGTACAAATATGTACATTCGCTCCCGTGATCGTAAGCCACTCATTAGGCTCGTGAATAATATAGAGTTTGAATTTTATAGAGATATACCCATTGTTGGGTCCGTCCTCCTTGATGACTATAATCACTTGAAGATTCCCATCCATGGTGTTCTACTGCTCCTTGTGAGAAGGATAATCATTCTTCTACTCCTCAACCTGTCCATGATGCCATCACGGTTTGTTCTTTGAATTTTCTATACCTTGCTTTTGGATTTCATTTGATTCTTATTGTTCTTTCCCTTATTATTATCCTTGCCCTTTAATGTCATTACATTCACCTTTGCCTGAACATCCATAAGCATAAAGGGCTTTTGCTTTGTATGCTCCTCCTCAATAGTGATTGCCCCTATAAGGTTATCCATGGAAATCTTTTTTTCCTATGCTTGAGGGACAGACCAAAATCCTTCCAACACTTAGGAAATTTTTGTATGATTGGCATCACTTGAAACTTCTTAGGACGTTTCATTTTGACATTTGCTAAACTATGGAGTAAAAGGAAAAATTCATGTGCTTGTTCCAAAATAGACTTGCCCTCTACCATGGAGAATTTTGAGAACTTTGTGACTAAGTACTTTTCAATACCCAGATCCTTAGTATTGTACTTTTTGTCGAGTTTTTCTAAAAAACTCTTAACAGTTCCAGTGAAGGAGTGGTATACATTAAACAACGTGTTGGATAGAGTCAACAAGATATAACAATAACATCTATGATCTTGCTCTTTCTTTGTAGGTACTTCCTTTTGGCTTTCAGGTTAACCTCTACATCAATTGGGCATTTCGTTTCTAGCACAGAAATCAAACCAATCGTGGATAACTAGGTTTTCATGGGTTGTTGTCGATACTTGAAATTCTGTCCATCTAATTTTTCAAGCATTCCAATCATATTGCTACATGATTTAAACATTGATTCCAACATGGTTAATACGATTCTACGAATCTTCTCTAAGAATGTTGAAATTAGAACATGCAAAATATATGAAAATAACAAATATGCCTAATAAAATTTGAAATAGACATGGGAATATCTGAATTCGTTACAATTCAATAGGACAATGAAAATAGACATTAGGTATATTTCATCAAGCATGTTCAACATATGAAAATAGAACCGTGACAAACATATCCATAATCAATTTCAAATATCGAATAATGTAAGATCTAGAAAGAAAACACATGCATAAAAACATAAAATAAAACAGAGATGAGATTAAAATATGATATGATCAAAGTGCTCATGGAATAACTTTTCTTAAAGAAGATTCACCCTTACAATACCAGTGTGACGGGTCTAGCGATCTGCTCCCAGGATATGACAATCACACCACCATGATAGGTGCACTCCAATTGCGATCTCCTAAAAACTCACCTCAGGAGAACAACAGCTGAGATTGTTTGATCGATCAAAACTCTGTATCGATCGATCATAATGAGGAATTGATTGATCAAATGTGTAACGAACGCGTGCCCCAGACGTCTTTTAAGACGTCTGGGATCGTTTCCAGACGTCTGTAAAACAATTATTTTTTCGCACGACAGATTCAGGCGCGCAGACCCGCGATTCCTCTCTCTCTCTCTTTTTCCCTCTCTCTCTGCGGCTGCAGACCTGCCGCGCTCTCTCTCCCTCCTCCTCGCGCGGCCTTAAAAGGCCATGCCTCCCCTCCTGTCGTCTCCACCGTCCCCTTCCTCTTCTCCTTCCTGTGCGCGAGAGCGAGCGAGCGCGAGGGCGGCAGCGGCGGCCGCAGTGAGCGCGGAGGAGGTGCGGCGTGCGAGGGCGGAGCTCTGCCGTGAGGGCGAGCTCGCCGGAGCGGCTTGGCCGGCCGGCGGAGGGCGCAGGAGGCGCGGAACGACGCAGAGAGGGACCTGCTGCGGTCTGAGCAGCTGACGCGCGAGGTGCGACGTGGGCGGCGTCGCGAGCAGAAGCCGAGCGGTGCCCTGTTTTGGAAAAATTTCCAGAATCAGACGTCTGGGTTGATAGCCAGACGGCGAGGGAGACGTCTGGAAGATCATACAAACGTCTGAAAGGTGAGTATTCCGCTTTCTTCTTCCTTCCTGTCGACTGACCGTACTGAGGGAGGGAGTTGGCTGTGCGCAGGCTCGCTGATTCGCCATCCTTTGCGAATCAGACGTCTGGAAGTTGTACCAGACGGCGGGAGTGACCTCCAGACGTCCGGGGTGACCATCGGACGTCTGTGAGCTAGGCCAGACGTCCCCGCAGACTTCTGGACATCTGGGAAACCATGCTGAGCAGTTAATTCTCTGATCCACTTTTTAAGACGTCTGGAAGAAGTTCCAGACGTCTGATTTTACACAGTGTCGTCGTTTTCGACCCGTTTAGGGCCCGTTCGGGTTCCGTTTTCCGCGATTCGAGTTGCGTTCTTTTCAGAATTAATTCCTCTACCCATCTACAGTAGCTATACACTGTTTTGAGACATTCCTTGTGTTTGATCCTTGTGATAGGACCTCGTTCAGTTGCAGTCTTGGGAGTCGCGGAGGCACGCGGGATTCCCGATCACGCCCCCATTACTCCCGTTGTACCTGGTAGAGTGGCTTTAAGTTATTAAAATCTGTTAAATTATGAAACCATAAATAGAACCTAGGATATTGCATGAACCCTAGGAATGAGAAATAGATGGAATGATAGCTCCTAGGTGTTGCATGAATCCTAGGACTGGAAAACTAGATTGTATGATAGATCCTAGGATATGGCATGAATCCTAGGATGGGAAAACTAGTGGAATGTATAATACTGCAGTCTTGGAAAATGGAAAGAGATATAAAGCTGCCTGTTGTGAATAGATAACGTGGTTGAGAACATGGATTGTAAGAATGTGAAACTGGAAAGTGAAACCTGGATGTTTGAGTAAAAAGGATGGAATCCTACGGAGAAGTAGGAGTAGAACTCCTGGAAAGTGAATGGAATAGTTTTGGGGAAGTGAGCTGGCTCTTGAGTACGGAGTACCAAGGAGAGCGACTGTCCCCCTGTTTAGTGCAGAGCGGAGCCAGCCGCCCCAGGGACCCGGGGTTAGGACTGGCCACTCTGTACCGACTTGCTGGCCCACGCGTACGTAGTACCGAGGAGAGCTACTAGTGTAGGGAGGTACTAGCTACCCCACGGGCCCCGGGGTTCTGCTAGCCTCCCACACCGACTTATTAGGCCCGCTGGGGCAAACCAGGGTAGTCAGGCGAGGGTGCGCGGACTGTGGAGGGGCAAGGCCCCGGTTTGGTTACTGTGGAGGGGTTAGACCCCTGTTACTGAGAGGGCTCTGCCCTGGACTGGTTCCGTGCTGTGCTTTGGGAGCACCCGTTAACGGAAACGACTGACCGCGTACCAGTACGGGTTAGCTACCTGTGCGTTTATCACGCATGCCGTAGTCACCGTTACGTCTGTCAGTGACCTTGGGGTGGTTGACTGAGGGTAGGATCACCACGGGGGACTCTCCCGGCCAGGAGAGCACCACGTGCTACTTCTACTTTTTGGAAAAGACTGCAATCAAGATCGTTCCCACGAGGAACATTCGAGATCAAGTAAAAGATCTGAGAAATAAATGAAATAGTGAGACAATTGAAAGATGTAAATAAAGGAAGTAATAGAACATAACAGCTACTGTACACTCTACTGTTGTCTTTAGTTTTAGTTGCCACTCTACTCAGCGTTTTGCTGACGTGTTACACTCGTTACCTTTTTCAGGACCAGGTGTTGAGCAGCCAGGGTCAGTGGCTGCAGAGGACGCTGGGCCGAGTAGGGTCCAGTAGAGTTACTACTGTCTTTTGTACCTCTTTGTTTCCGTTATAGTGAGTAGTTCTTGTTTCCGCTGTACTTTTCTTTACCTGCAGTTCATGTTATATGATAAATGTTGTTCTACTGTTGTGGTGGTATATACTGTGGTAGTTTCTTTCCTTACTGCTGTACTTTCTTACTGTTAGTTATATTCATGCTGAATGGGGTTTATTTTACTGCTCTTTTGGTTACTTCCTCGTTGGACGACTAGGTCTTGGGATTAGTCGAGTCGGTCCGGTTCTTGTGTCTCGTAGGGACTCGGGAACCGGGTCGTTACAAAATGCCATCTTATCCTTGTTGTACCTTGCACAAATTGATTGATTAAAATGAGAATTGGTTGATCAGTCTGCATCTGTGTACAAAGAGAATGAGAGAGACAAGAAGAGAAATTACAACGTTTCAAATTCAATGTTGGCTTAATTAACCAATTAATTAAATAATTAATCCAAAAATCATAGAAATTTTTTCGTAGCAGAAAGTCAAAGTTTCAAATTGATTCTTACTTGAGTTGAGTTAGGGCAAGCATACGTGTGTGCGGTCCTCAACACCATCTCTTGCTCTTTGCAATATAAGCCATGCAAGTAAAAGTCTTTTATATCCACTAGAGGTGCATCTACTTTCAATGTAGTACTAAAATTGTTTACCAAATCTCTTTAATTTCAACATAAATTATTAATGTAACCATCTTTTAATTACATCCCAATTGATATAATAAGACTCTGAAATTAACAAATAGTATCTTATGTTGTAATTATATGTACTTTGACATTACTGTAGAATCGCAAGAAAATATTATCATTAAACTAACGAAGACCAAAAATAAAATTCTAGGTTTCTTAAAAAAATTTGCAAATGTAGGTAAAAGAAAGGAGATAAAGTGGAAAATGTGATGAGAAAAGGTGGATCTTGAAACAAAGCGTCGTGAAGGGAAGTTAAAAATGAATGTGATGAGAAAAGGTTGAGGGAGGAGTGTAGGTGTGGGGAAATTCATTACCGAGAGAAAAGAATAACTTGGATGCTACTCAAATTTAAAATGGTAACTTTTTGGATTGCAATAGATGAAGAATGAGAAAATTGTCCAAAATTGACAGGTGGCAACAGTAATCTCTCTTCTAGCATAGAGTGTATATATATATATATATTAAGACATAAACTATCTTGATTTAACACAAAAGTCACAATTAAATTTTTATTTTATAACTAACATCTATCCCATTCCTTTGAATAATCCTGGTATAAGACAAATTGGATAATCTGAGATCAAATCGAACCTAAGTATACACAAGAAAACTTCTTTTTTTGGCTCATGACTTGTGCTCTTTGGAGTGAAGCTTGGAGCATAGTCTTTTGTGAGACAATTCTACTTCATCAATGTCTCTTTTTCTCAAAATACAAAGTAACACTACAAGAAAAACCACTTCATCGATTCTTTTTTTCTCAAAAGTAACAAAATCGTCTCAAGTTGGCATCGCGGAAAGATGCAAAGCGAATACTCTTTTGCGATGGTTATTAATACTAACTGTCTCTAATAGTACTGATCCTATATGTCGTGAGTAGCTTTCTTTTGTGACGATTGAGAATCATCGTTAACCCACTTTAGCGATGGTTATTAAAATAACTGTCGCAAAAGGATTATTGGCAATGGTTATTTTGAAACCATCGCTAATATAATTTCGCAACGGTTGAATAAACATCGCAAAAAATAGGCTGGGAGGAGTGGCGGGTTATTCTCTGACTTTTGCGATGATTTTACAACCGTCGCTAATGTACTTTTGGCGACAGTTATTCAAATAACCGTCGTAAAATATAATTTTAAAAAAAAATTGATCATATTTTACTAATAGTGATCAATGGGAACATTTAAATTAACCTATATAATATCCAATAACACATATATAACATTCAATAGAACAAATATAATAGGAAATAAGCATTACATTACTAAAAATTAACTTATAGAATGTTCACAAAATAGTAACATTACATAGATAAAAGTAAGAAATATAAAGAAAAGATGCGAGCTAAACTCTCACACCAATACCATAACCAGCACTTCCTGAGCCAAAATCGTCGTCTGGCCCACGACGTGCAAGATAATGGAAGCTACTGTGATTAGGTCCACCTCCAACTCGAAGTATGGCCATCATCTCTGCCCACTACGCCATTTGCTCCTTGAAATCCTATCTCTGCTGGTGGATCTCCTCTCTAACAGCTCGTAGCTCTTCGGTCACGTTGGTCAGCTGCCTCTGAGTCTGTTGTACCTGTGATCTCAGCTACTCCACCTCAACAAAAGATGTGCCAGACAATCCCTTCCGTCCATACCAACTTGTGAGTGTCTGTCTTCTACCTCCACTGCGAATAAATCCACCATGTTCCAGAGGCATGACTGTCCTTAAAGCCTCCTCAGGTGTCATAGGAGGTTGCTGGGTTATAGAGTTCTTGTTTGTAGGCGGAGGTGGATAGACAAAGTCGTACATTTCTCCCTAATTACATTTTTATCTAAGTAATATGTTCGACTGAAATGTAAGTTAAATTTAAATAATTAAAAGGATGTAACTTACATGCTTGACTTGGTAAGTCTCGTGAATACATGTGCACCTGCTGTCTGTAACCTTGCTATGAGTGATCTCATAGACTTCAAGACAATCCAATTGGACATCATCATGTGTACTCGGCTAAAATTAAGTAAATATAAAAGATAGTTAATATTTTGAAATTACATGTTAATTAGAAATATAAATAAATAGGAAATGTGCTTACATATCTTGTCCTAAGCTTATCAATATTCATCCAACCCAAGACATGAGTCTGCGGTGGAGCTTTAGCCCTGTTGGCCTTGTTCTTCTTTTCCTTATCCTATAGAAAATACAAATATATTTTTTTATTAGTAAACAAATTAATTGTAATTAAATTTTAACGCATAATTATTTAACACCTCCATCTCAGGCTTCCTCCAATGTTGACAATAATCCTTCCATACCTCTGGCAATATGGAAGGAGGTGCATTTCTTAAGGTCTCCTCATATGACAAATTTGCGAAATACTAAATAACAAAGAAGATAAATTATATAATTAAAATGTATATATGAAAGGAATTAAAAAAAAAAATTGTTACCGCTTTTTTCATATGAAGTCTCCAGTTTCGATGACGCCTCGCTGCATGGCTGAGAATATACTTGGAGACGTTAGGATCGTCCCCCTAATCAAAGATCGCCTATAAATTAAACTTTTATATACATCAAATCACACTAAAAGAAACATATATATAAATCTCAATATATATTAATTACCTTTAAGTGACGAATGATCTCTCTCTTGAGCTCCTTTGGGACAACCTGCCAATCGAAAGAAGAGAGGGGGATGATGCTCTTCACAACCTTGGAGAGCCTGCTGCTAAATGGAGGGTAGTCAGGATCTTCTCCACAAGGGGTGATCTTCACCTTCACCCTTTGCACTCTAGTATAGCCTCCAAGTCCCTATTTCTCGTCGGACGTCTTCCTTTCTTCTTCTTCACTGAAATTAATAATAACAATACTATTATGAATAAAGAGTAAATACAAAATTTAAAAACTTTTAAAATATAGAAAATAACAATTTACTTACTAGTAGTACTAGGGCCTACTTGATCAGGATCTACGTCGGCCTCAGGCTGGCCAACCTCAGCATCCCCCTACCTATCCTCCTTATCCCCGTCATCGTCTTTGTCGTCATCAAAGTCTTGTATGTCATCCCGGTCCCCCTTGTCCTGGTTAGGGTCATGACTGTCAACCTCATCTTTAGGCTCGGGTAACGTCACAAACTTAGGGATTTCTTCCCCTTCCCAGTAAAAAAGGACTATGCAAGTGTATCGGGATGGATATATGTGTGTGTATGGGGGGGATTGAAATTGGGAGTGGGTACTAAAGTTGTAGTGATGGCAGAAGTGTAGGGGTCCTGTGGGGGAGTAGGTTGGGTAGGGAAGGTCTGGGTGCGAGGAGGCCGTGTACGTGGAGGCTGGGTGGTATGGGGGTCCTGGAAATCAGGGGTGGTGTCAGGACTCCTCTGACGAGAAGTCCACTTCTTCAGTTTCACCATCTGCACAACACAAAGAAACAATTAGTAGCAAAAAAATACATAAATATATAATTCATATGAAAAATATGCATATAACTGAAAGCAATCATTAATGTTACCCTGAAACAAAACTAACCGTGTAGAAGGAAAAAAATTAACAGAATTGTGTCAACAACTTATAATAAGAGTAAACAAATTATTATATCAGAATAGTATAAAAATGATTTATGAGGAAATTTATATTCTAAAGAAAAGGTTAGTAAATTGTACTTTATATATCAATGTTTGTTGCACTTAGATCTAAATCTGGTTGTTGAAGTTCTTGATATGCTTCAGGTTCTAATTCAGGTTTCCCTTCCTTTTGAGAATCGTAATAACTACATGGCATTGTTTTAACAGAAATTATCCATCCACTTTGGCTATTATCCATCCACTTTGACAAGCTAAATTAAACGGTTCAGTGTTCTAAAGAATTCAATGGTTATTGTTTAGACTTATATACTTGTGCTTCTTATCAACTTTAAACCCGACGCCTTCCTTGAAACATCAAGCCATTTACACTTGAAGAGGACAAGTCTGCAATCATATTTGAAGTCAATCTCAAGAATTTCCTCAATTTTTCCATAATAACCATCACACTCGTCGACTAATTCGCAAGGGACAATAACACTAGCTTGCTGTGTAGCCTTTACAACATCAATAGATTGATTTTGTATCTGAAGCCATTTATGATGTACCTAGAATGGTAATGTACGCAACTAAATAGACGATCAGATATTACGTCAAAATCTTCCACCCACTGCGAGTCATTATTTTCTTTCATTTTAGTAATATGCTGCTTAAACCACTTAGGAAAGAGTGCATCGTATGCATTTGGATATAATGATTGTTTAAATTCATTGTAGAAAGGGTCGACTTTAGGAATTTGCTTTAATATATACAAGTGTGCCAATTGCCAATTTACTTCTAGAATCTCAATAAATTCTATATGCAAAATCGACCTTCCTGGAATTTCAAAAATAGAAAGACAATCTTCGTCATGTTCATTGTATCCCTTATCATAATTTCTCTCGAAATGATTGAATTAGTTGTCAGTCTCACCCAGATACATGATATAGAAATTCATGGATTCCTCAACAAAATATCCCTTGACAATTGACCCTTCCAACTTAACTTTATTTAATATGTAATCCTTTAGTTTTTTCAAATACCTTTTTATAGGATACAGCCATCTGTATTGAACTGACCTTGCGATCCTTGCTTCATTTGCCAAATGTATTGTTAAATGCACCATTATGTCAAAAAAAGTTGGGGAAAAATCTATTCCATTTTACACAATGTGATGACAACTTGTTTGTCCCAGTGGCATAGCATTTTAGCATCTAAAGTCTTCGAACAGATAGCTTTGAAATATCGACTCATGTCTATAAAAACATCTACAACAGGAACAGGAAGAGTCCATGTATAGCCAATGGGAAAAACACTTGCATATAAACATACAAGTCATGACTTTTTAACCCACTAATCTTTTTTTGAGATTATTAGCACAATGCGACAACTGTGATGAGTAGCCATCCAGCACCTGTATCTACTTCAAAAATGAGAGTATTGTCTGAATCTGTTCATGCTTTAAGTTGTATATAGCATCTGGGAATTCAATACTGTCATCATCCTTCTTTGTCGTACATAGCTCTAAATGAATGCCCAAAATCTCCATATATTTTCTTATTTTTATTGTGTCTTTTGGACTATCTATTAAATTTAGGACATCCAACATATTGTTCATGACATTTCTCTCTTTGTGCGTCGCATCTAGGTTGTGACGGACCGTCAGATCTTTCCAACATGGGAGTTGCATTAAGAAATGCTTTTTTCCTTAAAGTCTGAATGGTTTAATGCAGTAAGGTCTTTTTTAAAA
Organism: Thalassia testudinum; assembly: GCA_037157565.1. Lineage (NCBI taxonomy): Eukaryota > Viridiplantae > Streptophyta > Magnoliopsida > Alismatales > Hydrocharitaceae > Thalassia > Thalassia testudinum. The sequence continues at coordinate 121,527,232 of JAZHRO010000036.1, read as the reverse complement.
AGACATCCCAATCTTATGTCTCCAAGTTCATACAATTTTTGCATTATTGTTACCTCCTGACAACATAACAGAATCTGTGCTTAGCTTATTTCTTGGATTCGTAGAGGAATATCAACAAGATTTGCTATCAAATCTGTCTTTGAACTATGTTGTTCTCCATTTGTGGTTAATTAAAAGGAATCTGCAGTGATCCGAGTAATAGAACTTGCTGCTTTCAAGTAATCAGAGAAGATATGTGTCATCCATACAAATTGAACATGCCAATTTTCCTTTTGTACACCATCCAGATAGATTTGCATATGTTGGAAAGTCATTGATAGTCCATGGCAATGCAGCACGCATCATAAAAAATTCTTTCTTTTCTGCATCGTATGTCTGAATACCGTTACCACATAATAGTTTCAATTATGATGATAACATCATCATAAGTCATAACTAGTTTTAGTTAGTCATAATCAACAGATATGCTCCTACATAGTCACCTGAGAGCTATAATTCCTTACAATGCCAGTTTGAGAAAAGAACATTAAAACAAGGTTAATTATGCAGTTTTAACATCAGATCATCAAAATAGAATAACCACAGGATTTTCCAGGGGTTAATATAAGGTCAAATGAGCATTAAAGACTAATAAGTGAGTCCACACAGACAGAAACAGGGTTTCATGCATTTCAAGAAATAATACAGCACCCAAAACCCTAATTTTAGATCCACTTAAATTACAGAGGTTTTGGTCAGAATAAAATTTATCTAAATATCCTAAAATTTATAGAAAAATATTCGTTGAGGTTTGGTACCATTGATTTGACCTTTTGGACATATTTTGACCTTGAATAGAGTTTCAAACGGATTTCTATCATAATTTGGATTTCTACGCAAATTGCCTAGTCAAAATTGGTCAAAACTGAAATCTGACTTTACCATCAAATTTCTTGGGTTCAAATTAGGTTTATACCAAAATTTAGGCTCAATCAGAATCCATCTTGACCTAATTAGCATTTTAGTCCATTTAAACTCTATTATTCACATATAAGCCCCTAGCTTTTGAAATTCCTTGCATACAACCCCCTATCTTTGTCATCTTCTTCAGCAACAGCCCCTTACCGCCAGATTCCCACACAAAGTCCTAAAACCCAAAGACCGCCGACTTCAAAGAGGGAAAACTCTTGCATTTGGCAACTAAATCCCTCCAAATTTGGAGGGATTGGTCCTTGAAGGATTCCCTGTCGATTGCACCTCAAGTTTTGCCTGATTTGAGCCTTAAAAGCTCCACCGAGCTCTCATTTCAAAAAGAGGAAACTCCTCTATTTCCTAGCGAAAATCTCACTCAATTTTAAAATTAAGAGCACATTGGAGCTCTAAAAAAGTTCTCGGAGCTTCAGGCCTTGTTCCTAAATCTGGTTTGGCCCTAAAACCTCTTCCCTTCTTCCTTCAGCCAACTTCGACCTCGACTCCAGCGAGCACTTGCAACCTCCTTCCTCCAGCCATTAGACAGTGGTCCACTGTCTTCCTCTCCTTCCCCCACCTCTCGCCGACCAAAGCAGAGGTCATCTACCCCTTTGTCGTCGTCGCTTCCCCTCAACAGAGCACCCTTTGTCTCCGACGCCTACCAATCATAGCCGACGCCAAATCCTTCCCCTTTCATCCCTCTAGCTAGGTAAACCCCTTCCTCTCCCTCTCCTGAACCTCTCTAACTCCTTCCTCTTCTATTTCAACAGCCAATGCGCCCACATGCCATTCGTCTTCTTCCACTCTGGCGACACTCCGGAGTGGCCATCTACCCTCCACAGACCATTCGCCACCGCAACACCTCCAAAACTTCCGCCAGCACACCGCCATCAAAACGCCTCTTCCTATTTCACATTCCACCCGTCCAAACTTCCCACCGAACACCACCTCCACAGCACCTCTTACCTGACTTCTCCAGACCATAACATGCACTCCCATGCCACACAAACACCGCCACCACCTTCACCATGCTTCAACGAAGCTTTTGAGCTTTTTAATCGGGACTTTTGAGCCCGTATTCATGTTTATAGGTCTTGCCGGATGCCGTCGTCGCCACCTTTCCAGGGATTCAATCGAGTGGAAGAGCCTCAGCAGCTACTCCAATTGAAGACGCGACCTCAACTGCACTCGCGCGAAGAAGATGTGGAACGTTTAGTCCTACATTGTGAATGGATAAGTAGATACAAGCACATAAATTGATTTTGTGCTTTTGCCTGTTTGCCCAAGTCATCAGGATCGGGTCCCCGCATACCTGCGCTTGCACACCTCGCTCACCCCCATGCCTGGTGAGCCTAATCCCCTGTCCGGATCCGATAACCCGCGTACATGCCCGATTACCCCCAGGTCTGAGAGAGAAGAAAGAGGAGAGATTTGTGAGAGGAGGGGGGAGGGTTTTGCTCTGAAGTACCTTGGGCATGTGCTGAAGGAAAGAAGGCTAACACTTAGCTGTGTGCTGTGATTGAAGAAAGGAGAAGCCTGTGCTTGTGAAAGCTGTGCTTGAAGGCCTTGCTTTTGAAAGGCTTGAAGAAGAAGAGAAGGCTCTTGAGAGAGCCTTGTGCTCTGTTGGTGCTATGCTTTTGTTAAGTTGTCTGATACACATGAGCAACGTCTGATTGAGGTTGATGCTAATATTGTTGGATTATTTAAGAACCTAAGTTATCTGATTGAGGTATTGTTAGATTATTTGAGTAGTTTGAGTGTGAGATATATGCTTAATTAAGATGAATAATTGGTAATTTAAATCATCATTATTTTATCTTTCTATTCCTTTTGTCTCATGATCGTTTGATTTACATTTGAATATCAATTAGAGCAATCCATTTATTGTATATCTGTTATTGTGCTCAATATATTGTGCTTATTTATTCTAAATGAAGATTAATGCGTGAATTCCACATTTGCTTCCTGCGAACGATCCCGGACTCCAATTAGAATTAGAGTTTTATAAATTTAAATGTGTTGTGCGATTTAGGAGTGTACTACAATGAACGCATATTAAAATCTCTTCTTTTTGCCATACAACATTCATCCACCAACAGTTGCAAGTATCTATTTATAGCATTTTTTGGTTGCTTTGGGCCTGGGATCAATAATGTTAGCATCATAAATGATGATCGCATACACAACCAAGGAGGCTGGTTGTAAGTTACCATCACCACTGGCCATATTGAATACGGCGGATAAATATTCTTAAATGGGTTAAATCTGCCGCTTGCAAGATCCAATCTTACATTACATGATTCCTGCGCGAATGATATATGTCTATTATCAAATTTTATCCACTCATCAGAATCTACGGTGTGACGAATGCAATCATCTCGTGATTTGTTCTGCTCATGCCATTTCATCCATTTTGCAGTCTTGATATAAATAGGCATTGAAGCCTAGGAATCAATGGAAAGTATCGTAGCATGTTCTCTGCCTATTTCTTGCCATGTTGATTCTCAAATTTTCCAACCTTATATCTTGATGCACCACACTCCAGATAAGTATTAAGACCAGCATATTCACTTCTAAACAGTATGCAATCATTCGGACAAGTGTCAATCATTTCGCAATTCAAGCCCATTACCTTAATCTATTTCTTTGTAACATACCATGACTCCGAATAACTTTTAGGCTTAGATAGGAGCTCTCTGATAATTTCAAGTACCGTGGACATTAATTTAGATGTGGCTCTATTGATAACTTTCATCAGAAATAATTTCAATAGAAATGTCAACCTTGACATAGAGTTCACTCTAGGAGCAATCAGTTCAATGGTTGCCTTAATAGCATCAGAAAAGTTGTTACAACTTTGTAACATGTCACCATCATTTACAATGTTATCTGCTGCTCTAAGTTCATCCAACATCTCCTAGATTTTGTCACCTTCAATATTACCAATAGGCTCCTCATCAACATTTATTCAATCAGTTTCATAAGTTTCTACGACGAATTCTCCATGAGAAATCCACTTTGTGTAATGTTGCCCCCAACCATTATAGATTACGTGCTCTAGCACGGTGTTATCATCATATACTCCATTTAAGCACCTTCGACAAGGACAGAAAATCACCTGTAGAAGTTCCCCTCGTCTGAATGATTTCCTATCATCATGAAATGCCCAATTCAAGAACTCTCTTACACCATTCTTATACCGAATGTAATCTGAATTTCGCAGCCTAATCCAAGAGTTGTCCATAGTGACATAAATAATTGTTAATAGATATAAAGTTCTCAAGTTAATGTCATATTATATCTATAGACATCTACAAGAAAAAAAAGCTACTCTTAAATGTACCTAAATCAACCACTAATTATGATCAGACATGTATATATATATATTTTTATATTTTGATTATGATTTTCACTTTAATTGCCCATCCTTGAAGATTTGATCATAATGTTACTTGTTACAAGCAACTGGTGTTTAAATAAATTTCAGTAGCATTTCTTCATACTTCTCCAGTATACCTGCTAAGACTAACCTTAACTGCATTCCCAATAACTCCCATTTAAGGGTACTTTAGGAACGTAGATAAAATCAGTTGGTATACTGGTAAAGAGAGAAAAGAAACTTCCAAAATTCCTCCAAACATCAGTTCTATGTAACAAGTAATCCTAAGTTGTGATCAAATCTTTAAGGACCTCCCTTAGTTCAGAACTTCTATGAACTAAGGATGACAACTATGGTATGCTATAAAGACAAGACTTCATGCATGTAAGTTAAGTATACACACACTCTACATTGTCTGTATAACATGATCGTAAGTGTCGACGGGCAAATATTTTGACACGATTATCCCCTCCCAAAACCTATAACCTAAGGGTTAGAATACCTATTATTTGGCCTCAAATGCATCTAGATTTGTGCAAGTGTGTGTATCTATAAATTCATTAAAATAATACATTTCATTAAAAAAAAATCATTAATAGAATACAAATCGCAAAGAAATCAATAAATTATAAATGTTCTCCTCCCCCTTCCCTCTTACACCCTACCTCCCCTCCTCTTCGCTTCTTTTCATCATTCTTTCCCTCTTCTCTCTATCCACCCTCTCCTCTTATGCTTCTTTTAAAATCTTTTTTATCTATCTCTCCTCTTCTCCAACCTCCTTTTAATATTAATTCTCTCCTTCCTCCTCTCATTTACAACATTCTTCCAAATATTTATTTTCTACTTCCTCCTCTCCTATGATCTTTTCTCCTCTTCTCTCCACCTATCCTCTCCACATTAACTCAAGATAACAACATAACATCAAACTGAATTAACTAAGTGGGTACACCCCTGTTGAAAGGGGAAGAGTTATCTAGGAGTTTAGATTTGCTTCGTTGTAGTAAAATCTCCTAAATAGCTCTCTTAACAAATATAATTTATAATTCAAATATCTAAAATGAAGTTCGAAGTCGAACATAGGGAGCAAATTGGAATTCCTGCACTATTCTTAATTAAAATATAAATGAGCACAGGAAATCAAGCCAATAATGATGTTTAATAAATAATTTCTACTCAAAATTGATATTCAATAACATGCATGAGTATATTAAGAGTTTAATGAGACAAAAAGATGTCTTAAGATAAAATAATGGTGATTTGAATCACCAATTATTAGCCTTAAGCATATACATATCAATTACTCGATAATATCAAATAAATAAACAATGGCCTTAACCACTTATGCTTTAATTCCACGCCAGTAGTGAACATGTCAAAGCCTTATCAGACATCGAGCTCTCAAGTCAAATGACTTAACCATCACTTGCTACAGTACTCTGTAAAGAGCTTTCTCTCTTCCTCTTCCTTCTTTCTTCTTTCTTCTTTCAGTACGCACAGGCCCTCTTCTTCTCTTCTCAAAGCCTTTTCCTTTCAGCAACTAAGTGTCACACAATGCTTGCGGGAGCAAAACCCTCCTCTCCCTCGCTCTCTTTCTCTTTCCTTCCTTCCTTTCCTCTTCTCTTCTCTCAAACCGGGCTAATCGGGTATACGGGCATGCACAGTAACCGGGTCTAGGGCTACATGCGTGGTGTCGCAACCGAGTGAACAGGCTTAGGCGAGTCAGGTGAGCGGGTGAAGCAGGGACCTCACCCCCAATGTGTCTTGATGCGATAAGCCATAAACAGAAATTCAATTTATGCATGTCAAAGTGTTCTTCTCCTTGCGCACAACCGCAGTAGCTTGCTGAGGGAGATGGTTCCAATTGGTGTAGCTACTGAGCTGAAGTCAATTGAAGACCTGAACACCTTCCTGGGATGCTTCTGCGATGCTTGGAGCAAAGACCTGGGGCTACCATGGCTAGAACACCATGAACGTAGCTGGAGAAGACAATGCGGCGGCAGAGCTCTGATGTGGTACCTGAAACAAACAATATGGCCTCACAGCCACATTAAAATACCTCAAGAGCTTCGCCTGGGCTTGGCGAAGTTGGTGGCAGTGGTTGCGTGGCTATAGAGGTGCGTGGTGGTCAGGCGAGGTCGAAGATGAAGTGCGGAGGATGGGTTGGTCGACGACATGTTTCGATGGGCGATAGGGTGAAATAGGTTAGGGCTTTTGTCTGTGGTGGTGTAGCAGAGGTGTAGGAAGTGTTGGCGAGGTGTTTGGAGGTGTGTAGCGTGCGAAGAACATCGAGGTTGTGATATCGACACTAAAGATTGACATCTTTAAGGCCCAACAAGGGATTAATTGCAGGGTTATAGAACAAATATGTGATATCGAGGTTGTGGTTGATGATCGGTATATCGAGGAAAACCTAACTACTTCTGATCAACCACAAGAGGATCAAAACCTGCAATTAGAGGAGTCCGAACTTAACCTAGACACACCCATAGCTCCTTCCCTTGCTCCTGACACCCACCCTGAACCACCCGCTGCTGCTGATAACCCTGTTTTATTACTAAAGCCTCTTCTCAATCATCTAAAGTACGTCTTTTTGGGTTCCAATCGGATGTTTCCTGTGATTATCAACTCCAGACTCACACCTGATTAGGAATCCCGTCTAATTTCTGTTCTCCAACAACATCGAAGAGCCATTGGATGGACTCTCGATGATTTGACTGGTATTAGCCCCTCTTATTGTACACATCGCATCTGTACTGAAGAGGGCACACAACCTTCCCGTGAAATGCAGAGATGTCTGAATTCTAATCTGCAGGAGGTAGTGAAAAAGGAGATCATTAAGTGGTTAGATGCTGGGATCATCTACCCGATCTCCGACAGTCGGTGGGTGAGTCCAATCCAGGTTGTGCCTAAGAAAGCAGAACTCATCGTGATCACGACTGAGACTGGAGAAATCATACCAACCCGTGTAGCAAATTCGTGCAGAGTCTGCATTGATTATAGAAGACTCAATTCCTCCACGAAGAAGGATCATTTCCCACTACCGTTTATTGATCAGATCCTTGAAAAACTAGCGGGAAATAGATTCTTCTGCTTTTTGGACGGTACCTCTCTATAACCAAGTGGCAATACATCCCGAAGACCAAGAGAAGACCACTTTCACCTACCCCTTCGGGACATACGTGTTCCGAAGGATGCCTTTCAGTCTCTGCAGTGCACCCGCTACTTTTCAACGGTGCATGCTTGCCATATTCTCAGATATGGTAGGTGAATATTTGGAAGTCTTCATGGATGACTTCTCAATTTTTGGTGAATCATTTGACGATTGCCTCTTGCACTTGGTCCAGATCCTCAGGCGGTGCATTGATGTGAATCTGGTTCTTTCATGGGAAAAGAGCCACTTCATGGTGCCTGAAGGAATTGTCTTGGGACATCTCATCTCTGAGAAAGGCATCCAGGTTGATCGAGCCAAGGTAAATCTAATTTCCAAACTCCTTATGCCTAGCTCGGTCAAAGACATCCGATCCTTCCTGGGGCACGTCGATTTTTAGCATCGATTCATTTCAAACTTCTCGAAGATCGTGTGCCCCCTGACTAATCTGCTATCTAAGGATGTCCCTTTTGAAATCTCCAAGGAGTGCACTCAAGCATTTGAGATCCTACGTGATCGAGTTACCCAAGCTCCGACCCTACAGTCCCCTGATTGGTCTTAACCCTTTGAGATCATGTGCGATGCATCTGATTTCACTGTAGGTGCGGTACTTGGGCAAAAAATTGACAGGAAACTCATGGTCATCTACTACGCTAGCAAAACACTTGACGAGGCTTAGCGTAACTACACAGTTACTGAGAAAGAGCTGCTAGCCGTAGTATTTGCCCTGGAAAAGTTCAGATCATATCTTCTGGGTTCCCATGTTATCATTTACTCTGATCACACTGTTGTGAGGCACCTCCTTGTGAGGAAGGATGCGAAACCTCAACTAATCCGCTGGATCTTACTGTTGGAAGAGTTTGACCTCGAGATTCGCGACAAGGAGGGAAAACAGAACGTGGTAGCTGATCACTTGTCCCGCCTTCCTTCTGACATTATTGACCCTTTCGGACCCATTACGGAACATTTTCCTGATGAGCACCTCCTGACTATCAGTATGGGGCTTCCATGGTTTGCTGATCCAATAAACTACCTGGCATCACATCAGATCCCTTCCGATTGGCCGAAGGCTAAGAAAGACAAACTACTTTCCGATGCCAAGTACTACTTTTGGGAAGACCCGTATCTCTTCCGCATTGGTGCTGATCAAATCATCCGACGATATGTCCCAAAAATGAAAATTCAGGACATCTTGTCCTTTTGCCATGACCAGGCATGCAGTGGACACTTCTCTGGTCATAAAACCACAGCAAAAGTCCTTCAGTGCGTCTTCTATTGGCCCATGGTTTTCAAAGATGCATACAATCATTGTAAGGCATGCACTTGTTGCCAAACCTTAGGCAACATGAGTCACTGTGATATGATGCCCTTACAGCCGATTCTCATATGTGAAATCTTCGATGTCTGGGGGATTGATTTTATGGGACCCTTCCCTGTTTCAAACAACTTCGAGTACATTCTGCTCGCTGTTGACTACGTGTACAAATGAATCGAAGCCATTCCGACCTGAACCAACGATCATAAGGTAGTAATCAAATTCATTCATCAAAATATCTTTTCTCAGTTCAGGATTCCACATGCCATAATCTCTGATGGAGGGATCCATTTCACTAATGCTCAGTTCAAATCACTGATGACCAAATACGGGGTGTCACACCGAATCTCTACTCCTTATCACCCCTAAACCAACGATCTAGCTGAGCTATTAAATCGGGAGATCAAGAAAATCCTCCAGGTCACTGTTCGACCTGACAGGAAAGACTGGTCATCCCGACTTCCGAAAGCTTTGTGGGCTTATAGGACCACCCACGAAACCCAATTAGGCATGTCTCCCTTCAGATTGGTGTATGGAAAGGCATGTCACCTCCCCGTCGAATTGGAGCATAAAGCCTATTGGGCAGTACAGAACTGCAATCTCGATCTTTTTAAGGTAGGAACCCACGAAAAGCTTCAAATGAGCGAGATCGATGAATTACACCACGACGCGTATGAGAACTCGCGAATTTACAAAGAGTGATTTAAAGCCTTTCACGACAAGCACATATCCAAAAAGATCTTTTTCCCTGGTCAAAAAGTCCTCTTTGATGCCAAACTCAAACTGTTCCCAGGAAAACTCAGATCAAAATGGATTGGACCTTACCCTTTCCAACGAATCTTTGGAAATTAAGCTATCAAAATTAGTCAACTCAGCCACGATTCAGAACCTTTTGTTGTGAATGGTCAGAGACTCAAACCGTTCATTGAACTCACCGATACGAATTTGGCTGAGATATCTTTTACCCTCCATTCTCCCTGAGCTCATTGCGCTCAGCTGATGGCGTAAAACTTAGCGCTTAACAGGAGGCAACCCATCATTTTTGAAAAACCCGAAACCCTTCCTGACACATCATATGTTGAACTCATATTGCACTTTAGGGTTCATCCATTAGAACAATCGACTCCACCTCTGGTACCCGTACCTGAGCTTGAAATCGTCCGCAACAGTCATCCCGACCCATTCACCCACCCAACACCTGTTCTAATGAATGATCTAAGCTGAACTCAAACCCACCTAATTTACAATGAGGACATTGCAAATTGTAGGCATGGGGGGTAGTAAAGTGTAAAATGCCATTAAAATCACTTCACAAGAAAGGGTTTCATCAAAAAAATCACATATTCCAATAATACCAAAAATAATAATAAAAAAATAAAAAATTCCTGTAAAAGAACAAACATATGAGAGGAGAGAAAATTTTGATGGCATATCAGACTTTGAGGAGAAAAAGGGGAGGAGTTAAAAATGTCAAAAAGGAGCACAATTTGAAAAGAAAAAGAACTAGTCATTAGTAAAAGATTAAGAAATTGACTTAGTTCTAAATCATATCAAAAGAAAGAAAGGCAAAAAGTGCTAATGAAACAAAGAAGAGATTTGTGGGATCGTTGATTTTAGGCCTTTTGGACTATAATCCTAGGCTTAAAAATTCAAGTACCCGCTAAGATCTGGATAGTCCTCAAGAGGTTGGGGAAAATGCGAAGCTTAAGTATTAGGTCTAAGGCTTAGGGATTATTCAGCCTCGTTAACTGACCTCTGGTTTGTGGGACTCGGTAACCTAAGCACTCCAATCCACACACAGTTTGGTTCAGTGCACCTAAGTATCAAAATCACGTAAATGCATTTAAATTGTTCTGAAAAAGTCACCTAGATTAGGAGCAGTTGATCAATACAAGTTGATTTGGATGAATTCCCAACACGGAGAGGCGGGAAATTCCCCTCGAAGATGTGCAATAACATATCTTCTCCTCAGTGCTTGTCTCCTAAGATATCTACATATCCTACCGGGGGCATGTAAGCACCCTGTGCTGGTTCAAATGCCATTGGTGGCATTATCCCGAAATATCGATTGCCAGGGTCTGGATTTAGCTATAGAACGCCATGGGCAGGATTATCTCGAAATCTCGAGACCAGGGTTCTGGGGGTTGCCATGGGCGGTGCTATCTCAAAGTATCGATTGATAGGGACCCTGCAAGGATTGATGATGGGGACTAGAAATCCGATATAGACCGTGTTGTGAAGCCAATCCGAAGTTAGAAATAAAAAGAAAAGAGAGAGAAAACTGTCCAAAAATAAAGAAAAAATTCCTTTGTCTCTCTCTGACAAAAATGCACTGCAAACTGAACTGAGGCTAAAACATGTTACAAGCATGGGTACTTTAACCGCGGAGTTCAACGAACCTTAGGTTAGTTCCTGTGGGCCTTAGAAACCTTCGTGGCAGACTGAGACTAGAGCTGGTCAGGTCTGGATCTTGGTTGGTACTTGAGTCCCTCTAGGCCTACTATCGGCATTCTAACCTAATCTACAAAAGGAAGCACATAGCAAAGGTTTTAAGTATCAAAAGATTTTATGGTCTAGAATCAAATTTAATATCTTGAAATTTTACTATGGGACTAGCAAAAGCTAGGCAAGGGGTGTTAAGATCCGTGCTGTCTGAGCCTTTTAAGACGTCTGGAACTTGGGTCAGACGTCTGGTCAGATATATGGACACCTTCCCAGATGTCTGGAAATCAAAAATTTTGAGTACAAGCTCGCGATTGCTCACGTGCTGCGCGCAGACAGTACACTTCCCTCGTTTTCTTCTTCTTCTCTCTCCTTCCACCAGACGAAAACCCTAACCCCATGCCCTTATATAAGCCCCCCTCCTCTCCCTTACACCACCCCACTTCCAGCCACCTCCCCCCTTCCCTCCAGCGAGCGCAGCAGACCGGAGAGAGAGCACGGGCGTGGCATGAGAAGGAGAGGAGGAGCAACGTGAGAGGGAGAGAAGCAGGCTTGCGAGCTCATGTGGGAGCTCGCCGGTGAGCTAACGGTCGGTCGGCGCTTACGCAAGGAGGAGGAGTGCGTCGGGAGGTCCTCCCCAACATTGTTGCAGCCGGAGCAGCAGGCGAGAGGGCACGGCGTAGCCACGTGCGGCGGGAGAGGGCAGAAGCGGGTCCTGGTTCTGATTTTTTTCCCAGAATCAGACGTCTAGAGCGACGTCCAGACGACGTAGCCGACGTCTGGAGGAGGTTCCAAATGACTGAGAAGTAGGCTTCGTGAAGGTACATCTTCTTTGCGGATACAGCCATGCGGGCCGCTCCGCCGAGACATTGTTCCTTGCCTTTTTGAGTAGAATTCGATTGATTCGCACAGGTGTTGCTTCGAGAAGACGCGGGATACTCCCTCCCACGCACTTCGAACGTCTGGGGGAGGCACCAGACGACGGGAAGCGCTTCCAGACGTCCGGAGAGGTTGTCGGATGATGAGAATCTCATCGTGAACCCTAACTAGCACAATTTAATCCAAATGGGTGTGAAAAAGCTCCTACAAAACCCAAAGAGAGGCTTAACTCAGAGAATTTTGAGTTAAAGAATAAAACAAATCATCAGTGGTAAAACTGCACTTTCACCAATGCAGTATGCAAACAGGGTAATTAAGGGTCCAAACATAGGTGAAACAAGCTTAATAAGGAGGGAAGTGGGATGATCTGATCTGAAAAGGATTATAGCAACTTCTAGGAATTAAATGACATTCTGTAACCGTAAAACAAACCCACTTTAATTCACGAGGTTGGAGACAGGATAAAAATCAACTAAATCCTCTAAAATTCATAGATAAATATTCCCTAGGGTTTAAAACCTTAAATTTGGCCTTTACAACCTATTTTGACCTAAAATGAGAACCATGCCCAATTAATGACTTAATTTTGGTTTTTGCGCAAATTGATCGGTCAAACATGGTATAACCTCAAATCAAATTTCACCATTAAAATCCTTAGGATCAAGTTAGTCTGGTATAAAAATTTGGGCCTAAGAAAAGACCATCTTGACTGACTTTACAAATTGGTCCTCTTATTTACTTTCTGGCCCTTATCTTTTGAAACCCTTGCGATTTGCCCCCTAACTTTTCATCATTTTTGCAAAACGGTCCCTCCTGCCATTTTTGCGCAGCACCATACCTCCGACAACCTTGCGCGGAGGATGGCACCGCGTAGGACAGGGTGGCCATCCTCAGGAATAGACGGGGGGTTCCCTGCGACGTCCTCTGTTGCAGGGACCCTCCCTTGACCTCTGCGATCGACCATGCCTTTCGTGCGAACGCACGAAAGGCACGGGTATCCTTCCCGGCCACTCTCCAGTGAGGTAGGCACATCGCCTCCTCGGTCCCCTCTCCTCGCCGAGGCCTTTATAAGGAGTGGCAAGGTCTGCCGTCTCCTTCAAGCTTCTTCTGGCCAAGAGAAACCCTACTTTTCATCTCTTCCCTCTCCAGTTAGAATGACCTAGCTTCCGACGATCTTCTCCTCCTCCTCCTCGTCGCTCTGCTGTCCTACCTGCAGCAGAGTTCACTCTGTCCTGTCGGCCGCGCTAGGCCGTACCAGCTGGCGTCCTCAGATCCCCTCCTGGGCATCTTCGTCCTCAGCTCCGGCAGGCACGGGCCGGACGCTTCCCTCTTCCCCTTCGTCGATTAAGTAGGTAGAAATCTTCCTCTCTCTCTCCCTTACATTTTCCCCTTTCCGGATTTACCCTTTTTATCCACCGACCGCCACTTCCACCTCCATCTGCTCCATCTCCGATCACCTTCTCCGGTGAGGCCATTCCACTTCCACAGACCACCTCACCCCTCGCCAACAAGCCCAAAAGCTCCCCCTCACTCCACTCAACCATTTCCCCCACTCCATACACCACCATTCACCGCCCGACCACCCCTCGAATAGACCCATTTCCACACACACAGTCTGACCTAGGTCCACCGCCACAGGCGCTCTCGCGCCTCGCCGACCCCCTCACTGTCTTCGCCACACTCCAGCGAAGCTTCCCACGTTATCTGACGTGGCCGAGAGGCCGTCCTTGTGTTTTCAAGTCAGTGCCTCCTCGCCGCCATTGAAGAGCTGTTGCAGCTCCTTCGCAAGTAGCTCCAGGCCGTCTCCAGCCCAGGCACGCGCTCCAGGTAGCGCGGATTGATTCCGCGAAGGCACCCAGGCTTGCGATTTGGGTTGCGAGCCTCGCAGCTGCCCCAATTAGAAGCGAATTCCTCAACTGCGGGTGCGCAATCTGGAGGTGGGACTTTAGTCCCACATCGTAAGTGTGCGGCCGCGCGCCCACACTTAAATTCAAAAAGTGTATCGGGTTGTTTGCCTTCGATACACAGGGGTGAGGTCCCTCACACGCACGTAGCGCGCCATGCGCTCGCTCGCCCTCGCCCGCGCTCACGCCCCACTGGCCTGGGCCGGATCCGACTACCCGACCAAGCACTCCTCGCCCACCACCGCACGCCTGTGGGCCTGGTCCCGAGCGTGCTACCCGAACCCGATTACCCGGCTCTGGGAGAGCATTCCTAAGAGAGATTCAGAGAGAAAGAGAGACGCGGGGAAGGGGTAGGGGTAGGTTTTGCAATAATAGGTGTGTATGCGCGCAAGGAAGAAGGAAAAAGAAGGAAGAGGTAGGCGAAGGAAGAAAAGGAACTGTAGCAAACGCGCAGATAAGCCGTATGAGCGCTGCATCAGACGTCGGAAGGGCAACAGCCAAAAGAAGAAGAAAAGAAGAAAGAAGGCAGAAGCCTCTGCAGCCGTAAGGAAGAAAAGAAAGAAAGAAGAAGGCAGGCCAGAGCAGAAGGAAAGAGAAAGATGAAAGAAGACACAGCTACAAGGAAGGAAAGAAAAAGAAAATAAAGAAGAAGGCAGGCTGAGAAGAAAGAAAGAAAAAGAAGAAAGAAGACACAACCGCAAAGAAGAAAAGAAGAAGAAGCAGAGCAGAAGAAGAAAGGAAGAAAGAAGAAGGAGGCAGGCTAAAGAAGAAAAGAAGAAAGGAAGACGCTGCAGCTGAAAGAAAGAAGGAAGCAGAGAAGAAGAAGAAGAAAGAAGAAGGCAGGCTGAGAAAGAGAAGAGAAAGAAGAAGATGATCACCACAGTCGCAGGCTAAAAAAAAAAAAGAAGGAAGCAGAGAAGAAGAAGAAGAAAGAAGAATGCAAGCTGAGAAAGAGAAGAGAAAGAAGAAGAAGATCACCACAGCCGCGGGCTAAAGAAGAAAGAAGAAGAAGAAGAAGAGGAACGGCCAGAAGAAGAAAAGAGAGAAGAAGAAGCCAACAAAACTTTAGCTCTCTCTCTCTCTCTCTCTTATTATTTTTGTAACATAATTGTGAACATTTATGCTTCTAGAATCATAGTTGCTCCCTGAGTTCGACCTCGGGAAAACTTGTTATTCCGAGTAAAAAAATTTGTAGTAATCTGGTAGCTGTTTTGTCATATACCACAACGACCATAATAACCATAACGACGAAGCTAGCCACCAGTTTTTGGCGCCGTTGCCGGGGAGCAACGGCTATTCTAGAAGCCATAAATTTTCTATTTTTGAGTTTCTATTAATCTCTTCTCTTTTGTGTGTAGGCACAGGAAATCTAGAGGACAACAAGCAGTCGCACAACAACCACACCGAGGACAGGTAATTCTCTATCCTCTCATTTTAACCCCTAAATTCTAAAGAGGAAGAAAAAGAAAGGAAAAGCAACCTAGGTATAACCTGTCTTCCATACCTAGCAGATCATCAAAGCTGCATGTTTTCAATTTCAACCCACTATTTCTGCACACACTATTAAGGGTATTTAGGGCTAACACCTTCTTTCTTGAGCCCTAATTACCAAATCAAAAGGAAGCTAACTGGACTAAGTAGAGCCAACATAAGATTCAACATTAGGGTTTTAGAGACACACTTCTTAAGCAAGAATTAAGAATTCCCAAAAGAAGTGTGCCCAAGCCATTGTTTGAAAGTACCTATTCAAAGAAATCGTAAGAAATTTGGCTCTTAAAAACACTTGAACCCTAAAAGACAAAGACCTAATAAGCTCTCAAAGGAGCTAGCAGGTGAAGTTGACCCCTTGGGTCAACCAACCTTCAACTTAGGTTACTTTTTGCACTCAAAAGGCTAAAGTTCAAGTGAAAACCTAAGCACCTTGATCTTAACTAAAAGTGGTAGACTTAAGAGGTCAAGGTCCCCATTATGGTCTACCTGGAATCTCAGTATAAGAGAGGTCGGGTGGGGGAAACCCTGTAACCTGTGGGGACACTCTACCGTGTAAGGGTCTTCGTGGGACTCACCCTCTCTGGCTGCCCAGGTAATTCTCAGGTGGTCGATCTTTTGATTAAGGGGTCCATCTGCCCCGAACCTCTATAGTCACCCAACATTCTGGGTGTCTTGATTGGGTCCAGCACCTGCTAAAATCATCTTCTCCATCAGTGTATGTTTGGTAGGAGGTCCTTGAAACCTCCTTTAGAAATTCACTCTCCTCGAGGCCGAGCCTCAGTGCCCTTGTTTAAGCAAACAACACTTCACATAGACCTCTCCTCCAACTCCGAACCCAACTCACCTTCTTCTTCCACAATGGCTCAGCCAGTTGAGGAAGAGAACAATCTAGAGCACCAGCTCCAGCGACTCAATGACCTCTTCCAGAATTTCATGCACTCACCACAGCGTCCTATGATGTGGGACCATTATAATCCTGCTGCGGTGGCTATTAAGCCTCGAGTCAGAATCCCGACTGGAGGACCTGATTCTGAACTAAAGCCCAATATGATTCATGCCATACCTAAATTTCATGGGCTTAATTCTGAAGACCCCTTCCAGCACATAAAACAGCTAAAGCATCTGGCCAAGACTTTTGGGTCAGATGCACAAAATTGGGATATTCTCCTCATGAAGATGTTCTCCTTCTCCCTTATGGACAAGGCAGCTCATTGATACCAAACACAGACCCGGCCGATCAACAATTGAGAGGAACTTCAGTCCGAGTTCTTGAAGAAGTTCTTTCCCGTTGGTCGGACCAATGCCTTGCGCCATCAGATTATCCACTTCACGCAACAAACAGGAGAACCTCTCCATGAGGCATGGGATCGCTTTCAGGATCTCATGAGAAAGTGCCCTCATCACGGAGTTCCTAAATGGGAACAAGTCCAGTCTTTTTACCAGGGACTCTGTGAAGATATTAGGCTTTTCGTCAATGAAACTTGCGAAGGAAATATCATGGGTCAGCATGAGGACACCGTGTGGGAGATTCTCGAAAATATGTGTGAGAACTCCATCAATAATGACTCCATGGGATTATTTGACAGGACGAATACCCGCGCATCGACGAACCTTAGGGGAGCACATGAGACGCAGGGCCTGTCCGCATCAGTCGACCTGGAATTGATGGCCAGTCGATTGGACAAGGTCTCTATCATTGAGAAGAAGATGGATGAGATGACTCAGCACTTGTAGTGAGCCACCTCTACGCATAATTCTTTTGCACAGCCTCCTTCCACACGGGAGACTATGCAAAACATTCTCCACCGACCTTCTCCTGGGTTGGATCTGTATCCACCCCCATCTGATTCTCGGATCGGAGGATCCTCCAATCCTTTCTATACTAGCTAGGGGAATTCCACTCCCCCATTCTCTGACTTTTTGGAGGTTCCTCAAACCTGCGAGGACCTCAACGCCATCCAAAATGATCCATTTTCTAATACCTTCAATCCTGGATGACGAAACCATCCCAACTTCCAGTGGGCGGGAAATTCCCAAACTCAAAGACCACCCTTTTAGCCCTGTCCACAACCACCTCGTCCTTACCAGCCGCCTCAGCCTCGGCCCAACCCTACTTATCCATCAAGGCCAAACCAAGACCAAATGTCTCTCATTCTTCAGACTTTGGCTGACATTCAAAGAATGAATGCGGCTATTCAGAAGCAACACAAGGAGGAACTCACAGAGGTTCTAAACCAACTGGCCCAGTTGGCAAATTCTCGCCAACCAGGCACACTTCCTTCCCAACCTCTTCCTAACCCTAATAACGTGCCGACCCAGCGGTGCGTTATGAACCCAAACCCAGGCCAAGCACACATGATTTATCGGGCCCCCTCTGTTCCTTCACCTGACGGGATAGAGCTTTCCACTTCTTATGCGAGTTATCAGCAGAAACCTATCCTATCAAACCCTAACCAAAACCAGGCAGGATTGAATTCTGTAACCACCTGTAGTGGTAAGGAGACCCAAGATCCACCCTATCCAGACCACTCCAAGCCTGGTAGTGATCCAAACCGTAGGATAGTAATCCAGGATGTTCCTATCCCTATCCCAGATCAAAGACCTGGACCTATCCTAGAAGAACCAACCAAGGTTCCATTTCCCGAGGCCTTGACCAAGGGAAAGAAGACAACCAAACATGTGGCTCCTGAGGAGGACCTGTTCAAGCTCTTTGAGCAGGTCCAAATAAACATCCCCTTGATGGATGCGATTCGCCACGTACCGGCTTACGCACGATTCTTAAAGAATGTATGTACACCTCAGCGTAAGTCGCGAACCAAGAGTGGGAGTCCAATTGTACTGTCAGAGCAAGCCAGCTCTGTAATCCTAAGCAGACTCCCACCTAAGGCAAAAGATCAAGGTACTCCCCTGATTTCCTGCAAAATAGGTGAAACCCAGTTTGACAGAGCATTGCTAGACTTGGGTGCTTCCATAAATCTGATACCCACATCCTTACTTAACCACCTAAAAGAATCTGAGCTAAAACCAACTGAGGTGGCCCTACAATTAGCAGATCGATCTATAAAGTCACCTAAAGAGATTCTTGAGGATGTTATTGTAAGAGTGCGGGATTTCTATTTCCCTATAGACTTTATAGTCTTAGACATGGACGCACCTGAAAACCCTAGGGATACACCGATCATTCTAGGGAGACCTTTCCTGGCTACTGCTAGAGCCAACATCAATTGTGAGGAGGGCCAAATAGAGCTGAAATTTGGAAATCAAACCCTCAAAATTGATATCTTTAAGGCCCAACAAGGAATCAATTGCGGTGTCATCGAACAAATCTGTGATATTAGGGCTCTGGTTGATGAAACACATTTTGATGATAACCTGATTATGCCTCATCAACCACAGAAAGATCTTGAACCGCAATTAGAGGAGTCAGACCCTGATTTAGACAAACCCATAACTCCTATCCTTGAACCTCACACTTACCCTAAACCACCCGCTGCTACTGATAACCCCATCCTTGAACTAAAACCCCTTCTCGATCATTTGAAATACATCTTTTTGGGTTCTAATCAGACTTTTCCTATGATTATAAATTCCAAGCTTACTCCAGATCAAGAATCCCGTCTGATTGCTGTTCTCCAGCAACATCGTAGAGCCATTGGTTGGACTCTCGATGACTTGACTAGAATAAGTCCCTCTTATTGCACACACCATATTTATTCAGAAGAGGGCGCACGACCTTCCCGTGAGATGCAGAGACGTTTGAATCCCAATCTGCAGGAGGTCGTGAAAAAGGAGATCATTAAGTGGTTTGATGCAGGGATCATCTACCCGATCTCCGACAGTCGTTGGGTGAGCCCAATTCAGGTCGTGCCTAAAAAGGCAGGGCTCACCACCATTACGACTGAAACCGGAGAAGTTATACCTACCCGATTAGCCAACTCGTGGAGAGTCTGCATAGATTACCGACGTCTCAATTCCTCCATGAAGAAGGATCATTTCCCACTACCTTTCATTGATCAGATTCTCAAGAAATTAGCAGGAAATCGATTCTTCTACTTTCTTGACGGGTACTCCGGTTATAACCAAATGGCTATTCATCTTGAGGACCAAGAGAAGACCACGTTCACTTGCCCCTTCGGAACTTACGCATTCCGAAGGATGCCTTTCGGTCTCTGAATGCACTCGCGACTTTTCAGCGGTGCATGCTTGCCATATTCTCTGATATAGTAGGTGATTATCAGGAAGTCTTCATGGATGACTTCTCAGTTTTTGGGGCATCATTTGATGATTGTCTCCAGCACTTGGTTCATATACTCAGGCGTTGCATCGATGTTAATTTGGTTCTTTCCTGGGAAAAGAGCCATTTTATGGTGCCTGAGGGGATCGTCCTAGGACATCTAATTTCTGAGAAAGGCATCCAAGTGGATCGAGCCAAGGTTGATCTAATTTCTCGACTTCCTATGCCTAGCTCGATCAGGGACATCCGTTCTTTCCTGGGGCACGTCGATTTTTACCGTTGTTTCATTCCTGATTTTTTGAAAATCGCACGCCCCCTGACTACTCTTCTCTCTAAGGATGTACCCTTTGAAATCTCCAAGGAATGCACTCAAGCCTTTGAAAACCTCCGTGACCGAGTCACCCAGGCCCCGATCCTACAATCCCCTGACTGGTCTTAACCCTTTGAGATCATGTGCGATGCATCTAATTTCGATGTAGGAGCGGTTCTGGTGCAGAAAGTTGACGAGAAACCCGTGGTCATCTACTACGCTAGCAAGAACTTGACGAGGCTCGACGTAACTATACAGTTACGGAGAAAGAGCTTCTAGCCGTAGTATTTGCCCTTGAAAATTTTCGATCTTATCTCCTGGGTTCCCACGTCATCATCTACTCGGATCACACGGCTGTGAGGCATCTCCTTACCAAGAAGGACGCGAAGCCTCGACTAATCCGATGGATCTTGCTGTTGCAAGAATTCGACCTCGAGATTCACGACAAGGCGGGAAGACAAAACATGGTAGTTGGCTATTTGTCTCGCCTTCCTTCTGAGATCATCAACCCTTCTGGACCCATCACAGAGTATTTCCCTAATGAGCACCTACTGACTATTGGTACTAGATTTCCATGGTTTGCTAATATAGTAAACTACTTGGCATCTCATCAGATCCCGTCTGATTGGCCGAAGGCCAAGAAAGACAAATTACGCTCTGATGCCAAGTACTACATTTAGGAAGATCCGTACCTCTTCCGCATAGGTGCCGACCAAATCATCCGGCGATGTGTCCCGGAAGGTGAAATCAATGATATTCTCTCCTTCTGCCATGACCAAGCATGCGGTGGCCACTTCTCTGGGCACAAAACCGCATCGAAAATCCTCCAGTGTGGCTTTTATTGGCCCACTCTATTCAAGGACACATACAATCATTGCAAGGCATGCAGTTGTTGCCAAACTTTGGGCAACATGAGCCATCGCGACATGATGCCCTTGCAGCCGATTCTTGTATGAGAAATCTTCGATATTTGGAGGATTGATTTTATGGGCCCCTTTCCTGTTTCGAATGGCTTTGAGTACATTTTGCTAGCTATGGACTACGTGTCCAAATGGATCAAAGCCATACTGACCCGAACCTGTGATCATAAAATCATTCTCAAATTCATTCATCACAATATCTTCTCACGGTTCGGGATTCCTCGCGCTATCATCTCTGACGGGGGGACCCATTTTACGAATGCTCAATTCAGGTCACTGATAACCAAATACGTGGTGTCTCACCAAATCTCCACTCCTTATCACCCCCAGACTAATGGCCTAGCTGAGCTATCAAATCGGGAGATTAAGAAAATCCTGCAGGTCACTGTTCGGCCTGATAGGAAGGCTGGTTGTCCCGACTTCCAGAAGCTTTGTGGGCTTATAGGACTGCCCACAAAACCTAATTAGGCATGTCTCCTTTTAAACCGGTGTACGGGAAGGCGTGTCACCTTCCCGTCGAACTAGAGCACAAAGCCTATTGGGCAGTACAGAGCTGTAATTTCGATCTTTCTAAGGCTGGAACCCACAGAAAGCTTCAGATAAGCGAGATCGATGAGTTACGCCTTGATGCGTATGAGAACTCGTGAATCTACAAAGAACGGGTTAAAGCCTTCCATGACAAGCACATATCTAGAAAGATCTTTCATCCTGGTCAGAAGGTCTTACTCTTTGATGCCCGACTCAAACTTTTCCCTGGGAAACTGCGATCCAAGTGGATCGGACCATACCTTGTTCGACAGGTTTTTGGAAATGGAGCCGTCGAAATCAGTCCGCTCAGCTATGATTCTGATCCTTTCATCGTGAACGGTCAGAGACTCAAACCGTTCATTGATGTAACCTCTATTGATTTGGCTAAATCATCATTTATCCTCCATTTTCCCTGAGCATATTGCATCCAGCCGATGGCGTAAAACTCAGCGCTCAACAGGAGGCAGCCCGTCATTCTTTTTGAAAAAAAACCCGAAAGCTTTTTTGACACCTTTTTGCACTTAAAGTTCACCCTTTAGGACAGCCGACTCCACCTCAGGTGCTTGCATCAGAGATTAGAAATCGTCCGCAACTGTCACCCCGACCCATTCACTCATCAAAACATCTGTCCTAATGTATGAACTAAATTGAATAAAAACCCCCTAAGTTACAATGAGGACATTGCAAATCTTAGGTATGGGAGGGTATGAAAGTGCAAAAACTCGTAAGAAAAGATTTTAAACAAAAAAATTCACATATGCCAAAAACACCATAAAAATTAAAAAAAAAATTTGAAAAAGAATAATAGAA
Organism: Thalassia testudinum; assembly: GCA_037157565.1. Classification (NCBI taxonomy): domain Eukaryota; kingdom Viridiplantae; phylum Streptophyta; class Magnoliopsida; order Alismatales; family Hydrocharitaceae; genus Thalassia; species Thalassia testudinum. The sequence continues at coordinate 121,504,924 of JAZHRO010000036.1, read as the reverse complement.
TGAGAGGAGGAAAGAAAATTTCTGGAACGCTACAAAGGAGGAGGAGAAAAAGGAACAAAATGAAAAGAAGGAGCACAAAATGAAAGAAAAGAGATAGTCATTAGTAAGAAATTAGGAGTTAAGCTAAGTTCTAAACCTCATTCAGGAAAAGAAATGGAAAGTGCACAGTGAGATTAGTAAGAACGCAAACCTTAGTCATTCTTGGATAGACTCTTAGTACCTATTAAGATCTAGACATTCCTCAAGAGGTTGAGGAAAATGAAAAGCTTAAGTATTAGGTCCAAGGCTTAGGGAGTATTTAGCCTCGCTAACTAACTTTTGGTTTACGGGACTCAGTAACCTAAGCACCCTAACTTCACACACAGCCTGGTTCAGTAAGCATAAAAATCAAAATCACGCAGAAGCGTTGCAAAAATCCTGAAAATGACACCTAGAGTAGGAGCGGCCGATCAACACAAGTTGATTTGGATGAGTTCCCAGTGCGGAGAGGTGGAAAATTCCCCTCGAAGATGCGTAACAAAATATCATCTCCTCGGTGCTTGTCTCTTAGGTTATTTACATATCCTACTGGGGGCATGTAAGCACTCTGCTGGTTCAGATTCCATGAATGGCATTATCACGAAATGTCAATTGCCAGGGTCTGAATTCGACCACGGAACACCATGGATGGGATTATCTCGAAATCTCAACAGCCAGGGTTACAGGGGTTACCATGGGCGGTGCTATCTCAAAGCATCGACTGCTAGGAACCCTTGAGGATTGATGATGGGGACAAGGAATCTAATACAGACTGTGTTGAGAAGCCAATCCTAAGCTAGAATTAAAAAGAAAAAGAGAGAGAAAACTCTCCAAACATATAAATCTTCTACCTCTCTTTCTTACAAAACGCATTACTAACTGAGCCAGGGCTAAAATTATCTCAAGCACGGGTGCTTTAACCACAAAGTCCAATAAGCCTTAGGTTAGTTCTTGTAGACCTTAAAAACCTTTGCTAAGGACTGAGGCTGAGGCTAGACAGATCTGGATCTTGGTTGGTACTAGAGTACCTTTTAGGCCTATGGATGGCATTCTGACCTAATCAAGGTTACAAAAGAGAAAGCACTTATCTAAAATCATTAATAACTTCACGGTCAAGAACAAGGGTTGAAACCTTAAAATTTTGCTAAGGGACTAGCAAAAGCTAAGCATGGGGGTATGATGAGAACCTCATCATGAACTCTAACTAGCAAAATTTAATCCAAATGAGTGTGAAAAAGTTCCTACAAAACCCAAAGAGAGGCTTAACTCAGAGAATTCTGAGTTAAAGAATAAAATAAATCATCAGGGGTAAAACTGCAATTTCACAAATGCAATATGCAAATAGGGTAATTAAGGGTCCAAACATAGGTCAAACGAGCTTAATAAGGAGGAAAGTGGGATGATCTGATCTGAAAAGGGTTATAGCAACTTCTAGGAATTAAATGACATTCTGTAACCCTAAAACAAACTCACTTTAATTCATGAGGTTTGAGGCAGGATAAAAATCAACTAAATCCTCTAAAATTCATAGAAAAATATTCCCTAGGGTTTAGAACCTTCAATTTTTCCTTTGCAACCTATTTTGACCTAAAATGCGAACCATGCCCAATTAATGACTTAATTTGGATTTTTACGCAAATTGACTGGTCAAACATGGTCTAACCTCAAATCAAATTTCACCATTAAAATCCTTAGGTTCAAATTATTCTGGTATAAAAATTTGGGTCTAAGAAAATACCATCTTGACCGACTTTACAAATTGGTCCTCTTAATTTACTTTCTGACCCTTATCTTTTGAAACCCTTACGATTTGCCTCCTAACTTTTCATCGTTCTTTGCAGAACGGTCCCTCCTACCATTTCTGCTTAGCACCATACCTCCGGCGACCTTGTGCGGAGGATGGCGCCGCGCAGAGCAGGGTGGCCATCCTCAGGAACAGATGGGGGATTCCCTGCGACGTCCTCTGTCGTTGGGACCCTCCCCTGACCTCTGCGACCGACCATGCCTTTTATGCGGACGCACGAAATGCATGGGTATCCTTCCCGGCCACTCTCCTGCGAGGTAGGCACGTCGCCTCCTCGGTTCCCTCTCCTCGCCAAAGCCTTTATAAGGAGCGGCAAGGTCTGCCGTCTCCTTCAAGCTTCTTCTGGCCAAGAGAAACCCTACTTTTCATCTCTTCCCTCTTCGGTCAGAACGCTTGAGATTCCAACGATATTCTCCTCCTCCTCGTCGCTCTGTTGCCCTACCTGCAACAGAGTTCACTCTACCCTGTCGTCCACGCCAGGTCGTACTAGCTGGCATCCTCAAATCCCCTCCTCGTCGTCGATAACCTCCTCCTGGGCATCTTCGTCCTCAGCTCCAGCAGGCACGAGCCGGACGCTTCCCTCTTCCCCTTCGTCGATTAAGTAGGTAGAAATCTTCCTCTCTCTCTCCCTTACATTTTCCCCTTCCTGATTTACCCTTTTTATCCACCGACCGCCACTTCCACCTCCATCTGCTCCATCTCCGATCACCTTCTCCAGCGAGGCCATTCCACTTCCACAGACCACCTCACCCCTCGCCAACAAGCCCAAAAGCTCCCCCTCACTCCACTCAACCATTTCCCCCACTCCATACACCACCATTCACCGCCCGACCACCCCCCGAACAGACCCATTTCCGCGCACACAGTCTGACCTAGGTCCACCGCCACAGGCGCTCTCGCGCCTCGCCGACCCCCACACTGTCTTCGCCACACTCCGGCGAAGCTTCCCACATTATCTGACGTGGCCGGGAGGCCGTCCTTGTGTTTTCAGGTCAGCGCCTCCTCGCTGCCATTGAAGAGCTACTGCAGCTCCTTCGCAAGCAGCTCCAGGCCATCTCCAGCCCAGGCACACGCTCCAGACAATGCGGATTGATTCCGCGAAGGCACCCAGGCTTGCGATTTGGGTTGCGAGCCTCGCAGCTGCCCCAATTAGCAGCGGCTTCCTTAACTGTGGGTGCACAATCTGGAGGTGGGACTTTAGTCCCACATCGTAAGTGTGCGGCCGCGCACCCACACTTAAATTCAAAAAATGTATCGGGCTGTTTTCCTTCGATACACAGGGGTCAGGTCCCTCACATGCACGCAGCGCGCCACGCGCTTGCTTGGCCTCTCCCGCGCTCACGCCCCGCGGGTCTGGACCGGATCCAACTACCTGACCAAGCACTCCTCGCCCACCATCACAGGTCGGTGGGCCTGGTCCCGGGCGCGCTACCCGAACCCGATTACCCGGCTCTGGGAGAGCATTCCTAAGAGAGATTCAGAGAGAAAGAGAGACACGGGGAAGGGGTAGGTTTTGCACTAATGAGTGTGTATGCGTGCAGGGAAGAAGGAAAAAGAAGGAAGAGGCAGGCGAAGGAAGAAAAGGAACTGTAGCAAACGCGCAGATAAGTCGTCTGAGGGCCGCGTCAGACGTCGGAAGGGCAACAGCCAAAAGAAGAAGAAAAGAAGAAAGAAGGTAGAAGCCTCTACAGCCGTAAGAAAGAAAAGAAAGAAAGAAGAAGGCAGGCCAGAGCAGAAGGAAAGGGAAAGATGAAAGAAGACACAGCTGCAAGGAAGGAAAGAAAAAGAAAAGAAAGAAGAAGGCAGGCTGAGAAGAAAGAAAGAAAAAGAAGAAAGACACAGCCGCAAGGAAGAAAAGAAGAAGCAGAGCAGAAGAAGAAAGGAAGAAAGAAAGCAGGCTAAAGAAGAAAAGAAGAAAGGAAGACCCTGCAGCTGAAAGAAAGAAGGAAGCAGAGAAGAAGAAGAAGAAAGAAGAAGGCAGACTGAGAAAGAGAAGAGAAAGAAGAAGAAGATCACCACAGCCGCAGGCTAAAAAAAAAAGAAGGAAGCAGAGAAGAAGAAGAAAGAAGAAGGCAAGCTGAGAAAGAGAAGAGAAAGAAGAAGAAGATCACCACAGCCGTAGGCTAAAGAAGAAAGAAGAAGAAGAGGAACGGCCAGAAGAAGAAAAGAGAGAAGAAGAAGAAGCCAACAAAACTTTAGCTCTCTCTCTCTTATTATTTTTGTAACATAATTGTGAACATTTATGCTTCTAGAATTATAGTTGCTCCCTGAGTTCGATCTCAGGAAAACTTGTTATTCCAAGTAAAAAAATTTGTAGTAATCTGGTAGCTGTTTTTCCATATACCACAACGATCATAATAACCATAATGATGAAGCTAGCCACCATCAGACGTCTGAAACTGGGTCCAGACGGTCCAGCAGAGTTCCTAGACGTCTGAGTAGCGCAGGACTTGAGGTATGGCTCTGGACTCTTTTAAGACGTCTAGAAGTTGTTCCAGACGTCTGATTTGAGTCAGGATCACTGTTTTTGACCCTTTTAGGGTCCATTTGAGGCCTGATTTCCACAATTAAGATACCGATGTCTTCTGTATGAATTCCTCTACTTGTTAGAAGACTTTCTATACTGTTCTGAGCATTCTTTTGTGACTGATCCTTGTGATAGGACCTCATTCCGTTGCAGGTTTGGGGCTTGCTGAGGCACGTGACCTGCCGATCAAGCCCCCGCTACTCCGGGATTTACTGGTAAAGTGGCTTCCCCTCAATTTAATTACAACTTAAATGCATGTGTGTAATGAATGATTAGAACCTAGGATATGGCATGAATCCTAGGACTAAAAATACTGGAATGTCTTCATTGAATGAATGAATTGCAGTCTTGAATGAGTAGATAGAATAATAACAATTTCCTGTAAATGAATAACAGTTGCCTGCGAAATATGTAGTACTTGTGTTAGTTAACTGTTGAATGTAACTTTCCTGTCGTACCCGTGAAATGACATAATATGAGCTACATGTATATGAAATTGGAAATGGAAAGGTGAATGTTGGAAACACGAGCTACCTGTGAATAACCTGAATATGGGAATGTGAATAATAGAATTACAATTTGCATGTGTATAACCTGAGAATGGAAATAGAAATGATGAAACCTGGTATGGCATGGCTTGAGATATATGAGCATGAACCCTACGGGGAATCAAGATCGTTCCCATGAGGAACATTCAAGATCAAGAAAGAGACCGGATAAATAAACTAAATGGTGAAAAGAATGAGTAGTTAAAGAAAGTAATTGAAAAATAACAGCTACCTGTCCACCTTTACTATTTAGTTAGTTGGTTGCCACTCTACTCAACATTTGCTGACTTCGTGTACTCATAACCCTTTTCAGGTCCAGGTGTTGAGCAGTCAGAGCCTATGGCTGCAGAGGGTGCTGGGCCCAGTAGAGCCCAGTTGTTGTACCTTTTTGTTGTACTCCTTTTCCAGTTGTAGTGAGTAGTTTATTACACTTCTATACTCTTTCATTTTGAACATTATATTCATGTACCCGTTTACTTTTCTACTATTGTGGTGGTGTGTACTGTAGTAGTTTTACTCCTTTACTATTAGTTACTTAGCATAGTGAATGTGGTTTATTTTCCTGCTTTTCAGTTACTTTCTTGTTGGACGATTGGGTCTTGGGATCAGTCGAGTCGGTCTGATCTCATGTCCTGTAGGGATTCAGGAACTGGGTTGTAGCAAGGGGGTATGATGGGATCACCATCATGAGCCATAACTAGCTCATTTTGACCCAATTAAGTCAATAAATGCTCCTACATAACTGCCAGAGAGTCACAAGTTATTGCATATTCATTATGAGAAAAATAAGGAACTAGTGTTAAAACTGTAATTTTACCAGCTCATCATGAATGCAGTGCAACCACGGGTTTTCCTATGGGTTCATTAAGGGTCAAAAGGCTAAAAAGGTAACAAATGGGTTAGATCAATCAGAAAAGGGTTTGCACATATTTTGAGAATTAAATGACTTTTGAAAGCCTAAAAACAGACCCACTTAATTAACCAAGGTTCTGGTGAGGATAAAATTCACGTAAACTCTCTAAAATTCATAGAAAAATATTTTCTAGGGTTTTGTACCTTCAATTTAACCATCAGAACTCATCTTGACCCAAAACAAAGTCTTAGATAGATATTTGCCCTAATTTAGGTTTTTGCATATATTACTTAGTCAAATGTGGTCAAAACCAAAATTCAACTTCACCATTCAATTTCTTAGGTCCAAATTAGGTTTGTACCAAAATTTGGACCCAATATGAGCTTGTCTTGACCTAGTTTGCAAAATGATCCTGTCTGATTACATTTATACCCCCAACTTTCAAAAATCCTTGCATTCAGCCCGCTAACTTCCTCGTCATCTTCACAATTAGGTCCCCACTCCATTATCACGAAGGAAACCTACTTCGGCGATCTTTGACAGGAGATTTCACCTTGATCTCTTTGTGAATCCCTTCCAAAATTGGAAGGGAAACTCCTTGAGAAATCCTCTCCAATCTAAACCCGTTCTTGTGTATTGAATCTTTCTCAATCTCTCATGCGAATGCATGAGAGATTTGGGTATCAAGAAAACTCCCAAATCCAGTGAGGGTTTCCGAGCTTGGAAAGCTTGATTTCCAAGCTTTCCTTGCTTCTGGATCCCTATAAAAGAACTGTCAGTTCCTCCTGAACTTCTTACGCTCCAAATCAGCCGTGAGTCCCCACAATTCCTCTCTCTTTCATGGCTGAAGGCTCCTCGACGTCTGGCGACCTCCTTTGTTCTTCCTCATCATCCTTCCACAATACCAGTGGCAGATTTCTCTTCCCCACTTCTTTCCACGTCAAGCCATTCCAGCTGACACTTTGATTCCCTTCGTCCTCGCCGTTTCTACCTCACCGGAGCCACCTTTGTCTCCGGCATCGGCAACACCTACCTTGCCATCTCTGCCTCACTTCGTCCACCTACCTCCTAGCTAAGTTCCTCATCTCCTGCACTTTATTTCGCACTCACATCACTTCGAATCAACCACCGACAACCCTCCGTGACTTCATCCCTTCCATCTCCGGCCATCCCCTCCGATGAGACCATCTCACCTCCACAGACCACCAAATCCCTTGCCGACAAGTCCACGACCATCGCCACACCTTTCCACACATTTCCCCTCTTTCCATTCGATCCCTTATCCACCCAAGTCATCCCCCGAACACACCCACTCTCAAGCACACAGTCTGACCTCACCACACACTCATGGACCACGAGACACCACACAAACACCCTCATCGCATTCACCGTTGTCCGGCGACCCTCCCTGAGCATTCTGACGTGGCCGAAAGGCCGTTTCGCTATTTTCAGGTACTCGACCTTGCCGCCATGGAAGCAACAAGCTTCGAGCTTGCTTGAGAGCTGTTCTAGGCACTTCCGTCCCAGGTCTCAGCTCCATGTCGCACGGAAGCGTCTAGCGCACAAGTCCAGGTCCCTAATTGAAGATGCGAGCTCAACAGTTGCTGCAATTGCTAAGGAAGGATCTCTACTGCTGACACACGAAGAAGGGACGCGCAAATAGTCCCACATCGTTGGCTGCAAAGCGCACTGAGGCGAATAAATTGAATAAGTCACATAAGCTATTCGCCTCAGTTCACGGGGTGAGGTCCCTCTCACCCGCTCACCCAGCCTTATCCGTGACACATACATGCAGACCTGGTTCGACCCGATAACCTGCATAGACCTACACTCCTCGCTCACCACCACACGCCGGTGAGCCTGGATCCAGGTACGCGCTTGAATCCGATAACCCGATTACTCACGGGTAGGGGGAGGGTTTTACTACAAGGAAATTCGGCTAACACTTAGCCGGATTCAGAAGAGGAAAACCAGGGAAGGAAGAAGAAAAGAAGAAGTGAAGGCCTAAGCAGAAGAGTAGAAGAAGGAGCAAAGCAGAGATAGAGAAGAAGGAGAAGAAGCTGCAGCTGAGAAAGAGAAGCTGAAGAGAAAGACAAAGCCAGAGAATGAAGAAGAAAAGAAGAAGAAAATCACTTTAAGCTGTCTGATTTCCAAATTAGACGGCAGATTTGAGCTTTCATTTCATACATATACATTTGAGTTTCTTCGTTAATATTGTAGGAGTATATGATGATTAAACTACCATTTTACTCTCATCTTTTTGCACATTGATACCTGATATTATTGCAAATTCTTTTAGTTTAAATTGTGATCTTGATTTCTGAATTCCATATTGCTCCCTGTGTTCGACCTCGGAATCTTTCCGAATAATAAAAATTGTATTTGTTTGAATACTATTTCGGCTATACTGCAATGCGACACTTTTTAAAATACCGATTTAGCGCGACGAACAGCCACCCACCTGGCTGAGAAGATCGCTTATAACCCTCAAGTCACCACTCTCCATCACCTTGGGGTCATTGCAGAAAGGGATGGCGGCTATGTCATGTAGTGTGATGGAACATGTACAAGCACTATGTATGCTGAACTACAGACAGCAAATGACCCATCCATCAACCGAGAAAGAAACCACTCCAAACCTCAAGCCATGCATTCCAAAATCCCAGTTGGCCCATAAGTCTAACCAAAGAGTTGTAGGGAGGCCAGCACTCCCTAAACCAGCCACGGAAATTGGCCTGCAAGTCCAAAGCTATAGCTAAAATCAAGTAGCGAGGCTAAAACCTGTAATCTAATGTTTTTAATTCCCGACATATCCATTGTACTAATATTTAATCATTTCCAGATAACTGTATCATTTATTGGTATCCAATCAAATTATACCAATGATTACAACTTTTAATTCCAAGATTTCTAGATGTTTATATTATCCTCCAACTTATCCGTTTACAAGTAATTTCCATTTCGAACAGTGATTCCGATTTAATTACTAATTAAGAGTCACAATGATGTCAGTTTTATGAACGATGGAGTTCATTTGACACATGCAAGGATAAGGCAACATCCAATATACTAAGTACTTCATAATTCATTTATTTCATGAGAATTGTCTAATTAATTGCAGTTAACTCCTTTGGATCCGGCAGTCCACTATATCAAATTGATTTTTCACATTTCAAGCCATCAATTTGATTCATAGCATTAAGATTTAATACTTAAGTACCCAAGTAGTAAGAAACATGAAAACAGGTTCCGACCTTAGCAAGAGGTGAGAACACAAGCTAAATGGTGTAACACATGAAAAAAGTCATAATATAGACAATCGCATGGAAAAAGAGAGAAGCTACTTTACCTAACGTCATCGGAGAGTCACGAAAACTCCGTGCACACTACAGACATCTATCTAACATTAAGATGGTAACAACAAGTCAAAATGTAATTAATAAGAACTCAAGAGTAGAAACATAATTTACCACATCTGAAGAGAGATAAGAACTTACCACGTCAAAATACGTCTCATCATGATTCCAACAACGTATAGTTTACCGAACACCCCTAATTTAATTAAAACAAGGGACAAACTACTAGAGACCCATACATAATAATGGAAACTTATAATTTAATCAACATAAGTTTTCCAAAATTATAACCCCCTCTATGACCTCTTCTTCCCTGAACGCCTTCCCTGTACGCACGTCCCTGTTCAGACGCGGCCATGCACCCATGCAAAGACCACGCCAACTCTTCCTCCCCCATCGTCTCCGACCACGACAGTCCACGCCGGAGCCCTCGTCGGCCGTCACCATCCTTGCCATCATCCTCCATCGTCGGCGTCAACGCACATGCATGGAGAAGAACCCATGCATGCACGCGTCCGTAAGCTGCGACATTCCTACGTTCTCGCGTCGCTCCCTCGCGAGTTCGGTCGGAACTCTGATTTGGCTCCCGACAAGTGCCGTCGTTGACGTCGTTCACTCGGTTAAGCACGCAACATCTCTATCTCCTCCCCTTCCTCGTCTCTCTCTCTCTTATTCCTCTTCCTTATGCATGTATGCAATAATGATCATGGAGGAGGGGCGGGCTTACCGTTGCTTGTGCGCCCCCCGTCGACGTTGCCGGTCGTCGTTCGACCTCCCCTCAGCGACGTGGAAGGGAGGAGCGAAGGAGAAGGATGGGGAACGAAGGAGAAGGTTCCTTTTTCTTCCTCTCCCTCGTGCTCTCCCATGGCCTCTCTCTCTCTCTCTCTCTCTCCCACGAAAACACCCTCCCCCCTCTATTTATAATGTTTTAAACCGTCTTTATCCTGCAACCGACTCCTATTATCGAAATTATTATTATTATTATCATTATGGATGTTTTTATACCATCCTTATCATTATTTACCTATTATTTTATTTATAACCCCGGTTACATAATTTCATATTTTTTGCATACTTTTACCACAAAATTTGAATTTTTGTTAAACAGATATTGTTAGAAAGCTTGCGACAAAGTAAATTTAACAATACTAAGTTTGTCATATTTTAGACACAACTTCCGAGGGTGATCCTATTTGGCCAAAAATGTAATTTTTTTCAATTTTCAAAGTACACGGACTCGAGTCATGCTCGAAGAGTACCGATGATTTTGTCTCAACGTGCTTAGCCTAAAAATGACCTCAGAAAGTAGGTTCAAGTCTATACACAAGGTCTCCAAATGTCTAGACATGAGCCTAGATGTCTATGGTAGGGATTTTTGGGTCAATTCACAGTTTGGACAAGGGGACATCTGATCAATAAGGTAGATGCCTTATCTTTTTATATTGAACATCTAATCAACAACATCAGATGTTTGGTGGTTGTTCCCGGACATCTGATTGATGGGTAGATGTCCAAGAGTTAAGGGTCAAGGAAGGTGACACTGATGTTGTACAAGTTATCGTTTAATTTTGGTGTTAGACATCTAATGTGCCAACACCAGATGTCTAACAATAATATCAACCGTATGATATTGTCATATCAAAACGTGATGCTCTGTTTGAAACTCTACCGTATAGAACTGGCGAAACATCACTGGGGACTTAGGGGTGAGTACTTGGAAAGGCAGTCCATTGGGGGCACCTGATGATGTCTCTACAGGGAATCATCGAACTAATGAACAAGATCATTGATCCAATATAATTTCTCGTGTGAAGGGAGATACCGAGAGTACTCATGAGAGTACCATGGGATAGTAATAAAGGGGGGTTGAACCCTAGAGTGCCAAGGCAGGTTGGCCAATGAGTGCGTTAGATCGCAGGCCAACTTCTCGTGGTGGATGGTGACTCAGTAGAGCACTAGATGGGCAGTTAGTGGTGCTACCCGGTGACGCCCTGCACAAAGGGAGTAAAGTCACCCAAGGTTGAGGAGTTACGCGCCCACCTACACTAGTGGTATAATAGAATTGACCATGGTTACCTTAGGTGGTTCTTTTTAGTGGCACAAGAAGGGGGGTTGAATTATGCTAAAAATAATTTAGAACAACAATCGCAACAAATGACATGGGTATGTATAAAGGAAACCCTTGTGGGAAAAACCTTTACCTAGATCTCTCAATCTAAGATTTTGCCCCTACCCAAGTAGAAATTACTAACAACAAGTAATATTACAATTCCCACTCCTGGATAACCCCCACCCCTCTATTAAGAGGAAACAAGAAACCCACAACTTGGCCCAAACAAACTAATAAAAATAATATAATGTAAACAATCCTAAGAGCCTTGAATAATATAAGAAATAAAGTTGGCTAGGATACTCCCTTTGCAAACCTATGAGATGCAGAAAATTAGAATAGGGGTGACTCTCAAGAACTTGCTAAGATCACTAGAGCACAATAGAGCATAATAGAACTAGAAAGCTTAGAATATGAGAATTGGAAGAATTTCACACTAGAATGTTCACTAGTAGAAAAGGTGTTGTTCTTGATAGTAAACTTTTTATCGTTATACCATGGTCTCTAATAATAATATTTTCAATCGTTGTAAGGTAAAATGGTTGCTAAAACACCAAGCATTAAGTTTCCCACCTACTACGCATGGGTTTTGGTTGAGGTCATTCTCAAACGTTTATAATGGTTGAGAATACGAGATTTGTTAACTGTTAATAAGAAAACGCTCGACGATAAGCTTTTCATAAACCGCCTAATTGAAAAGTTAATTTGAAGTCATTCTCGACCGTTTATAAAAGGTCTAGAATAAGATATTTTTTGACTATTCATGGAAAACAGTCGACGATAAGCTTTCCATGAACCACCAAGTTCAAAAGTTAATTTGAGACCATTCTCAACCATTTATAAATGACCGAGAATAAGATATTTATTGACAGTTCATGGAAAACAATCAACGATAAGCTTTTCATGAATCGCCCAATTAAAAAGTTAATTTTCAAACTCAATAGTCGACTATTTTCTCTGTAACGATCAAGAAAGGTCGATGTAAATCCCTAGCGCAGCCTCTACTCCCTCCCCCTTCCTCTCAAATCCTCCTCTCCTCTTCCATCTCCGCCACACAAGAGCCTCCGACCTCGACTCACCTCCTCTTCGCATCTCCTCCTCGTGCAGCTGGCGGCCACCACCGGAGAAGGTACGACCTCCTCAACTGAGCCCCTCCTCCTCCGCTCGCCTCCCCTCGCCGGCGACCACCACCATGTCTACCTCGACCACGACCGCCTCCAATGACCACCACCACCATGGCGCTTCTCCCCCTCCCCTCCTCGACCACCACCACCATGCCGACCACCATCACCACCTCTGCTCCGACCACCATCACCACCTTTGCCGCGACAACCACCATAAGAAACGACCCCTCCTCCCACCACCACCACCACCTCATCCTCCTCCTCCCTCCATGCCGCCACCACCACCTCAGCCTCCATGCCGCCACCACTAACTCAGTCCCCCTCCCACATCCTCCCTACCACCACCACCTAATCACCTTTTTTTTTAATTACTATGTTTAATTGCATGTTTTAATTATTAGGATGTTTGAATTAGTATTCTTGAGTAATTGTGCCCACATATGTATTTAGTTTAATTGTGTAAGTGAATGTGTATCAATGAATGTTTTAATTGTGTGAGTAATTGTGAGTGAATAGGGCCAATATCACAAAATTGGAGGTCTTGGGAGGCTCAATTGGGATCCTTATCAAAAAAATCAAGTGTAGACCCTTAGATTTTTTTTTGTTTGTTTTTGGAAACTTAATAGTTATATCTATTAATATATAGTAAGTGCCTACAATGTTGAATAGCAGTTTGGGACATCAAAGAGAATAAAAAACTTTTAACATTACACAGGAATGAGCAAGAACATGAGCAGGACCATTTATATCTCTAGGAATTAACATGCACTTAACATCACCCAGAAAGTTTAGATAATGAATACGGTTACCCAAACAATTAAATGACTGAAACCATATTTGAGTATTCCCCTTGTTCACCAAAATAGATTGCTTTAGAGTCTGTTAAGAAGGTAATAGAATTTTCACCAACATTAAGTTTCCTTGTGGTTTGACATGTCACTTTTGGTTTGCATACCTGAAACTTGATATTCATGGATACTTGTGCTTGACATACAAATCAAAATTTGAATTGACTTTCAGATATACTCTGATATGGTTATCTAAATAAGCTAACTCCTTAAAAATTTTCTATTCAAGTTGACGTAGAAGGAGCACTATTCACTACCCCTCTAGAACTATTCTACCCTTCTTCACACCAACATCAGGAAGGTTGATAAATAACTAGTATGAAATTTAAATGATACTTTAACTTATGGTCCTTTTTTTCATTGCTATTCATTCTTCAACTTAAAGGATTAGTATTGGATAAGAAATCTAACTTTAGTGCCTTGATCTAGACTTGTTTGTGAGGTAGGTTGGGTTAGAATGTTATAAACTAGCTTGATATCCTTAGCCCTTGAGTTGGCCAGTTAGTTGGCTATGCTAGTGAAGTTTGGAAAGGAAGTATCTAAACTTTTAGGTCCTTGTCTTTTAAGCATAACTTTCTTAAAACTCATCTAGTTTAGGTGCTTGTGTTAGGTATCATCTAGTTATTGGGGACAGACAACAAACTCGATAAGTTTGAAGAGTATCCTCCCTACCATTCTTGACCTACTAAATCCCCTCCTCGTCAAATCCATCATCGCCATCCCTACAAGGTTCCACAATCTAAAAGAGCCTGCAGAAGGGGAAGGTAATAGAATTTTCACCAAGATTAAGTTTCCATAACCTAGCATAGTTCTTAATTATACCAAAGAGAAAGTTATCGAAGTTATTGTTAATCATCCCTCCAACTTGAAATTTTTTAGTTATTTGTTTTGTTTAAATTTCATTTAAATTATTTTTTTTTCAAAGCTTATGTTCATTTATTTTTCAAAATTGAAATTTAGTTTATTGTCTTCTCATATAGGTTTTTCGCATTCTTATGCTGTTTCTGAACCATTTCGTCACTATGGTAAGGTTCTTCTACTACTTGCTTTTTTAAAATGCTCTTTAATGTTACATGTGAGGTGTGCCCAATTAAGTTTATTTTATGTGTAAGGTGTGTTCACTTAGGTTTATTTTATTTATAAATGATGCATTTACTTTTTTTCTTTTGTGATTAGGTGGGGGTGTGCCCACTACACATGATACATGTTAATTTTTTTTTATTATGTGGGGGTGTGCCCACTTACATTTAATATATCTTGAATGTTTGTGTTGAATGTGGAAAAGAGAAAGGGAAAGGGAAATAAATGAAGCAAGAGAATGTGAAGAGAAAGGGAAAGGGGGAGGGAAAAAGAGGAGGAAGGGAAAGGAAGGGGGGAATGCATGGGAAGGAAAAAGAGGAAGCATTCAAATGCAAGGGGAAATGGAAATTGAAGAAGAGGAAGGGAAAGGGGAAGGCAAGTGGAGGGGGGAATGAGACGGAAAAAGAAAAGGAAAGGAAAAGAGAAATGGGTGGGGAAAGGGGAAGGAAATGTAAAGAAGAGGAAGGGGAAAGGGAAGGGAAATGGGGGAGGGAATGAGAAGGAAAAAGAAGGAAAATGGAGTGGGGAAAAGGGAAGGAAAAAGAAGAGTAAGGGAAAGGGGAAGGGAAATGAGGGAAGGGAATGGGAGGGAAAAAGAAGAGGAAGTGTATGGGGAAGGTATTTTTTTCTATGTTTCTTTTATTTTCATTTATTTATATATTTATTTCATACAGGATTTTTGAAAAATTGTAATATATAAGAGAAATGCTACTGAAATATTTTTAAACTATCGAATTATTTGTTATGTTTCTACATAGGTTCAAGTCAAGAAGAAGGCTAATAGAAGTGGAGAGAAAATGCCACCTCCCAGCAACCTGAGGCCCCCCGCCAGGAGACTCAACCTCAGGCTTCACGTCGGCAACACCTGACTCTGCCCCCCCGTGAGGAGCCTTGCCTGTAGTTTCTGAGGCCTGGAGATGTGGCTCAATATCTCCAGAGTAAGGGGAGGAGGGGGTAGGGGGAAGAGACCGATGCCTCCTCCAACGATTTTCGAGGCAGAGGATCCTAACTATGAGGAGGAGGACGCACTCGTCGATGAGGAGGAGGAGGATAGTGCTTCATTTGATCAGCGAGAGCAGTCAGTTAACCCAGATCCTTCCCAGTCGGGAGGTTCTGTAACACGCGATCACCATACTGGTATGAAAGTTTAATAAATGTTATGATTTATTTATTTCTTTGTTATTTTATTTTATTTTATAATTATGTCTTTCAGGTGCACGTAGGAGGTCGCACATGGAATAGGAACCTAGAGAGAATTCCGCATGGGGTCTTCATTTTAGTCAGGATCACACCAGCGAGAGTAGTGGAGTATCCTTCATTCGTCAGCAAACTGGGTACGCTAATGAAGGCGATCATCCCACTCTCCTACTTCGATTGGAGGAAGGTGTAAAAGGAGCTGAAGAGGCAGCTCGTTCGAGAGTTAAAGGTAATTGACAAAAATTAATAACTTATTTACATTACTTTATACAACTTTAAATTATTCAACAATTTCTGTTCTTCTACTAATGTTGGCGATCCTCGATTGGGGCAACGATCCGAATGTCCCCAAATATATCCTTAAGCACGGGCCAAGATTCACAAAGACTGGAGATTGGAGATGAAGAGTAAGGTAAAAGATAAATTTTAACTATATTTGTTTATTTCTTTTACCATAATTCTAATCTTATTTCTGACATTACAAATATATTTTTTAGTATTATAAGAACATGAATTATGATGAGGCATTGCATGATGGGTCTCCTCTGATACAGCCACAAACTTGGAAGGAAGCGTGCGAGCATTGGTATGATCCAGCGACATAGGTAAAAGTATTGCATATATTATCATTTAACTAATTTTTAAGTTAATAAATTGTACCTTTATTTCAGGAGCAAGCCATGAAGAATAAGAAAATTAGAGCTAAAACTTCATCGAAGACCCATGTCTTTGGTAGGAGTATAGGCGAGATGAAATTCCTATACGTAAGTATTTTTAATTATTATTTCTTTTAAACCTTACAATATTTTTAATTTATTTCAATTAACTCTTTCGAAATATTGCAGTCCGCCATGCATGAAGGTGCCCAGCTTGATCAGGTGGGAGTATATGAGACTACTCATAGCAAGTTGAGTAATGAGGGAAACAGAGAGTGGTTTCATGACACATACCAACAGAGACACGTAAGTTAAAATGCACAATACTTTTATTTCATTTCATAATTATAATTAAATGAAATTATTTAACATAATTCAATCTCTGTTAGGATAATATGGTCGACTTAATGCATCCTCCTGAAGACGTCAACTCCGATACAATTCAACAGCCACTTACAGCAGAGGAGGTATACCGAACCGTCATGCCACTTGAGCATGGTGAGTATGTCTATAGCACAGGGAGGACTGAGACCGTCTCCACTTGGTATAGGAGAAAGGGGGCATCGTCCTCTTCAGCTAAAGTATAGGAGATGAGGAAGGAGATTGAGGCATTACATCACCGAGTCGAGGAGGAGCAGCGGATCAATGAGCTGACCACGCAGGTTAGGGACATCGTGACGCTATTCAAGGAGTCGACAGAGCAGTTGCAGCAGTCGACTCAAACCATCAAGGAGCTCCTGAAGGTACTTCAGTAGTGAGGTATCGATCACCCATCCTTTCATCAGTATAGCGATCATCGTGACAACAACGATTTAGGTGGTGGTGTTGGAGGCGTTGGTGCTGCAACCTGATTGTTGTATTTTGATATGCACTACAGTTTGTACACGTACTTTGTATACATTATTATATATATGAATTTTTAATTCTCATTTCTAGTGTTTTGAATGAATGCAAATGTTTTAAGTTGTGTGATTATTTTTTTATTGGATTTTTAGTTCTCTATAGGTCTTCCACATAGTTAAAACCTTTAGTAAAAAAAAATGCTACTATTTTTGGCCATTTTACAGCGGTCGAGAATAGTCTGTGACTGAAATTACAATGCATTATCGATTGTTTAACAATGGACGAGAATATTAGGATTCTCAACCATTATAAACAAACGGTTGAGAATATTATCGACCGTTGTTAAACAATCTAGAATAGTAATATTCTCGAGGTCAAGAATAACACCTTACTCAACCGTCTCAATAGCGGTTGACGTAGATGTTTATGTCGACGGCGCACTTAAAACGATCGAGAAAAACATTTCTCGACCATTGAAAACAGATGACAAAAACAACCTCACATCGAATGAGGGTCTGCCTTTTTCTTGACGGTAACATTCTAGAACAGTCGAGAAAACAAAATAGCGACAGTTACATTCTTCGACCCTTTTTCTCGACCATTTTTTTCACATTGCCGACCGTTTTTAACGGTCAGCAATAGTGAATACTCTTGTAGTGGTTTCTATGTTTGGTGTGTATGCTTAAGGTAATCCTTGGTTAGTATTTGTAGGTGTAGGAGGTTAGGTCTAAGCCTTAGAAGTCATTGGAATTTGAATTAAAATGGAATAAATTAAGGTAAAACAACTACATTGCATTTACTCAAAGTCTGACTGGATCAAATATCTTAAAAAATAGATCTGAAGTCAGAAAATGAAAATCAGACATCTTAAGGAAAAATAAGAAGTCTGAAAATAATGAATCAGACATCTGAAGGAAAAATAAGAAGTCTAAAAATCCGAAGTAGACATATCTGAAAGAAAAAGTAGAAGTCTGAAATTTCAAACGTTTAATGAAACATAAGTAACTAGTGATTAATCACTCTTTTGAACGTTGGGATTTGAAAAATATGAATTTTGATGAACTTTTATATCATATTTAGTGTTTAAAAGAAAATATAGTCGTCTTAAATTCTTGGATAGTTCAAGATCAAGAATTTCCAAAAGAAATGGGAAGAAAGTAGATATCTGAAATTGGAAATCAGACATTTGAAAGAAAAATCAGACATCTGAACTTGGAAATCGGACGTCTAAGAGAAAAATAAGACATCTGAAGTGAGTTTTGAAGGTTTTAAAAATGTAGAATTGAATAGATGGGTTTTAAGATTGAGTCCTATGGGTATTTTCAAGATTGTAAAGGCTAAAGGCTCTTTTTACAATCTAATATATCAAAATAAAAAGAATAAGACTAAACTACAAAGCTAATCTTCATCTCCTTGATGCTTTTCCTCCTCCATCCTTTCATAGAGCTTGAGCTTGAGCTTCCATTAAGCTTCATCTATCCCTAATCCTGAAATATTAATCTCTAAATATAATGTTAAACATAATATATTTTGTTATCATCAAAATCAATGATTGTGGTGCTTTATCATCCACAATCTCCCCCTTTTTGATGATAACAAAAACATATAAAGCAAAAAGTTTTCTCCCCACTTTTGACAATATCAAAAAGATGTAATCATAATCATTTTAAACTCTCCCTTAATTTATGCTTCTCTATTTAACTTCTAAATATTAATCTATGATCATTCTCTATCTTTTAAGCAAAAAATTAGCTAATCAATTTGAAGTAACTCCCCCTGATAATAAGCATATGTTTTCTCCCTTTTTTTTTAATCCTTAAATGTAATATAAGTTCCTTAATCAAAATCAATGAAATAAATTAAAAAATTAACCTCTAAACTTACTAAATGAAGGTGACACCAAGTGATTTAATTATTACCAATGATATGGATTCCACCCTCCATATCCATTTAGTTCTCAAAGTACCTTGATTTGTCCTTGATGAAGTCCATATAGATAATGACTTAGATCTACACAATTATCTAAAAAACAAGAATGAACCAAAGATCTAGGTGCCCACATTTTCTTGGGTCCTTTAAGGTTAGAATTTCTCATCCAAGGGTGTGTGTTTCTCGAATTCCATCTCCTTAACTTTGGTGCATAAAAATCTTTCTTAGTGTGTGCTAAGTTATGCTTGATTTCATTTATTTTCTTCTTACCTTTAGAAATCTTAACAAGATCACTAACTAACTTATTTGAATTCTCTTTAAGGCTAGCTAGATCATTTTCAATAAAATCTATCGTATCTTTCAACAAGGAAATATTTATTTTCAATGAGCTATTCTGTTCAAGAAGTTGAGTTTTAGCCATAGCAAGATTTGTGTTCTTTATTACAAGCTCATGATTTTCATACTCAAAACAACTACAATTACATTTTAACTTTTTATTTTCTATTGTTAACAACCTACAAAGTTCATAAATTTCTTCCAAAGCATCTTGTAATTCTTTTATAGTGTAAGAAGGTGATACCTCATCATTGTTGCTTTTTTCCTTGCTTTGGTCTTCAAATGCCATGAATCCAAGACAAGCAGATTCTTCTTTATTTGAATCGTTATCTTCTTGTTCACTTTCGCTTGAATCACCCCAAGCTGCTTGTAAGATTTCTTTTTCTTGAGCTTCTTCATTTCTTTATCTTGCCTCTTCTTAGTCCTTTCAAGATCCTCTTTGAGACATGGACAATCCTTTTTAATGCATCCCTTCTTTTTACAATGGTAGAAAATGATTGGTTCCTTCTTTGTCTCTTCCTTATCTCCTTTTCTCTTGAAATTCATGTTATTCTTCAAAAATTTTTGAAACTTACGTGTGAGAAACACAAGATCTTCATCATCTTCTTGATTACTTTCTTCTGAATTTGAATTTGCTCTAAAAGCCAATAGCTTTTTCTTTCCTTCGTTGACTCACTTCTTCTTTTGATTTACCTTTGTGTTGAAGGCCATGAGATTCTCGAGAAGCTTATCCATATCCAAGTTCTCAACTTCATTTGCCTCTTCAATTGTTGTTACCTTTGGCTCAAAAACATTACTTAAAGATTGCAAAATCTTACCTTCAAGCTCACCTTTGACGAATGTTTTTCCAAGTGCCTTCAAGTTATCGACAATAAATGTGAAGCAATGTTAACAGACTATCGAGGGGTTTTAAGGAGTAATCGTCGTAGCAAAGCCTCAATCGCTAGAAAATAATTAAATCTATAACTAAGAATCTAAAAGGAGTCCAAGGTTGTTCGCTGGGAGAAAATATGGAATTCACACAGTAATCTTCATTTAAAATAGATAAGCACAATCAATTGATCATAATAACATATATTCAATGAATAAAACTGATTAGATTGATATTCTAATATATCTCAGAGGATGAACAGACAAAAAAGAATAAAGAGAACCTAAAAAGTGGTGATTTAGATAACCAATTAGGTCATCTAATTAAGCATGCATCTCATATTCAAATTATTCAACAGTAATCCTCGATCAGAATTTAATTTAAACTTAGGTTCTTAAATCATTCAACAGTGCCAAATCAGATCAGACAACTTAAGTGAGCACAAGCACAAGACTCTTCAGAGCCTTCTTCTTCTTTTCTTCTTCTTCAAAACCTCTCCTTCCTTTTCAAGCACATGCATGACCCTTCTTCTTCAGAGGCTTTCCTTCTTCACAGCACAAGGGAACCAACTTCCTTCAGCGACTAAGTGTAGAGTCCTCAAGAGCAAAACCTCCCCCTCCCTCTAACAAATCATCTTTCTTCCTCTCTCAAAGACCCAGTTATAGGTTTGGGTAATCGGTCAAGTAAACGGATCCTCATATTTAGCCAAACCCGCATGCATGTGCACGGGTGAGGCGTGAGGCACGAGGAGGCGCGTGCGTGGGGGACCCAATCCCTCGTGTGCTTAGGCAGATAGCGCTCTTCACAAAATCGACTTATACCGCTCAAGCGGTTTCTCATCCACCGATGTGGGACTAAATGTCCCACATCTCCTTCATGCGCAGCAGCAACCAAGCTCACGCTAATTGAAGATGTTGTAGCTGCTCTTCTTCTCAATTGATGCTGCAAGTAGTTGCGTTGAAGGGTTCCGTAGCTCTCAAAGTTGGAAGCGAGATGGGACGATGACCGTATGGCAGTGGGCGTCACCGGAGAAGACAACGACGATGACGGAGTTGACTTGCAAGAAAAACACAGCTTAGGGCCCAATTAGATAGTCAGTGACCTTCGTCGTGATGTGGCGAAGGTAATGGTGGGTGCAATTTGGTGTGAGAGAGTGTGAGGTGGCCGGGGGATGACAACGGAGGTGGCTGTGAATGGGTGAGTTCGGCCGATGGTTTCAAAGGTCAAGAGCTCCAATAACCTTGGGGCTTTTGATCTCTGGAATCTGGGGAAGGTAAGGGTGCAAGTGAGGTGTTTGGTGGCGTGTGTTGGCCGAGCAAGCTCACCAAAGCTTCGTCGGCCGTGAAAATGACGATGGGGGAGTGAGGTGGTCTATGATTGAAATGAGAAGGAAAAAGGGTTAGGAAGATGCAGAAGGAGATGAAGGATTATACCTAGTTAATGGACGATAGGGATAAGGAAAAGCACCGGTTGTGATTGGCCGGTGCCATGGAAGAAGCTTGCTCCAATGAGGGAGACAGCCGCGAGGAAAGGGGGAGACAGCCGCGAGGAAAGGGGGAGACAGCCCTCGTTGTGGCTGGCGAGATGTGGAGGACAATGAGGAAGAAGAATATTTATCGCGCGAATTGATGTTATAAAAGCTGCGTCGTAGTATAGGTCGAAATCTCGTATAAACAAATAAGATTTATGCTCGAAAGAAATCCAAGGTTGAACATAGGGAGTAAGTAACAATTAACTCTCAAGATTGCAATTCTATCAATGTATAACAATAAATCCAAGCAAGAATGATATATATGATAAAGCAAATGTCAATGAAGCAAAAAGATTAGAGTAAAATGGTCATTTGAATCACCAATTACCACTTACAATAATAGTAATTATCTCAACAGTACCAATCAAGGAAATAAAGCGTCAATTGTATGCAATCAGACGACGGAGGCTTGTATCAGATGGCTTAAACAGCTGATGCTACAGTGCTAGGGAAGCACTGTTCTTCTCTGCCTTCTTTGGTTTTCTGTAGACTCTTCTTTAGCCTGCCTTCTCTTTTCTTTCTCTTCTTCTCACATAGAGGGGCTCTGATTTTGGCTAAGTGTCGAAATCTCCTCAGAGCAAAACCCTCCCCTGCCCCGTGCGTTCTCTCTCTCTCTCTTTCTCTGGGTTCCGCTCTCCCAGAGCCTTCCACAGTCATGGGTAATCGGATTCGGATCAAAGTGTACCCAGGACTAGGGCTGTGGGTGTGGGTCACAGCCGAGGTGTGCACCAGTTAGGTGGGTTGGGTCAGCGCCAGGCCCGCGTGATACATGTCACGGGCGAGGCGCGTGTGAAGGGGTGGCAGGGGACCTCACCCCCCAAGTGACTCGAGGCGATAAGCCCGCTTCACTTTTTCAATTTATGCGCTGCTGGGGATCCACTACTCTATGATGTGGGACTAAAGTCCCCATCCTTCTGCTTGTGCGCTGCAACGAAGATGCTTCCACTCAATTGGATGGCTGCAGCTGATGAAGGCCTCAATTGAAGACCTAGGATGATTCCTGGGACATAGCCACGTCACCTGGAGGTGGCGCCTGGAGCTGCAGGTGCCGAAGAGAGCTTCAATCTTCCTTCAAAGCTCTGTGGTAATGGCGTGGCACCTGAAACCTAAAACTCAAGAAAAAGGACCTTGCGGCCTCGTCAGATGGCTCAGCAGTATCGTCGGAGGATGGAGAATGTGGTGGTGGGTGTAGCGTGGAGGGAGGTGCGTGAGGTGGCCGGACGGTGACAGAGATGGTCGTGAGAAGGTGGGATATTCGAGGGCATGTTTAAAGGAGCAATCGACCTAACTAAGTTAGGGCTTTTGCTCCTGAGATCAAGGTAGAGGCGTAGAGCGTGGAAGTGGTGACATAGGTGGTCTGTGGTAGCTGCTGGAGCTAGCCAGTGGTACGCTGGCGAGGTGGAAGATGAAGTCGCGGAGGGCAATGCGGAAGTCGAAGCGGAGTGTCGTTGGGGTGAAAATGAAGTAGAGGAATTAGGGGACTTATCTAGGTAGTTGGCGAACGTTGGGGAGCAGAGGCAACGTCGGTTGCAATATGGTCGACACCAGGGAAGAAGGTAGCTCTGATGGGGGTTGGATGGCGAGGACGAAGGAGATAGAGGCGCCGGCTGGTACTGCTCGACGCGGAGGAAGCTAAGGAAGACAGATCCGTTGCTGGTATTGCGAACGAACGTGAAATGGAGACGGAGGAGGTCATTGGACGTCGAGGAGCACTTCGGCTGGAGGAGGGAAGAATTGGGGGTTATTCTCGAGCGTGAGATGGACGATATGCATTGGGGCTTCTTTTATAGGCCTCTGGAGGATGGTTTGAGCTTGGGAAGCAAGCTTCCCAAACTTGAAAGGTCACCAAAGATGGAAGCTTGAAAGATGCCAAAATCTCTCATGTGTTCGCTTGAGAGATTGGGAAGGTTGTATGGCTTCGGATCTGGCTCAAAAGGAAGAGAATTTCTTGACGAACTTCCCTTTCAAATCTGAGAAAGATTCGTCAAGGAATCAAGGAGAAAATGCCAAATCAAGCTCGCCGGAGTTGTATGATTAGGATTTCATGGTGGCAAGGACCTATTTGAAGAAGGAGATGATAAAGTTGGGGACCTATTTGTAAAAAATTCAAAAGTTAGGGGCATGTGTGTGAGATAAAAGAGTCAGACAGGACCAAATTGTAAACTAGGTCAATATGATCTCAAATTGGGCCCAAATTTTGGTACAAACCTAACTTTGACCTAAGGAATCCAATGATGAAGTTGGAGTTTGGTTTTGACCTAGTTTGACTGGGTAATTTGCATAATTACCCAAATTATGGCAAATATCTGTCTAAGACTCTATTTTGGGTCAAGACGGGTTCCAATGGTCAAATTGAAGGTACCAAACTCGAGAAAACATTTTTCTATGATTTTTAGAGGGTTTAAGTGAATTTTATCCTGATCAAAACCTGATGAAAGGCTCATCATGAACCCTAACTAGCACAATTTAATCTAAATAAGTGTGAAGAAGCTCCTACAAAACCTAAAGAAAAGCTTAACTCAGAAAATTTTGAATTAAAGAATAAGACAAATCATAAGGGGTAAAACTGTAATTTTACCAATGCAGTACGCAAACAGTATAATTAAGGGTCTAAACACAGGTCAAATAAGCTTAATAAGGAAGAAAGTTGGATGATCTGATCTAAAAAGGGTTATAGGAACTTCTATGAATTAAATGATATTCTGTAATCCTAAAACAAATCCACTTTAATTCACGGGGTTCGAGGCAGGATAAAAATCAACTAAACCCTCTAAAATTCATGGAAAAATATTCCTTAGGGCTTAGAACCTTCAATTTGGCCTTTGCAACCTATTTTGACCTAAAATGAGAACCATGCCCAATTTATGACCTAATTTGGGTTTTTGCTCAAATTGATCGGTCAAACATGGTCAAACCTAAAATCAAATTTCACCATTAAAATCGTTATGTTCAAATTAGGCTGGTATAAAAATTTGGGCCTAAGAAAAGACCATCTTAACCGACTTTACAAATTGGTCCTCTTGAATTACTTTTTGACCCTTATCTTTTGAAACCCTTACACATTGCCCCCATCTTTCTCGTCGTTCTTTGCAGAACGATCCTCCTTGCCATTCTGAGCAGTGCCATACCTTCGGCAACCTTACGCGGAGGATGGCGCCGCGCAGGGCATGGCGCCCATTCTCAGGAACGAACAGGAGGTTCCCTACGTCGTCCTCTATCGCAGGGACCCTCCCCTGTGTCCTGCAACCACCCATGCCTCTCGTGCGAATGCACGAAAGGCATGGGTATCCTTCTCCGGCCATCTCTGGTGTGCTTTGCACGTCGTTCCCTCGGGCCACTCTCCTCGCCAACACCTTTATAAGGAGCGGCAAGGGCTACTATCCAAGGCAAGCTACTTCTGGCGGAGAAAAACCCTCTATTTCATCTCCCCTCTCTCCGGTCAGAGTGCCCTAGCTTCCGATGAACTCTCCTCCTCCTCCTCGTCGCTCTGCTGCCATACCTGCAGCAGAGCCCACTCTGCCTCATCGTCCCACGCCAGGCCGCACCAGCTGGCGTCCTTAGATCTCTTCCTTGTCGCCGTCACTCCTCCCCTAGGCTCCTTCGTCTACGGCACCGGTAGGTACGCGTCGAGCACCACCTCCCTCTTCATCAATTAGGCAGGTAGAAACCTTCCCTTCTCTCTCCTTATTATTTCCCCCTTCCTAATTTACTGTTTCAACCCACCAACTACCACTGTCCATCATCACCTTCTCCATCTCCGGTTGCCCTCCGGCGAGGCGTTCTCGCCATTCCGCGCCTCCATCCACCTCGCCAACTACCCCTTAAGCTCTGCACCACCTCACTAACACCGAATCCGCCCTCCATTCACCACCTAGCACCTCCAGACCACCCCCCGAACACACCTCTCTCACGCACGCAGAGTGCCCTAGGCGCACGGCCACAGGCACTCTCGCGCCTCGCAGACCCCCACACCACCTTCGTCGTCCTCTGGCGAAGCTCCTTGCGTTGTCTGATGTGGCTGTGAGGCCGTCTTCGTGACTTCAGGTCTCAGCCTCCTCACCGCCATTGATAGCAGGTTGAAGCTGCTTCGCGAGCTGCAGCGCCCCAGGCCCCTAGGTCCAGCAGCTGCGGAACACCCTGACGCACACACTCAGGCTCGCAATTGGGGTCAAAGGCCTCTGCCGCTGCCCCAATTGGTTGAGCCTTCCTCCTGCAGACGCACGAAGACGTAGGTGGGACTTTAGTCCCACCTCGGAAGTCGATGCACGCCCGCACCAATATAAAAGGAAAAAGTGACTGAGGCTATTCGCCTCAGGTCACACAGGGGTGGGGTCCCTCACCTATTCACACGCCTCGTCTGCGGCACTGCCCACGCGAACCTGGTGACCCGACTCGACTATCCTGCCTGTGCACTTGTAACGACCCGATTCCCGAGTCCCTACGAGACACAAGAATTGGACCGACTCGACTAATCCCAAGACCTAGTCGTCCAACGAGGAAGTAACCAAAAGAGCAGTAAAATAAACCACATTCAGCATGAATATAACTAGTAGTAACGAAAATACAGTAGTAAGAAAAGGAACTACTACAGCATGTACCACCACAACATTAGAACAACATTTATAACATAACATGAACTACAAGTAAGGAAAAGTACAGAGAGTAACAAGAACTACTCACTACAGTGGAACAAAAAGGGCACAAAAGAACAGTGGTAACTCTACGGTACCCTACTCGGCCCAGCGTCCTCTGCAGCCGCTAACCCTGGCTGCCCAACACCTGGTCCTGAAAAGTAACGAGTGTAACACATCAGCGAAACGCTGAGTAGAGTGGCAACTAAAACTAAAGAAACAGTAGAGTGTACAGTAGCTGTTATAGTTTGTTACTTTCTTTATTTACGTCTTTCTATCATCTCACGATTTATTTATTTCTCAGATTCTTCACTTGATCTCGGATGTTCCTCGTGGGAACGATCTTGATTGCAGTCTTTTCCGAAAGGTAGAATTAACACGTGGTGCTCTCCTGGCCGGGAGAGTCCCCTGTGGTGATCCTACTCTTAGTCAACCACCCCAAGGTCACTGATAGACGTAACGGTGACTACGACACGCGCGGTAAATGCACGGGTAGCTACCTTGCACTGGCACGCGGTCAGTCGTTTCCGTTAACGGGTGCGCCTCAAAGCACATCACGGAACTAGTATAAGGCAGAGCCCTCTTAGTAACAGGGGTCCAACCCCTCCACAGTAACCAAACAGGGGCCTTGCCCCTCCACAGTCCGCGCACCCTCGCCTGACTACCCTGGTTTGCCCAGTGGGCCTAGCAAGTCGGTGTAGGTGAGCTAGCAGAACCCCGGGGCCCGTGGGGTAGCTAGTACTCGCTCTACACTAGTAGCTCTCCTACCGAGGGCCAAAAAGTCGGTACAAAGTTGCCAGACCTAACCCCGGGTCCCTGGGGCGGCTGGCTCCGCTCTGCACTAAGCAGGTAACAGGTGCTTCCCCTGGTACTACGTACCCAAGAGACAACACACTTCCTCGTCTTTCTTTCTTAGTTCCATTTCATTTTCTTTCCAGGAGTTCTACTCCTAATTCCCTGTAGGGTTCTAGCTCTTTTAACTCAACACATTCAGGTTTCACCCCTTTCAGTTTCATGTTCATACAACCCATATTCTCAATCATGTTCATTTATTCATAACAGGCAGCTGTTAAAACCAATTTACAGGCAGCTATTATTTCCTTTCCACATTTTCCAAGACTGCAATATCTATATTCATATCACTAGTTTTCCAGTCCTAGGATTCATGCCGTACCCTAGGATCTATCATTCAATCTAGTTTTCCAGCCCTAGGATTCATGCAACACCTTAGGATCTATCATTCAATCTGGTTTCTCATTCCTAGGATTCATGCAATGCCCTAGGTTCTATTAATTGTTCCATAATTCTAACAAATTATGTTAATAATTTTTAAAGCCACCCTACCAGCTACAACGGGAGTACTGGGGGCGTGGTCGAAAATCCCGCGTGCCTCTGCAACCCCCAGGACTGCAATGGAACGGGGTCCTAACACAAGGATCAAACACAAGGAGTTTCTCAGAATAGTATATAATTACTGTAAACGGGTAGAGGATTTTATTCCGAAAAGAACGCAACTCGAAACGCGGAAAACGGACTCCGAACGGGCCCTAAACGGGTAAAAAATGACGAAACAGTCCAAAATCTGACGTCTGGAACCTCTTCCAGACGTCTTAAAATGTGGGTCAGATGGTACCTTTGTTCTGTGTAGTCTCTCAGACGTCCAGAAGCCTGCGGGGGCGTCTGGCCTAGTTCCCAGACGTCCGATGGTCACCCCGGACGTCTGGAAGTCCTTCCCGTTGTCTGGCACTGCGGCCAGACGTTTGATTCGCGTTGGATGGCGAATCTCAGAACCTGCACGTACCCACTCCTCGTTCTCAGTACGAACGGTCGCAGAAAAGGAAGAAGGGCGAAAATAACTCACTAGCCAGACGTCTGGACAGTCCTCCAGACGTCTTCACCGTCGTCTGGTTGGAAGCCTAGACGTCTGATTCTGGAAAAATTTCCAGAATCAGAGCTCGACTCACTCTCCGCCCGCGACGCACGGCCGCGCCGCGCCTCGTCCGCCTACTGCTCGAGCTGCAGCAGCCCTCCCGCGTCACTCTACGCCCGTTGCTCCCCCCGCCAGACGGCTCTAGCTACCCTGGCAAGCTCGAGCCCTCACGGTCGAGCTTCTCCTCCCTCGCGCAACACCTCCTCCCGCAACTCGCCGCGGCTGCCGCTGCCGCCGCTCGCTCGCGCTCTCGCACCGGCTGGAAGAAGAAGAAGAAGGAAGCGGAGGAGATGAGAGTGAGGGAGAGGGCGAGGGCCTTTTAAGGCCACACGGGGAGAGAGAGAGAGGGAGTGCAGCCTGCGCCTGCAGGAGGAGAGAGGGAAAAAGAGGGTGTTCGCAGGTCTGCCCGCGCAGGCGCGCAGATGCAATCCTACGTGCCACAGAAATTAAATCCCATACGTCTTAAAAAGATGTCTTGAAACCGCGTTCGTAACAGCACTCCTCGCGCACCACCCACGCCGGTGTGCCTGAACCCGGGTACGCGACCCGACCCGATTACCCGGCTCTGGGAGAGCTTCCTAAAGAGAGAACCAAAGAGAGAGAGATGCGGGGAAGGGGTAGGGTAGGTTTTGCGCTGTTGTTTGCGTGTGTGTGCAGGAAAGAAGGAAGAAGGAGGAAGCAGGCGAAGGAAGAAGAAAGGAAGGAAAGAAGCTGAAGGAAAAGAAGAGGAGCTGCACTGTAGCAACCGAGTAGTTAAGTCGTCTAAGAGCTGAATCAGACGTCGGCGAGAAAGGAGAGTCAGAGAGGAAAGAAGAAGAAAGAGGAACTGCTGCAAAAGAAGAAAGAAAGAAGAAGAAGAAGAAAGAAGAAGGTAGGTTGAAGAAGAAGAAAAGAAGAAGCAAAGAAAGAAGAAGAAGAAGAAAGAGGAACCGCTGCAGAAGAAGAAAGAAAGAAGAAGAAGAAGAAGAAAGAAGAAGAAGACAGGAAGAAGAAGAAGAAGAAAGAGGAACCGCTGCAGAAGAGAAAGAAAGAAGAAGAAAGAAGAAAAGAAGAATACAAGTTGAAGAGAAGAGTAGCTGAAGAAAGAGAAGAAGAAAAAGCCAATTACCCTCTTTCTCTTTCTTTCTCCCTCTCTCTCTTAATTTTTGTAAAACCTTATATATATATTGTGAATTTATAGGCTTCTAGAATTTTGGTTTGCTCCCTGAGTTCGACTTCGGGAAACTCTTCATTCCGAGTAATAAATTGTATTAGACTGGTAACCGCTTTGTTATATACCACAACGACTATAATAACTATAAAGACGAACAAAGAGGCACACCAAAACCTTAGTAAATCAAGCGGGTTTGTTTTTAGGGTTTCAAATGTCATTTAATTCCTGAAATGCACGAAAATCTTTTTCTGTCTGTTCTAACCCACTTGTTAGACTCTTAAGATCATTTGACTTTTCTTCA
Source organism: Thalassia testudinum (assembly GCA_037157565.1). Lineage (NCBI taxonomy): Eukaryota > Viridiplantae > Streptophyta > Magnoliopsida > Alismatales > Hydrocharitaceae > Thalassia > Thalassia testudinum. Next base: position 121,475,278 of record JAZHRO010000036.1, on the reverse strand, counting down.
ACCCCTGGAGAAACCCCGTGATTTTATTGCAATTGAGATATGCTGTTAAAACTGTAGTTTTACCCTTGTTTTCTTGTCTTTCTCTCAGAATGATTATGCAATGAATTAGGGCTCTCTGGAGGTTATGTATGAGCATTTATTCCTCGATTATGACTAAATAAAGCTAGATATGGATGACAATGACGTTATCATCATACCCCTATGCCTAACTTTTGCTAGTCCCTTAGCAAAATCTCATAGAATTATCTCAAATTCTAAACCATATGTTCAGATCTCTGATGTGTGCTTTTTCTTTTGTAGATTAGGTTAGAATGTCAATAGTAGGCTTAAAGGTACTCAAGTACCAACCAAGATCTAGACCTGACCAGCTTTCGCCTCAGTCTGCCGCGAAGGTTTCTAAGGCCCACAGGAATTAACCTAAAGTTTGTTGAACTCCGCGGTTAAAGCACCCATGCTTAAAACATGTTTAGTCCTAGTTCAGTTTGCAGTGTATTTTTGTAAGAGAGACAGAAGATTTTTTTGTATTTTTGGAGAGTTTTCTCTCTCTTTTTTCTTCTTTATTTCTAGCTTCGGATTGGCTTTACAACACGAACTGTATCAGATTCCTCGCTCCCACCATCAATACTCGCAGGGTCCTTGGCTTTCGACGCTTCGAGATAGCACCGCCTATGACAACCCCTAGAACCCTGACTTTTGACACTTCGAGATAGTGCCACCCATGGCATTCTGTAGCTAAATTCAGGCCCTGGCAATTGACATTTCGGGATAATCCCACCCATAGCACCTGAATTAGCATAAGGTGCTTACATGCCCCCAGTAGAATATTTAGATATCCTAAGAGACAAGCACCGAGGAGACGGTATGTTATTGCGCATCTTCGAGGGGAATTTCCCCCCTCTCCACATCGGGAACTCGTCCAAATCAACTTGTGTTGGCAAGCCGCTCCTAATCTAGGTAGCTTTTCAGAACAGAATTAATGCATTTGCGAGATTTTGATAATTAAGCACACTGAACCAGACTGTGTGTGAATTAGGGTGCTTAGGTTACTGAGTCCCTCAAATCAGAGGTCAGGTAACGAGGCCGAATAATCCCTAAAGCCTTAGACCTAATACTTAAGATTCACATTTTTCTCAACCTCTTGAGGACTATCCGGATCTTAACGAATACTTGAATTTTTAAGCCTAAACACAGCCCAAGAGGCCTAAGATTAGTGTTCATACTAATCTCTTTTGTCCTTTAACACTTTTTGACTTTCATTTCTTTCTTTTGATTTGGTCTAGAACTCAAATAAATTCCTTAATCTTTTACTAATGACTAACTCTTTTTTTGTTTCAAATTGTTTCTCCTTTTTGACATTTCAAAATCACTTCCTCTCTTCCTCCTCAAGAATGATATGCAATTAATTCACTCAAAATTTCCTCCCTTCTCCCTTTTTGTGTTCTTTTTTATTTTTTTTATTTATTTTTTTGACTTTTTGGAATATGTATTTTTTTGTGAGAACCCATTAGAACTTTGAATTTTTGTATATTTGCACTTTAGCACCCCCCAGGCCTAAATTTTACAATGTCATTGTAAACGGAGGGTATGAAACAGTTTTGGGTTCAGGAATTAGAACAGGATTAGTGGGTAAGCGAACGGGTCGGGTTGACTGTTGCGGACGGTTTCAAGCTCTGATGAGAGTACCTGAGGTGGGATTGACTATTCTAAAACTAAACTCAGAGTGTAATAGACGAGAAGTACAAAAGGATAGTCAGAAGGACCTCGGGGTTTTTTGGAATGATGGGTTACCTCCCGTTAAGTTCTAAATTCAATGCCTTTAGCCGAGTAGAAAATGGTATGGAGGAGTGGTCAAGTCAGACGAGTTTTGTAGAACAAGCATCTTGATCAATAGCCTAGTTAGTCCAACCAGGTGCTTGTTCAGATCAGCAGGCTGATGATGCAGCTCAAACCCAATCAATCTGGCGGGTTGATAGATGTGAATCAGTAAATGCGGAACCCACCATATACCCTGTGACTCAAATAGATGTGGAAGTGAAAAATTAAGGCTTAGTTGAGTCGAGTCAGCCTGGTCAGAGTAGGGATCCTCAAATGAAAAAGAATCAATGGAGGATGTAAGATCGCTACGAGGGTGATTAGCGAAGGATGGGGCGTGATTTGTAGTCTAATCAAAGTCCGAAACTCAATTGAAATGTGAAGGAGAATCATGTGCTACCGGATCATCGAGAGGAGAATCAGAGTAGAAATTGAGTCCAGTTGCGGGTCAGGGTTGAGAACTGGTTTTGGAAGGCTCTGTATATGTTGCAGAAGAGGTGTTTTCTTTCAAATCATTGACCTCAATGTCAGAATCAAAAGACGGGTCATGGATACTAAGGTCGTAGATTGGCTCGTAATCATCAGGAAACAACAGTTCTCCAATATCAGAGTAAAATTCGAAATCATTGGAGAACTTGCGAGAATCATGTTCTGAATCTGATTCGGGATCAAAGGTTCCACCACATAATAAATCAAAAGATGTAGACTCAGCAACATGACTTAGATCTAACCTAGTTTCAAATTCCGAGCTCAAAAAGGTGTCCCTATTCGACATGGGCTTGGGTTCTTGGCTTGTAGGGAAGACCTAATCAAATCCTAACTCTTCTAGCTCCTCGGTTTCTATATCATAGATCGATGTGACTTTCGAAAAATCAATCTGTATCTCTGAGTCTGAAGAGGTGTACTCATCAAATACGAGCCCTGAATCATAATCTAGATTCGAAATCTGATTCATTTCGCACGGGGCCTCATAATCATCCCAATAAGGCTCAAATCTAGATTCTAGGTTAAGGGTGTGGGTTGGGTCACTAGAATATAGATTGGGCTCTACAGGGATGTCAGAATTACTCTCGAGATTCACCTTATCAGAATAAGGGACAGAATTTACACCCTTGAGAGGTTCTGATTCAATCTTGGTATCAGAAGTGTCTGGAACATTAGGGCATGGTAGGGTTGGCTCATAATCGTGATCACCTGTAATTGGATTCTCCCCACCCATTTCAAGATCAGGTATGTCAATTACTATGAAATTTCAATTGGAATTCCTCTAGGTTGGGGGTCCATAACAAGCTTGATTATCAAACTCGGGATTTGGGAGATTGTGCTGGTTAATCCAAGATGTCACAAGGGTGTACTGATGCCTATGATCGATAACACATTTCAACATCTGCATTATCTTATCTCTCCTTTCAAGGTCATCTCGGTGTACTTTCCATAGTGGTGGCTCAAATCTACACAAGATATACTCACCATTATGCCATCTCTCAATTTCCTGGTATTTTGGCATGAGAACATCCCAAGTTGCCCCATTTTCTAGTTGTGTCAAAATCAGTTGTGCTTGTTCTGAAATGAATGTTGTTGTGTTTGACACATTAACCTGTGTATCCTCAAATGGGTCTGCTAATATGTCAGGTTGCATTTTTGAATCAAATGGTGGAATCAAGATGTAGAATCAAAACTCAGGTTCAGATTGGAGTTGATTTGATATGAAAGAAATCCCCAAGACGATCTAGTGAGGCTTCTTAGGTTAAAAACCTAATAGCCTTCCTGTGTATGTGTTCTAATAGAAGGGATGAGAGAATGGATGTGAGATTTGACCCAATCAAGGCACACAAAGATATTTGGATGACTAAGGCAATTTCGAGGCGGATAATACCTCTGAATCAAAAATTTGCACACCTGAGAAGTACTTAGGCAGCCAGGAAGGGAGAGCCCTACAAAGAACCCTACACGGTAGAGAGCCCCCACGGGTTATAGGGTTTCCCCCACTCGACCTTCCTTGTCACTGAGGGTCCAGGTAAACCGAAATGTACGAACTTAAGACCTTAAGTCTACTAATTTTATATCCTAATTTGTGACTTTGATTTCACTTGATTAGAAGTTAATTCAACTTATGATCTAATTTGGAGGTTGGTTGAAATACAATGTAGACCAACTTCACCTGACCTACCCTAAAGATGGTAGAATGAGATCTAGGTCAAGACCTAGAAATCACCCTGATTTTACTCCTAGGTTATTAGGTCCAAGATTTTAGGATTCAATTGAAATTAGAGCTTGATTTTTAGGGTTTTTCTGATTAGATCTTTTAAATCAAGGGCTTGGGTAGCACACAAGTGCGGGAGGGTAACTTTCCTTTAATTCAGGCAAAAATGTGTACTAGTACTTCAAAACCCTAATGCAGAAATCCTAATTGGCTCTATTTCCAAGTCCAATTGATCTTGACATGTTTACCTTGGGCTTCAAGCAAGAAATGTGTTAGCCCAAAGTGATTTAGAATTTAAACATATTCCCTAATAGGTACAGGAAATCAAGGATGGGATCTCTAAATAGAATCGCTTCAATGCCAATGAGATTTGAAAAAATTTCGCAAATTAGGAAACTTGCCTTTTAAATGATAGTTACTATGAAAAATAAGGCAGGTGATTCCTAATTGATTGTTTCCTTTTTTTTGTCCTCCCAAGATTAGGAGGTTGATTAGAGAAGAATAGAGAAGTTACCTGCCCTATAGTGGTTGATTTGTGCAGAAGATTTCCTCGTGAAGTACCTCGCAAAATCACAATAAAGCAAACAAGGCAAGTTAGTGCTCAAATATAAAAATATAGCAAGAGAATAGCGGTGAATTGCGTGTTGCTCCCCGGTAACGGCGCCAAAACGTTTGTCACATGAAATTGATGTTATAAAAGCTGCGTCGTAGTATAGGTCGAAATCACCTGAAAACAAATAAGATTTATGCTCGAAAGAAATCCGAGGTCAAACACAGGGAGCAAGCAACAATTAACTCTCAAGATTGCAATTCTATCAATGTATAATAATAAATCCAAGCAAGAATGATATATATGATAAAGCAAATGTCAATGAAGTAAAAAGATTAGAGTAAAATGGTGATTTGAATCACCAATTACCCCTTACAATAATAGCAATTATCTCAACAGTATCAATCAAGGAAATAAAGCCTCAATTGTATGCAATCAGACGACGAAGGCTTGTATCAGACGACTTAAACAGCCGATGCTAAAGTGCTAGGGAAGCACTGTTCTTCTCTGCCTTCTTTGGTTTTCTGCAGACTCTTCTTCTTCGGCCTGACTTCTCTTTTCTTTCTCTTCTTCTCACACAGAGGGGCTCTGATTTTGGCTAAGTGTCGAAATCTCCTCAGAGCAAAACCCTCCCCTGCCCTACGCGTTCTCTCTCTTTCTCTCTCTGGGTTCTGCTCTCCCAGAGCCTTCCACAGTCACGAGTAATCGGATTTGGATCTAAGTGTACTTGAGATCAGGGCTGCGGGCATGGGTCACAACCGAGGTGTGCGCAGGTTAGGAGGGTCGGGTCAGCACCAGGCCCGCGTGATGCGTGTCACGGACGAGGTGCGTGTGAAGGGGTGGCGGGGGACCTCACCCCCTAAGTGACTCAAGGCGATAAGCCCGCTTCACTTTTCCAATTTATGTGCTGCTAGGGATCCGCCGCTCTACGATGTGGGACTAAAGTCCCCGTCCTTTTGCTTGTGCGCCGCAAACGAAGATGCTTCCACTCAATTGGATGGCTGTAGCTAATGGAGGCCTCAATCAAAGACCTGGGATGATTCCTGGGACGTAGCCACGTCGCCTGGAGGTGGCGCCTAGAGCTGCAGGTGCCGAAGAGAGCTTCAGGCTTCCTTCGAAGCTCTACGGTAATGGCGTGGCACCTGAAACTCAAGAAAAAGGGCCTCGTGGCCGCGTCAGATGGCCCAATAGTATCGCCGGACGATGGCGAATGTGGTGGTGGGTGTAGCGTGGAGTGAGAGTGCGTAAGGTGGCCGGACAGTGACAGAGATGGCTGTGTGAAGGTGGGGTGTTCGAGGGTGTGTTTGAAGGAGCAATCAACCTAACTAAGTTAGGGCTTTTGCTCCTGAGATCAAGATGGAGGTGTAGAGCGTGGAAGCAGCGGCATAGGTGGTCTATGGTGGCCGTTGGAGCTCGCCGGTGGTACGTCGGTGAGGTGGAAGATGATGTCACGGAGGGCGGTGCGGAAGTCGAAGCGGAGTGTCGTTGGGGTGAAAATGAAGTAGAGGAGTTAGGGGACTTATCTAGGTGGCAGACGATGGGGAGCAGAGGCGACGCCGGTGGCGGTATGGTCGGCGCCGGGGAAGAAGGTAGCTCCGGTGGGGGCTGGACGGTGAGGACGAAGGAGATAGAGGCACCAGTTGGTACTGCTCAACGCAGAGGAAGCTAAGGGAGACAACCGTCGCCAGTATTACGAATGAACAAGGAATGGAGATGGAGGAGGTTGCCGGACGTCGAGCGTACCCCCAATTGAGATATGCTTTTAAAACTGCAGTTTTACCCCTATTTTCTTGTCTTTCTCTCAGAATGATTATGCAATGAATTAAGGCTCTCTGACGGTTATATAGGAGCATTTATTCCTTGATTATGATTAAATAAAGCTAGATATGGTTGATGACGTTATCATCAAAGAAGGACGGGCCAATTTTGCCATTAGTCGTCTGTAGGGTGATGTGAAGGATGCCGCTGGAGTCTAGGACGAAGGAGGCCAAAGATGGGGAAAGAAGAGGATTTTTGGCCTTATACCTAGCTAAGGAGTAATGATTCTTGTCCTGGGTCCTTTTATAGGCCTAAGAGACGAGCTCCAAGCTTGGAAACAAACTCGCAAACTTCGGCTATTTCGCGCACATAGGATACTCGCATCTTCTATGCGTTCGCATTTGAGATTGGGAATGAATAAAGGTCCACGGCTGGGTTCATTTGGAAGGGAATTCTTCAAGGAATCTCCCTTTCAATTTTGGAAGTATTTGGTTGATAATCGAGCGAGAATTCCTTGCTCAAATCTCAATGGTGAAGCTTCTATTCACACTAATGCCGGTAGGGACCTAAGTGCCAAGAATGACAAGAAAGTTAGGGACCCAATTGCAACGATTTTGAATGTTAGGGGCATGAATAAGAGAGAAAGAGTCAGACTGGACCAAAATGCAAACTAGGTCAAGATGGTCTCTAAATGGGCCCAAATTTTTGTACAAACCTAATTTGGATCCAAGTAAACTGATGGTAAAGTCAGATTTGAGTTTTGACCACATTTGACTAGATAATTTGCATAGAAACCCAAATTAGGATAAAATTATGTCTATAACTCTATTTAAGATCAAAATAGGTTCCAAACGTCAAATCAAGGATACCAAACCTCATGGAATATTTAGATGAATTTTATCCTGACCAAAATCTCTGTTAATTAAGTAGGTCTAAAATTAAGATTTTGGGAGTTGTATTAGTTCTTGAAATATGTGAAACCCTGTTTCAATCTATGTAGCCCTCTTATTAGACTTTAGTGCTTATTAGACCTTATATTAACCCCTGGAAAATCCTATGATTATTTTTCTTTTATAATATGATGTTAAAATTATAGAATTAACCCTGATTTAATGTATTACTCTCAGAAAGGATATGCAGGGAATTACGACTCACCGACGATTATGTAGAAGCTTTTGTCAATTGATTCTGATTAATTAAAGATTGTTATGGCTAATGATGATGTTATAATTAGGCAGGTGTACATGTCCTTCACGCTTTCATTCTCCTGCATTTCAAATTTCTCGAAATCATGGGTTAGCATAACTTTTGAATTCTTTACCTTATTCATTCCTTCGTGAGTAATCTCAAGAGTTTTCGAGATCTCATTTGTCGTTGTACATTGAGAGATCCTGTTGAACTCATCGGGACTAAGTGCGCAATGCAAGGAATTCATCACCTTAGAATTGAGTGAAAGCTTCTTTTTGTTGTCCTCCGACAAAGCTCCATTTTCTGATTTCTCCAGGTTCACAAATGGTGTTTCCACCATTTCCTAAAATGAGTAATCCATCGATTGGAGAAAATTTCCATCCTTTGCTTCCAATATGAATAGTTCATGCCGTTGAAGTAAGGAGGCTTCGTGGTAGAGAAACTATCATTTCTACTTGTTGCGAACACCCTTGATGCCATTTGATCATCTTGTAAAGGCTTTTATACCCGCACACAAGAATAAACAAGGCTCTGTTACCAATTGTTAGTGGAACAAGAAGGGGGGTTGAATTGTGCTATAAAAAATTAAGAACAATAATCGCAACAAATAACACAAGTATGTATGAGGAAACTCTTGCGGGAAAAACCTTTACCTAAATCTTCCAATGTAGGCTCCTACCAAAGTAGGAATTACTAACAACAAGTAATTTTACAATTCCCCTCTCCTGGACAACCCCCAAGGAGAGCTTAGCCCTTCTATTAAGAGGAAACGGGAAACCCACAGCTCGGGTATCTAAACAAACAACAACAACAACAACCAAGCCTTTTCCCACACTAAGTAGGGTTGGCTATATGGATTCTTTGCCTCCACACAGATATATTTTCAACCATTTCAGGACTTAAATTAAAGTAATTAAGATCATACTTAATAGTTTCTTTCCAACACTTGTTTGGTCTTCCTAGCCCCCTCTTAGCGGGTTCAACCTCTAACTTCTCGCATCTCCTAACTGAAGCATCTAGTGGCCTTCTTTGTAAATGTCCAAACCACCTTAGACGTACCTCTCATTTTATCCTCTATTGGTGCCACCCTAATCTTTTTTCTAATAATCTCATTTGAAATACGGTCCTTTCTTGTATGACCACACATCCATCTTAACATCTTCATTTCTGCCACAGACATCTTCTGTTCATGCCTATAGTTTATAGCCCAGCATTCAAAACTGTACAACATGACTAGTCTTACCACAGCTCGATAGTATTTTCCTTTGACTTTTAAAGGAACTCTCTTATCACAGAGAACACCAGTTGCACCCCTCCATTTCAACCACCCTGCATTAATTCTATGTGTAACATCTCCATCAATTCTACCATCATGTTGGAAAATGGATCCCAAGTACTTTAAAACATCTTTCATTGGAATGCACTCTTCTCCAATTTTTACATCAATCCCTTCGTTGTTCCCTCTACTACTAAACTTGCATTCCATATACTCAGTCTTCGTCCTACTTATGTGTAATCCTTTATCTTCCTGGGCTTCTCTCCAAAGCTCAAGTTCTCTATTCACTCCATCTCTTGCATCATCAACCAACACAATGTCATCAGCAAAAAGCATACACCAAGGCATCTCAACTTGGATATGCTTCGTCAACTCATCCATGACCAAGGCAAAAAGATAAGGGCTTAAAGTCGAACCTTGATGTAGACCAATGGTGATATCAAAGTAGTCCGTCAAATCATCCTTAATCTTTACACAAGCTGCTGCTCCATAGTACATATCCTTTATGAGGTTGATATATATAACTGGCACTTGTCTCTTCTCCAAAATTCTCCACAAGATATCTCTCGGGACAGAATCATAGTCCTTCTCTAAATCAATAAAAATCATATGTAAATCATTTTTCTTGACTTTGTATGTCTCCATCATACGTCTCAAGAGACGTATTGCCTCAATAGTAAACCTGCCTGGCATAAAGCCAAACTGATTTTCAGTTACCATAGAGACTTGCCTTACCCTTCTTTCAATTATTCCTTCCCAAGGTTTCATCGTATGACTCATCAACTTAATACCTCTATAGTTGGAACAATCTTGTACGTCACCCTTGTTCTTGTATAAAGGTACCAAAAAACTTTTCCTCCATTCATCTGGCATCTTCTTGCCTCTCCACACAGTATTAAATAAATTTGTGAGCTAAGTTATACCCCGTTCTCTTGTCATTCTCCAAACGTCTATAGGAATATCATCAGGCCCAACAACCCTCCCACTTTTTATCATCTTCAAAGCCTCCTCTACTTCTTTCTTTTGTATCCTTCGATAACATGCCCGATTCACATACTCTTCTGAGTTGACTAACTCCCCTAAGATAATATCATTCTTTTATTTTTTATTAAATAGCTTATGAAAATATCTTTTCCATCTTGTCTTTATATCCTCACTAGCTATAAGCACCCTTCCTTCTTCATCCTTGATGCATCTTACATGTGTAAGGTCCTTTGGTTTCCGCTCTCTTGCTTTAGTTAACTTGAAAATATCTTTTTCACCTTCTTTAGAATAAAGTTTCCTATAAAAATGCTCCCAAGCTTTTGCTTTTGCTTCACTAACTATTTTCTTTGCTTCTTTCTTTGCTCTTTTGTAGTTTTCCATATTTTCATCCATCTTATCTCGATATAAGGCTTTAAAGTAGGCTCTTTTAATTTTAAGCTTCTCCTGCACCTCCTCACTCCACCACCAAGCCTCCTTTTGTCCTGGAACACCTCCTTTAGACACGCCTAACACCTCCTTTGCCACCTTCCTAATACAGTTTGCCATAGTTAACCACATTTCATCAGCACTACCATCAAGATCCCAAGTCTTTTGTTGCATCATCTTCTCTTTAAATCTCACTTGCTCTTTCTTAAGATTCCACCATTTAATTATCAAATTCTTAGACACTAATTTTCTCTTCTTTGCCTTCTTCAAATGAACATCCAACACTAAAAGACGATGTTGAGCAGTTAAACTCTTCCCTAGAATAATCTTGCAATCTTTACAAGATAAACGATCCCTTCTTCTCAAAGCAAAGTAATCGATCTGCGTTCTTGTTAATCCACTTTTATAGGTAATCAAATGCTCTTCTCATTTTTTGAAGAAGGTATTTGCTATGAAAAGATCATAAGCCATAGCAAAATCATGGAACGTCATCCCTTCTTCATTCCTAATACCAAAACCATGATTTTCATGCACTCCTGCATACTCTAAAGCATCTTTTCCCACATGCCCATTTAAATCTCCACCCAAGAAAATCATTTCTCTTTGTGGGATTCCTTGAATTATCATATCAAGCTCTACCCAAAATTTATTCTTTATTCTTTCCTCCAAACCAACTTGAGGTGCATAAACTGAAATGACATTCAAGATCTCTTCTTCTAAGATTAATTTTATCAAAATAATTCGATCACCCAATCTCTTAACCTCAACCACACTCTCCTTCAAATCCTTATGAATTATAATGCCCACGCTATTTCTACCTTTATCCCTTCCTGAATACCATAATTTGAAACCTGTTCTCTCGATTTCCTTTGCTTTTTCTCCAGCCCACCTAGTCTCTTGAAGGTAAAGAATTTGAATCCTTCTCCTTACCATTGTATCCACAATCTCCATGAGCTTGCTGGTCAAAGTACCAATATTCCAACTACTGAACCTCAGCATTCTTTGTGACACACTTCGATGGTGAAGTGGTTGAACTAGCTTCTTTACTCGCATGCGCTCCTCATACGAGAACCCTTGCTCATTTTGGACTACATCCGGGCGGCGATGTAGCGGAACTAACTTCTTTACTCGCATGCGTTCCTCATGCGAGAACCCTTGCTCATTTTGGACTACATCCAGGCGGTGATGTAGCGAAACTAACTTATTTACTCGCATGCATTCCTCATGCGAGAACCCTTGCTCATTTATCACTACATCCGAACGTCGATGCAGCGCGTCGCAAGTAAGCAACGCCCCAACGAAATCTGAGTGTTTGCTAGAATCCATGTTTAAAGATTCGACAAATTTTACGCTGGCTGTCGGCTACCTAACACAACCCTCCTCCTTTACCTGGGCTTGGGATCGACAATGAAAAGACACACGAACCTCAACATAGGCAGAGTTATTCAAAACAAACTAATAAAAATAATATAATGTAAACAATCCTAAGATCCTTTAACAATATAAGAAATAAAGTAGGCTAGGATACTCTCTTTGCAAACCTATGAGATGCAGAAAATCAGAATGGGAGTGAAATTTTCTCTCAAGAACTTGTTAAGAACACTAGAGCATAATAGAACTAGAAAGCTTAAAATAGAAGACTTGGAAGAATTTTACACTAGAATGTTTCTATGCTTGGTGTGTATGCTTAAGGCAACCCTTGGTAGGTATTTATACTTGTAGGAGGTCAATTTTAAGTCTTAGGAGTCATTGGAATTTGAATTAAAATGGAATAAATTAAGGTAGAACAGCTACATTGCATTTACTCAAAATTTGACTAGATCAGACATCTTAAAAAATAGATCAGAAGTCTGAAAATGAAAATCAGACATCTTAAGGAAAAATAAGAAGTCTAAAAATGATGAATCAAACATTTGAAGGAAAAATAAGAAGTCTAAAAATCCAAAGTAAACATCTAAAAGAAAAGGTAGAAGTCTGAAATTTTGAACTTTAATAAAACATAAGTAACTGATGATTAATCACTCTTTTGAACATTGGGATTTGAAAAATATGAACGTTGATAAACTTTTATAGCATATTCAAACGTTTGAAAGGAAACATAGACATCTTAAATTCATGGATAGTTCAAGATCAAGGATTTGAAAAGAAATGGTGTTTTGGAAGAAAGTAGACATCTGAAATAAAGGGTCAGACATCTAAAATTGGAAATTAGACATCTGAAATTGAAAATCAATCGTCTGATAGAAAAATTAAACATCTGAAAATTTTGGCAAAATGAGTTTTGAAGGTTTTGAAGTAGAATTGAATAGATGGGTTCTAAAATGAGTCCTATGGATATTTTCAAGATTGTAAAGGCTAAGAGCTCTTTCTACATTCTAGTAGATCAAAATAAAAAGAATATGACTAAACTACACAGCTAATCTTCATCTCCTTGATGCTTTTCCTCCCCCATCCTTTCATAGAGCTTGAGCTTGAGCTTTCGTTAAGCTTCATCCAACTCTAACCCTGAAATATTGATCTCCAAATACAATGCTAAATATAACATGTTTTGTTATCATCAAAATCAATGATCATGGTTCTTTATCACCCACAGTTCTTAGATCCAGAACTAAGAGCATAAGTTACTAAAGGCCAAGGTGGCCCAAGCTCCGAAACTCAGGGAAGGGAATGCGCAACCCAAATCAACCTCGAATTCTCGTAGGGTGAATTTGATTCGCAAGATTGACCTACAGGTCAGTACAATTACAACTTAGACAAGTTGAGTGCAGAGTCGAGATGAAGGGTCGAGTGGATAAAGGTACCCTTGGAACAAGAGGGTCTTAGGCACTCGCATTACACCTTGTACACACACGTTCTTACACAGATTCACTAATGTGTGTTGAGGGAAAGCAGAGTGCTCGCTAATTGATGGGCCCCGGGAGGCCATCAAAGAATTTGTTGACGTAGGAAAATGTAACGTAGCCACAAACAAGCAATTACAAGCAAGAGGCACGAGATCAGTAACCCAATTCCACCACAAGGGGTGTACATCTGGGGGGAGAGCAAGACTCCCGTAAAATCCACTAGAAACAGAGGTATTACAATCTCTCACAGCTTCTCTCTTGGATTGCCTCTCATGGATTGCCTAGGGGAGAGCCCCGAATCCTCTTACCCTTTCCCTGGAGAGAGTCCCTCGTCTATTTATAAAGCTGGGGTTGGTCTCTTTACAAGATCTTTTGAGCAGATACACCGCCTAACATGGTACGCACCTCGTCAGATTATTAATTGCAGCGGCCATTGTTAGCATTTATTGAGGGCGTGGCCCTGCTACACTTTTTCCACCACCTCTCTGGCTCCAGTAAAACCAGGTCCTTGGGCAGGCTGGGCCTGTCTGGATTCCGCTATATGCAGGCGGACACGGATCCAAGGGCCGATTGAGCTTTATTCCATGAGGGCTATTTTCGTCCCACATCATAAGCCCCGACTCTCATAGTCTGGTTATGTCCACTGCGAGAGTATACTTATTTTTTCCCTCACTCCGAGGTCACCCTTACCCCCAACAACTATCGCTTGGTAGTGTCAGGGGATAGGTGCTTCAATGCCCCCGCTCGCCCATGGGGAGAGGAGGGTAGGCGCTTGCATGCCCCTTGCTCGCCTGCTCGCCTCCTGGTGGAGGGAGGGGGAGGGGCTTCAATTGTCCCCACTCACCTGCTTGCCTCTTGAGGGAGGGAGGGGGAGGTCGTTCAGGAACTGTCTCTTGAAAAATCATGTGATTAGTAAAATATAAATTTCAATAAAAGTGTGGGAATTTAGTTCCCAACACCAAACTCAATCTCGACCCACTATTCACGCTGACAAGACTGGAGTACCTAGGCACTCCCCGAGTCCTTAAGAGGTAGCCCACAGTAGGATGCCAAGGTTCCTCTCACGTTGTCAGCGCTCACAGGGGGCCCAAGGTCCTCTCTTGTTGGGGTGCCCGCTGGCAGCCTATCCCGTGCAGGTGGCGTGTTCTTGTTGGGAATGTGGGGAGATTTTTTAGTCCCAACGTGTTTTAGTCCGCAGGAGGGTAGGGAGGTAAGTAATATATAAATTTTGCAAAAATAAATCTCTATTTTATGAAATAGAAAATTTTACTTATCTTTGCATAAGATGAGTGGAGCATCGTTTTTAAGCTGACCTTTTAGCCTGGCCGTCATGACGAGGCGACCATGGTCGCGAAGAGATCTTAGCAGGCAAATCTCCTTTTCATTGTGATGGCAAGGGATCGATCATTTCATCCTCCACCACATGAAGCAGCAGTTAGCCCCCTTTACTAGACATGCCCTAGCACTTGGCTGTTTGCAAATATCATGTCTGCCTGACTGGGGTTAACCTCCGCCTAAGTGTTGCTTTTTTTCTTCTTTTAAGCGGCACCCATGAGAGAGCATAAATAGGGGGCCTCTCTTCCTCCTCTTTTTTTCTTTTTTTTAAAAAATAGAAAGCAGGCAGGCATGGCATCTCCATCCTTCCATTTTCTTCTTTCATTTCTTTTTTTTTTTAAAGGTTGCCGGGCATGATGGCTCCACCATTCCCCTTTTTCATCCTCTTTTCTTCAGAAAAAAATAAGAAGGGAAAAGATAGCTGATTGGTTGATGGCAAGCTCCCCTTTGTTTTTTTTTTTGCCTCCATATTTTTCATTATCTCCCTATCTTGCCTCGTTGGACAATAAATGAGGAGAAGAAAGTTGATCTTGATGGCTGTATAAAGCCACAGACTGTAGCCGAGTGACCTTTGCTTAGGTCAGGTAGCGCTCAAAGGAGCCTCTATTGAAGGGCAACTGATCAGGTAGAGCTTCGGTAGGGACAAGCAATTGGGATGGAGTTCGGGTGGAGCTTGTTACCGGGCATGGAGTCGAAGGAGTAGTGCGTCATTGCCGGTGCTTACTGCTAAAGCGATCGACCATGATTCATATAAAAATATGTCGTTATAGTAATATATGTCACAAATACAAACTGTTGTCGCGTCAATTGTATTTAATTACATAATTTTTACTGATTTATTCCAGGTTATTCACTAAGAGACAGTTATTGATATACATCACTCTCTAAATCTAA
The DNA here is from genome assembly GCA_037157565.1 of Thalassia testudinum. Lineage (NCBI taxonomy): Eukaryota > Viridiplantae > Streptophyta > Magnoliopsida > Alismatales > Hydrocharitaceae > Thalassia > Thalassia testudinum. The sequence continues at coordinate 121,460,009 of JAZHRO010000036.1, read as the reverse complement.
TATTATTCT